>OZ025302.1:51980738-53180738 GCA_964019185.1 Maratus speculifer
CAAGAGGCCGCAGAAAAAAATAGATAGTGCCTGAACTGCTTTTCCCCACCTACACACACACACACTCTGCTGTAACCTTTCAGAAAATATAATTTCAGATTTCCCCCCCCCCCCCCTCTCTCAAAATATCTATGAAGCGACCCTTTGATGAATTTGACATTTTCCCCCGCTACTTTAAAGAAATTTTTTTTTCCTTTCTTAATTCTTCAACCAAATTTGCAGAGATCATTTGACGAAATCGATCGTTTTCTAGGAATGACTGATGAAATCGATTTTTTTGGCGATGATTTGTTTATTATGTGTGCTACACACAGACATGATACTCTGAAGTTAATTGATATGTATGCATTGATAGATCTTTATTCTATCTGTGACCTATTTTATTAAAAGCAATTAACTAAAGTGTGATGAACAGTAGAACTATAGTTAATGCAATTAGAAAGATCTGTATAGTGACTTTTACTAAATTGATTTCAGAAAATTATATTAGGAAAGGGCAGCTGATGTCACTGTGGGCAAAATTACTGTGGATCCACAGTAATTTCCTGCCCGTCTTTAAGACTCCTACTATACCCAAGAAGTCAACGCGATCTGATTAATCTACGATTGGTCTGATTTGTCTGTGATTAAAAGCTCTATCGTATGATTAGTCAATGGCACCATGATGATTCCTATAATGATGGCTAAAGAAAAATGTATCTGGTAGATTGGTTGAAGGAAGCGTTTGTAAACATGCCTTTTCCTTATACTCGCCCATATATTGAGAAAGTTTTGGAGAAAAAAAATTATACCTATGGTAATACAGAATTTATGTAAATCTATAACCAAACGCATTACTTTTCGACATTCTGCTTTTTTGGCACTATATTTTAGAAATCCTGGGATCAAAACAAACGTACTTAAATTTTTCCTGTGAAACCTAATGATGTCATGCACAACGATGCCAAACTTCCCTTTTTGTTGAGGAACGATTCTAAAGGATCGATTCCGGCAGTTGAACTAAAGGAACAATTCAGAAAAGAACCAAGTTTGCAGAATTGCTCCTAAACATGTCCAAACTCCAAAAAGGACCCATTCCTCAGACTCTCTCCGAAATGAAACGATTATGGAAAAAGAGCAATTCCTCTGCCTCGTTCCAAAATGAAACAACTCTGAAAAGAAACGGCTCTTCCAAATATTGCCGAAAAAGATCAACTCTTAGGAATTGTTCCGAAATGACATAAACCACACACATTTCTTTGCAACAGGGTAGGGTAGATTATTATTTTGAAAAAGAAAATAAAAATGATCTTAAATTCAGAATCGTCAAAGTTGGAAGGGTTCCGGATTTTGTACTCTATAAACACAATGGGATGCTGCACAGTGTTCTCGCTGACGCTCGCCATTGCGCCAAATTGCGACTAAATTCTTCATTTGGCGAGTAAACAAGCGATTAGATTCGCCAAATTGCTAGTGCTCAATTTTTGCTTTTTCTTTCTTTTCTTTTTCGTTTTTCATACTTATGCATTCTGCATATATACATATTTTTAACATATCTGTAGCGGATAGTTGAAATTAGATTATTAACAATCGTTGTTGCAGTTATAAAAACTTCGGTTACATTAGAACATATTATAAAAAAAATTTCATTAAAGATTTTTTTTTGTGCTACATTGCGAATTTATTTTGCTAATACTTTTTTCATTTGGCAAATGTTTTTTATTTTAAATTAGCCAAATTACTAACGTTGGTCAAATGCCAGCGAGAACACTGGTGCTGCAGCACCGATTCGCTAGCAAACTATTTTCCAATATTTTATTTTAAAAACTTTTAAGTTTCGTGTATAAGTCGACCTCCCCACTTTAAAGTTCTTTTTTTGCCTAAAATTTTTCGACTCATATGCGAGTATATATGGTACTTCCTTAAATTTTCAGTCCGATGACTTCGGGAAATTCTATTCAAAATACTCTTTTTGGTAGCCGTATTTGAAATATGTTCTGTCGTTATCAAAAAACTGATCAATGCATCACTTTTTACAGTTTCTAAATAAGATGATCTACTATTTAGATGCGTTTAAAATCAAAAATGAATTTAAAAATTATAATCTCATCTTCGGAACACCCTCCACAGAAGAATAAATTGGTCCTACAATTGTACCAAAATATTTGAGCCCACCCAATATTTTCAAAAGTTGGTGCCAATGAGTATAACTCATGCAAGAGGGCATATATGCATTTTTAAATAACAGAGTTATTCAAAATTTTAATTCAACAAATTTTAATAGAACATTTTTTGTTATTGTTTAATTTTATATAATTATGCATTAAACTCTCCTCCTTCTCCTAAAGAATCCTTTCTAATTTTCTCTTTCAACATTGTTGATTCTATGACTTAATCTTTACATATTGACCTGTAAGAATGTTTCCATGAATGCTTTCATGCGTTACATTTTGTCATAATTCAATTAAATATAACTCTTAAGAATGTGTAATATAAGTAGAACTATGAAATATAGAATTTCAAAACACATTTTTTCAGTATATTTTCTTTTTTCCAAGATTTATATATTTTTTTAGACATAATGCCTTCACAGTTGACTTCTAGTGGTTGCTAAAATTTTCTGATCATTAAGAATTACACTTATGTTTTGGTTTAGTCTTTTCTTTTATTCAATTAATTTTTAATCCATAATATGATATATGAGATACATTGGTTGAACAATATACAGTAGATTCCCTTATAATATTAATAATATACAGTAGATTCCCTTAAATCTGCACATAATTTACATATGTAAACAATGAAATATCCAGTTCAGAAACAGGGACAAAATTTTACTTTTATAATTTTATATCAGTTCCATATGTATTTTAATTTGTAATTTTCATTAATATTATTGAATTCATATGTTTTCATGAAGGAGGAATAATTTTATTTCTGAAAAAATTCAAGATATTGCTGTTATCACTGGTAATCACTATCTTGCTCTCAAATATATTTATATATTAACTAAACTTCTTCGGTAATTAAGTCTGGCTAAATCATAAATGAAACATTTTATGACTGATGTGAATTAATAATTATCTTTATAAAGCAAATTCCACATGAAAAATGGATCTTATACATGGGTGCAACTTTGAAATTTTGCCAGGACTGAAAATATTTTGACCCCCCCCCCCCCCAGAGTGAGCACATATGCACATGCATGGTTCAAGTTTTTTCTGAAGACCTATTACTGAAATTCCCTTTTTCCCACGATCTTTTGACAGAAATAGTCTCGATCGCGATCCTTTGAAAAAAATTCGCAACTTTTTCGTGATCTTTTGACAAAAATTCGCGATCTTTGACAATAAAATAAGGTTTTTTCGACTATCATTTGACGAAAATCGCTTCTTTTTTGCGATTCTTTGAAAGCGACTGCAGTCATTTTCGCGTCCTTCGAGAGGAATCGCGTTTACATTGCTATTCTTTGACAAAAAACAAGTCTTATTTGCGATATTTTGACAGAAATAGCTTTTTTTTCTGCGATCTTTTGACAAAAATCCCATATTATCAGCAATCTTTTGAAAAAATCGTGTCTTTTTTCACAATCTCTTGACAAAAAAACACCTTTTCCTCAATGTTTTGACAAAAATTGTGTTTTCTTTGCTATTCTGACAGAAATAGCATTTTTTCCATGATCATTTGAGGAAAATCGCATCTTTTCCGCGATTCCTTGACAGAAACTGCTTCATTTTCGTGATTCTTCGATGGAAATAATGTCTTTCTCGAGTCCGCCGACAGGAATCGCGTTTATTCTGCAATTTTTTGACGAAAAACATGTCCTTTTGCGATTTTTTAAATGAAATGTGTTTTCTGCGATTTATTTGACAGAAATTACGCTTTTTTTCTCTATCATTTGGAAAAATTACGTTTCATTCATAATCTTTTGACGAAAAATAGCGTCTTTTCCCCGCGATCTTTTGGCAATAAACATGTCATTTTTGCGATCATTTTTCGTCAGAGATTTTTCCGTCCCGCTTCCGTCCTCGGGAACATTTAAAAGCCGGAATTCCGTCTTGTGGATGGAAAACTTGCACCCATGATCTTATAATAAATATTTAATCATACATTATTTATTAACTTGATCTTTGCTTTTAATACTTTAATCATGTTAAAAACTGTCTAAATTTATTATTTCAATATTTTATTATATTGTAAGAATTTAAAATAGTTTCGATTTCATTGTTAATTACATTCAAATTACTGTTTAAAAAATGTAAACAAAATAATGACCAGAAATCTGCAAAACCTCTGGTGCCAAGCAGTGAGTATTTGAGGGAGTCTACTGTAATGTTATACAAATATAGTTAGAAAGTTATTAAATCTATTAATAACCTCTTTTTAAAACATATGTTAAACATATATATGAACATACTTTTCAAAACACTAACACATCTTACATAGTTCATGTTAAAAACAAAGAGACTATAGTCATGATAGAATCAAAATTAATTATTACCAAACAAAACTTTTTAAAGATAAACTTGACAACCCTATCCTATGTAAATATTTCTAAAAATATAATTTCAGTAATGTTTAATGTGCATAAAATATTTTTAATTGAAAACTTAATCACATGTATTTTTTAAATTGCACTTACCAATATGTTATAATACCAAAATTTTTATAAATAACTGCTTTTCAGTTATTTTAATGCGATTAATAAAATTTTAAAAATTAATTTTTTTAATGGATATAAACTCTGCCTTGCATGTTTTATAATCTAGCAATCAAGCCAACCCAAGAAACCGGAAATGTTTTCTAAGGGCATAGTCAAAGAGGGGCTATTTTATTGCTCTATGATAAAATAAATAAAAATAAATAGTTTGATTTAGAAATTATTTTATTATGGTATTTAAAATATCAAGCTCAAAACAATTTCTTTCATATTTTTATTATTAATTACTAAAAGTAATACCTCAAGTAGTCTCTGTAGGTTTAATTGTTAAAAATAATAAGATGAAACAATACACTAATACCCCAAAACTTAATTTCAGTTGTTATATCTTTAATATTAAATTAATAATATTAACCTTAATATTATATCTTTGAAAACCTAAGCTGTCTCAGTGATTTGAGAGTAGTAATTGCCTGATATTTAGTATTTTAAACTATCCATCTAAATTAAAACATTGCTTTTCTGATAATTATAACAATTGATGAAAGCAATAAATGATTGTAATAAATATGTTATTACTGGTATCCTAACCTAACTGCTAAATATATTGAAAATAATTGTTTTGTTTTCATTAAATTCTGGTTCTAAATACAGTCATAAAAACAATTATATTTCATTACTTTTCTGGGACATCCATTATATTTCTGTTATTTACATTACATTTTGGTTCATATTAGGGAATGAGATAAAGAGAATGGTTAAATACTGTTGATAGATTAATATAATATTGAAAAAAAAAAAAAAAAACTGGAATATAATATTATAACTATGAATTGAAAAACAAATTTTAAAGAAGTTATTTAAGGGTGTCCATTACTGTCACATCAGCACTGTGTTTACTTTGGATTTGAAAAAAAAATATTACTATTCGTTACAAACAGAAAAAAAAGGTGAACACAGTTGTCTAATAACTGTCACGTTACTGTGAAATAAGTTATATACTTATATAATTTTTTATATCTTAGAAGCAAACAAGGCATTGAAAAGAAAAAAAAAATCTGAGAACTTTTTTTCTTCAACTAATTTCTGTCGTAATTAACAAATTTAAACATCAGGAAAAAGAAATAATTATAAAACAATTTATTACTAACCTTTCTTCTTCTTTGACAAATCTGTAGAAAAGCATTCCATGCACATTCGTAGCATTCTTGCAGTCTTTGAATCTGCAATACCGGGAAGGGTTTCTTTCCATAATGTGGAAATAACAGAATAATTTGGCTCTGAAAAGTGCCGTTTGAAATAAGTTGATTATACTTTAAAAAAATGAAAATGACTTTACAAAAAAATAAAAGAAAAGGCACGTGGAGAATCGCACGAAATCGCCTTGGACTGATTCAAACATCAAAATTGTTGGACGGCGCGGAAAACATGCGCGCGCAGGTTCTTGGCTCGTGGAGACGATCGTAGCGCTCCTAGCTAGTGTGTTGTAAACTATAATCGTCCTCTTTTTAAAGTCAGGGAAGGCGAGCGCGGCTTCCCATAGAAGTGTCTTCGCTTTCCTATATACGCGCTTTGTGTCGGCCTGCGAAAAGGTTGCCATTGTGGAGTCTAAGTATCTTAGGTCAACGAGGAGTGGCCCTAAGAGCGCTCACACGTCGATTTAATCAAGAAAGTGAATACGTCGTTAATGTATGAAGTGCTGGTATTTAATACAAAATAATTAATATTTAATTTTACTGGTTTGAGTAGAATATTTATATACTTTTTTTTTTTACCCAGTGTTATTAAAACATTTTATGATTCGTTTCCGTCCAATGTAGTTTATTTAAATATACACGAGTGTCCATGAGTAAGCGAACTTATTATCAAGTTGTTTACAGACAAAACTTATGTTCAGAAAGTTGTGAACTATTCATGAATGATCCTTCTACCATCAGTGGCACAGAAAAGGGGTTGGGGTTGGGGAAAAAAACTTGCAAAATTTTTAACACATTAGAAAAGTATAGCTTGTTTATATTTTGAACACAATAAATAATGAATACCGAAGTTAAATCAAACGAAATAAAAATGTTCGGTCCGTCATTTATTAATATTGCGAGTGACTGCTTTACTATTTTTAAATCATAAAAATTATTTTAAAGATACGTGCTAGACAATTGTACTACAAAATATTCTTATAAATTTTGTATTCAAATTTAATACAACTCGCTAAATGGTGCACATACAAAAGTAATATTAATTATTTTAATTTTGTATCAATTAAAAAGTTGTATTTAATTTGAGTACAAAGATTTTTTTTTTAATGTTATTTTTCATGCAGAGTAATTGCGGTATATAATTGACATCACTCTCCTATAAATATACTTCTTCAATAACATTAAAGAAACCATCCGTGATACAGTGTTAAATTCAGATGCTTTTCTCCGGGAGAGATTTTTATGGCTCCGGGGGAGAACATTATTGTGTTCGGCAGGGGCGTGCGAAGAGAAATTTACGCCCGGGGCAAAGTTTCAATTTGGCACCCCCTTTCCCTCTACTTTTTCTTAAGACAGGCCGAAAATGACGTTAGTAATATAAATTTGGAGCTCCCTGAACTGCCGCACCCGGGGCAACCGCCCCTTCGCCCCCCATTTCGCACGGTGGTGATCGGGTTGGGGGGAGAAATTGCACTTTTAGTCCACTGAAAACACAAAATTAAAAAAGTTCTTGGAGGAACATCGCAATACTCCTGTGGGGAATGCGCCCCCGGGTGCCCCTCCCCCTGAATTCCATACTGCCTAAGAATGTGCGTTCTGCCTATTATCAGTGGCACAGCAAAAGGGTAGGGGCAAATCCCAAAAACCTTGTATTTTAATTTTTTAAGTATGGATGGATTTTATTTAGGGAATTAAATAGCTGAATTTACGAGCAAATATTGGACTTCTGATTTATTATAAATAATCGGTGTCATAAATATTTACGCGAAGAATATGCAAACTTTTTGTCTACGTAGCTAAGCAGTCACATCTTAGCCGGAGGCCATGAATCATATAACATAAATAACTGAGCTGTAGTATAAGAAACGCGCGACCTTTTTATTACGATTAAGAAATAAAATAAACGTGATTTTGAATTTTTAGTTACACTGACATTACGAGGAACACACATATGAATATTATAGTCTAACCGTAAAAACACATGAGATTAAAAAAACTTAAATTGAAAATACAACGAAGAACGGCCAAAAGAGTGTTCACACGTCAATTTAATTAAATAATCCATAAGAAACAGATTACCTTCAAGCTGGTATTTCTTCCAAACAAATTTTGTTTTTACAAACAATTCTTTTAGTCAGAAAGATGTGAAATTTTGTGAAGCACATAATAAAGGCATAGAAATCTGTTTAAGCGGAAAAAATAGTTCGGTACTTCTAGGTTATCCCTTCGATCAAAAAATTATCGCCAAACTATAAGATTAAATGCCAATAATGGATGATCGTGAATGTCACATTCAATGACTTTAAATAAGATTCACGTATTTAAAATGTAATTAAGTGATTTTAATTTCGTTTTTTTATTTGAATTTATATTAATATTCCATTAATTATTTGTTTTTTTCGTTATTTAAAATAAAAATTATGTCAATATGTATAATTTGGCTATTAGTTTGGCGATTTGTATAATTTGGCGAAATTGATCGACGGGATAAGAACGAAGTACTAATAGTTCAAAATGCCATAGGGCATTTTTTATGAACTACGCACTTAGCATACATTTACAAACTTTATTACAAAAAAATATCTTCCAGATGTTGGCTATCATTTTCAAGTGCAACATGTAATCATAAAGTAGAATGTTCCAGAGATGACCACATTGTATCCTGGAAAAAAGTAAGCGCATGTCCTGAAATGTTATCTTGAGGATCAGGTAAAGTTATAATAAGGAAGTTTTTGATAATAGTATTTAATACAAGGGAAATTGAAAGGAACTTTATTAAATAAATTGACTCTACGCTATCTGGCATAAGCATGACAACTTGCCACTCCCCCACTCCCCAAAACTTAACGAAGTGTAATCTGTAAAAGGCACTTGAATTTTTTATGTTTCTAACTATGTTTGTTAATACTTCTAACTTACATAGAAGAAAATATTAATTTCAAAAGAATCAAGCCACGCCTTTAACGAAAGTATTCGCAGAAAGTAGGCGGTACAAAAAAAGCACATTCCGAAGAAACCCGCCACCTTTCCCACCACAGCCGGTTTTGAAAAGTTGTGAAAACAAAGGAAAAGAAAAAATGTATATACAGGGTGTATCTAAACTACTGGGCAAAACTTTTAGGGGTGATAGTGCACATCAAGGCAAATAATATTAAATGGGAAACTAAGGGTCCCAAACGCCTACCGAAGGAGATTGGCGCCATCAAAGTTTAGGGTCCAAAATTTGAAATGATTTTAAAAAACGGTAAAATTGGTTGATTCGTTTGCGGTTTTCACGGAAACTATTCTTTATGTCAGTATTGTCTTTAAAATAAATTATAAAGATAAATTTCAAACAATGCCGATAGAGGGCGCTTTAGGCTTTGGAGCAACGAACAACTATTTTTTTACCGTTATTTTTTGCATCTCATTAATTTTTTTAGAAGTTTAGACATAAATTTAAATTTTGAGCTCTAAATTTGTGGTTAAGTAGTGCAAACTGAACTGTGTTCAATGGCAGTGGGTAGGTTCAAATTTCAAATGATTATAAAAAACAGAATAATTGGTCAATTGATTTGCGGTTTTCACTAAAACTATTCTTTATGTCAGTATTCTCTTGAAAATAAATGACAAACACAAATTTCAAAAAATGTCGATAGAGGGCGCTTTAGACTTTGGAGTAACGTACAACTATATTTACCGTTATTTTTTTAATCTCATTGAATTTTTTTGAAGCTTAGACATAAACGTAAATTTTGTGCTGAAAATCTGAATCGATGAATGTGATTAAGTAGCGCTAACTGAACTGTGTTCAATGGGGGTGGGAATGTTCAAATTTCAAATGATTATACAAAACGGAAAAATTGGTCGATCCGTTTGCGGTTTTCTCTAAAACCATTCTTTATTTCAGTATTTCCTTGAAAATAAATTTTGAAGATAAATTAAAAAAATTCCGTTATAGGGCGCCTCAAACTTTAGAGTAACCAACAACAATTTTTAACTGTTATTTTTGTATCTAATTAAATACTTGCAAAAGCTTAGACTTAAATTTTGAGCTCAAATTCTGAATCGTTGGGAGGGGTTAAGAAGCGCAAACTGAACTGTGTTCAGGAGATGAAATGTTACCCTTCCCACCCTATGAACACAGTTCAATTTTTTGCTACTGAGTTACTCCCAACGATTCAGATTTTGAGCTCAAAATTTAAGTCAAAGCTTTTACAATATTCATTTAGATAAAAAAAATAATAATAACGGTTAAAAATTGTTGTTGGTTACTCTAAAGTTTAAGTCGCCCTCTAACGGAATTTTTTGAAATTAATCTTTAAAATTTATTTTCAAGGAAATACTGACGTAAAGAATAGTTTTAGATAAAACCACAAACGAATCGACCAATTTTTCCGTTTTTTATAATTATTTGAAATTTGAATCTCCCCACCTACCTCCATTGAACACAGTTCAATTTGCGCTACTTAACCACTCTCAACGATTCAGAATTTCAGCTCAAAATTTAAGTTTATGTCTACGCTTCTAAAAAATTTAATGAGTTGCAAAGAATAACGGTAAAAAATAATTGTACGTTACTCCAAAGTCTAAAGCGCCCTCTATCGACATTTTTTGAAATTTATCTGTATAATTTATTTTCAAGACAATGCTGACATAAAGAATAATTTTAGTGAAAACTGCAAATCAATTGACCAATTTTTCTGTTTTTTATAATCATTTGAAATTTGAACCTACCCACTCCCATTGAACACAGTTCAGTTTGCGCTACATAACCAAAGATTTTGAGCTCAAAATTTAAGTTTATGTCTAAACTTCTAAAAAAAATTAATGAGATGCAAAAAATAACGGTAAAAAATAGTTGTTCGTTGCTCCAAAGTCTAAAGCGCCCTCTATCGGCATTTTTTGAAATTTATCTTTATAATTTATTTTCAAGACAATACTGACATAAAGAATAGTTTTCATGAAAACTGCAAACGAATCGACCAATTTTTCCGTTTTTTATAATCATTTCAAATTTTAGACCCTAAACTTTGATGGAGCCTATCTCCTTCGGAAGACGTTTGGGACCCTTAGTTTCCCATTTAATATTATTTGTCTTGATGTGTACTATCACCCCTTAAAGTTTTGCCCAGTAGTTTAGATACACCCTGTATATACAGTCAAACCCCGTTAATACGCGCCCCGCTTAATACGCCAAACCGCTTAATACGCGAATTTTCTTTGGTCCCTTGAAATATTCCTATCTTACATATATAAAAAAACCTTCTTTAATACGCGAATGGTTAATACGCGAACCCGTTTAATACGCGAAATTTTATCAGTCTCTGGAAAGAAAAGCCTACATTTAATACGCGAATGAACTTAGTTTTAAACATGTGAGTTTTTAGATGAAGTATTTTCCCAAGCATTTTATATAACAATTATTTAACTTATTTTTTGTACAATAATTATTTAAACCCAATTAAATTGAGCATTTTTTCCTTCAAAACCACACGCTAATTAGATTTGGAGCCCGATCCGAGGCTAGCACAAGACTGCTCTATCAAAACTCTTCCAATGAAATCTCATAAGCCAGACAAAACTAACGTTGTGCAAAAGTTAAAGACATTATATCTGCTTTGAAAAACACCTGTTTTCATTTGGAGAGTATATAAAATCACAGTGTAAATTTTTTATGGAAATTCAAAATTTTTAAAAATACTGCATTTAGAGAATTTTAATTTATGCACTTCGTCCTATCATGAGGCGCTAATTAAGAATATGTAAATTAAAAAATAATTGATACAAAACTTTTTTTGAAATCAGTAAAAACCTGAGTGCTTTGTCGTGGTTTCGTTGATTTTTACTACACATGGGCTCAAAAAATCAAATTACGCAAAGCAAAATGTACCTTCATTTCAATACTTTTCTTGCGATTTTTGTCATTTCAAAATATAAATGTAGACAAAAAAGGAACTAAATTTTTAAAATCATACAAATTTGAAGTTCGCGGGGGCGGGTTGTGCGAATCAGCTAGTTTTCATAAAAAGGAAAAGAAATGAAAATAACTTTTCCCCATAATTAAGAAATGATGTGACTCCCCCCAAGTACCCTAAATTAGAGCGGTAGAACCGATAAATGGAGCTTGCGCTACAATCGCAGATTAATCACGTGAGTCTTTCCAATCGCTGTTTCATCAGTGCTGTGATAATTTTAAAAGAAGAGAGTCGCTTATCGCTCCCAGTATAATCTAGTATACGATATCCATCTATGCTTTTAACTTGCTCTTAACCCCATAATTAAGAAATGATGTGACTCCCCCCAAGTACCCTAAATTAGAGCGGTAGAACCGATAAATGGAGCTTGCGCTACAATCGCAGATTAATCACGTGAGTCTTTCTAATCGCTGTTTCATCAGTGCTGTGATAATTTTAAAAGAAGAGAGTCGCTTATCGCTCCCAGTATAATCTAGTATACGATATCCATCTATGCTTTTAACTTGTGCATTGTTGTAACTCTATGCTAAAATATGGCGGAAGGAGTAAAACATATTAAACGAAAGGCTGTCTCCATCACTGAGAAAATACAAATTATAAATTAATACGATGTCCATTGCGATTAATCTGCGATATACTTATACGTAATCAATGCGATAAGTTTGCGTTCGCCAAAGAAAAAGGCATACCTGAGTCAGCTGTAAGGGCTTTGTTAAAAAATAGGAATGCCATCGTTAACCAAGCTATGGTTGGAGGAACGAAGAACGAGAAAAAAAAACCCGCCAAGTTTGAGGACATGGAAAAGGCCATTCACGAGTAGTTTGTTCAAGCGCGCTCGATGAATATCCCAATAAGCGGTTTGTTAATACAAGAAAGAGGTTTTGAAATCTCAGCAAAAATGGAATTGCTAGATTTCAATGCTTCAAATGAATGGCTGGATCGATTTAAAACTAGGTATGGCATAAAATTCAAGATATGTGTGGTAAGTCAGTTGCAGTCAACATTGAAGATATTTATTGCTGGAAAATTAATGTGCTTCGGCAGCATGTAAAAAACTACTAAAGTCGGGATATTTACAACGTGAACGAATTTGGGCTTTACAAACTGACACCCAATAAAACAATGAAGAAATATGTCATGGAGGCAAACTGAGCAAAGGAGCATCTTACTATTCTGCTCGGTGCCAACTCTGATGGATCAGATAAATTAAAGCTGCTAGTCATAGGGAAACAACGCAACCTGCGATTCATTAGAAATGTCAAGAATTTTCCCTGCCTTCACGAAAGCCAGCGTAGAGCATGGATGACGGGCAACATTTTTACTTCATGGCTTCGTAATTTTAACTGGCGTATGAGAAAAGAATCACGCCATGTGTTTTGCTTGTGGACAACTGCCCTGCGCATCCAAAAGATAACGAAGACTTGAATAATGACCAAGTAAAATTTCTATCTCCAAATTCGACTATTCTAACCCAGCCAATGGACCAAGGAATAATTAACAGCGCCGAAGTAAATTACAAGAATCGCGTCGTACGACGATACCGTCACCAAATGGAACACGCAGCAATATTTCTTGCTACGAATGTCGACCAATTACAGTCCACGACCCTATGCATATGCTTACTGCAGCATGGGAGAGTGTCACTCCAACAACGATTACAAACTGCTTTCACAAAGCGGGTTTCAGAAGTAGCGAGGACATCATTTACAAAGAGCCAACCTGTACCCTAATGTTGAAGGATATTGGCTGGCCTCACAAGAAACTGCGGGGGAAAATCTTGTCGATTTAGACACTTCATTAATGTCGACATCTGAATGACATCATTGCCGATATAACTGCGACTGACAAACCGAATGAGGAGGAAAAAGATGATGAACCTGCGCTTCCGACCCCATACCCATTCTTCAAAGTTACTGGGGCATTCAATTTCCTAAGACAATATGTGTCGTCACTGGACGAAGGAGCTTCAACAAGCGAATTTTACCACTACTTAAATAAGGCAGAAAACATCACGTTGATCGCGCGACCGCATGTCAAATAGGTCAAAATTGACAGCTACTTCTCCAAAAAGTAATTTTTATACATTATTGACTTCAGTAAGTTTTTTTAATTGACTTTTTATTATTATCCACACTATTTTTTTATCAACACTATTAGCTAACAAAGATTTCAGTTTTGTTAACATTAGTTTTAGTTAATATGGTTAACAGAAATTTTTGTGTTCGTCTTATTCAATTTTATGTGTCATACATAATAAATCTGAATTTGAAAAGACTTAGGATTTTTATTTGAGAAAATAACGATTATTTTAATTTTCAGCTTTCAAACGTTCCTGCTTAATAAGCACATAATCATTAAAATGAATATAATGTCATTTTATGTCTTAAAAATTGACAAAAAATGTGTTTTTCCACCTAGATTGTTATTAGACCACTCGAGAAAAATTAGCAACCCTCCGTTAATACGCGAACCCGTTTAATACGCGAATTTTGATCGGACCCCTGATTCGCGTATTAACGGGGTTCGACTGTATATATATGCTAGAATTTTATCAGAACTTTCAATAATATTAATTTTGAAAAACAAACGTTAAATATTTCAGAGGAGAACTATAAATGAATTTGATAGACATTCAAAATTCCGCAATAAATAATGCCTTTTTTTCTTTGAATGGTAGAAACTGTCGTAATATTTTTAACACATTAAAAAAAATGGATTGTTTATATTTTGCACACAATAAATAATAAATATCGAAATCCAATCACACGAAATAAACTTGTTTGGTCCACCATTTATGAATATTGCAAATTACTAATTTTGAATCATAAAAATTATTTTATAGATATGTGTTACACAATTGTACCTTAAAATATACTTATAAATTTTGTATTCAGATTAAGTGCAACTCGCTAAATGGAACACATAAAAAAGTAATATTAGTTATTTTATTTTTTTTATCAATTAGCAAGTTGTAATTAATTTGAATACAAAGATTTTTTTTTTTTACATACAAAGTAATTCCGGTATAGTTGACAACACTCTCATACCAATAGACTTCTTCAATAACATTAAAGAAACCACCCATGATGCAGCGTTGAATTCAGACGCTTTTCTCCGGGAGGAATTTTCGTGGCTCCGGCTCCGGGGGGACATTATTGTGTTCTGGAGAGAAATTGCACCTTTTGCCCATTGAAAACAAAAAATTAAAAAATTCCTAGGGGAGGGGGGGGGCATCTAAATGATCCGGTGGGGAATGTCCCCCCCCCAGACCACCCCCTTAATTCCACCTGCCCATGAATGTGCCTTTCACCAATTAACAGTGGCACAGCAAAAGGGTGGGGTTGGGGCCAAATCCCCAAAACCTTCTTATATTTTACATTAAAAAAAATATGGGTGGATATTTTTTTAGGAAATTAAATAACTCAATTTGCAAGCAGACATCGGACTTCTCATTGATCATTAATAATCGGTGTCATAAGCATTTATACGAAGAATATGCAAGCTATTTGTCTATGTAGTTAAGCAGTTACATGTTAGCGAGAGGTAATGAATCTTATAACATAAATAACTGAACTGTGGTATAAGGAACACGCAACCCTTTTTTACGATTAAGAAAGAAAATAAATCTGATTTAGAATTTTTAGTTACACTGCATTACAAGGAATGCACAAATGTCTATAACAGACTAATAGTAAAAACAACGAGCGACTAGCGTTTCCTCCATTGAAGTACGCATGCGCCATTACTTGTCAAAATTTAGATCTAAGTGAAATCTGCTAGTTTGGCAATTTATTTGTAGCGTTGGCGAACAGACTTTATATTTGTAGTTAAAAAAATTATCAACATTTAAAATAATATTGACTTAGTTATTTAAGTAAAATTAATGAGATTAATGTAACTATTTATTCTTTGCTCAGATGAATGCAATCATCATTTTAAGAGATATTGTTATTCCATTTGAAATGATATTTTGCACATATTTATGTATAATAAAATTATTTGCAAATAATAAAATTTAAACATATATATGTATATTCATTTATTTATATTTTTATTATTCATTGAATTATTTAAAGTATGATAACTTAATGTATATAATGTTTAATATACCACGGCAACATACATTACTAATATAATTTGCACATTGAAGGATAATAATTTTTGAAAATGAATATTTTAATAAATTCATTTTGCTAATTATTATTTAAATGTTACTAAAGTTCTTACATAAAAATATTTTCCATGTACGTTTAGAAGATATTGCAATTAGATTTCAATAAATATTTATTTTAACTAATAAAAAAAATATTTTTAAATGATAGAAATTTTAAATAATAATTTCATAATCATAACAGTATGATATTTACAATAAAAAATTTAAAAGCAGCTGATAAATTAATAAATACTTTTCTGTATAAAAAATACTTAATTTAAAAAAATGAACACTTTTTAAATTAATTCTGCTTATTATATATACGAGGTGGAACCCTTCGAATTTCAACGAAAGAAAATATTTAAGGAGGAACTGTTTCATTGCTTTATAATAAACCTACAAAATTAGTTATAATAAATACACCTTACATTGATAAGTCTAACTCTTAAATAAATGATATTTAACCTAGAGTTTACGAAATACTATTTTTTAAAATCCAGATGTAGAAATTGTTAAAATTGAACTTTAATCGTAGATGTAAGTATTAAAAAATAATAAAGGTCCGTTTTTATGGTAAAGTTATCAATTAAGGCTTTTATGCCAGTTTTATCAAAATGAAAAAAAAAAAAAAAAAAAAAAAAATTCCACTTTGACTCAATCATAGAATTTTTTCCCCCGTGAAATCTAAAGCCGACATCATTTTCACTATATTCAAATTTACGAATGCACCTTTCACATCTTTATTGACCTTTTTTTAAAAAAATTGTATTTTAATTTGATCATTTTGATTCAAAACTTCAAGTCCCTATGCTATTAACTGAAACAAATTCCAAACTATTTATATTCTCTTAAGTGTAAATGAAATAAAAATCCATCGGGTTTTATAACAGAAGATAGACACAGCACTATTTAAATAATAATTTTTTTTCAGTTTTAATGAGAAATTGGCAAAAAAAGATACAATAATTTTTTTCCCCTTTTTAGCTCACAGGCTATCATAGCCTGAGAGCTTATGTGCCCGTCCGTTCTGTATGTTCGTTCGTGCGTAACGCGATAACTCGTGATAAAAATATCCGATCCACTTGAAATTTTGTATGTAGGTAAATCCTGACAAGGCGCTTCCCTGATTAGTTTTTGGAGTTCATTCGATATGTATAAGAGGGGGAACGGGGGGGGGGCTCATGCCCCTCCCCTTAGTTGATATAAATTGGATTTTCATGCAGAATTAAGTTTTCGTTCAAAATTTAGATTAGGATCATTCTGATGAGGCGATTCCGTGACTGTTATTAGGTGTTCATTGAATAAGTATAAGTAGGGGGAACAAGGGTTCTAATGCCCCCCCCCCCTTAATTTATATAAATGGGTTTTTCAAGCAAAATTTTCAGATTTCGTTCAAATCTCTGAATAGTTTTCGAAGTTTAATGGTTAAGTATAAAAGAGGGGGATAACTCCTTCTAAATTATATAAATGCTAAATGGGTTTTTATTAAGAATTATCTCATTTGCTCTGAATTTTGGATATAGATTTTTTATATGATAAAGCATGTCTTTGATAGTATAGGACGTTCAATGATTAAGTATAAAAAAAGAGGAAAGGGGAGAGCTGTTTCCCCTTCTTAATTTTTTTTCGAACGGAATTAACCCTTGAAAATATAAGGCTTTAATGTACAATTAGTATTTGTAGCCTGTGAGCTCAATGCCATCAGTTTAACTGGGCAATATTCTTTATTATCTTTTCTTTTGATAGAAACGGAGTACTTCTGTTGCCACAATTAGAACAAGAAATTGCACGTAAAGCGTAGCAAATGAGGCGCGTTCGTTGATAACGAAGTTTTAAAATATTCAGATCTTGCTGATATAGTAGAGCGTACTTTGGATACAGCATAGTGGTCGAAATCTTTGTGTTCCTGTAAATATGCAGAGAGTAATTTTTATTATACTTCATTAACGTATATCTTATTCATAAAATGTGAAGTAGTTTAATATAATTAAAACACCCCCCAAACAATGTTTCCCCGTATAACATTATTTAGTCGAATACATTTGTGTGGCCCTGTAATTTAATAAAAATATTCTTTGCATCACAGATTGTACAAAATGTATTTTTAGTACATATTTCATAGATTCATGTCAATTCTGTTATATTCAAATGAGTATAACACCATTAAAATGCATTTGAAACTTTTTTCCCCATTGACCGTAATGTAACGGAATCCTTTTGATTGTCCCTGTAATTGATCTATCCATACTATTTTCATAAAATTTGAAATGACTCGACAAAATTATGTAATAAATATACGTTTTAAATTTCAAACGATTAAAATGCATTTGAAACTTTTTTCCCCATTGACCGCAATGTAACGGAATCCTTTTGATTGTCCCTGTAATTGATCTATCCATCCGATTTTCATAAAATTTGAAATGACTCGACAAAATTATGTAATAATTATGTATTTTAAATTTCAAACGATTCGGTTGGGTAGTTTTTGCGTTGTTATATGCGGACGGACAGACAGACAGACAGAGCGACAACAATAGGTGCTACGTATTTACATAATTACGAACGCACCTAAAAACGGAATAACAAACTACAAAAAAATTAATACTTCAAAATTAAATTAAGATACAGTTTTCAAATAAATTGCATTTGAAAGTACATTTTTTCCCCTATACGACGGTGTAAAAATTGAAAATATGCGATTTTTAGAAGTCTAAAAATTTGCAAACCCAAAATTTCATTTCAAATTTCAAAATGTTGCCATTCGAAAATGACATATGCATTACGCACAGATACATTTGGCCTTTATAATATAGATATATATGTGTGTTATTCAGTTCCATCAAAAAATATTTTTAATGTAAATTAAAAAGAACATTTTGCTGCATTTTACGTATTAAAGAAATACATTTATTTAAAAAAAAATTCTTTTTAAGTCACATCAATAAAAAGAAAAGTAATAATAAACTAATTAATAGTGCTGTATTTACTATAAAAAATTACAAAACAAAGAATAAATATTTATGTATTTTTATAGATCAAAGATAATTTTAAAGGATAAAAACTTCAATAAATCAATTCTGCTAATTTTATATTTATCTGCTATCTGTTGCTAAAATATGTTATATAAAATCTGTTACTATAATAATAATAAAAGGAAGTTTAGGAGATTTATTATTGTATTTTATAAATATTTACTTTAATCATTACACAGTAGATAAATGATTGATATATATATATATATATATATATATATATATATATATATATATATATATATATATATATATATATATATATAAGAATAGATAATTTTAAAGGATGAAAACATCAATAAATCTATTCTGCTAATTTTAAATTTATCTTTTAGTAAAATTAAAAAAAAAAAAAAAAATAGTAAGCTTAGAAAATTTATTATTGCATTTTATAAATATTTACTTTAATAATTATAAAGTAGATAAATGAGCTTTTTTATTACATTATTAAAATTAATTTTAAATGAAATGCTATTAATGGTATTAAATTTATTTTGTAATTTGTAAATTATGTTAATTAAATAATGATAACTTAATTAACAGTATGTATTTCACAATAAAAAATTACAAAGCAACTAAAAATAAATATTTATATATTTTTATGCAGAAAGAATAATTTTAAAAGATGAAGAACTTCAATAAATCAAACCTGCTAATGGTATATTTATCTCTGTCTTAAAAAAAAAAAAAAACCTTAGGAGATTTTTATTGCATTTTAATAAATATTTATTTATGTTTATAGAAAGATAAATATTTTTTATTTATTTATTTATTACTAAAGTTTATTTAAAATGAAATTCTATTTACAATTTAAATTTATTAATAAAAATAAAATTACATTTTTTAAAACCTATTTATAATTATAATTTAATTTAATTATCTAACTGACAATAAAAAAATTTCAAAAATCAATAATGAAAACCGACTGAGCTTTATTAACAAACTTAATAATGATTAAAAGCAAGATAAGAAAAGTGAGTCCTCAGCGGGGACAGAACATGTGGACTTGGAATGGGTAACAGGTAATTGGTGGACTTGGAACTGGTAACAGAAATCAAATTCAGGTCCATTCGAATCCAGCCTTAACCACTATATGAAATTGTTCACACGAACTTTTGCCCAAAATACAATGAATTGCCTTTACGCAATAATTTCTCATAGTACTTGGCGTTTTTTTGCCAAGTCGTGCTAGGAAGCAAACCAACGCATGCGCTGTTTAATGGAGGAAACGCTATATCTAGTCGCTCGTAGAAAACAGGACGAGGGACTAGTCTCTCCTAATACCATGACAACGAAGGAAAAATTAAAAGAGGACATTTGTCTTTGAATGGCCGATTTTTCCTGCCGCAACTAACAGCGATGCACCGAATAGTGATTTTGGCCGAATACCGAATATTTGGCCGACAGGTGAACCGAATATTCGGCTAGCCGAACAGTAACTATTTGGCCGAATACTGACTATTCAGCATTCCAAATAATTTTATATTTCAAAGTTTAAAGGTGTTAAAACGTGACTTTTTAAAACAATTTTATATAATATTTAATAAAAGAAACTTACATTTTGATAAACAAGAGCTTTTTATAAGAACATTTAGTATTGAAAAAAAAAATCTGCCTTGAATTATTTAAAAAGTATAATGATGAGACATTTTTATGTAATAAAATTTTTTATTTCGTGGTTTCTTCTACGAATTAAAACAAACATTTTAGAATCAAAGATAAATAATAAAAAAATGGTCAAAGAAAAACTTTAGTGTCTCATAATTGTCCTTTTTAAATAACTCAAAAGCAGATTTTTTTTTTTTTTTTTTTTTTTTCCCAATATAAAGTACAAATACTACTTTCAACTTAATTCTGAATAAAGTAATGTACAGCTCGTAGTTCTTTTCTTATGAATCGTGGCATTTTTCACCCTTCCCATCATATCATATTTTATAGAAATCAAAGCATGCGAGTTGAAAATATAGTTATGGTATCTTATTTATTGTTGATGCAACAAAGGAAAACACCAGTTTAATCAAGAGTGAGATAAAATACAATGTCCTTATGACAAGATTATAGTTTCATGAACAAAAATTGTCAGTCTTGATAGCTATTACTAATCTCAAAAGTTTTTCTTTCTTGTTTAAAGACTTTTATTTGGGAAAAGCAAGAAATAGTATTTACTAAACAAAAATTAGGAACTTGCATCTGCACATCATTTATTCCTGGGGAGAATCCTAATAAATCACCATTTTAATCTTTCTCATGGTTAATTTTCTTAAGTTATACTTTGTAAACAGCAAATAAATAATTTAAAAACATTCTTTTTTATTTAAATATGATTTTCTTTTTAATTATTTTAAATATATTTATAAATAGACAGTTAAAAGTAGAAATTGTGAAAAGTTTTAAAAAATCTATTTTAAAAGGTTTTATTAAGTATTGGATTCAGCCGAATACTTTGATATTCTGAATAACCGAATATTCGGTAACATGGCCTAATACCAAATAAATACCTAATATTTGATGCATCAATAGTCAAAATTAATGCAGCAAAAGCGTTCAAACTCTAGATTACAACTAAGTGGCTGATTGTAATAAACTGTGTTTATTTTTATGAGGATAGCATGTATATTCTTAGAGAGATTAATGTTTCCATAAAAACAGTCCCATATTTTTCCAAGTTTTTTGTTTATTATTTGCAGAACTCCAATCATAAAATGATGTTCGTTTCCGAAAATATGACAAATAACATTGTACACAATATCCTGCAATCAGAATTAAAAAGTATTAAAAATTGTATAAAAAATGAGCAAGTTTAATTAATAGTTTTTCATTGCGCATGCGTGAATGCTATCAAAATTCTTTTCCATATTGTGTTAGCTAAATGTGTAGAGAAACTTTTGTGAGTCTCAAAAACATAGCTTTAAAATTTTGAAAGTGATTGTCAATGGAATAAGCTCAAAATATGTTATTCCCAAAATGACGAGGGGCTGTATCCATATATCCATTCATCAATGTCAATATAAAATACACAATATAAGTACTGCTATATTTGGATACAACCCCTCATTTTTTTGCTTCATTTTGAGAACAACAGATTTTGAGCTTATTCTAATGACAATCACTTTTGAAATTTTCGAGCTTCGATGTTTTTGAGACTTTTATTGCTCTATACATTTAGCTAACACAATATGCAAATGAAATTTTGAGAACGCTCACGAGTGCACAATGAAAAGTTATTTAACCCTTTCCGGCACACTGTGCCCGGTCTGGGATACCTAATTTTAATTCCAAACTTGCAAACGGCACCAGTAATATTTCAGTAAAATTTTGCCTTTAGAATAAAAGCTTAAATTAAGGAATTCAAAATATTTAAAAAACTCATTTGTGAATTCCGGTGTCAGTCGATAATTTCTCATTTTAGTACAGATTTTGCCCGTGCCAGAAAGGGTTAATAAACCTGGTCATTTTTCGTACAATTTTTAATACTGATTACTGGGTATTATGTAAAATGTTGGCGAAAATGCCGTCTTTATGATATAGTCTGTCTGTAAACTCTCTATCACCCAAACAAATTGAGACAGACTTAAAATTTGGTGAGTAATAATGGGGGAGAAGTCTATTGAATATCAGTAATCTCGATTATCCAGAACTATTTCTTTTTTCGACTCTCAAAATACTGATAAAAGGTATATAAAAATTTTCAAATCTGATGTCTTCTTATTTAAAAATTCATAAAAATATTTAAAACCGAATTTAAATATTTAAATGAAATTCAACACATTTTAAGATACTTAAAATGAGGCATCCTATACTGGTCAGAAAACTTATTAAGTTAGGTCAATGTGACGTTGTCGACAAAAGTAGTGTTCTTAGAGGTACAGAAATCACGATATTTTAAAACTTATTCAGGCCAGTTTGAGGAGTGTGACGTTTCTTCCATAAAATTTAAAAATAATTATCATAAGTAACAAATAGTTTACTGCATCTCATATCCATTTAAAGTACATCTATGAATTGAAATGTGAATGAGATACAGGGACATGAAAATGTGCAAAACAGGATTACAAATATCTCAGCAACTAATTATCCAATTGACTTTATTCTTTATGCAAAATTTATGTTTTTTTTTATTGTTTTTTTTATTCTTTTACTTCACTCCTTAAAATAAACAATTTCGAAAATTCTTATGACCTTTCATCAGAACAAGCATTTTGAGAGTCCGAAAAAAATAGTACCAGATAATCGAGATTACTGACATTCAAGACTTTTTTCCATTATAATCTACTAAGTACACATCAAATTTTAAGTCTCTATCTCAATTTATTCGGGAGATAGAGCGTTTATAGACAGACTATTTATATATACATATATTGAATGGTAGTATGTATAATGGTTTTATATATATATATTATAATATATATATAATGTTTTTTGGAATTGTCAGTATTCTAAAATGTGTATATCTGTCATAAAAAAAATTATTTTTTCAATTTTTAAAATGGTTACAAGATTTACCCTATATTATGTATGATAGATAAGTAAAAGAGTTGAACTAACAAAATATTTATTTATGCACAAAATCATGAACGCCAAATGGCTATGAAACAAATTAAAGGCTGAAATCTAGAAAATATATTATCAATAAAATATTAAGAGTAATATTTTTTAGTTAAAGATTGTATACGTTGAGAAATAAATTTTAAAATCTTTAATTATGTCCCCCCCCCCTCCCACTCCCAGCTTGTTTCCCTGTTTTAAAAACTGTGAGCAATGACTATCAAAATCTATGCACATACGAGGATGAAAATTTTTGTGAAACTAGCCTATGGTGTTTCCTGATACTCAGAATTTTTAAATTTTAATAATTAGTTATTAATTAAAAATCGCAACTCACTCTCATTAATAACTCATCTCAATCCCTGTGAGAGAGAAAAAGCTATGGCACACACAGAAACCTTATTTACACATCAATTGAAAATAAAAATCAAAACAAAAGAAGAGATTTCAGAGAATATTTTGTCAGTATTTATTAATTTACATTGCCAAATAGATTAGTAAAGTAAAAAATTGAAGCACATATTCTAATAGATCTTACTCTTACGTCTCAAATGCCACAATCATAAATAATATACAGCAGTTAACCCTTGAATTATATATATTTTTTGCACTACTTGGATATCACGTCGACCAAAACACTATCGCCAAATTACATGGTTAAATGCCAATAGTGGTTGACCGTGAATGTTACCTTCAATGATATTAGAGACAAAATACGCGTTTAAAACGTCATCAAGTGATTTTTATTACAACTTTTTATTTATATTTTTATGAATGTTTTACTAACTTCTTTGTTCTTTTGTTATTTAAAATACCGTAATTACTCGTGTATAAGGCACACTTTTTTTCCCAAAAAATTAGGGCAAAACTCCTAGGTGAGCCTTATACACGGAATAATTTTTTACTGCTGGATGCAGTCGAACAATATACATATGAAACAAGAAAGTATCCAAAGAAGATATTAAAACTCGTAAAATGTTACTTAATTGAAGTATTACTGCATATTTATTTCATTCCTTGCAGTTTTTTATACAACAGAGCTAATGACATTATCTAAACACTAATTAGCAATTCTCTTTACCGTCACTCATTCCTATTTCCAGTCATTCTCTTACAACCTGAAGTCTAAAAATGCATTTTCGTCTTGTTTTCTGGTCTGGTGTAATGTTTGTTTCGACTTTTTTTTTTACTGAAATTCATTTGGTCATTCTTCATTAGCATATCAAATTTATGGTGCGCCTTATACACGCGTGTGGCCCTATACACGAGTAAATACGGTAAAAATTATGTCAATATGCAAAATTTGGCTATTAGTTTGGCGATATGCATAATTTGGCGAAATTGGTCAACGGAATAACTAAGTAGTACCATATTTTTTCCTCCAAAAAAGGTTTTTTTTTTTTTTTCAAAAAACATTTTCTTCCTTCATTGCAACACTCCTCCAAGATGCAATTTTAAAGATACTGACAAACTAAAATTATGTTCTATTAGTTGAAGCTTTTTTTTTTTTTTTATGTATACATAAATTCTAGCATTTTCAAATACACTGGCAAACACAGATCACTTACCGGGTAAGTCTCCATCAACCTGAACCGCGAGTTCAGCGCTTAACTCTCCGTTGTATGTAAATTCTAATTCACCGTCAACTCAACCTGCCGAATTCTGAGGAGAAACCGAAACAAAAGTTGAGTTACTCAACCTTGATTTGGGACAGAGGTTATTCGACCGCGCATGCTCAGTTCAAGCAAAGATGGCGGCTGTTTTGAAATGAACATTGGTAGATTTTTTTCACAGAGATCTGTTTGTAACTCACTAGGTAAACAAAATGTTAATTATAAAAGATGTTATAAAAGAATGAGTTGCTTTAAATTTTTGAGGTTTTTTTTTACCTCTATTAACGAAAATTACATTGATTTGTAATGAGTATCTAGGCTTTGAAGGTTTGAGTTTGCGTAGCAATTTTGATATCAGGTAGCGCCATCTGTTGAATATGGATAGAAGGAAAGTTTTGAAAAAGGTTCTTTGAGTTATGGAAAATTTTGCTTACATAATTTAATTTTTTTTAAATAATAATAAAAAAGCAAAGCAGTTTTTTCTCACATTTCAGTTTCAGCTTTTTTACTTAATTAAAGCAGGCAAACGTAAAAGCAAGAATTTTATGACCGCAAAATAATAAGCCGTTGAAGCATAATACACTATAATAATTAATTTTCTTACTTGTTTTAAATAATTACTCTTGTTTAGTTTAGAAAAAGCATTTTTCTGAAAATTTATCTTGAAATTTTTCGCATTTAAAAATTTGCACATCAATTACATTAGATAAATTAATTATTACATTAGATTTACGTTAGAAAAAATAGATGAAAAAATAGATGCATTTTCAATATTTTAATTTTCGTTGAAAAATAAATAAACCAGCTCGTTAATTTCTTTTATTCTAATTACTATTGCTAGCCTGGTTAGAAAATCGTTTATTAAATTTAATTATTAAAGAAAAAATATATAATTTTTTTTAAATCAAGTAACTTGAAAAAATGAAAAAATGATACTGTAACGCAAAATCTTGTAAAAATAAAAATCTTATAACTGTATTGGTATTTCTAATCTTTGAATCTAATTTTGTGAAAAAACAAAACTACCAAATCACAACGTAATTCGAAATTTATTGATCTAAAAATTAAACACAAGTATGTATTTCGAATCTTGTTTTTGCTTCGCAATTAAAAATTGGTGGTACGCGAGGATCGAACGCATGAACGTGATAAGTATGTCATGTGATACTTTTGGCCAATCAGATACATCATGACCATCACATTTCAACCTGAAGTTCACTAACCCAAGGTTGACTAATCTCGGCTGTAAAGTTAGCGATGAATTTCAAATATTAACCGGCGGTTAGAATGGCTAACCTGAGGTTTCTCAACTGCGAGTTGAATCGCGAGTTGAAGGTTGATCGAGACTTGCCCGGTAAGTGTCTCTCAAAGACAATATATTTTTTAAGCTAAAAGTAACTGACACCCATTTTTTAACATAATCTTTTTAGAATATCTTAATAGATCAGATTTATAGCACCTTCAAGAATTTTGAAATGTTTATATGGGCAGAATTATTTTTTACAAAATGTGTGAAGTCTTGTTGAAATCAGTAAAAATCTGAGTGTCTTAGCTTTTGGTTTGCATAAGACCCCAAAAACAAATTATCAGAAAAAAGAACACCAAATTTCGTGTATACTTTCAATTCAATATTTTTTCATTTAAAAATATAAATTCAATTAAAATAGAATTATAAATTTGAGGTTAAATTTAAGGGTCATTTACCATTAGGCTATGCCAGGCGATTCAGCTAGTAATTTTAATAAAGTTACTTCTTTGTGCTTTTTTTCAAACATAAAATAGGCAATAAATTTTCTAGAGGTTGAGTGCCCACACTAAACATATGCATTGTAAAAGAAAGAAATTTTTATGAAAAAACATGAATCAGCCAGGAAATGAAATATTTTAATATTGGAATGCTTAAAAAGAATAAAAGGAATATATATACATAATATTTTACACAGGAGTGCGAAATACTCTGCTATACTCTATGTAACTTCAATTGAATTATCAACATTAGCTTCCCAGTCCTTATCTTAGGCCAGTAATTACTGCGTCATATTTCATTGACTGAGTACTCTACTTTTTCTCATGGCAACATGAGTTTAAATGGGAAGGACAGATGATCTTGAGAAGACAATTAAAATTACTTGGAGTATAATCTTAAAAATAATACAAAAACAAATGAAAAAAACATACAACTGAAGATACAAAAAATTTCCATTTATTTAATATGCTAGCAATTACACAATACATTTCCAGGAAAACAAGTCTTGACTCGACATTAAAACTACAGGTACCCTGTACCAAATTTATACCAATATTTTCCAATAATGGAGCAGATGAAAATTTTTACAGAATAATAAGTATATCAATAAGAAACAGCTGTTCCATCACTTTTTAGTTTTCTTTTTTCTTTCCTTTATATATATATATTAGACTGGAAAACACCAGTGTTTTAATTTATAAATAGTCATCACTTGAATATAAACAATAAACTTGATAACAGTTTTAAGAAGACATTTTGTAAAAAACAATCATGCTGTAATAACAGATTATTTAAAATTGAATTATGTGAGTAAAGTAGGATACAGATAATCCAAATTATACAGTCAATCTTTATGTGAATAAACAAATGAATATTTTTCAGCAAATAACATCTTCATGTCATTTATAAACAAATTTTAGTACAAAGCTATGTCCCAATAAAGTTGCTATCATTTTCAAAAATTTTTCAAGCCCTTTTGATGCAACTCATTAACTCACAATTCCCAAAAAAGTTTCTTTTCCAGTTAATTTCTTCTTTAATAACTCAATCAGATGTAGACATTTTTCAACATTATTTACCAAGAAAACTGTCAGAACAAAATTTATCAGGAAAACAAAGAATCACACGAAAGAATGTGCTATAATACATTCAGTATGAAAAAGAAACCATCAAAAGATATAAAACATAATTGAATATAGAGAAATTGGAATTAAATTCAGGCCAAAAATAGTTGTTCAAAAAATTGTCAAGTCTGATAGCAACCTTAAGATATCTTTTGGTTAAGATATAATTATTTTGTATGAATTTTTAAATCAGTACAGTAAAAATATACTTACCTTTTTCAGAATCAGCTAAATAAGTCGGATAAATGCTTCAGCATGATAGCCGAAAATTTAGGTTGAATTTTCGATTGCAAGAAAGTAAGTTTATAATTTGGATTGTCAATGTTCTACTATACAAAAATTCCTTTTTTTAAAAATGACATCATTCTGAATTGGCAACCACATTAAAAGCTAAGAGTTCTATGCATTTTTATTGCAGATTGCTTGCCGACAATAAAAATTTTATTTTAATATTGAAAAATAAAACTAACAAACAAAAAAAAATGACAACAACAAAATAAAATATGCACATAAATAAAAGATTTGTAAATCAAATCAATTGCAGATAATTTTCTTTTTTCTTTTTCAACACACGAATAAAATTTAAACATTTATTCTTTTAAAAATATATATGCTAGGGTTTATAAACACACAACAAACTTGTAGTTATAAAAGATCCATTTTGCAACCCTATACGCAAAAAACTATTTCAAGATAAAAACTAAACAATTAAAAATGCAGAATATTTACTAACATCCGGAATGATTGTATATAATAAAAACAGAAAAAATATTAAAGAATTTGGATGCAAAAATAATAACAGACGTGTTTTATTACATATTGCAACAGAAAAGCAAAATAATTTTACAATATCTATATTCTAGGTTTTCATAACATTCATTTCTAAAAATTTTAAAATTTTGTGCACAATGTTTGAAATATACACAAATAATAATAATAAAATGACAGTTTAAGATCTTAATATAAAACATCACAAACAAATTATACAGAAAAAAAAGTAATACTGATAAAGAAAATTAAAAAATATATATTTACAGCTTCATAAAACAAGTAATTTACAATTGAATTCCTTCAGATTTTGGTGAGCAATTTTATATACTTTGAAGAGATATAAAGTAAGCAATTTTGACATAGTTCACATGCTAAGAAATTTGTAACCTGTATCTTATCTCTTTTATTTAATCTACTGGCTTAAGGGATCAACAACAGTTGCAAAATTCCATAGAAAACAGCTGATATTTATGTACCTTTTTTCTCTAAAACTAAAAAAGTTGTTTAAAATGTTCACTCAAAAAGTTTTCAGCTATATTTTCATAATTTTGTTTTTCCAAAAAAAAAAAAAAAAAAAGATTCATTTACTGTAATGTTGAATTTAGATGCTGACAATAAAAATTTTGTCGGTATGTAATACAAGACAAACTATGAAATTTTTTTATACTAAAATAGCTTCAATAGTTCCTGAGAAAAGGATAGAGCAATAACAGCTGTTTCTATGTGCTGTAGGTCTCACAAGTGCTGTTGTCCTGTTAAATAAGATTTTAACTTCTTTTTGACAATACACTCTTCAAAAAAGACACTTTAATACTGAAATTTCAATTTTAAATGTGTATAGATATACACATGTGCATATATATTGCAGAATTTTAACTTCTGATAAAATACTTTAACAAAACTAAATAAGAGAGGAAAGGGAAATGTCAGTAATACTTACTTCTTTTGTTTTGATATTAAAAAAAGACCCATCCCCAACCTTCCAATTTGTGCTTTTGACTGAGATCAATTTTAGGATTGTTTTTTGATTCTTACGAATAAGGTTAATTCTATCCCATTTTTCAAAAGATTAAAATCTTCTTTCAGATGAAAAATAATTTTCCTCCCCTTCAATAATATGAATGTTTGAAATTCGAAACTGCATAAAGTTTGCATTGCAATAATTTCAGAGTTTTTAAGGAATATTTTATTTATTTAAGGAGCTTTAAGCATCTTGAAAACTGTATTTCAAACTGGAAAATATGAGTTATTGAATTAAAATAAGACACTTTTATTGTTGAAAGACAAAAGCACATATTAAATTTTAAGAACATAAGATGATTTTAGAAAATAAATAAAACAAGGGGATGTATTTAATTGGCACAAGCAGTTTTTCTGAAGAGATAACAGAGAAATAAAAACAGCAAAATCTTTGAAGTGTGTTGTCAAATACTTCTTTTGAATAATTGAGTTAAAATAAAATAAAAATTCTAATAAAGTTTAGATAAAATCTAATTATCAATGAATATAAAAATGAAAGAGTTTATCCATGGACGTATACAGGGAAGGGTTACGCCCTCCTTCCCGTCTAAATTTTTGAAAAAAAAAAAAAAAAGAATTTCGATCCAGATTTTTGCCATTTGCTGCCCTCTTCCCTTTTAATGAAAATTCTGTGTATGTTCATGATTTTATCCTATAAACTAAGTTAATACATTTGTTGTCATAATACAATTTTTAAAAAACTCATAAGTACCTTTTACAATACAATCACATATTTGATAACATTTCTTATTTATACATTAAAAAAAAATAAAAATAAAAAAACTGTGCAGATATACACAAGCTAAAATACTTTATGAAATTAAGTAGTTGATTGAAAACATGGCTTTATAATGGCTTACCTTCCATATAATGGAAAATGGCACAAAAATATGGGAGGAAAGGATTTCAATAATGAAAATGTTTTGTATACACAAGATGAATGCTGGAGATGTTACAAAAGACATGGATGCTGGTAAAACAGATTCCAAGGTAGGAAAAGATCTTCTATTGCAAGTGGCTGTTTTAAAAACGATGAATGTTAATTTGAAATAAGGCAGAACATTTTACAAAAATAAAAATGCCTATGCAAAAAATTTTGAAACATACCAAGGTAAAAAGCAATTCAGAAATGTAAACAAGAAATAATCAAAATTTATTTAAGAAATAAAAGGTTTTTCTTTTTCTTAAGAACAGTTAAGATAATTTGTAAACATAAACAAAATATTGTCATTCAGGAGAGCAAAGTCTGCCTGATGAAACATGATGTACTTATTTATTTTTTTAAATGTTCAACTGTGTAAATGACTAGAAGATTGAATTTGACTTCCTTTTCCTCAAAATCATTACAAAAAAAAAAAGAAGATTCAGTTAATTAAATTAAGGTATAAAAATGCATTTTTAATGAACACAACAAAACAACTGTTCAAGGTTCCCAGCAAAACATGAATGGCAAATTCCCTGACTTTCCATGACCTAATCTCGAAAAAATTCTATGACTTTCCCTGACCAAATCTCAAAAAAATTTCTGAACAAGCAGGTATATAATAAAATTTGCTACTTATTTCCAGAATTCTTTCGTCAAACTAGTGATTTTTTTTCTGCAATTGTTTTTCAAATTTCTAAATTTGTTTTTCCACGACTATTTGATGAATTTTGTATCGTTTTACATTTTTTTCCCAAGAATTCTCCATGACTTTTTAGAAAATATTTGTAAATTCTTTGACTTTTCATACATATTTTGAAATTTCCCTGACTTTTCATGACTACCTTGAAATTCCATGACTTTCCCTGACTTTCCATGACGCTGGGAACCCTGCTGTTGTTAAATTTAAATTCTTCAATTGTTTAGGAGAAAAAATATATTTTGTATATCTATTTTGTTTGACAGCAGCTTTACAGACTTGCTTCCGGATAGTTTAATAATGACTTTATAACTTGTATAGCTTAAAAAATTCTTTAATGTCTTTGTCTTCAATTGACGTAGATACAAAATCATTTTTTAAAGCTAAATAAATCCAAAAATGTCAAAATTAATCAATTCAAAATAAAATACATTATTTAGAGAGAAGAAATGACCCACTTTTGATTCCTTCTTTACCAGCACCCATACTCAGACATTTTAAAAGAAATAATAAAAATGAGATGAAGAATTAAAATATTTTCGAATAAATCGCTAAAATAAAACGACATTAAAAAATAGATTATTCAAAAATACATATGAAGGATAATGTTACAACAATTAAAATGCATGCTAAAAAAGAAAGTAATAGCTGTTTTCAGCAAGCACCGTATTCAAAACTTTTTTACATATTATGCATGTTAAAGGGAAAAATAATAATATAAGGTGAGGAAATCACAATCCTCATAACAGGTATTTTGTATTGTAAATAGGATTCAGGGTTGCCAACTTCTATTTTGACAGTTTCAAGAATGCTGCATAAAACATTAAGAATCAAGGAAATTATAAAAATAATTAAAAGGAAATATATATGATTAATAATAAATTCAAATTAATTATTGATTATTAATTCAAATACACTATTGGGTGAGCAAAAGTTTAAGTTTGTCACTCAAGAAAAATAATTGCAAGAAGAAGTACTTTTTAACTTGTTCATAATGATATTTTTTTTAGGACTCGTAACATCAGTGTTTTGTGTCAAATGATACTGGGAGCTTCTACTGTATATTAAAAAAAGATTAAATTTTTATATATTGTTTTTGCTGTCATAAAACTCTTTTAATAGAACAATTTTTGGCAACTTTAGCCTTAAATATTTTTACAAAAAGTTCTTGGATTTGAAAACTACATGTGTCAGTGTGTTGATCTGTGTAATATTATCAAATTTCATAGTTTTGTGTGCTGTAGTTTTCTTAATATTAGCAAAGAGATATCCTAGGTCGCAAAAAATTTATTGTCAGCCGCAGTGACATCATTAGTTTTGACAGAGAGACACAACTGAATATAATGCACAGAATTGTGGATTTTCGATATACTTGTCGAGAAATCTACAATGCTTAGATCAGTTGGCAACCCTGTGGTTCAAAGAGGGAAAAACTCAATTTGAAGATTTAAAAAAGGGTTCATTTTTTTGGTTAATCCTTAATTTTAACTTAGTTTTGATAAACCTATTAAAGAAAAAGAAAGTGCTGAAAATATTAACTGAATGGTAAATTAGAGGAATAAGTACAGTAGAATAGTAAAAGCGTTAAAACATACAAATTTCTGAGCAGGTATATATTTGTACTCTGAGAATATAATTTACAAATTAATGAATACACAAAGCATAATATATGTTGTGTGCATAATCATGAATTTATTAAATGTACACCATGAAAATAAACATATATAGCAAGTAAAAATAATACATACGCAACAGTCCCACAAATCTTAAACTATTGATATTAAAAAAATAACATTTTGGGATTGCAAAAATCACATAAAATACTTTTAAACATCAAAATAAAATTCAACAATACTTTAGGTTAACTCTGAGTATATGGGAAAAGAGAGAGAGAAAATAAAGGCATTCAATTGTTAAAAGGCAGACAATTTTCTATTATTATTACTTAAGTGAAAATGTTTCTAATTTTGTAATTACAAAAATAATTAAAAATAGTAAAAAATGTTTTAAAAAGATGCATAAAAAACAAAACAAATGTAGTTGCAAATGACATGTAATTTTTAATACTGCATAATGCTTTAAAAAGATTAAGTACTTTTAATGAAATATCACACTGTAAAACATAAGCTAGACTATACTATAATAATAATAAAGGTCTGTAACCAATGACATGTGTGCCAAACTCAGCATGCAGACATACTTTCAGTGGCATACAAGCTAAATTGATTTATTATTTTTTTTTTCAATCTTTTATCTCATACTTTCAGTTACTTTTGTTAATATTAAATTTGTTTTATTTTTATTCTTAATATTGTTTTCATTATTTAAACTGCATTTTATATTGACAAATTTCAAATATCGAACTTATTAATGCATACATTTTACAGTAAATTATTTGTATTTTTAAGGTTTTTATAGTCATAATAGAGTCATATTGAATAAATTTAAATATGTACAATTACATGTACATATAAATATACATAAAAAGTTACTGTTTTGGCACATTTTTATCCTTCTTATTTTGAACATACATTTGACACAACATCGGTAAAAAGTTACAGACCCTTGAACTATAATTGTTTTTGTTGACTGAGTATGAAAAAAAAAAAAAAAAAAAAAAAAAAAAATATATATATATATATTTGAAAAGCCTTGAGAATTTTCTATATAATAATACATGAAGAATTCTTCATTAGCATGAGATCCATCGATGACGCTTTTGAAATATGCATCTTTTAATGGTTGATGAAAAATTTTAAACAATTTCATCTTTTTTACTAAGAGTTAAATTACAAATAAATTGCAACTAGTTATTACAGGACTGTAAATCATGACCATTTCTACTGCATTAAGCTAATCAAAAGCAAGAAATTCATAAAATCAGTAATATAATTTAAAAAGATACAAAACTCAATACGAATGCAGGGAAGAAAAAACTTAAATCACCAATTCAAAATAGATATATTAAATAATGTATCATTCAAGACATTTTGTTTGTTTTGTACACATTTCATGATATCTTTGGATAAAAATAAACTCATGTTTATTATAAAAAGCAAGTTAAATTTATTTTAAAACATCAGGACACAAGCTCAGACTTGCTAGGGCATTTATGGGAGAGGTGGGGGTCTACAGAAAAATGTTTCAAAAATGGTTTGTGCATATAGATTGTAAACAAGATAGAAAAACAAATCAACAAAAATATATTCAAATAAAATTGGCACCAAAATAATTCGTTTTAATAATGAAATATTACTGATATCAAATTACATTTTAAAAAAAATGAATATCTTTAATGAATAAAGCAACTTTATCTTAAAAGAAATATATATATATACACAAATATCCATTTTACCACTTGATTTGTTATTAGCTAGAAACAAAGTTGTGACCATTATGTTATTTTCTCATAGGAATATGAATGCTAAGTAAGCTAGCAATAAATTGGAAAATTTTCAAGAAAAGAAAATCATTCAGTTAAAGATGTGCTCAATTAGTTCACAGAAGGAAAAAAGAAAAAAGCTAAAATTTAATCCTAATTCCTTATTACAGCCACCTCCAAATTTGATAATTAATTTTATGATGTGAGAAATGTTACTGTAAGTATTTAAAAGAAACAGCTTGTCACTAAAATTAAAATTTTCCAGCAATGCTGCATATGCAATGTAGCACATATTATGCAAAAAGTTTTTAAAAATGCTTAAGAAATTGTGATGTGAGGAAAATTTTCTTTCTTTTGGAATATAAAAGTTTGATAACTAACCATAAAAGAGATATACTTTAACAAGCGTTAACATGTTGAAATTGTACTCCCCCCCCCCTTAAAAAAAAATAAATAAAAGAGTCAACACATTTCTTTCAAATACAATGAATATTCTTGGATTTCTTTCCTACAGAATTTAGATGTTTTTAAAATTTATGCTGGAGAAGTTTAGGCTTAGGAAAGAGAGATTCGTTGGCAAACAATATAAACAGTAACAAAATGCAAATTGTACTGTAATTTCTATGACGGTATATAAACATGCAGATATATTTTCTTTTAATTCCTTAAATTCTAAATGAATGCTGCTCACCACTGTTTACATGAAACGAAGTGTATGGCAAATTCAAATAAGAGAGCTATTTCAAAACAAACACCTATTTTGAAATTCAATCAAGTTGGGACTTTGAATGGATATGCCTGTATATATATATATATATATATACGTAATAAGCAGAAATAAGAACGTTAGATGTAACAAGCAAGTGCAATTAAGCTTAAGTTTTATAAGATTATATTTTAGGGAGAGATTTTTCATAATAAAAAGGACAGCACACAGATTACAAGAAATAAAATCTGATGTTTGAAGATTTTTTACAAGACCACCTAGTTCTCTACAGTGCAATATATGTTTTTAATAGGATGCAATTTATAAAATTTGGGATAACTTTAGTTGAAGCCCCAAAATACACGAGAATGCATAAAAATATATATATTTGTATGTGAGCTAAAGGTAGTATATAGCATTTATACAATTAAGAGTTCTATATTCAATATTTATAACATGAAAAATGCAACCAGTGTTAAAATTACATTAGATTATAAATAAAGAAGAATTGGAAATTCAATGTGTACTACTGTCCTGCTTGAGGTCTGGTAATCTTATTTTATGTTAATTTTAAGAAGCCTACAGGACTGAGTCAGATTTTTTGTATGTGTGTGCATTGGATTGACTAATAACTTCAGTTTCAGACTATTTGTAGACTCGAAAGAACAAATACTGTTTCAGATAGAGAAACTATATATTTGTTATATTAGACTATTTTTCCAAAATTGCTCTAAAATATCCATTTAATTTGGGTCAATAAATATAATTTTGCCAAATTTAGATTGACTTCAAATAGAATTTTTGGGTTCAGATTGGATATAACTCAAATGCAAGTCTCTAATGTGTACTGCATATTTACAGTTAACTATTCAAAAGAACATTAACCTGCAACTTAATATAAGCACGCCAGCTTCTAAAACACATGAAATGCCATGATATGCCTTTATCCAAAATGTACAAAAATTATTTAATTTTTGTCTTAGAATAAATTTTATTCATACAATTTTAAAATAGCAAATTTTGTTGTTGTAGAAGTTATAATGAAATTGAGCATACAAATTGGCTGAAATGAATATATAAATACCATAGTTACTTTGTATATGCCATGCTTCAAGGAAGGTAAAAAAGAAAAGAAGCGTGATCTTAATGCACAATGTAAGCATGGCTACTGATAAAATTAAGAAAGATTCTAACTTTCAAGTACATATTTTATATCGGTCTCAAAAATTAATTTATAATAATATTAAATTTCTTCAGCAAAATTTTTTATGCAGAAAGACATGCAAAAAGGTAATTAATCCTTTCATATACAATCCTGTGTTAATGCATTTACTAAAGTCTGTTTTCACTGCAATATAAACATTATTTACGGTAATATAATTCAATTTATTTAATGCATGTTTAATGCATTAAACATCTATATTCTTAATTAGGTTTTTTTTTTTTTATGTATGATGTTGATAGAGTCTTTATATTTTTGCTGGATTGTCAAACTGTTAAAAATTCTTTTTAAAAGACAAAAAGTCAAATATACTCAAATAAGTGAAATAAAAAGAGCCTACTATAAACTTTTAAAGATCTAAAATCGTATATTACATTTTCTTTGGCATAAAACCTAAAAAATAAATAAATAAAAAAATCTGTTCAAAATCAAAAGAGCTGTAAAAGAAAATCTAAGCAGATGTAATTTAAACACTGGGTGCAAGTATGATAGTATACATATTGTACAGCGAATACAAAGATACAAAAGATAGACTGATTACTTAGTTTAAAACAAAAATTTTTACTATGTAATCAGCATAATCCTTTTAAAATCTAAATTAAATATTTTGAGGAATGCTTTTACTTTTTTATTTATTTTTTCTCAATTCAGAGGTATAGAAAATAGAATGTGTTTTGGTTTGAGGTAAATTACTTTATGCATATTTTGAATAGAATATGCAGATAGTTACACTTCAAAAAGCAATTCAAGAATACATGTATGTTCCAGAAGATGTTTCAGAGGTCAGCAACACACATCATTACATTTTAAACTCATGAAATTTTAACTGCCAATGACAGTTTTGCCACGTCATATAAAAAATTGTGAATTCTTTGATTAAGTAAAGGATTATAAGTAAAAAATTTTGAATCAGAAATAGTGGCGTCCTACTCCTTAGAATTTAAAAAAAATGTACACAGCTTGCTATTACAAAATAAATAAAACCGACAGAAAATAAATAATGAAACAATAGACTATATTAAAAAGAAATTTCTCACAAAGTACATTGTCGGTTAAAATTTAAAACAGATTCACATATTAATCTTCTCAGCGCTGTGAACTCTTATATACTCCATTCACTAAGCTGTAGGTTTCACTGCAATGGAAACATTATTAATATAATTAATTCAAGAGCTATAATGCAGTTTCAAAATATTGAACATTCCTTAAGATCATATTCATATACATAATTGAATTTTTTATATCATATTGGAAAAATAATCTTTTTCAGCATTTAAACAAAAATTATTATTTTTTAGTTGTACAGTTATAAAAAAATCTGTTTACGACATGCAGAAAAGATCTGAATTTCATTTTGATTTTCAAATGTTAATTCAATTTTGGATAAAATAAGCTATTTTATATTGCATAAAGGAAGGTTGGTGTACTTTTAAAATTATGATACTAATTCTCGTGACAGAATCCTGCATTGTATCAGGTTAATCTTTAAGGTTTCGGCTATCTCAGAATAAGTTTTATTTTTGAAAAATAGGATCAAACTAGTCTACAATACTAAAAATACAAAGAAACCTACATATTTTAATACAATGGAGTATGTTCATTTTTTTACATAGATAAAATTCATAAAAGTATAATTAAAGTATTTTTTCATAATTGCTTTAAAATGTGAAATGAAATCATGTGTAGAGTTCAGGACTGGCAAATATTATTTTGTCAGGTTACATCAAACTGAACTTTCCGGGTTCACATTGGATAAAATCCAATCTACACAGGACTTTACTATTAGATTCTTTAATATTTTTATAAACCAATCTATATAAGGACATTTATCTTATTATAATTTAGATTATTCAGTTAATTACTGTTTAAGCTATTTAGATTTTCCCCTGCAAGTTATTTCATGACACAATTTATGTCTTGCAGACTTTATACTAACATGATTTAAAAAAAAATGTTGCTGACCTTAGAAACGATATATAATTTATTTCATTTATTTATTTTTTTGCCTGAAATTTGTGAGGTAATGATGATAACTTTCAGGCAAACTACCCACTAGCATTCTTGGACACAAAGCACTTTTTTCCTTTTAAGTATGTTCAGCAAAGCATTGTTGTATCTACATAGGCACGCATTATGAGAGGGTCATGCGCTTAAATACATCAAAAAGAACGATAAAAAGCTATAAGAATGCCATCTTCTAAGAAGATGAAGAGTTTTACAGAATAATACTGAAATACAAAACCAATTTTTAAAATTCTGATGCCGTTTAAAAAATACATAGACATGAAATCCCGCAAAAAAAAAAAAAAAAATTCAGCAAAGGGCATTTTAGAAAAGATGTACTGGTAGTTCGATGCCAAGACAGCCCTTTCCCAACTTTTCGAAACAGAAAATACAAACAATAAGCGAAACTAAGAATTTTTCATTCAGCAGAACAATTCCCCTTTCCCTCTAAGAAGACTTTTTTTTTTAACAAAACAAATAAACATTAAAAATAAGTTATTATTTTTAGAATGAAGAATTAAAACAGCTTGTTTATACTTGAGTTAACAGGTAAGCATTATCTTCAGTAAACACTCTATCATAATAATGTTAAAACAAAAGTATGTAAATATATATATATATATATATAGTTTTTCAAAAGTGGGTTCAGAACATGCTTTGATGAAAAGTTATGAGTTCTTTATTTTAGTGTTGTTGTTTTATTTTTTTTTTTTTTTATCATTAGACAAGAATAAATTTTATCTTTTATTTAAACCATAGCAGATTAAGAAAATTTATCTTAATCTGAAAATCCAGGTAATAGCGGGAGCCCATGTACATAAAAAATGGATTCATATAAACATAATTTAACCATATTTTGAAAACTAAGAACAGTAATAGATTTGTGTTTTGATTCAAACACTTATTTTTCTGGTGGTTTAATTTATCTCTTAGTATTTTTAAACACAGCCTGACAAGTCCTGCAAACCTGGGTATATATATCTGCGTGATGAGCACCCTATATGCACATAAAAACTGATTCAGAGGCACAAAGAGGAAGGGGGTGGCAAGAAGGAAAAAAAATCTCTGGGACTATAAGTTTTATGCAATTTTATGTAAAGAATATTTTTTCAAAGCTTTCAATATTTAAATCCCATTTCTGTATAAAAGAGAAATGAAAAATAACAATAAACATAATTAAAATTACAAATTTACACATTTATTTTGCTTTTAAACAGACATTTATACAGATTATTTTAAAATCCCTTCTTTTATGTAAATACAAACATAAAGCACCTAAGAAACACTATTCCAGGGGCCCAGATTGACTCTTTGCACCTCTGAACTCATTTAAAAACAAAGATTATACATGTTAAAATGCTGCTATGCAGCTTAATTGTTGTTTCGACCAATATGATCAATACAGAGAGATAAGGACAATCGAGAAATGAATCTGAAGAGGAAAATCTCAATACACTTATCCTTCAAATTTGCAATGCTTCAAAGTGAATGCCTTGCACATACAGAGATATCTGAGAAATTCTGACGTCCCTATAAATCAAGAGCAATAAGTATTATTACTTAAAAAAGTCCCAAGACAAATAAGACCAACAGTACAGTTAAAATTTTGTGATTACTTTGATTGCAATCAACAAAAACATTTTGTAGAAAGTATAATTATTTAAAAACCATTATGGATGCCATTATTCTTGAATTTCTATTATTCATTTCTCCCCCCTTCCCACATCCCCAACAATCATTTTAAAAATTCAGAAATCAGGAATAATTCTTATGAATCTGTATCCTGTATAATGTTTGAAAAACACATAAGGTTACAGTTTTTAACATCACTGGGAAATTATAAGAACATAATGTGTTAAAACTATTAAAATAAAAAAAAGTACTAAATGCTTGACTTTTAAAACTTTTCAGGAAAATAATTACTATCAATAACAAAATGGAGATCCACTAAAAACATTGTACTATAGAACAAAACGAAAAATTCTGATGTTTTTTTAAAAGTTTATCGAAATTACTAAACAGAAAAAAAAAGTAGTTTCAAGATAAAAACTACTTTTATGCTATAGTGGTGAAAAAAAAAAAAAAAAAAAATCACAGGGTTAAATGATGATGCAGATAACTAATAATGAAATGCAGTTTGCTTCCTATAATACAAAAGCTAGTGAAAAACAAATGTTTCGATTGGCTAATATTGATAAAAGAAATAAAAACAGTACACTATAAAAAATGTGCGTTAAAAATCACTGTAGTATTTCCTCTACAAACTGGAGTAAACATTCAAAACCAATAAGTAGGGATCAAGTACACAAATCTTTTTTTTTCTTTTTTTAAGTGCTTTCAAGACAGATTATCATAATGCACATCATCATTCTATTTTACTGGAACAGCATTCCTTTAGTATATCATACTTTATTTTTCTGTTTTACCACTACCACTTAATTTAAGCGATAGTGGTAAAAAACAAACTTTTTCTTTCAGAGCTGGAGATATATATATTTTTTAAACCTGATAATGTATTATAATACAAAACATAAGTATTGTATATTTCCTGACAGAAATTACATATTTATCATTACCCCCCCCCCCCTCCCTCCACTCCCCAGAAAATTCTTATTTTCAGAGCATGACTTTCACACTGCTAAACTCTAGTATACCAAATCACAACAAAATATTTCATTTGTAAAAAGATTTAACATGAAAACTAATTTTCTTTAGTATTTTAGCTAAAATGCCCCAAAATAATTTCAACTTTTAACCAATGTCTTCCAGCCTTTTTTTTTTTTTTGGGGGGGGGGGGGGGAGAGGGATTATGGTAATTCTTATTTGTATGAACTTTGAGAAAATTAAAATTACAAATTAATGTTAAATACCACTTATAAAAACAATTTTTTGGCTCTTTTAATCTCCTTGTCCATTTTTTCAGTAAAAATCTTACTAACACTTTTACATAACTCAAAATCTTTCACAAAATATGGGAAGTTAGACATACTTGTTGAAAAAAAAAAAAAAAAAAAAAAAAAAGAAAGAAAAGAAAAGAAAAGAAAAAGAAAAAAAAAGAGGGGGGGATGGAATAACGCAGATTAAAGATTAAAATCACCAAACTGAGAGGTTTGTAAAAGAAAATGTGTTTTATTTTTGGCGACACTAATTCAATTTTTGCAATTATGAAAGTTTTTTCTCCCTCTCTTAATGCAACCTATTATTCACATTCAGAACTTTTTAGAACTGTCACATTAATTTCTATAGTCGGACATAGATCAATAAATTACTAAAAAAAATTACAAAACTTTGGAACAAATTTCGTGGGTCACTGGAAGGGGGATGGGGAGATTAAAAAATGATTTAGATTCAGTGTTGTACAACAAATCAATTGCTAACATTTTTATTTGCCTGTAGGATTTTTGCTTTTTTTAAAAAGATTAATGTTAAAGTAAGTTGAAAGCCAATAAGAGCCGCTTATAACTGACTTCTTTATTGAAATATATGTATATTTTTGCAAATTTTGAACTTTCAAATGCAGCATGCTTTATAAAATAGCAACAAGATACAAAGCATGCAAGTATAAGTAACTCAGATTAACAGTCAATGCAATGCATTTGACACCAATACTGCATACTTGTATAACCAATCTCCAGCCCTGGTTCTGATACAATGTTGAGACAGTTCACACCATTCAAATACAAGAAGTCATTAAATGACCTAAATCTATAATACTTCCGAAACCTTTGCATCTTTTCCAAAAGATCTTTCAAAAATAAGAATAAATATTTAAAATATTTACATTTAAAAACAAAAAAAGATTTAAAAAATCAATATAAAAATTCTTTTTTTGAGAAAAAAAAAATTGCAACCAAAATGGCAAGTTTAATTTTTGGCAAGACATTTAAAACAGTCCAAATGTAATGTCATGGAGTATGTACAAATAAAAGGGTTGCAGGACTTCTTGCTCAAGCTTTTTTTTTTTTTTCCCCATTTTTACTTATCTCTTGGTCCTGTAAAATCAGGGGTTGATGCAGTTTTTCTTTTTTAATTATTCAAGTCCCTATTTTGCTAAATTTATTATAATTTTGAGAAAAGAAAAAGCATAAACGAAATACAGTTTATTGAATCCCAACTAAGAATATACTTTTTAAAAAATCTGCTGCTATCTCCCCCACCCCACCCCCCAAAGCTTGTTTTTTGTTCGCAAATTGCACATTTAAAATTTTAATAAGATAAAAACTATGAAACATTAGTTTTTCTGAAATAAAATTTTCTAAAAGATCCCTTTGTTAAATTGAATTTTGTGAAGATGTATGATTAGCCCCCCCCCTTTTTTTTTGGCCTCGATCTACCCCTGAATATCATGGCATTACAAGACCCAATAACAGTTAAATGTTAAAAATTATGACCAATTTTGAAAATAATGGTAATAATAATACAATAAACTGGTGAAACACATATCATTGACACAATTGCACAAAAGACAATTTTTCAGATGCATAAATCTTATGGCAGAATAAAAACGTAACTGTACAAAATATTAACATGATATAATACAAATATAAATGGCTAAAATGGATTTTAAAAAATATACACAGCTTTTAATACACATACAATGTGTGTGCAGCTTTTTTTGTTTTTGTTTATTAATGACTTTCGACTTTAAAAAGTCAGAACTCAATGATAAAAGATTTACAACATAAATTAATGTTGATGATTTCAAAGTACTCTTGGCATCCTTTTGTTCACCTTTCCAAACATTTTACTAACACATGTCTCAAAAAAAGAAAAATAAAAAAAAAAAAATCTGACTTTCAGATCCATATGATATGAGACAAATATATAAAGATTTTTCATAAACATTATGAAGTCTGTCAATTTCTTTAAAAAGGCGCAGACTAGGGTACAAGGTATATAAGAGAAATACTGTGTGCACACTGAACATCACAGGTACCTTCAGAGAAAAAAAAAGCAGACTCAAAAGAAAAAAAAAATTGTTTCTTAAGGTTGTTTATCCTTTAAAGGTTGTCACCTTTCAACTTGTTCAGAGAGCTGCTTCAGATTGCCATCAGACATTTATGTAAGTTAACCTCTTGCCATCTCTAGAGGCGCCGACTTTTAATATTTTCAGAGAGGGAGGGGCACAATAGATTTTGGAGGTGAAAAGTCCACCGAAAAGACAGACCTCCAGTTATTTATTTTATGTTTTTAAGAGGACAATGGCTTTTCTGAAAATTTCCAGAGTGCCTATTTGCCGCCCTGTAGTCAGCGCCTATGCTTCTTGCGACCTTTACATGCGTCTGATAGTCATGTGTAAAGAGGAGGTGAATACACTTCGTGTTAATGTCTTAAGACCACCTGTAGGGATCCTGGAGGTGAGCCTGGCTGTACGTGGAAGTCGCCTGTTGCAGGTGGGCAGCGGCTGCTGTGCTTGCGTGCGCGTGGGCCTGGGTGTAGTTTGCCGCCAAAACCCCGGCGTGGGCAAAACTAGGAAGAGAATACTGTGCATATGACATGGCCAATGATGTAGCATGAGGATGTGATAATGCAAGAGAAGTGGAAAACGACGGAAGGGGTCCGACGTTGCCACCTGAGGTGGAAGCCAAAGACATTGGAACGTTCATTCCTCCGGAAGGGCTGGAGCTGAGATCTTGTGCAGCCGGAGATGAGGCAGTGGATATTGGAGTCGAGCATCCAGATGGAGGAGTTGGTTGAGAACGAGTCATTTGCTGTTGCTGTTGCTGCTGTTGTTGTTGTTGTTGTTGCTGCTGCTGCTGCTGTTGTTGTTGTTGTTGTTGCTGCTGCTGTTGTTGTTGTTGCTGCTGTTGTTGTTGCTGATCCTGTTGATTTGAGTTGCCTTGCTGTTGGCACATGCTGCCATAACTGTTTTCAGGACTGCTCCTGTTTTCCTCTTCGGCAGCTGCTCTAGCTTTAACAGCTTGGGCCTGAGCTTCAATATTTTGCTGAAAAAATTGACAAAAAATTTAATTACAGAACTTAAAGAAATGCAAATGACAACAGGTAAAATTCAATGTTTGCTCATTTTGTAAACACTAAAAAAGAAATGTTTTTCTGATCTAGCAAGGCTTGCAAAAATGTAATATAATCTCTTTCAATTAGTTTACGATTCTGAATAGTGTTCCAATTATTTTCAGAAACCTCAGAAACCAATAGATTTCTGAGATCATTTTAAAATTCCTATCCATAATTTTCAGAAAACTTTTGGGAGTCACTTTTTACAGCATATTACTTTTTTATATATATAACTCAGTATCAACATGTATTGTTTTTTAATGATGTTATCAATTCTCAAGTAAATACTTTCATGTTCAACAAGCTAACATGCCAAATTGGCAGCATAAAATAATTTTATTATTCTTGCAGAAATATATCCAGTTATTTTGCTGAAAATGTTTACTAGAGAAATCATGACAACTGAAAAAAAAAAAAAAAAAAGTTTATGTTAGGTTGTTTATGTTGTAAGTTTATGTTGTTATTATCATGCAAAAATATATGCTAATGTGCCATTTATTTAAATCTTGTGAAAGGATTTTCATTACAAACTGTAAACAATATCAAATATTCTAATCTAAAATATCTTTATTTAGTTATAAGTTACATTTTCCGCTGCTGTTGAAATTTGCTTTACCTTTTGGCAATTACAACACATGTTAGCTACCCAAAAAGTGTAAAGGGAACCATTTTCCCTTTTAAAAAAAGGATTTTGTAACACCATTTCTATTATAAAGGACAATTAAAAAAAAAAAAAAAAAAAATAATAATAATGAACCAAGTTTTATGCTTTTGCCCTACATAAAGAAAGTTTTTTACACAATATATCATAAAATTATTATTATATATTAATGATCATATAGTTTTGTTGATCTTAATACTGGATGTCATATTCAATCTGTTGTAAGATTACAGGAAATCTCAAAATGACTCTGTATGCAGTTTTAGATTAAATTACTTTAATATTTTTTGTGCATAACAATTATTTTGTACTTTTATTTTAGGTATATAATATAATGCAATGTTAATTTGATGAAAGAGCTCACAGAGATAAGGAAAATCTGTAGTATAAAAGTATTTGGTGATACTTTTATGTTGAACATGTGCAAGCGATATTTGCATTGTTGGGAAAATGACACTAAGCCTGTTTTATTATATTAAAAATTTTTTCAAGTTGATGGAAAACCTGACTTTTACATATATAAACATATTTTTACTAAACCATGTTTTTGATGTCTCAATTGCATTAGGATACCTATTTAGTATCAAATTGTTGATTTTATACTTGGTCAACCCAAAGTTTTTACCAATATTTTGCTTCTGTATGGTAACCCAGTGGAACAGATTGCATTTGCTTTATATTAAAACTAGTGTAAATATAAAAAAATAATAAAAAGTTCGTAAAAGTTTGAAATTTTAAAATGTTGTATTGTTAAATGACAACTTTGATTTGACACCAACTATTATTCTTTCTATCAATGGTGTTCGTATAACAGAAAAGTACAGAAAATGCAATGTTTAGTGTTGATACTGAGTTGAGATACACTTACAGATTAAATGCTTTAAATATATAACAAATTCATTGTGCATTTGATATATCAGTGATGCTGCAGATACACTATAGTGCATCATAGATCCAGAAAATTGGAGAAATGTATATATTAGTGGGTCTTTTATGATGCATAATCTTCTTTAAAAATATAAATTGGATATGTTTTGGTTAGCTGGGCACCAGTGTCATCTCTCTCTCTCTCTCTCTCTATATATATATATATAATATAGAGTATATATAATAAGAGTATATATATATATATATATATATATATATATATATATATATATATTATATATAATAAGAGTATATATATATATATATATCAGAGGATAAATTTTGTATTAATATTAGAACTGGATTATTTATCAATATATCACTCAAATATTGATATTTTTAAATTATAGCAATAACAATATGCAAGTTTTGACTCTCAAAATATATCTCAATATTGATAGCTAAGCCCTGACTTTTCCAATATATCACAAGTTCATTTTTTTTTACACTGCAATTTTAACCCCCACCCCAAAAAAAGAGGGCCAAATATTTCATACAATATCACAATATCTTCTAATTCTTTTTTTGCACATACATTTATTCCCTGATACACTTCACACCAGCATATTCCTCTCCAGCAATCATTTCTATTTCATTCATATCACAATGCATATTTATATTTATTGTTATTAACCATAAATTTCATTGTTCGTTTGTTACTGAATAATGCTGTTAACATCTGTGTTTATCAGTGTTATTAGTTTAGACATATTGCAACGTATCAAGGCTTTGATAGATTATGAGCTAAAATATGTGCTAGTTGTTATCATAGAATTATGATCCCAGCTTAGCAGCTGAGAATAAACAATTTTTTCCCCGTCAAATTATCAGTAAAGTAGATATTTCTCAAGGGAATTTAACATATCCTATCAAGTTAGAATAAATATTTCTTAAACAGAATATATATATATATATTTTTTTTTTCTGTTTAAGAAATATATATATATGTCTATGTATACAGTAGAAAATAATTTTCAAATGTGACTTGGATACAACAGTGAAACTTGGATAATTTAAACATGCTTAATTTGAAAAATTTGCTTGGTCTTTAAAATTCTTTATTAAAATAATGTAAAAAGAAATTGTGGATGTTTCAAATTTTATTTTGGATAATTTGAATTTTGTAAAAATTAACCACGAGGCTTTTTCTTTTAAACTAATGTGCAAAATATTTTAACAGTTTATTTGAATAGCCTTCCTAAGGAAAACAAAAGATGATGGTTTAGAATGTCGTGTATTTCCAATGGATTTTCTGACGCAGGCAAAATCTATATACGCCTTTTCAGCAAAAGATCAAAGCTTAGGGGTAGCAATGAGAGATTCTCACCACTTATCAAGATAATCCCTTACTTAATTCACCTGAAGATATGGTGCACATAATGAACTTCGATGCTTTTTTGAAGGTTAGTATAATGTAAAAAATTCTGCTTAGACATATTGATAGGTTGATATCATATGCTATGATTCAAAGATTGCATTCATAGAAGTAATTAAAAGTATTTCACTTTTTTTTCTGTAATGAATAATTAAGCTACCACTAAAAATATTTGATTTAATGTAAAAAATGTAGCAGTATTCTTAAAGTTTATGCGTTAAATTTTTCATTGTGGAGTTAATCTTTTTTATTTATTTATTATTATATATTTTTTTAGATGAATATTTGGATAGTTCGAACTTTCTTCTGGTCCCTTCAATTTCGAATTATCAAAGTTTTATTTCAAAAAAGTTTTAATGTTGTATTCATGTACTGTATAAATGCGGGGAGTTTTTTTAAATTAAGAATACGTTGATATCTTAGATAAAATATTGAGAAACAACATTTCTGCTGAATCTGTAATGCATTGAAACCAATTTAATTTCAAGTACATTAGCTTGACATGTAGCATTAAATCAATTTCAGTTTAAACTTTTCACTTATTTTAATCATATTAAAATCAGCAATGTCAGCAATTAAAGAACTTTTAATTTCTTTTTTATAATATTTTCAGTCATACACTAGCAAAATTAAACAGTTAAAATGTTATTAATGAATAATGCATAAAATAGGAAAAATACAGAACATAATACAGTATTTTTAACGCTTTGCACTCTTGCCTGATTCAATGTCATCTTTTTTAGCAAAATTCATTTTTGGCACTAGTAACTAAGGTAAATAAAATTTCCTTCATTTAATTAGAGCTTTTTTGAAATTATGTAATTGAAGGTACAGTCGGCTCTCGTTAATTCAAACTCGTCGGGGACAGAAGTAATGTTCGAATTATCCGAAGTTCGAATTATGAAAAATATGAAATGAAAACATACTTAATATGGTACTCTTACAAAGAAATTAATGTTATAGTGGGTTTTTTATTTATTTATTTGGTCTGTTATCATTAGAATATGATTTAATATTAAATTAAAATACATAAACTAATTAAATGATTAGAAACAAGCATAATGAAAGAAAAATTTAAAACGTCATTGATGGACAAACGGGGCACTAAGAAAGTGGATATCAAATGCATTGATTATATGTATACTTGTTCGGAACAATTTTCACAAGAATCAAAGAAAGAAAGTTATTCAAATGATCTGAAATCCGTGAGAAAGAAGAGAAAAATGAAAAATCGGAATTCTCGTTAGTTCGAATTAAACTAAGTCAAGAGAAAAATAGTTCGAATTATTGAAAAATATTAAAGTTATTCTGCCATTGAAAATTTCGGGACTTCATATTTAGTTCAAATTAAGCGAAGATTCGAATTATCCGATTTCGAATTAATAAGAGTCGACTGTAACTTCTTTTTGAAAAGTGATGCTAGTTAAATAAAATTTGTGGAAGAGATGTCACAGTTGATAGGGTTACAGAAAAATGCTATGCAAGCAATGGTACAAATAATACCGAAAATTGGTTTATTTTTCTAAAATAATCTGTTTTATATAAATAAATATATTTATTTAAGGATTACTGTGTGAGCAAGTAGGTATAAAACAATTGACTAACTGCTTTTTACAAATGTTTGTCTTAAATTGCTACTACATACCACTACCTCTTAAAATTAGGATTTTTTTTTTCTATTTTCACAGAAGACAGAATTTAGTATTGCGATATTAAATTTTTTATATCATCCAGCTCTAAAATGTTGAATTCTGTTTATTTATTTATTTATTTTAAAGACCCAAAATATGTAAAAAAGACTCATGCTCAAGAAATGCCTGAATCTACATGACAAAAGATTAGGAAAGTCTAGCAGCATCACTAATACATTTATAGTTATTTAATAAACATAACAATTTAATAAAGTTCTGAAACATAAACAAAGTTTTCTGGAAAGTGCTTTTGCAATTTTTTCTCTTCTTGTCGTTCTCATTATGCCATGGCCCTATAAAAAGCAAGAACCAAAATCTTGAATACTCAACAATTAAATAATCAGTTTACAAAGTTAATTCAGTGAAATGCAAACAACAAGAATTATGATCTAATGCTTGATTGCTCTATGTACGTACACGTTTGCATGTAAAGTATTAAAATTAAAAATATAACAAAACAAATATTTATATAAAAATCATTCAATGTAATATTTATTCTGAATGATTTTTATAATAAAAAAATAGGTTACCATATACAACGATAAAAACTTAAAAATGAGAATGAAATGGACACAACTGCAAGTCTAAGAGTTAAAGCTAAAGCAGTTGTTGAAGGAGGGAGGCAACAGCTGCTAGCATATGTTATGCAAAGAAACTTATCAAGAGAATGGCTACTGTTTTTTTGGACTCAAAAGTTCCCTTAACTTTAATAGCTTTTGAGACCAAGACAAAAATTTAAATATTCATAAATTAAATAATCAATTTATGAAATTTAATTCAGTAAAACACAAGCAACATAGTGTAATCCAATGTTTGTATTTGTTCGTACACTTCAGAAAAATGTATAAAATAATAATAGAAATTAGTTAACATTAACAATGTAAATGAGTCAGATGTCAAATTGTTTTGGCAATCTAATAAAAGGTACTGTATATACTCAAGGATAAGTCGAAGAATTTGTGACAATTTTGACAAGGAAATTGAGGGCTTGACTTAATATGCGAGTCAATTAAAAAAGCAAACTAGTCATTGGGGGCCACCGTAATACTTACCCATCATGGATATGTATATGAAAATAAAATATGTGAAAACTATTTATACAATGCATTGTAATTCATAAACAAATATTGTTAATATTGTTAATATACACAGTAATGCTATATTAAAGAACTGCTGATGTACCCATTTCGACAAATTATATAAAATGCCTAACTACTCAAGTAGTACCGAACTACATAAAAGAAACATCCTTATAACTCCAAAAATAATAATTCTATTAACTAACAATTAACTGCGTCGGATTAAAAGTCTCATTTCCAATTAAAATATACCTCTGAATTGAAATTTGAATGAAATAAAGGGTCATGAAAAATCGAAGAATGTGGAAAACAGGACTACAAATATCTCGGCAACTACTAATCCGATCGACTTCGTTCTATATGCAAAATGTGTGTTATTTTATTGCCTTTTACGTCCATTCCTTAGAACAAAAAAATTCAAAAATTTTTATGTATCTTTCATCAGAACGAATTTTTCGAGAGCCCGAAAAAAATAGTTCCGGATAATCGAGGTTGCTGATATTCAATAGGCTTCGTCCCATTCTTACATACTAACTACATACAAAATTTCAAGTCTCTATCTGAATTTGTTCAGGAGATAGAGCATTTACAGACAGACAGACGGCAAAATTTTTTTTCTAAAAATATGTTTTTCGGAATCTCCACTATCTAAAACGTGTAAATCCGTGAAAAAAATTTTTTTTTTCGATTTTTAAAACGACTGCAAGATTTACCCTATACTACGTATGATGGGTAAGTAAAACAGAAAAATACTTTGAATAATAAAATATAGGAATAATATTAACTTATCACTTAAAATTCCCAATGATTTGTTTTTGTTTACTTACTATGTTTCTTTCATTGGAAAGTAAAATGTTTGATTTGATTTGGTGCAACATTCAAGTAAAAAATGAAGGGGTTGACTTATAAGCAGGTTTCTGTTTTTTGCAGAATTTGCAGTTGAAAGTTAGGGGGTTGAACTATACACGAGTCGACTCATACACAAGTATATACGGTACGCTAATTTATATCAGGTTTATTAAAGAATTAGGGATTTTTACCAAATAATCAATAATGAAATTTTATTCATACCTCTATGGTACCCGAGTGTGAATCTTGATAATAACTTGTTTTGTTTTTCTTATCTTCACCAATAACAACAATTATTCTTCTCAGCAAGTAAATTAGAAACAATATATTTTGGTTTATAGTATTATTTTTATGGAAACAGTGATATATATGTATGTACTTTAGGATATAAAATATGTATTTTAAATGAAACAAGAAAAGATTTCTATTTTTAAATAAAACGAATGCAAGAATGATTTTTGGTGACTTATGACCTACGCCTGGCTACCATAATAAATGCTTCTTATTCTTTTGAAACATATAGTTTTGCTTTAACTTACAATATAACAAAACTGAACAAGCTACATGTTATTTAAGATAAAATAAGTCAAAATAGTAGAAGAAGAAAAAAAAAAAAAAAAAAGGAAGATAATAACTTTTTTTATATTCCAAATTGTAGCTAATTATATGTATTGTTTCCTTTTTCTTGAGAAATAGAAAATGAAAAAAATATTTTTATTTTAAAATATCTTGCAGCTGTTTTACCTACGGTTTTGTTGCAGGCTATAAGAACACAGAAAACCAGCATTAGGGTAATACAGATTTTATAAAAGATTTAATTTTTGAAAGAATTTTAAATAGTTCGCTCTGGGAAATAATTAAATATATATATCTTGTTCATTCTGGTAATAAACAGATAAGATTTCCCAGATAATTGACTTTTCTTTGAAAATATAAGAACTGTAATTTTATTAAATTCTCGTTATTATCGCAACTATGGAGTTGGCAATTAAGATACATTCCTCTCTTCTTTTTTAAAAGAATCTATTTTGGGAAGGCATGCTAGCTAAAATTAAAAAGGCAAGAAAACTCTGCATTTCGTGTTATGTGTGTTTACTGAAAGACTATTGGGAAGAAAGGTGGGAGGGAGGAAGGGGAGGGGGAGTTGCAGTGAAATAAGTTTATTGCCAGTAATTTCTATGTTAGAAATATTTATCTTGTCATCAATTAACTATGTTTTACTTTAAAAACCATCTTAATTTTTATTATTTCAGTTTATCTATTTTAATATTTTAGTATATTGTGTCCATTCATTATAATTTTGGTTGCATTAATTTCATTAATTGTATAATATTTAAATTATATTTAAAAAATGTAAATTGATCAATTATCAGAAACCACAAAATATTAAAATTGGCATAATCTCTGGTCCCAAACAGTGTATATTTGAATTAGTTTACTGTAATACATAACAAACTAAACAGAAGTTAAGGTATATTTAGAAAGATTCTACGATTAAAATGATAAAAACATGTTTCTTGAATGTTTTCATGTAAAACAGGAAAAATTGTTTTTGGAAATGAAATATACTTTGTTTTTCTAAACTAATTTTTTGCAGCAAATAATTTTTATTGAAATATTGTCTTAATGATTTACCTATTAAAAAACTGTGTGTCACATTACCATTTTTTAGAAGAACAGATGAAGTATGAAGACAAATTATATAGGACAACTACAACTCTAGACTGACATCCAAAATCTTAGATCAGTATCTCATAGCTATGATTGTCTCAAAAAGATACGTTCTGATATTATAGGACATCAGTATAATGAAAACTTTTTTCAAAAATCTCTGATTTTAAGATATAGAAGGCAAAAATCAAAGTATTTGATTTTGAAATTAATTTGTTTTTATTATTTAAAAATAAATATTTTAATTATTTATTTATTTATTCAGGATAATAGTTTGAGTAAAAAATTCGATAGTAGAGAATTTCATAAAATGAATGCCTAGATAATAAAAGCTTTTTTTTTTTTAAATTTTTTTTAAATCAAGCAGTAATTGATGAGTATGTGTTAATCATATATCAATAATAACTAATATCCCAATGAAAAACGCAACAGCAAATTCAAATGCGAATGTATATATATATATTAATTTAACATAAAATATATACTTTATGCAAGGTACTCACAATTCTTCTATACTCTTCCATGGAATGCTCATAAGCAAGTTTTGCTTCTAGTTGTTTTTCTACATAAGGCTGTTTATCGTCATCTGTCATTCCCCTCCATCGCTCACCACCTGTTCGAATAAATGATTTCAGAATTAATTTCAAATAATAATCATTTTACATTTATTACACTCAAAGTTACTTGGTCTACTGTATCCTTTTAACATAATGTGAATATTGTTTAAGGGTAACACTGGGATTATATTAGTAAAACAATAGAACTAAGTGAATATATTAGCAATTTTATACATGAAATATGATGCATATACTGTATATGTGTACACCTTTTCCTCATATGTACATGTAAATGCATTAAACACATACATTTTACAGCCAAAAAATATAGTTGCAGGTTAGGTTCTCGCTGTTACTCACCCAATTGGGCTATATCACTACAAAATGCTTCATCTGGCGAGTAAATGCACAGATATACCAATATGTCAATGCTCAATTTCTGCACCTGCGTTTGTCTATATAGTAGAGATTCTTATCCACATTGCTGAAAGATTTGTGTTGCTTCAAATGATCAATTGCACTGTGCCATTTGCACTGCTTTATTTATAGAGATATTAACTCAATACCAATTCAGTTTACCAAAGCCAAAGACACAGAAAGGAGTATTCAAAAGTTATTTCACGGTTGTCATTTAATAACTGCAAACACAAACAAATTTATTTGCACCAAATTCAAAATAAGTGAAAAGTTTTTCTGGACTGCAGTGTTATTAGCTATTTATCATACTAATTGTTGGTTGCATGCATTTTTTCTATTGATTAGAATCAAAATCTCATAGCAATTTTTAGTGTATAATTTCATAATAGTAAATCAAAGATAACAGTTTTGAATATTTATTTAGACTGTTAAAAGAATTTCTTAAACATTTACATATTTAGGAAACAATTAGAATCTACTTATTTTTAATGGGTTTGTAGCAAATGGTCTAATTTCTATTTTATAAGTAATTACAAAAAGAAAAGTTATTTTAGAAAGAGACACAATAGGGGGATAACACTAGATTTTCTAGCGCTTCCCATTAAACCCTTAATTTGGATATTGGTTATTTGGTTTAACAAAGTTTCATAGCCTTTTTTGTAGCATTCATAAAAAGGAATATGGTTTCAGACTTTCAACTCAATCATAGCAATTTTTTCTTCTGAAAAATTTTATACAACCTTTAGAGTTTCTTCTCAATTTGCAGCATACATTTTTTTTTTTACATTTGTAAAAGGAGCCCAGTTTTAATTTTTTAGTCCAGTGCAATAAATTTTGACAAAATTCTTAATTTTATTACTTTTTTTTCTGTGATTATTATATGATATTCACCCCCCCCCCCCCAATTGTAAATCAAGTTTTTCTATTATAATTCTTTGTGAAAGTCCTCACTTCTTATTGCAAACTTTTGACAAACTTTGCATTTATTACCACGATTTTTTGAGGAATTTTGTGTTTATCTTTCTACAATCTTTTGACAATAATAAACAATAAGTTTTACCTCATCTGTGTATGCAATATATTTTAAAAATCTATAATGAAAATCACATGTGAAAGGACCATTGGTCAAAATATCAATTTTCTTTTTCTAATATCAACTGAAAGCTTCTTTAATTGTGAATATTTTGACACCTTATTTTTACCTATATGACAATTTATCACAAGATAGTGTAAAAATTTTTAATAGATCCAGCACAATTACCCATACAAATAAAAAATTTAGACTGATTTTTCTTCATGTTCAGATTTTTCTAACTTGTTTGTTTGATAAATACTAAGATTTTTTTTTTAATCATATTGAATATAAAATCCCTTATATTGAAAAATCCATGCACAGTTTTATGAAGTATATTCTAAAGAATGTGGGGGAAAAAATCAAAGTAAAAATATTCATAGTTATAAAAGTAGTAAAAATTTTAATTAAATTTTAATTTTAATAAAATATGCTGTACTACATTATTATTTATTTTATTTAATTTTTAGTATTAACCTTGTAGGACAGGCACAGAGTGTTTTAACACTATACAGTGGAACTTGCATAATTCGAATTTTTTGGTTGGTCCCTAGAATTTTGTATTAAAATAATGTAAAAAAAATTTAGGTATTTCGAATTTTAGTTTGGATAAATCGAATTTTTTGTAGGATTGTCTTTCTAGTTTTGCAATAAATATTAATCCTCAAATTTTTTCAGCTAAGATTCAAAATAGTAAGACAGTTTATTTTAATTGTCTTTCAACTTGGCAAAATTCCAAGACTTAGCCACACCCTTTTCGTCTGGGACCATCTATGACAGATTGTCCTAGTTATTGACAATTGTTCGGCTCATTCCCAAAATGAAAAATGTGTAAGTCATTTTTTCACGGATAACATGACATCTGTGGTCCAGCCAATGGACCAAGGAAACATCAAAAACCTTAAACATTTCTACAGATGTCTGTTGGTCGAAAGCATCCTCAGCAAATATTTTGACATTAAAAATCTCAACATTCTTCATGCTTCAAGAATGTGTAGGCAGGCAAGGGACAAACTCAGTACGCGAACGATTGGGAAATGCTTTCATAAGGCAGGATTAGCAAAGAAAGAAACAGAAGGAGTAAATGAAGTGGAAAACTTTGACAAAATTGATCCTGAGCTTACTGTCGATAATTGGGAAGATTTAAAATCTAATCTATCAATCCTTTATGAAGACTACGTCAATGTGGACAAAAATGTGGCAAGGTAATTGTTGCAAACATTGTTGCTCAACTGGCAGAGAACAACCAAGCTGAGGACCGACTATCTGAAGATGAACTGAACAAGAAAATTCAAGAGAAGCCCTTACCTAGATCCTTAGAAGCTATAATGCTTATACATGAACTTCGAGGTTTTGAAGGTCAGTCCAGTGTAGAAGATTCTATTTTTGTGTCAATTGATACGTTGGAATCATATGTGATCTCAAAGATTGCATTCGAAAAAGCAATCAAAAATATTTGATTTTTTTCTTAAAAGTGATAACTAGTAAAAAATGTTTGATTTAATGAAAAAAAGGGAGCAGTATCCTCAGATAAAGTTTATGTGTTAAGTACTTTATTGTGGAGTTAATCTTTTTTTATTTATCTTTTCTTTTTGAGTGAATATATTTAATTTGAATTTTTGGATATTTCGAACTGTTCTTTTGGTCCCTTGAACTTCGAATTATCCAAGTTCGACTGTATATCTGAAAATATTCTTCATGTCTGCATGTAAATTATGTAAAAAAAAATCAGAGAAGGGGACACGTAATTTCGTCAAAATTTCATGGGAAAAGTTTGAATTTCATCAAAGTATCACGGAAAGACATGAAAATTTCATGAAAAAACAAAAAAAATCATTAAAAAATGTAGTGTTTACTCTAGAAATAAAAAGGGCATGGTGCTATTCGCTAGAAAGGGCACTACTGCAGCAGAAAAGGGCACTTTTGCAAGAAATTTTTTTTTGTCTTTTAAAGGGAAAAAAAGAAAGCGGGAAGATACACAATTTTTAAGTAAGATAAATCAAGTAATGTTAATTTTGAATGATTTTATGATATAAAAATTAAAAATATAATTAAATTAAACCATGATTAAATAGTCTGATTTGTTTTGTGATTTTTTGATGAAATTTGCTCTTATTCCACAATTTTCTAACAAAATTTGCATTCATTTTGCAATCTCCGGATGAAATTTGCAATTATTTTGTGTTTTTGCGATGAAATTAACATTTTTTTGCAATTCTTGGACAAAATTTGCAGTACTTTTAGGTCTAAATTTTCAAATTGTTGACTTTTTTTTTTAAAAATTTCTGAATTGAATGCTTTTAAATTTTTGGGAAAATTCAAAAAAATCAGCCCTGATATATGGTACATATTCAGGGATCGATTTTGTGAAAGTCGCTATACAGATCTTTTACTTTATAGTGAAATTTTTCTATCTCGGAGAATTATGAAATTCGTTGCTAAAATCAAAATCAATTGTAAATGTCTCTGCAAAATTTCCCCTGGTGGTTAAAATTTCTCCTGATCCTAGATCACATTGAAGTTAATGAAGTAGTTAATTTGACAGAGCCCATGTATATCAATTCTAAAGTAAAAATCAATTATCATGAATAAAATTGAAAAAAGTTAAAAAGAGGAAAAGTGCGTGAACCGGAAAAGGAGAAGTTATTTTAAATAGCATGGGTATAATACAATTAAAAAGGTTATTTTTATTAGTACAATAAAATTCAAATTTTAATGTTTTCACGTAAAACATAAACAAAGCAAGCTAATGTTTAATTTGCCACCCAGCTGAAAAAAAAAAAACGTTTATTTAAATCATTTGCAGCAAATTTTATGCAAAATTCGCATTTTTTCTGCAATCCTTTAACAGACTTTGTGAATTCCTGCAATCTTATGATGAAAATCACTTATGTTGCGATCTTTTTATGAAGAACGAAGTTTTAGTTGTGATCTTTTGCAGAAAATCTCATTTTTTTTTTTTTTTACAAATTTTCGACGAAAATTGTGTTTTTCCGCGACCTTTAGATGAAAAGCGTACTTTTTCTCGTGTTCTTTTGGCAAAATGAACGGGTTTTTTTTTTCACGATCTTTTGGCAAAAAAAAAAAAAAAAAAAAGCTGTTTTTTCGCGATCTTTTGAATAAAAGAACAGGGTTTTTTTCGAGATCTTTTGACAAAAATAGCAGGGTTTTTTTTTTTTTGTGATCTTTTCACAAAAATAGTTTTTTTTTTGCGATCTTTAGACAAAAATAAGTTTTTTTTTTTTTTTGTGATCTTTTGACAAACAAGTTGGAAATTGCACATGAAGCGCAGCAAATGAGGTGTGTTCGTACGATAACAAAGTTTTAAAAATATTCAGATCTTGATGATATAGAGCGTACTCCGGATACAATATAGTAGTCTAAATCTTTATGTTTCTGTAAATATGAAGGAAGTAATTTTTATTACATCTCAGCAACGTATATCTTATTCATAAAATGTGAAATAGTTGAATATAATTAAAACACGCCCCAAACAATGTTTCCCCGTATAGCATTATGTAGTGGAATACTTTTGTGTGGCCTTGTAATGTAATAATAAAAATTCTTTGCATCACAGATTGTACAAAATGCATATTTTAATATATACTTGATAGATTCATGCCAATTCTATTATGTTCAAATGAGTGTAACATCATTAAATGCATTTGAAACTTTTTTCCCCATTGACCGTAATGTAACGGAATCCTTTTGATTGTCCCTGTAATTGATCTATCCATCCGACTTTCATAAAATTTGAAATGACTCGACAAAATTGTTATAATTATGCATTTTAAATTTCAAACGATTTGGCTGGGTAGTTTTTGCATTGTTATATGCGGACAGACAGAGCGACAACAATAGGTGCTACGCATTTACATAATTACGAACGCACCTAAAAAGCAGTTTCTAGCAATCTTTTGACAAAAACTGTTTTTTCCTGCAGTCTTTAGACAAAATTTACGTTTCTTCCTGCAATCTTTTGATGGAATTCGCATTTTTTCTGAGATTCTTTGATAATACAAAAGATCGGAAGAATCACAGATTCGCTGAAGAATCTCATGCCGATTATGAATTTTCCATTAAAACTATTACTTTTTCTCGTGCTTTACATGGTTTGAAAACTGTGACAAATGGTATGTGTTGAAAAGGCATACTTTATGCAACAGGGCGTAATGACTCAATATTTTCTTCTTTCTATAAAGTGGAAGAAAAAAAAAAAAAAAAAAAAAAAAAACAGTCAGGAATGATAGAAATTCTGAAATATCTTAACATAGATTTTTATAAATTTAAAATTAATTAGTGTGAATTCTTCGCTATATTTTTAGCTACTGAATAAAAAATGCACAATTTATAATTATGAATATTTTTGTGTAGTAGCTAATTAGAGCTTTTCTATAAGTTAAGTGTAGATATTTTTATTTTTTGCTTTCAGCACGATATTCTGAATAACCTCAATTTAACGAATAAAGTTTACAGGCCTAATGAATTTGTTAAATCAGGCTCCAGCTATATATGCATTTATAAAGATAAAAACATTTTATTTGTATTTATTCTTTTTTAGCATATACATACATATACATATATCAACTGTTATATTTGTTATTGTTATAATACAGTAGACTCCCTCAAATCCGCAAACCAGAAATCCACAACTCTCTAAAATCCGCACATATTTTATGGATGTGAACAATGAAACTTTCAATTAGGATATTGCTACAAAATTTAATTTTTTTAGTTTTGTATAAATTTTATGTATTTTTAATTTGTACTATTCTTAATAATACTTAATTCATGTTTTTTCATGAATTAAGAATAATTTTTTTGGGGAAAAAAATTTAAGGTATTGCTGATATTACTAGTAATCACATCTTCTTACCAAATATATTTATGCATTAATCAAGATTTTTTGGTTATTAAGCCTGGCTAAACCTGAAATAAAACTTTCTTATTTTATGATTTTGATGTGAATTAGGAATGTACTTTTATGAGGCAAGTTTTGTTGAATAATTTTGGAAAGATACATTTAATCTTTATAATGAATATTTAATCATACATTATTGATTATTAGCTTGAACTTTGCTATTAGTACTTTAATCATTTTAAAAATTATCTAAATTTTTATTATTTTAGTTTATTACTTATTTTAATATTTTATTATATTGTAAGCATCCATTACAGTTCTGAATGCATTATTAATTGCACTCAAATTACTATTTAAAAAATGTAAACAAAACAATAACCAGAAATCCACAAAATTCTAAAATCCGCACAACCTCTGGTCCCAAGCTGTGCGGATTTGAGGGAGTCTACTGTACATATAAATAATTTTTCTTAAATATAATATTAAAAAAGCTGTAATTAATATTTTACAATGAGAATTTCTGTTCTTAATTTGTTAAAAAAATAAAAAAAAAACTAATTTTTCTAATTAAAAAAAAAAAAAAAAAAAAAAAAAAAAAATCAAAACTTTTTTTTAATAGCAGAAATAATTCTTTTTTTATTTCCATTAATATGGGGAGATTGATGAAATGCAATAAAGATCAAAGAATAAATAAATTTGAATGTAAAGAAAATTTTAAAATGCTTGCAAAACACAGGCTTATAGAAACAAAAAGCCGTTTGCTTGTTCCCCGCTGCCTGCTAACAGTATGTAAACATTGGTATATCATGAATAGTGAGTGACATCACAGCCAACTGTGCAGCATTTAAGTTTTGTAATATTTTTAGATATGGATGAATCTGTAATTATCAGAAAATATGTAATCGATTGATTTCTCCATGTGTGCAAATTCTTCATTCAATAATTTTTCAGAAATTTAATTCTTCTGTAATGCATATATCTGCATATTAATATATTATATCAATACTATAGAACAAAATATTTTACTCACTGTAAGTGAATTTAACACACTAATGAGTATGGAATGAAATGATTTATAATGAATCCTAATTCTGCTAGTAGCAATATTTTACACAATTTTAAATTTAAACAAATGTTTAGCTATAATTTACGAGCCATAATTATGTACCAGTGTTGTATTTTTTAATTTGAAATATTAATTACATTATAAGTTTGGTAAAATAAGAAAGAGCTTGACTTCCTAGTCTTTTGAAAAATACACATACTACATAACATGTTATTTTAAAAAAAGCATAAAATTTTCTAAACAAAAACAAGATTTGCTTGTAAAATATTTATAAGAAACTAATAAGGTATAAATTGAGCATTATATCAGGTTTTCAAAAATGGTGTGTCTGAGAAATTACATTTCAAATGTAGCGATTTTAGAAAAATTTACACAATTTAAAATTGAATATTGAATTGTAAAAAGTTACGCATTTCAGGCTTTCCATTAAAGATCTTTAGATTACCACCAGTATTCAGCCTAGCAATACTACAATTTTTGCACTTAAAAAATATTTTTTTTATGCTAAAGTGAAATTCAATTTAATAATCATTTGTAAAAAATAAATTGATTGAATATGTTCAATATTTACCATGTTTATTTCAAAATTAAGTGTTTTTATGTTTTTCTGACAATTGTCAATTTTAACATAAATTTTAAAGTGCTGTAACCACAGAATTTTTTTTTTACGGAAAAATCCTTGTGGGAAACTGTATCACTTAGTTCTAACTACTACATTTTATTTTTATTTTATTTTTATTTTTTTAATCTACGAAAATGAATTCACACATATCAGTACTGCCTGCTTGAATTGAGATGGATTAGCTCATTTAGAGCATTATTTACTCTTGCACTTCCTTTGGTGTTGTGACATTGACATAAAACATAATCTATGTTGAGACAGGGACTATCATCATCATTTTGACATCATTACTTTGGAAAATGGTTTGATAGTTTCAGATTACCCCCTACAAATAAATACACAATCCAGGGGTGATTCTGGATGATTTTTTTTTTTTTTTTTTTTTTTTTTTTTTTTTTTCAGAAATCGGCCGGGGGCAGCGATCTTTGGACAAAACAGCGTTTCCCCGCTATCTTCAGACGAAATCAGCAATATTTTAGTAAAATCGGCGATTTATTGCGATCTTTTGACGAGATCGGTGGTTTTTCCGCGATCTTTTGACAAAATCGGCGTTTTTCCATGTTTTTTTTTTAAAGTGAAATTGTTTTTTTCGACGATCTTTACACAAAATTTGCATTTTTATGTGATTTTTTCTCGAAATTGCCATTTTATTCCCGCGATCTTTTGATGAAATTGGCATTTTTTCTGTGATCTTTCAATGAAATTGGGGTATTTTTTCAAATATTCTTTTGAGAAAATATTTTTAAGCGATCTTTTATCGAAAATGGTGTTTTTTCCCGCAATCTTTTAACGAAATCGGCATTATATCCGCAATCTTTAGACGAAATTGACATTTTCCCGTGGTCTTCGGAAGAAATCAGCATTTTATCTGCGATATTTGGTGAAATTGCCATTTTTTTCGCGACCCACACAGGAAATTCGCATTTCTTATCGATCTTTTGACAAAGTTTGTTTACAAAAACATTGACAAATTCATCGTTTTTCCACAAAATATTGATGAAATGTATGCTATTTTGGTGATCCTTTCACAAAATTTGCATTTCTACGTAATTGAACTTTCCGTGCGCAAAACGTACAAATTGGCAAATAGGCGGAACTGATAACCCAATTTCAAATTTTTGGAAGAGAATCACCCCTGACACAATCGTGACTTCTTTATAATATGAGTAAAGATATAGAACATATGAAAATCATGTCTGCATTTTTCCTAAAAATAAGATACATGAATATTAGCTATTTTACATATGATTTTGAGATTGTTGTTGTGGCTTTTGAAATTCAATAAAAAATAGTTACTCACCAAGCTTTGCCATTGCTGCTACGCCACCTTCAGGCTCTTTACCAGCCATTTCTTTGCGAAAATCTGCCATGAAAATCATAAACGCTGTACCAGGTCGCTTAGGTTTGTTTGCGTCTCTAGCCGGTTTGTATATGGACATCTGTCATTGAAATAAATGTTGAACAGCATTATTTAATGTTAATTCATAACATTCAGATATTTTTAATTGAACAAATAAATAAAAGTATAATCATTATCCTCTAATATGTAAAATAAAAATAGAGTGCATTTTTTTTTAACTTAAACCAGATTTTTATTTTTTTTTCTCAGTGTTCAAATATTAAATAGCTACCTTTAGGTTTTCTAAAAAATTAAACCTCTATTTGCTAATGTAATGTATATTTTTTTACATTTTAATTAATATAATTATTAGTCAAAAATTACAGAAATTATAATGATTGTAAATTAGTTGTTTTATTAGTAGCATACAAAAATATTAATATTGTATGATAATTATGTGAAACTGTATTAAATACTAGTGATATTTACATTTAATAAAATTATTAATGGCATTTAATAGTTAACACTACTTAAAATTAATAATTATTAAACATTTAATTCTATAATTAGGAACATAATATACATCTTATGCCTTAATTATTTAAATAGTAATCAATAATTTAGTATTCTAGAAAGAAAAAAGGGTCAGATGCTTGTTCCAAAAATGGACACATTTCATGAGGAAATATATAAGTAGTGTGTTTATCAATTATAGAAGGAAAAAAAATGTATATATAATTTCTTAGTGTGATAAATAATGTTATTAATTTTAATAATTTTACGAATTATAAATTGAAAAATACAATCAAATAACAACATCATTAAATAACTTCTTGTTTTTCAAACGAAATAAAATTCCATCATTTCTGCAAGGTCTTGGGCACATAAATTTAGAAATACCATGAAATTAGGAAATTTTTTTACAAAAAATCTCTTTACTACAGGCAAATTTCATTATTGTAAAAAAGAAAAGAAAAGAAAAAAAAAAGCATGACACAATTTGTCAATTTCAAAAGGGGCAGATTGTGGGACTCCCATTTATACACACATAGAGTAAATAGTAAATAAAAAGTTATAATAAGCCAGTTACATCTGAAACTGTCAAAACATTAAATGACAGTATTATTAGCACTTAGTGGGGATTCCCAGTATTCAGTTTTTCAAAAAGTTTTGCTTCCTTTTTTTAATCCCTAACAATTTTTATTTGGTGTATATGAGTTCCAAAATTAAAAGAAAACATTTGCTTGTACTGAAGAAGCTGTTGCTATGCTTATTTTTTACCAATTTGTTCTTTTTCTCTTACACTTTTTTTTTTTTTTACAAAAGTGGTTTAGCCAATGTCGAACTTTCAGTTTTCTTTAATTTCAATATTAGCTATAAATTATTGCAAAAGCAGAATGAGAAAATAAGATTCTTGCTAATCTTCTACTCGCAGAATTTTTTTTATATACTTGTTATACTTATTTTATATAAAAGAATGAATAATTTGATTACTAAAAAAAAAAGAACTTATGACATTGCAAATTACATTAGACTTAAATATCATTTTTAAATGAAATGCTTTTTCTGTACAATAAAAACAATGCTTTTTACAAATTTAATGCTAATATATATTATATTTTCAATACTCAGAGAAATTAAGCTTTGGAATAATCATTTAAAGCTTTCCTTTTTGTGTATTCATAAGTCAAAATACCCTTAGAAACTTTCCAAATTGTAATCGTTTTAGACTTTTTTTTTTTTTTTTTTTTTTTTTTTTTTTTTTTTTTGTCATTTTAAATTTTTAGAAAATTAATAGTTTTAAATCAATAATTTATTTTAAAAAATCAATTGTTTAAAATCATGATTTAATCACAGATTTAAATTAACTGATTAAAATCATTACAGGGTTCATACAGAGTTGGGAAGAAAAAATCCAAGGAGTACATAAAAAATCCAAGGAGTCCAAAAAAAAAAAAAAAATAAATAAATAAATAAATAAAAAAATAAAATTAAGACTTGCCACTTTTGTGGCATGCACTTGCACAGCCCCAATTCCACAGGGATTCTGAGAGTTACCGCCCTGCAAGAAGGGGGGGGGGGTATTAGCGATCTTCAGATGAAATCTGTGTTTTCCCGTGATCTTCAGATAAAATCAGCGATTTATCTGTGATATTTTAGCAAAATTGGCGATTGTTTGCGATCTTTTGTTGAAATCGGTGTTTTTTCTGCAATCTTTTGATAAAATCGGTGTTTTCCTGTTTCTCTTATTTATGAAATCGATGTTTTTTCGAGGATTTTTAGTCAAAATTTTCATTTTTATACGATCTTTTCTCGAAAACGCCATTTTATTCCTGCAATCTTTTGACGAAATCGTCATTTTTCCCATGATTTTTTAACGAAATCGGTATTATATCTGCAATCTTTAGACGAAATCGACGTTTTCTCGCAGTCTTCAAGCGAAATTAGTGTTTATCTGCCATATTTCGTGACGCTTTGGTGGCTATTAGTATGATCCCAACCAATCCAGGGATGCCGCTGGAATTGAAAAATCCTGGGTCCCTTTTTAACAAAAGCGGGTCCCCACTAATGAGTCATATTTTTAGATGCAAAAATTGAACTTGTTCATTTGCATTAGAAAAATGAAATTTAATAATTATTGTTTTAATAATAAATACAAATATAAAACCAATATTAATTGTTTTTAAAATTATGAGAAATTTTCTTTACTTCTTTAAAAATAAATCTGCAAGATACAAATTTAGCTATAAAATATTGAACTTTTGAAAGTAGAAGATAACAAGTTTCACTACTGTTTGCATTTCTTTTAAAAAAGGTGGCAAGACTAATTTATAGAAAAAGACATTTTTGCTGAAAAAAAAAAAAATACTTTTGTTGAGTAAAGTGATGAGATTTTTTGTTTAATGAATGGGTTTTTTCCTGAGTCGCATTTACTCAGAAAGACTTGGAGCAGTCGAAAATGATAGTGAATCACAAAAATCCGTTTTTAGAGCAGCAAAAAAATAATTTTGAAGCAAGAAAATTAGCTTTTGGAACAGGAAAATTCACTTCAAGCATTAACGGTTTTTTTTTTCCCGTGCCCTTTTGACAAAATTTGAGTCTTTTGACGAAATCTGCCATTTATTCGTTTTTTTTTTCTCCCCACGAAATTTACGTTTTTCGAAAATTGTTTAACGAAATTTGCCGATTTTTCACAAATATTTTGACTAAATTTGCCGTTTTTTCGCGATTTTTAGACGAAATTTGTAGTTTTTTTTCGCGATTTTTTGAGGAAATTAGCCATTTTTCGAAATTTTGTGACGAAATTTTTTCGAGATTTTGTGACGAAATTAGCCATTTTTTCCCGAATCTTTTGAATAAATCTCTCGTTTTTTCGTGATTTTTTGATGAAATCTGTCGTTTTATTGCGAATTTTTGACAAAATTTGTTGTTTTTTTCGCACTTTTTTGAGGAAATTTGCCGTTTTTTTTCGAGATTTGCGACAAACTTAGCCATTTCTTCGCGAATCTTTTGAAAAAATTTGCCTTTTTCGCAATTTGTGACAAAATTGGCCATTTTTCGCGTATCTTGACGAAATCTGTCGTTTTATCGGAAATTTTTTGACAAAATTTGCTGCTTTTCCCAAATTTTGACAAAATCTGCCGGTTTATCACGATTTTTTGACGAAATCTGTCGTTTTTCGCGTATTCTTTGACAAAATTTGCCGTTTTATCGCAATTTTTTGACGAAATTTGTCGTTTTTTCGCGATTTTTTGAGGAAAACTCTGCATTTTTTCGAAATTTGAGAAAATTACCCATTTTTCGTGAATCTGACGAAATTTGCCGAAAAGTAGTCCTTATTTCGCAATTTTTTAACGAAAGTCGCCATTTTTATGCATTTTTTTAACGAAATTACGCGTCCCACGGGCCGCATAAGAACTATTTTACTGCGTCCAATCGCCTATTTTTTGCGTATTTTACGTGCTATAGCGCGTCCCTGCAGTCACTGCTGTGCTTCTGATGAATGACGTGCATAAAGGGTTTACCGTGCGTTTTACAGTCGCGATTTTTTTTTTTTTTTTTTTTTTCGGGAGCAATATTGCTTGCGTGCAAAACCGCAATACAATTTAAGGAGTTTCTAAGGAGTATTTTGTTTATCTAAGTAGTTCTAAGTACTACTTGGGAACGTTTTCATTTCTAAGTAGTTTCTAAGGAGTCCAAGGAGTCTGTGCGAACCCTGCATTAACACCTTATGTAGGGATACATTGAATATTCAGTTAAGCTGAGTATCAAACAATTTTTGTTAAATCAAACCAAATAAAAAAAATAACTGTTAAAGTATATTTTTTAAAAATGTTTCACAATTTCTACTTTTATCCACAACTCATAAATATTTTTAAAATAATTAGAAACAAAATCATATTTGAATAAAATAGAATTTTTTTAGATTATTTATTTGCAGTTTGTAAAATATAACTAAAAAAATGTAACCATAAGAAGGGTTAAAATGATGATTAATAGAGATGATTTTTCATAAAAAATAATAATGTACAAATACAAGTTACTAAGTTTTGTTTAGCTGTTTTTTGCTTTTTCCAAATATTAAGAATTTCTATACAAAATAATAAGTATCAAGATAACTTTTGTTCACGAAACCATAGTTAGAAATCACTTATTGACTCATAATACATTGTATCCAGACCTGCAAACCTTTGATAACGAGAAATCATAGCACACAAAATTGAAATTAAATGGAGGCTGGTTGGTTGTTTTTTTGTGTTTTGGGACCATTTTTTGACATTCTTAACAAGAAAAAGATTTTAGTCTTTCAACTCAATATTGTAATTGTTTTTCACTGAAAAATTTTATATGATTTTATAGTTTTTTCTTGTTCTGCAGAGTTTTATTTTACATTTGTAAAATGAGTCTGATTCTAATTTTTCAGCTAAGCACAGTAAATTTTGATGAAATTCAAAATTTTTTTTTCATGCAGTCACATTTACAATATTCACAATTTTTCTCCACAATAATAAATCATATTTTTCTATCACAATTCTTTGAAAAATTTAAGTTTCTTTTGCCCTCTTTCGATTAAAAGCTGTGTTTTCTTACTGATCTTTGAATAAAATTTGTATTGTCTTTCTGGATTCTTTAATGAAATTAATTTTTTTCTACGATCAATTGATAACCCCCCGTGCTGATTTGTTAATCACAAACAATCAGCAAAATTTGCAACAATTTTGTATGATCAATTGGCAAAATTCAGAATATATTTTTATGACCAATTAAAAAAAATAATAAAAAGGTGTACTGACTACTAATGGAGATCAAAATGTATACTCATTTCTGCGACTTTCTGACGACATTAGCCATATTTTTTCCTCTATAATTTATTGAAATTCACATTTTTTATGCACAATCTTTTGACTAAATTCACATTTTCTATCTAATCTCTTAACGAAATTAGCGCTTTTATTCAGTAACAAAATGAAGATAGTCACTATTTCTTTTTCTGAGAATTTTGATGAAACATCTGATATTTTCCATGATAGTTTGAAGAAATTCACAATTTTTTATGCCACCAATTCAAGAATTTAGAAAATTTCAATAAAAAAGACAAATAATAATAATAATAATAATAATAATAATTTTTTTTTAAAATATATAAACAGAAGAAACATATCTATGAAAGAATTTGGAAAATGAAATACTGCACAGAATTTTATTATACAGGACTTTCCTTTTCTGTTCTGTATGCAAATTGCTCAATTTTTTTTTCTTTTAATAACTGAATTGTTTTAAAGTTAACAATATTTACTGTATATATTTATTTACTTATTGTCATACTGACTTACAAATGCTGAACTTTTTTAGTTTAAATATCCATGAAATTCTTAAAATTTAAAAAATGTATAATATATATTTTAATTCAAATTTCAGCTTATTCCTATCGAGTTTCAAATGAGAGGCCTTTCGTACAGAAAATGAATCCGTTAAAGGACTAAGTTACAATTATTACAATGATTTCAGTAAATTAAGATTTATTATTATTGTTATTATTATTATTATTATTTTTTTCAATGGAGGGCGTTAGTTTCATTAGTACAATGAAATAAATGGTTATTGTCCAAATTCTCAGAAATTTTAATGAATGGTAAATATAACTAAAACCAAGCCTTTTTAAAATTCATAAAAAAATACATATATTTAAGACTGTAAACATTTAACCAAAATCAAGAAAAACTACACCAAATCTTTTCAAATTTTTTTTTTTTTTTTTTTTTTTTTTGAAGTTTTCACACATTTTATTTTATAATTTCTATCTGTCTGAATGAAATTTTTGTAGATGATATAAAACTGGTCTATCGAAATGCTTTTTAAAAAATTGAGTTTAAATATGGACATTTAGTTATGCTTAGCATAGAAAAAACATCCTTTTCATGAAGCATGAAGTGATCTGCATTTGACATTGTATTTGAGAAGGTTAAAATCAGACAGTACATGTAAAAATTTTAAGGAAAGCAAACAAATTTTTAAATTTTCATAAATTTAAAATGCAATAATTGAAGTAGTAATTTGATGTTGATTATAAAGTGGAAATACTCGTATAAAAATCAACAAAATGTATGCATGAGCTTTTCATTGCAAAAAATAATAATTATGCTAACAAATGCTATTATTGTCTGTGTAAAAAAGGGTACTTACGTATTAACGCCACCACAGCAGAAGTGACTCTATATCGGCCCATTTTCCACCGAAATCCGATATGTTACTTTGTTTTTAAATATAGTGTTTTGAATTTTGAAAGTGCTTTAATTTTAAATAAAGTGTTTTATTTTATGATTTGTCTCAAAAAATTTAGGTGTAGATTAAAAATCGCCAAATCAGTAACTGCGGTGGCGTTAAAACGTAAATACCTAAAAACGATATGGACATGCTAAAAAAAGCTAAACTATAAAATTAGACTGAGTAAATGAATATTATTATAAAAATTCAGACATACTTCTCGCTTATAGCGTTCTCTGTCTCTAGCAGCAGAGTCTAAAAAGGGCTCTTTCTGTTCTTCATTCATGGCATTCCACTTGGCTGCACACTCTTTCCCAAACTCGCCAATCTGTAGGGAAATAAGAAACAAAAATAAGAATCCAAAAGACAAAATACTAATTTTGAAACACATAACAAAGTGATATAGACAATTATACATAAAGTGATAAGTACTTCAAACCACAATCAGTTCTGAGTCCAAAATCTGGTATAAAAATACAGTCCAAATTGGTTTCAGGCACAGACTGAGATTTTTTTTTTTCTTTCATGCTTACTGCACTGCAGTCATATTAGTATATTAATACATGTTTCAATGAATTGCCAGGTTGTTTGAATTTCCCTGATATTTCCAGACTAACCAAATTTCCTTATATTTTCATGTTTTCCACCCCAAAGCAGAATACTTATATATCGATTAACAAAAATTTATGATTGAAAAACTAAATGAAATAAAAAGAAAATTACTTATAAGATAAGAAAAAAAAGGAGACGTCTGTTGGTACATAACCATCCAGAGCACGTGCCAGCGTCCACTTGACCTTGTCCTGACAATATCCATAAGAAAGCTTATCTTTCACTTTTTTTTTTTTTTTTTTTTTTTTTTTTTTGTTATAATCTGCCATTTTGTTGAAAATTACTGTATAACACTTTCATTAAATATTGAAGCAGGATAATAAATGGAATGATTAATCTTAAAAGCTATAACAATGCAAGCGATCAGGATGGGGTTCAAGTTCCAAATGCCACATTTAGGTATACATTAAGATTTAAAGTAGGGATGCACAACCTGTGGCCCGCGATTGGTTATCGTGTGGTCCGTGAACGCCCTCAATTTACAACTGGAAAAAATTGGAATTTTTGTGCATAAGTCGCAAAGAAAAAATCATAAATTTCGTCAATTTACCGCCAGAAAATAACATTGCGTCGGATACGGTCGGGCGTGGAAAATACGCGAATTTCGTTCATCAGGTAAAGAAAAATCTCGCATTTTGTCCATGAGGCTCGAAAAATAGTAATTTTCAACGACCAGGAACGTAAAAAATTGCAAACTTCGTTGATAAGGACACAAATATTGCGATGATGCGTGGAAAAATTTAAAATTTCGTCGATCGGCGGCAAAACAATCGTTAATTTTGTACGTTTATTACGAGGGTAAAAAATGGCAAATTTCATGTTGCCGCATAAAAAAAAATGCAGATTTCATCAAAGTTAGTTAAAAATCGTGAATTCCGTTGATTGGGAGCGGAAAATTATATGTTTTGTCAATTAAAGGCAGAAAAAGCGCAAATTTCGTCAATCGGAAACCGAAAAAACTCGAGTTTTACTGATCAGATTAAAAAAAAAATTAGCAAATTCCGTTGGTCAGACATGGGAATATCGCAAATTTTGGGGGGGGGGGGGGTAATATCGCATTTTTTTTTTTTATTATTTATTCATTTATTTATTTTGCACCTCTTTGACAAAATTTTCAGCCTTTTTTTTTTTTTTTTTTTTTTATGAAATTTGCTGTTATTATGTGATTTTTTGACAAATTTCGCTTTATGTTGAGATCTTTTGAATTTTGATTTTGACAAAATTTGCAGATTTTTGGTTATTTTTGGACAGAGCTTGCATTTTTTTGCAATCTTTTGAGAAAATTTGAGGTTTTTTGTAAACAAAATTTGCTGTTTTTTGAGACTTTTTGATGAAATTATCCCCCCCCCCCCCCCGATTTTTTTGGTGATATTTACCCTTTTATCGCGATCCCTTAACGGAATTTGCTTCTTTTTCATGATCCCTTAAATGAAGTTGCCTTTTTTTATGATTCTTTGACGAAATTTGCTTCTTTTCACGACTCTTTCATGAAATATGCTGTTTTTTCACGATCCTTTGTCGAAATTTGCCGTTTCTTTGTGATCCTTTCAGAATATTTGCAATCCTTTAACAAAATTATATACAGTTGAACCTCTCCAATCCGGTATGTATGGGACTCTAGCCGAATTACGGAATTTTCTGGATTACGGAAATTCTAAGATACTGCAAACATTTTCGTCAATTTCCTTTCTTGTGGGCAGGGGGGGGGGGGGTATTTTAGGAATTAAATAACGAAATTTAAAAAATATAACGCTATCGTCAGGAGCATTATATAAATCGATTTTAAAAAACTATTCAATGAAAGAAATAAAGCAATATACGTTTTGTATTTATGAGAAACGGATTTCTGAAAAAAGTATTAAGTTTGTTTGCAGCAAATAAAGTAAATCGTCATAAAAATCGATTAACGAAAATTTATGATTGAAAAACTAAATGAAATAAAAAGAAAATTACTTATAAGATAAGAAAAAAAAGGAGACGTCTGTTGGTACATAACCATCCAGAGCACGTGCCAGCGTCCACTTGACCTTGTCCTGACAATATCCATAAGAAAGCTTATCTTTCACTTTTTTTTTTTTTTTTTTTTTTTGTTATAATCTGCCATTTTGTTGAAAATTACTGTATAACACTTTCATTAAATATTGCAGCAGGATAATAAATGGAATGATTAATCTTAAAAGCTATAACAATGCAAGCGATCAGGATGGGGTTCAAGTTCCAAATGCCACATTTAGGTATACATTAAGATTTAAAGTAGGGATGCACAACCTGTGGCCCGCGATTGGTTATCGTGTGGTCCGTGAACGCCCTCAATTTACAACTGGAAAAAATTGGAATTTTTGTGCATAAGTCGCAAAGAAAAAATCATAAATTTCGTCAATTTACCGCCAGAAAATAACATTGCGTCGGATACGGTCGGGCGTGGAAAATACGCGAATTTCGTTCATCAGGTAAAGAAAAATCTCGCATTTTGTCCATGAGGCTCGAAAAATAGTAATTTTCAACGACCAGGAACGTAAAAAATTGCAAACTTCGTTGATAAGGACACAAATATTGCGATGATGCGTGGAAAAATTTAAAATTTCGTCGATCGGCGGCAAAACAATCGTTAATTTTGTACGTTTATTACGAGGGTAAAAAATGGCAAATTTCATGTTGCCGCATAAAAAAAAATGCAGATTTCATCAAAGTTAGTTAAAAATCGTGAATTCCGTTGATTGGGAGCGGAAAATTATATGTTTTGTCAATTAAAGGCAGAAAAAGCGCAAATTTCGTCAATCGGAAACCGAAAAAACTCGAGTTTTACTGATCAGATTAAAAAAAAAAATAGCAAATTCCGTTGGTCAGACATGGGAATATCGCAAATTTTGTCAATCTTAATTGCAAATTTCGTCGACCAGGCTCAATTTAAATCGCGAATTTCTTCTATTGGGTGCGGAAAGCAGCGAATTTTGTGAACATGTGCATAAAAATCGCGAATTTTGTCAATCAGATTCGTAAAAATCGCGAATTATGTCAATCGGCTTTATTAAAATTGAAAATTTCGTCGATAAAATTCGTGAATTTGGACGGTCAGATTTGTAAAATTTGTGAATTTCAGTGATCGGTTTCGTAAAATTCACGAATTTTGTCGACGGCTTCTTAAAAGTCACGAATTTCGCTGATCAGAAGAGGAAAAATCGAGAATTTTATCGATCAGCTTCATAAAAATCCCGAATTTTGTTGATCAGGCTTGGAAAAATTGTGAATATTCTCCATCAACTTAGTAAAATTCATGCATTTCATCGATCACGCAAAGACAAAATCACAAATTTTGTGATCAGATTTGTAAAAATTGCGAATTTCGTCGATCAGCTTAGTAAAAATTACAAATTTCGTCGATCAACTTCATAAAAATCGTAAATTTCGTCGAATGGCTATGCAAAAATCGCGAATTTTGTCAATTGGCTTTAAAAAAAATCGCGAACTTCGTTTATTCACCTCGTAAAAATCATGAACTTTACCGAATGGCTTTGTAAAAATTGCTAATGTTATTTATCAGGCGCGGAAAAATTTTAAATGTTCTCGATCGGCTTCGTAAAAGTCACGAATTTTGTCGATCTTGCAAAGAAAAATTGTGATTTTCGTCGATCAGCTTTGTAAAAAATCGCGATTTTGCCTATCGATATCGAAAAAAATCACTAATTTTTTTTTATCGATTTTGTAAAAATCGCAAATTGTGTTGGTCAGGCACAAAAAAATCGATAATTTCGTTGATTAGCTGCAGAAAATCGCGAATTTTATGAATCATGTGAAGAAAAATTGGAAATTTCGTCAATAGGATTTGTAAAAATCACGAATTCTGTCGATCTTTTTGCAAAAATCAAGAATTTCGCCGATTGGCGTTGTAAAAATTGCGATTTTTGTCTATCGTCTTTATTAAAATTGCGAATTTCATCGATTGGTTTCGTAAAAATCGTAAATTTTGTTGATGAGGTGAAAAATATTTCACGAGTTTTTTCAATCGGTTGTGTAAAAATCGCAAATTTTGTTGATCGGCACAGAAAGATTGTGAATTCTGTCTATCAGTATCGTAAAAATTCATTGCCTTTGTAAAAATTGCGAATTTTGTTTATTCACTTCGTAGAAATCACGAATTTTGTCGATTGGTTTCATAAAAAGGGCAAATTTTGTTGATCGGGCACAGAAAAATCGGGAATTTCATTGATCAGACACTTAAAAAATCTTGTTGAAGGGCTCCTTCTTTCACATTTGTTCATAAAGTTTACATTTTTTTTTCAGCACCAGCCACTTATGTTTATTTTCTAACATTTTTAATAAAACAAAATTTACTCTCCTGAATAAAGTCAAGGAATATTATTACACAATGAAAATAATTCTTGCAATATCTGTTATATATATGTATATACAAACGTAAAAAGTACTGATACTTCCTTACCAACTAAATTAGATTTTTGACTGAGTAAGTGCAATAACCCCACCCCCTCTGCAATATTTTTTAATCCGATTGTAAGGTATGGATCACTCCTCAAAATCCAATTCTCTCCGTGTTATTGATGTGGCCCTCAGCTATTCAGATATATTTGTAAGTGGCCCTTCTCTTGAAAAGGTTGTGCATCCCTAATTTAAAGCATTTGGATGCATTTTAAAATACAGGCATGAAAATTCCTTCTTTACAAGCTAATTTCTGGGGTTTTTTTTTTTAATCAATGCTTAGAAATTCCTTTGAATGTGGTTTTTTTGAAATATATTTAAATTAGCATTTATCTTTGCATTCTCATACCTTAGATTAAATGATACAATTGTGAAAAAACGAAAAAATTTGAAAAAACCCACAAATGGGTTCTTCAAGTGGGCCCACTTGGACGAACCCTGAATTTTGGTGTAAGAGTTGCTGCACTGTTTTGCAAAAATGTATATGAATAGATAACTTATAATGATTTCATATTTTAAACTCAATAATACATAAATAATATTACTACCTCTTAAATGGGGCTTAATCACCATGTCAACCTAGAATCATTACCTATCATGGGATATGACTCAATTACTTACGAATGATAGGATTTGATAGATTGGAGGAAACTTTTTATTAAGTAATGACTGGATTTTCATAAAATTTTAAATGATACGCAACAATTTTACATATTTAATTTCAAATCATACAGTTAGGTATTCTTTTAATATAATAGTCTGTAAATAAACAATAAGCACATTATTTTCAGTAACGATCATAAGCCATAGTAAATCTCAATAATATGTGACAATTCCAGATCAATCCAACTATGTTATGCAAGTTCAAGTTCAGAAAGGCAGACAGACAGAAGACCAGATGGACATACATATTTCACAAAAACTTTTTAACTATCATTCAATCTACTTTTTAACTTTCAATCTACTTTTTAACTATCATTCACATCATTCATTTTCAACAAATTATACCAATAAATGGAATCATACTTGAATATTCTTATACAACTCTGTATTTTACAAATTATTATTTATTTACATTCTACTAATTAACTGTTATTTAATTATTAGCTGTAATTTAAGAATTATACATGCATAAATCTACTGAAATTTACCCTTCTACAGATTATCATCTATACAAGGCCTTATATAAAATTCTTTGTGTGGCCTTGTAAAATGTTTCATTTATATTGTACACAAAAATATCTTAGTGTTTTACTAAATGCAGTTCAGCATAAAAATGCATAATTAAAAAAAACCCCTTTAGCTAATTCCATTTAGACTCAGCATCCCTTACAAATTCTTTTGTGTAATCCTGTATATGATTTTTAACATTTATACATATAACGTAATATGCAAAATTTTAGTTTAAATCTCATATCAAAAATAAAATTGAACTTACAGCAATCGTCCCTTATATATAGTATTAAGGATACAGTAGTGTTCATTTTAGGCCATTTTTGAAGGGTGCAGTACCCTGCCCTTTTTCAAATTTGCAAAATGCACCCTGCCCTTTTTAAAATTTGCAAAATGCACCACTGGTTTTAGCCAGAGATTTTTAATAAATATTTATTTTATTCCGTAGTATTTCTAAATTTCTGTGTCCAAAAATGATAGAATTTTTTCATTTCTTTAAGAAAAAGAACATCAAACTATTCAATCATAGTTTAATTTAATTGTATTTTTAATTTTTATATCATAAAATCATTCAAAATTAATATTGTCTTACTTAAAAATTATATGTTTTCCCGCTTTCTTTTTTTTTCCTCTTCTAAAGGCAATAGCAAATTTTTTCTTGCAAAAGTGCCTTTTTCTGCTGCAGTAGTGCCCTTTTTAGCGAATAGCACCATGCCCTTTTTATTTCTAGAGTGAACACTAGATACAGTATCGCATCTGAAATCTTTTGTGTGTCCTTGTAAATACTATGTGCTTTCCATTGTATAGGAAGTAACTTGTAGTAACTCTCAGCAACGTACATCAATTTAATAAAATGTTAAATAATTCCATATAATTTAAATAACCACAAAATTGGTTCACCCTATACCATTATCAGGGCTTGAATTTCAGGGCGGGATGGCGGGATTTGCACCAAAATTTTGAAATCCCGATCAGAATAATATTGTGGGCGGGAGGCTCCCGCCCAAAAAAATATCATGAATTTTCTGAAAGTTTTTTCATTTTGAAACTACGATCAACTCCTATGACCTTTTTGTGAATTTTGTGATATTTCGTGCAACCGACATAATTCTCAATGTTTTTCCTGCGATCGATTGATAAGTTTCATACTATTTTTCGTCGCGAGCACAGAGTCATTTCGTTCCAAATTTTCCAAAAACAATAACGCATTCAATTGCAAAAGTTATGAAACATCAGTTATCAGCCCAGAAATTCAGACATAACTATCCAAATTTCCGGGCTGATAATTGATGTTTCATAGCTTTTGAACAGAGCAGAGTCGCATATTTTCACTATCAATTCCAAATTGTATTGTATTGTAATTCACCAATTGTTCGCAAAAAATAAAAACGCAAAAAAAAAAAAAAAAAAAAAAAAAAAAAAAAAAAAAAAATTGTTTTTGCGATAGAAACGCCAATTTTGACAAAGCATTGCAAAAAAAAAAAAAAAAAAAAAAAAAAAAAATTCCCTAAGAATTACACAAAAAAAAAACAAGACTTTCCTCAGAAGATCACGATAAAAAGCAAATTTCTTAAAAAAGATAGTGGAATAAATGTGAATTTCATGAAAGCATCGGCATATAAACCCGAATTTATCAAAATGCATCTTTAAAAATGCAAATTACATTAAACTATCATAAAAAAAAAACGGCAATTTTGTTGAATAAGCACAAAAAAACGCAAATTTTGATAAAAATTAAAAACGCTAATTTCTTTAAAGGAACGTGTGAAAGCGCTAAATTTGTCAAAGAGTTCTTCAAGGGTGATTCTGATCAAAAAATTTTTTTTGAAATTCACATCAAATTTTCTGAAAGGTTACAGCAAAGTGTGTGAGAGGAGGGGCATGGGTGCAAGTTTGAAATTTTGCCAAGACTGCTTTGACAATTTTGACCCCCCCACTGAGTGAGAACATAAGCATGTAACTCGTGTTACGACCATATGACGAAATTGGTTTTTTTCCTTGATGTTTCAACAAAATTTGCGACTTTTCTATGATATTTTGCCAAAATTTGTGTTTTTTCTAAGATTTTAAACCGAAACTTGCGATTTTCAACTTATTTTTCACCGAAATTTGCGATTTTTCTACGGCTTTTAGTCAAAATTTGCGTTTTATCTACAGTTTTCAACAGAAATCTGCGACTTTTCAATGAAATCCAAGTAATATATACGATCTTTTGACGAAATTCACGTCTTTTTCGCGATCCTTGGACAAAAATCGCGTTTTCTCTGCTATCATTTGATGAAAATCGTGGGTTTTTTTGCGATAATTTCACGGAAATCGCGTTTTTTTCTCGATCTTCTGGCAAAATTCGCATCTTTTCTATGATTCTTCGATTAAATTCACATCTTTATTGCGATCCTTTGACAAAAATGGTACCTATTTTGTATTCTTTGACCGGAAATAGCGTCTTTTTCGCAATTATTCGACAAAAATAGCGTCTTTTTCGTGATCTTTTAACAGAAATCGCGTCTTTTCACGATGTTTTGGCAAAATTCGCATCTTTTTCACGATCCTTTGACAAAAATCGCGTTTTGTCCTGCAATCATTTGATGAAAATCGTGGAATTTTTTTGCGATTATTTGACGGAAATCGCGTCTTTTTCTTTATCCTTTGGCAAAATTCGCGTCTTTTCCGCGATCCTTTGACAAAACTCACGTCTTTTCCACGATCCTTCGATTAAATTCACGTCATTTTTGCTATCCTTTGACAAAAATTGCATCTATTTAGTATTTTTTGACCGGCAATAGCATCTTTTTCGCGATTCTCCGACAGGAATTTCGTTTTTTCTCTAACCTTTAGACAGAAAACTCATCTTTTTTGGGATCCTTTGACAGAGACCGCGTCTATTTTGCATTCTCTGACCGAGATGATGTCTTTTCCGCGTTCTTTTAATAGGAATCTCGTTTTCTTCCCAAGCTTTTGACAAAAATCGCGCCTTTTTTTTCGCAGTTCTTTGATGATATTGGAGTGTTTTTCACGATCTTTCGACAGAAATAGCGTGTTTTTCGCGATCCTTCGTCAGGAATCGCGTTTTTTTCCGAAAGCTCTTGACGGCAAACGCGTCTTTTTTTGCAATTCTTTGACAGAAATAGCACTTTTTCCGCGGTTACTTCACGAAAATCATGTTTTTTTTCCGCAATCCTTTGACGAAAGTAATGTTTTTTTCTCGCAATCCTTTGACGAAAAGCGCGTGTTTTTCGCGATCTGCTTCCGCCCTCGGAGATTTTTCCGTTTCGCTTCCGTCCTCGGAAATTTTTAAAAGACGGAATTCCGTCTCAGGACGGAAGAACTTGCACCCATGAGGAGGGGGGGAGGGGGGGGGTTTACTTTTGACACTGTGTTTTTTCCGTGACGCTTTGACGAACTTTAGTCTAAATTATCGGACTTTTGAGATTTTTTGATGAAATTTTTTAACTTTTCACGGTCTTTTTTCAAAATTTGCAGATTTTTTGCAATTCTTTGACAAAATTCATGGATTTTTTGTGGTCTTTCGACGACATTTGCGATTGATTTGCATTTTTCCACGATTTTTTATGATATTTGAGTTTTTGTTCTGTGATCCCTCACCAAAATTTGCGTTTTTCACAAATCTTTGATCAAATTTGTGTTTTTTATTCATTATTCTGTGACGAAATTTGAGTTTTTTTCACAATTATCTGACGAAATTCTAGTTTTTTTCGCGAACGTATGATGATATTCACAATTTTTCTGTGAATGATTTATGCAGGGGTGATTCTGGATGAAATTTTTTTTTTCGGAAATTCGCATCGCATTTTCGGAAATCGGCGGGGCAGGGGGAGGGGTCGTGAGTCCCCCACCCCTTCTAGAGCGATCTTCGGACAAAATTGGCGTTTTCCGCTATCTTCAGACGAAATCAGCAATATTTTAGCAAAATCGGCAGTTTTTGCACAATCTTTTGACGAAACCGGTGTTTCCCCATGTTTTTTTAAATGAAATCGGCGTTTTTTTCGACGATCTTTAGACAAAATTTGCTTTTTTACGCAATTTTTTCTCGAAAACTGCGTTTATTCCTGTGATTTTTTGATAAAATCGCCGTTTTTGCATGATCTTTTGATGAAATCGAAGTATTTTTTCAAATATTCTTTTGGCAAAATATTTTTAAGCTATATCTTTTATCGAAAACGGTGTTTTTCCCGCGATCTTTTAACGAAATGGGCGTTATATCCACAATCTTTAGAAGAAATCGGCGTTTTCCCACCGTCTTCAGAAGAAATCGGCGTTTTATCTGCGATATTTGGTGAAATTGCCGTTTTTTCCACGATCCGCACAGGAAATTCACGTTTTTCATCGATCTTTTGACAAATTTCGTTTTCAAAAACATTGACGAAATCGTTGTTTTTCGACGAAATATATGCTATTTCGGCGATCCTATCACGAAATTTGCATTTCTCCGCAATTGTTTTTTCCGCGCACAAAACAGTACAAGTTGGCAACCATGATGGAACTGATAACCCAATTTCAAATTTTCAGAAGAGGATGCCTTAAATTTTCGGAAATTTCGGACGAGAATCACCCCTGGATTTATGAAATTTTTTTTTTTTTTTTTTTTTTTTTTGAGCAACCATTTTTTGAAATTCGTAGCATGTTTTTTGTTTTATTTTCCGAATTGAAATTTTTCTTTTTTTTTTTTTTATTTTTTGAACCGAATACCTTAAAATTTCCAAAAATATAGAACAGAATCACCCCTGGATCGATTAATGAATTCAAATTTCGACAAAGGATCGCTTAATAAATGTGAATTGTGTCATAGAATTGCAAAAAAAATATACAAATTTCGACAATGAATCGCAGAAAAAAATGTGAATTTTGTCAAAGGGTCGTTAATAAACACTAATTTAGTCAAAGAAGCTGTTATAAATTGCAAATTTCGTTGGAGAAAGATGTGAATTTCGTCAGAGGGTTGTCGAATAAATGCGAATTTAGTTATAGGGCTGCTAAAAAAAATGCAAATTTCATCACAGAATCACAAAAAAGATGTCGATTTCGTCAGAGTCGAGAAAAAAATGCTGCCATCTCCTTGGAAAACAGTACAGACAAAAACATCTGTTTATTGTTATAAGTATAATTTTTAATCGGAAATAATTTATACTGAACTAACTTTTGAAATATTAGGTTAATCTAAAACCAACTTGCAGGAATCTACACTCAACCTAAAATCAACCTGAACAAAAAACAGAGTTTTCTAGACCTGTTACAAAAGTAATTGGCACAGGGAGTGAATTTACCCTCTGTAAAGTCTAGACTATATAAAACCTTGACTTACTTTATTTTTAAATAAAAAGCACATTTTGCACAATTATTCCGAGTTATTGATAAAAATTGCTTCAGTAGTATTCTGTCATGTCTGTATTCGTGTAATTCTTTAAATAGCACATAAAATAACATTAGGTTTAAAAAAAAAAATTCTCCCTCCCAAACAGGTAAACTCCCCTCCATTTATAAATATTGGGAGGGAGTCTCTCCTCCTCTGAAAAATTTAATTTCAAGCCCTGATTATGTAATGTAAAACTTTTATGTGGCCTTATAAATTAACCAAAAAATACTCTTTGCACTGCATATTGTACAAAATATATGTTATAATGTTACTGATAGATACATATCAATTTCATACGAATTGAACATTTCCAGCTGAGCGAAAAATTGCCCAGGCCGGGAATCGAACCCGGATACTTGGCTTACAAGGCCAATGCTTTACCTGTTAAGCTATCTGGGCGATAGCCGGCTGGGATTTTTCGCTCAGATAACCTTATTGATCGTAACATCCGGTCTGTCATTTGAAACAGCTCGCAGAATAAACCGCAGGTAATGGAACTCCATATAACGATGGATACGTAGATATACTATTATTTTTAACACAATCAAACCGATTTTTCGCTCAGCTGGAAATGTTCAATTCGTATGATTACTTTACCAATCAGTTTGATTGTGTTAAAAATAATAGTACATATCAATTTCATTATGCACAAAAAGTACAACATAATTAAAATGCACTTGAAGTTATTTTTTTCTCATTGGCATAATGTAATGGAATGTTTTTGACGGTCCCTGTAATTAAACTATCTATCCGATATTCCTAAAATTAGAAATTACTCGACAAAATTATGCAATAATTATATATTTTAAATTTTAAATTATTTGGTTGGGTACTATTTTCATAGTTATGTGCGGTAGGCAGACAGGCGAACAGATCAGATGATGTCTATAAGTGCTACGTATTTATATAATTACGAACACACCTAAAAATACGTAGAAGATTTCAGAAATTTGATGCGTTAAATGGATCACATTTTTATGCAACAATATTCTAAAACTTTTAAGAGCTGCATATTATGATAATTTTTTTTACACACACGATGATAATTGTATGACACATTTCTTCAGGGGGGATCTGCCCCCTTGAAGACTTATTAAATTTACATTCGTAATTTTCTGTTGATTGCACAAATAGTTAGATACATCTTAGAACTTGACAAAAGTATGCAACAATTATATATTTTAAATTATTTGGTTGGATACTATTTTTATAATTATGGGCGGTAGACAGACAGACGTATAAAAAGACAGACGAACAGATCAGATGATATATCTATAAGCGCTACGTATTTATTGATATTGAGATTTATAATTATATTGTGATTTTTAAGGATAAGCAACCAGATTGGACAAAACTTTTATATTACAGTAAAACCTCCATAATGGACACTCCCGAATAGCAGACACCTCTAGTTAATGGACAGTTTTCTAATCCACACTCCCAAAACCTAAATTTTCGTATGTTTAATCTCTGAATAACAGAGATTTCAAATAGTGGACACTATTTTCGGCGATAAAGGATGAAAAAGTATTTTTTTAAGGAGGAAAAAAAAAGAAAAAAAAATAGTTAAAAAGATTAAATTTATCAGGGCAATGTGTCACAAATTTTGTGATCACACATAAAAGTAAAGTGCGGGCTGAGGAAATTTCTCCTTCACATTCAGTGTTGAATTCAAGGGGTTGCCTGGGAGGGACATTTCCCAGAGCATTCAAATTTCTATGCCACCCCCTCCCTGGAAGATTTTATGCTTTTAAGGATAAAAAAGTGTATTCCCCATCGCCACCTGAAACTCTATAATGACCAATAACGTTACATTGAAAAACAAATTACACGTAATCGCAAGCTAAAGTAAACTTTTGTAACATATTTTTTTATAAATAATAAACGGCAATTAAAGGTGTGCTCAATTTTATTAAGTTTTATAGCTTAAAAATAATTTTAATTTCTCATTAATCATATAACAGAGATTTTAGGACATATCAAATTATGAAATTATGTCAATTAATCAAATATTAAGCATGTCTCAGCGATTTTTGTATCTCTGAGGTTTTCCCCAATAGCGGACACCTCCAAATCGAAGACAATTTCTGAGTTCCCGAGGTGTCCATTATTTAGAGGTTTTACTGTATTTCGTTCATAGGTTGAATTATTGCTCATTTTCTTCTATAACCAAATTCTTTTGTATGTCCGTGTGAACGAATGGTAAGTCCTTATTGTGCCATGATCAATATAAGAACCTTATAATAAACCTTAGTGATGTACATCAATTTCAGTATGTTTAAAATATCATTAAAATACAAACGATTTTTCCCTGTAAATCGTAATACAAGGAATTCTTCTGAGTGGCCTTATAAATGAACGGGAAATGTTTTATGCTTCATTTTCAATACAGAATATGTCACAGTAAACCACAATATACATCAATTTTATAGCAATCAAACTACATTTACTCGAGTTTGAAAAAATAGACATACAGACGGACAGAGAAATTGAATTCATAAGTACTCAGGGCTTGAAAATTCTAAAAATTTTAAGGTTCCCAGGTGGGAACTTACATGAAAAATTTATAAGTGAGTATATTAATGAAATTTGCTGTTTAATCGCGATTTTTTAAAAATGAAATTTGCCTTTTTCATGGTTCTTTGACGATATCTGTCATTTTATTGCAACCTTTTAACAAAACCTGCCGTTTTATCGCGATATTTTAACGAAACCTGTTGTTTTTCATATCTATTTTTTTTTTTTTTTACAAAATTTGCCATTTTTACGATTTGTTAATGAAATTTGCTTTTTTTCACACGACCCTTTGATGAATTTTAAGGCATTTTCACTATTTCTTTACGAAATTTGTTGTTTTCCATGATTTTTTAAAACAAAATTTGCTATTTTTTGCGATTTCTTAACAAATTTGCCATTTTTTCGGGATTTTTTGACGAAATCTGCTGTTTTATCGCGATGTTTTAAGGATACTTTCCATTTATCACGATGTTTTGATAAAGCCTGTCGTTTTTCAAAAGAAAATCTTCAAGAATTTTGCCTTTTTCTGCAATTTTCTTTTGAAATTTGCGTTATTTCGCGAGATCTTTTGACAAATTTTGGGCCATTTTTACAATCTATAGAGCAAATCTATTGTCTTTTAGGTATTTTTAGACGAAATTTGCCGGCGATATTTTGACAAAATTTGTTGTTTTTCATGATTTTTTAATGAAATTTGCCCCTTTTTCATAATTTCTTAACAAAATTTGACCTTTTTTTTTTTTTTTTTTTTTTTTTTTTACGAATTCTCACATTTTATCGCAATGTTTTAATAAAACCTGTTGTCTTTAAAGATTTTTTGACGAAATTTGCTGTCTTTTGTGATCTTATAATGAAATTTGTGTTTCATCTGCGATTCTTTGTTGAAATTCAGGCTTTTCCCATAATATTTCGAAGAAATTATGCATCCCATGGGCCACTTAAGAGCTATTTTTTTGCGTCCCGTATCTGTTTTTTTGCTTAATTTATGGCTTTTAATGAGTCCGCGGCAACAAGTTAGGTTCTCGGCTGGGGACCTGAGTGAAAAAATATGCGTTCCCAGAAAGGATTTCTGGGTTCCCCAGAAACGCTATTTTTTTAGCCCTGGTAATTTTCAACTATATTGGAAAGTGTTAAAAACGTAATGTTATTAACGTAATTTATATTTAACAAAAGCTGTATTGCACATTAAAAACTAACTAACCTTTTATTTCCCCCTGACAGATTTTTAAAAAAAATTTCATAATTGGAATTATTTAATTTATAATAGGGATTATATAATTTATAATTGGAAGAATTTATTTTTTATTGCCTAGCAACTGACGAAAGAAAGAAAAAAAAAGATATATTTCAAGCCAAATACATAAAATGATAAAACAAAATAAATTTTTAAAGGATAGGAATAATTTTCAAATCTTAGTTTGAACTTTAAACAACCATAATTTGACGTTTAAACTAGTGGTGTACCGAGTAGTACTTTGGTCAAGTAGCCGAGTACTCGGCCAAGTACCGAGTAGTTGTGTAATATGAAAATAAAACACTGATGTGAGCATAATGTGAGCTTAGGTGTACATATATATAAATATACCTGTGTACATATATCTATACCTGTGTGTACAGTACATGTATATAATATACATATATAATATAAATTAATTAATTCATTAAATTTGAAATTTATATGGGCACCTTTTAAAGACAATTTTTGACAGTTCAAAACTAATAAAAAAGAAGAATTGATACAAGTGCAATTATTAACCAATATAAAATTAAAACAATCTTTAACCCTTCAATTTATTCAGACCATTGAAATCTGTCTATCAAAAATAAAAATGTTTATTAATTACTGTAATAATTCATTGAACAATTTAAAACATTTCATATTTATTTTGTAACTGTCTGTACCTTGTTTTCTTTAGATTAAAAAAAATGTATTGGCTTTGCAGTTTCTTTTCATTTTTCATGTGTACAGATTAAATTATGTTATTTTAAATTTATTATTTTTTAAATATCGCAGTAAAAAACTAAGCTTTTTCGATGAAAATTATAAATGTGTGAATTAAGAATGCCTTAAAAAACAAGCTCTAGAATTGATGAGTGTAGATGATCTAAAACTTGTAAATCCACCAAAGAAACAAAAAATACATCACGAGAATGCTAATATAGATGAACCAAAAGAGAAAATGTTAGCAAAAAGTTCATCTACTTTCTGGCAATGTTTTGAGGACATTTTGAATGAGCAAAAAGATTGTGGCACTAGTACTAGTTCAAAATCTCCACATGAAGAATTTGTACAAAAAGAAATACAGGCTTTCTTAACATAAGACTTATGTAAAACTGACACTCCATTTACATGGTGCGGGAAAAAAAAACTCTTGATTATGTGCAACCTTGCAAAAAAATTCTTATGTGCACCAACAACAACTGTTTATTCTGAATGTATATTTTCAGAGGCAGGCCACATTTATAATAGTAAAAGAAATGCCCTGTCTACTGATAATGTAGAACATTTGGTGTTTTTGCACAATAATTTGAAATATAGTAAATTATTAGTTTTTAATTGCATTTATTGTATTTTCTGTTCTTTTATCCAAAATAATAGTCTTTTCTGTTTTCTATATATCAAAAAAGTATTTTTATTTGTATAAATGTGAAATTTTATGAGGGTTTTTGTTTTTAACTTTTTCTATATTTTGCAGACATATTGTTAAATACAGAGTAAATAGTTTTATAAATTACTAAATATATTATACATTTATATTTGAATAACTTTTTACAGATCTGTTATAAATTCATATGCTTAAAAAATGAAATTCTTACAACTACTTGGTATTGGCCGAGTGCTCGGTACGGCTCTAGTTTAAACACTTTAATCAAACGTGCCATTTTCATTCAAAGGATGAAAATTTAAAAATCATCTGATTTACCATCAAAAGAGCATTAGTTATTGTTACTATGCAACAAATAATAAAAGAGAAATAATGAAATATGTACTTAAATAAAAAAATTTCTAAAACAAAATGTTTTTATATTATTGGAACACATGTATAAAAAATCACCAAAATTTACAGAAATAGTTTTAAAAATCTGACAAAAGCATAAACAAAATTTCAAACTAATAAGAATAATTTAAGACCCACATAGGAAAATTTCAATATCCATAATTTGTCATTTAAATCCATCAATCAAATGAGCCATTTTCTTTTAACAAATGAAAAATTGAAGATTGTTTGATTTGCCATAGGAAAGCATTATGGTGCAAAATAAAATGTCCAGTATTTTCTGAACAAATGAACCAAACATAACAAGAAATTATACAGCTAAAAAAGTCCAGATACCGCATGAATGTGCTTACTTAATTTCAAGGAAATTGGATGCTTTTCACGGCAGTTATTGCAGAACAGACAGACTGACAGACGGAATAAAAAAAATTCGTGTTTCCAAAGTAAGCCTTCACCGACGTTTCAGCAAATATTGAGATAAAACTAAGATATCTTTATAAATTTCTTCCATAGGAATAGCATTAATGAATGGATCTTTTTACTTGACTGAAGTAGCCTCACCTGTGCCATATAATTGATAAAATAAAGTTCTGAAATCACTTAAGAAGTGAAATAAGACCAATAAGGATTAAAAATCGATTACAAAATTTCATCTTTACATACCAAAATAATTGAGTTAAATAAAATAATATAAAAATAGTCAAAATATAAAAAACATAAAAATTGAAAAGCATTAAAATCTTCATAACTGTTAAAAAGAAATAGCATTATACCTATCCATTAGTTAAGAGATCCAGGGGTGATTCTGGGTGAAAATTTTTTTTCGGAAATCCACATCGCTTTTTCGGAAATCTGCGGGGGGGGGGGGGGGGGGGGGGAGTACACCCTCCCCATCGCGAGGGCGGGTTTTATCCGCGATCTTCTGACGAAATCGGCGTTTTTCCGCGATCTTCAAACGAAATCAGCGATTTACCTACGATATTTTACAAAATCGGTGATTTATTACGATCTTTTGCCGAAATCGGCGGTTTTTCCGCGATCTTGTGACGAAATCGGCATTTTCCCGTGTTTTCTTTTATGAAATTGAACAACACGAACGATCGTCTGCGATCTTCAGAAGAAATCACCGATTTATCTGCGATATTTTAGCAAAATCGGCGATTTATTGTTATTTTTTGTTGAAATCTGCGGTTTTTCCGCGATGAAATCTTTCTACGAACTCGGCGGTTTTCCGTGGATTTTTTTTATGAAATCGACGTTTTTTTCGATGATCTTTAGACAAAATTTGCATTTTTACGCGATCTTTTCTCGAAAACAACGTTTTATCCCCGCGATCTTTTCCCGAAAACGGCGTTTTTTCTCGCGATCTTTTAACGAAATCAGCGTTACATCCACAATCTTTAGACGAAATCCACGTTTTCCTGCGGTCTTCAGACGAAACCAGCGTTTTATCTGCGATATTTGGTGAAATTGCTGTTTTTTCCGCGATCCACACAGGAAATTCGCGTTTTTCAGCAATCTTTTGACAAAGTTCGTTGACGAAATCATCGTTTTTCCTCGAAATATTGACGAAATACGTGCTTTTTCGGCGATCCTTTCACGAAATTTGCATTTCTCCGCGATTGTTTTTTACCGCGCGCAAAACCTTACAAGTTGGCAATTATGCGGAATTGATAACCAAATTTCAAATTTTCGGAAGAGAATACCTTAAATTTTCGGAAAATTCGGAACTTTCGGACGAGAATCACCCCTGAAGAGATCTAATACATACTTTTGGTATTTCTCGCCCACTCCTCTTCAACTCTTCTCTGTACCACTGCGTAAAATGAATGTAGGCAGTTGTGGCACGTTTAGGTGGTGGAACACCATCTTTATTTAACTTGTACTTCTTTTTAGACTTTCCACCACCTGCATGATGATGATGACCCACATGTCCAACATGATGCTGTCCAACTAGACTATTTCCTGAAGCACCACCACCCGATCCGCTCAGGGATCCGTAGGAATAGTGATAGGCATTACTGTTACCTAATGATGAACCTAGTCCGGAGCTAGAGTAGCCCTGGTTAACCGAGTTCACTGTCAGATTCAATGCAGCGGGCAGTGTTGGTATCTGTGCCATCGCAGAGTGTAAGGATGAACTGTTCGCTGCATTAACAGCAGCTGCGTGCTGTGCCATTGCTTGCTGGTAATCATATTCAGTGGACAGAGACATGTTCTGATGCCTGAATGGGAGTCCATCTAGAAACAAAGGGAAAAGCAGCTGTTAAGAATTCTAAACTCATAAGTGACAGTTTATTAAAAACTGTAAAATACAACTTTTAAAAAAAGAACACAGAATATACACCAGGGGTATGTTTAGGAAAATTTTAGGTCCTTTAAAGGATCCTTCACAAAACAATTTATCTTAAAACAGGACTCTTTATAAAAAATTTTATCCCCAAACAGGACCCTTCACAAAACATTTTATCCCAAAACAGGACCCTTCATAAAATTATTTGCCTCTTAAATAGACCTTTCACAGAATTTCTTTTCTTCACCTTCAAACTGAACTTTTCACATTCAACCATTTAATAATAAAATCTGACATGTAAATAAGCAGTTGAACTCACCAAAGAGCATATTACTTAGCTTTTTATATCTATGAAAAATAGAACCTGAAGACATGGATAATTTAAAATACACAAAATTCTGACTACAATTTTCACAAATATAAGAAAAAAATTCACAATTTCACAAAAAGAGGACCTTGTGAGAAAAGTCTGGACCAGGGTTAGAAAAACCCCGGTTTTTTTGGTTTAAACCGGGTTTTTTTAAAACATGCTTTTTTATTACATATACATACATATTTATTGATAAAAATAGATATTGTTGGATTAAAAATAGTATAATTTCATCTGAAAGTAATTTAAATTAAATAATTACAGTGACTTATGCAGAAAATTGAAAAAATTCATACTTTAATTTAAACAATTAGTAAACAGTCTTATGTTTAAAGAATAAATTACTCTACACTGTGAAACATTGATACTTTGAAAAATCTTATAAACAATCTTTTGATTACTAATAATAAACATTTGATGTAGTTTGATGAATGTAATATTCTTTTTCATATAAATTTTTTTTAAAATAAATTTGAAATATTTTTTGAGTGACAATTTGAAATATACATTTTTGATCATTAGATTCAGCAGATAACAAGGGGAAATTTTTGATTGGTATTATTAAAATGCTATAACTAGGAACACATTTTCGAATACTCTCTTATTCAACTTCATATTTTGATTTTAATTCTTAAAAATAATTTCCCCAATCAAAAGAAAAAAAAATATTTTACAGTTTGTCTAAAATCTGAAAGATCATCGAGTTATGTAGCTCCATCAGGGGTGATTCTGCATGAAAATTTTTTTTCGGAAATTCGCATCGCATTTTCGGAAATTGGCGCGGGGGGAGTCCTCCCCTACAGCGATCTTCGGACAAAATCGGCGTTTTCCCGCTATCTTCAGACGAAATCAGCAATATTTTAGCAAAATCGGCGATTTATTGCGATCTTTTGCCAAAATCGGCAGTTTTTCCGCGATCTTTTGACGAAATCGGCGTTTTCTCATGTTTAAGTGAAATCGCCGTTTTTTCGACGATCTTTAGACCAAATTTGCTTTTTTACGCGATTTTTTCTCGAAAAAAATCACGTTTTATTAACGCGATCTTTTGACAAAATCGGCGTTTTTTCGTGATCTTTTGATGAAATCGGAGTATTTTTTCAAATATTCTTTTGACAAAATATTTTTAAGTGATCTTTTATCGAAAACGGCGTTTTTTCCCGCGATCTTTTAACGAAATCGGCGTTTTTTCTCGCGATCTTTTAACGAAATTGGCGTTATATCCGCAATCTTTAGACAAAATCTGCGTTTTTCCACCGTCTTCAGAAGAAATCAGGATTTTATCTGTGATATTTGGTGAAATTGCCCTTTTTTCCGCAATCTGCACAGGAAATTCGCGTTTTTCCACGAAATATTGGCGAAATGTATGCTATTTCGGCGATCCTATCACGAAATTTGCATTTCTACGCAATTGTTTTTTCCGCGCGCAAAACCGTACAAGTTGCCAACTATGCGGAACTGATAACCCAATTTCAAATTTTCGGAAGAGGACGCCTTAAATTTTCGGAAATTTCGGACAAGAATCACCCCTGAGCTCCATATTGAAAATCACTGTGCATGTAATGATAGATTGCTTTAAATAATCTGCATTTTCTTTTTTAATGAAAATATTTTATACTAAATATTGAATATTTTTATCTATTTTATCTTTGATCAATTCATATGTCCAAAGCTTTTCATTAGAGCAATAGAATATGTTCTCCAACGCATACTGATTTTCAACGTATGCATAAAAAAATGACCTAGACTCACTAGAACCAATGCTTATTGCTGAAGTAAAGTGTAACGAGTATAAAATACTCATACTCAATAATTTGTAAGTCTTAAATTATAAAGAAAAATGAGAAAATGTCATTTGATTTTTTTTGAAAAAAATCAATTGGTTTAAATCGTGCCAACCCTGGTCTGGACAGACCCCTGTACACGAATATTACATGATTTAATAAAAATTGTATAAAAAAACAAAAGGAAAGCAGAAAGAATCAAATTTTATGACATAATCAAATAATTTCAATATCAATAGCCACTTCATGTAAAATTATACCTGAAATTTTCAACTTGTTTACTATTAGAATTAGCAAATAATAATTGTTAATTTTTCATTTGTCTATATATTCATTTCTTATGCACTGAATTTCTATAAATTAGGTACTCTATGTCATGGACACTCGCTCTATTTTTAGTCTCATTTATTTTATTTAACCCTTTCCAGCACTGACAAATTATGTTCATAAAATGAGAAATTGACTCATGCCAGAATTTACAAACAACTTTTTTAAAAAAATAAGAACTCTCTAATTTAAGCTTTCATTGTAAAAACAAAATTTTATTGAAATATTCTTGGCATTTTCTGCAGGTTTGTAATTAAAATTAGGTGTGTCAGGAAGGATTATGAAGGTTGTTTTCAAAGAGGCTACTTTCTCACACATTTTAATTCATTTTTTGCTCTGAAACACATGAAATGGGCAGGTGTTATTCAGAAACTATACCACTGAAAGAGGCTTTTCCAGATTATATAAGAAAATACTGTCAAAGTTGAACAGAGCTCTTGATCCAGTTACCACAGAACTTATCACCAGGTGACCAGAATTGATAATAAGTTGATAAATAACTTATTTAAAAAAATAGGAAAATTAATTCAGATTCAAAATTACTTCAATACTCAGGCCTGCCAATTTTATGTCTTGACATTTAAAAATGAGGTAAAAAGTTTTGCGATGTTATGCAGGAAATATGAGAACTGTCTTAAGACTTACTTCATTTTCAATAAAAATTAATGTAAAATAAATGTATACTAACATAGTTTAATCAAACTACAAATCTCAAACTGTATATTGCATATTTTATATTTTATTTTATTATTATTAATTTATTTTATTTACAACAGTTTTTAGTTTACCTTTTTTTTTTTTTTTTACTTCTACATTATTATAAGCAGCACAAGCCGGCAATTAAAAGAATAAGGGAAAACAGAGAGCAAACATGTTTAAATAGAAAATATATAATATGAATTTAATGTCCGCTGTTTTACTTAAAAGATGATTCAAATAATCAAAGAGATAATTAATAGTCAATTTTATTTAAAATATCTTAGTATTTTCAAGCCATATCAAGGCTCTTCATCTGAGAATATTTTTTTATAACTAATTGTTCTTATTCTTAACAAATAAAATAAATAATTTTTATTTTATGTTTTATATTTAAACCGACTTAAAATTTTCATAAATTAATGATTGTATTATGCAGGATTTCAGCAAAACATAACAAGGCAATTCCCTGACCAAACCGGAAAAAAAAAAAATTGACTTTCCCCTTAAAACATTCTCTGGCGAAACAGGCATACAATTTTGCTACTTATTTCTGCAATCCTTTGTGAAACATAACGATTTTTTTCTTGAAATCATTCTGTAAATTTCTTAAAATTTTTTTTTTTTTTCCAATCATTTGATCAATATGATTTTGTCCTGAGACTATTTGATAAATTTTACGTCATTTTTCATTTTTTCTCCATGACTTTTTAAAAAATATTTGTAAATTTGCTGACTTTATGTATATATTTTAAAATTTTCCCGACTTTCCATAACTATTTTGAAATTCCCAGACTTTCTGTGACTATTTTGAAATGCCCTGACTTTCCATGACTATTTTGAAGTGCCCTGACTTTCCATGTTGATGGGAATTCTGTTATGTATATGAGAATGTGAATTTCAGAACACCTTATGCTAAAAATCAAATTTTGGGAAATTGCCAAAAATTTCCTCTAACTGTATCCGTTGGTTTTCATTACTAAAACTAAGATTTTACAATGGCAAAATTAGAAAATTAAACTCCCCCCCCCCCCCCCTCCAGATTGTTGTTTTTTTAGTACAGGTTTACCAATAGAATAAATTGATAGAGAAAACACAATTTTTTTAATTTTGGATCAAAGGGCGAGTTTTGAAGCTCAATATATAAACATAAACAATGAAGAAAGAGCACTCCTTAAAAAAAGGTAACAAAAAAAAATAATCATGCCATGTTTATTATTATATATAACAGAATTTTAAGACAATCATGACACCTTAAAAAAAAGAAACTATATACTAAAATAAAAATAAACAAGGCAAATTTTAAAGTGATAAAAGTTAGATTTGAAGGATAAAAATAAAGTTTTAGAATAAATCAAGATAGAGAAATTATTAGATGTTCATGTTCGCACATTAAGAAGTGTACACATTATATTAACATTTCTTTTTCTTTTCAGATACGTTTATTAAATTCATTATGTTTCTATAATTGCTTAACTTATACATACAGCATAAAATTATTTAAAAAGGTAACAATAGTTGTGAAATTTTATAAAAAACAATCGAATATTGATGTATCTTCTTGGGAATCAATGAAGTAATTTATTTTTTTATATGCATATATAATTAGCTACATTTAAATTGTTTTGTTTTCCTTGGAAAATCACTGCCTTTTCAGTAAGGACTTAAAAAAAAAAAAAAAAAAAAACCATGGAATTATAAACAATCATCGCATTTTTTATTTTCATAAATTATTACAGGATAAATAGTTTAGCTACAGCTAAAATTATTGAAAAAATATATCTAAATCATTTTGTATCAGCATTCCCAAAACAAAGGTACTTCAATAACAGTTGATTTTCATACAATTTAACAAGTGTTGTTGCCATGTATGTTAATTACTAAATATTTAATGAAGTTATGCTCACCATTTTCGTATCTCTTGTTATCTAATAGGGAGAAAAAAATCAGAAATAAATAAAAATTTCTTATATGTATAGTGATATTTTATAAAGACATCAATTTACAATAAGGGGCTAAGGAATTTTTTTTTTCTTTCACCAAATGACAATTTTAAGAGCTTAGCAACATTTCTTATGGGGACAGTACACACCTTTTAATGTGTCTAAAAAATATAAAAAAATCTAATTTTTTATATTAAAAAGTTTATACAAAAGTTATGTTTCAGCGCTTTTTTCATACATATATTTATATGAGTTTTCACCAGACGATTTCAAGAGAGCACTCTGCCCTTCCTGTCATTTCAGGGTTGGTAAAAAACCGGTTTTTTTTGAAAAAAAAAAAAACAAAAACCATGGTTTTTTTGGTTTAAACCAGGTTTTTTTTTAAATATGTTTTCCTGTTACATATACATGCAAATTTATGAACAAAATTAAACATTTTTGAATATATAAGTAATAATTTGATTTAAAGGTAATTCTAATCAATATAATTAATATACAATCAATTATGTAGAAAATTGAAATTCTTTAAATTCTAAACATTTTTAGAAAAAGCTGTGTCTTATATTTCATAAATAAAATGTGCTACATAATGAAACATTGATACCCTGAAAATCTTAATGAACAATCTTTTGATTACTAGCACTATAAATAAATATATGATATAGATTCATATATAAAACTTCATATATATTATTTTCAAATGGTTATTCAAAATAATTAATTTGAAATACTTGTTATATGTGATGTCTGATTTTTTTGTTAGAAGACTGCATGAGTTAATTATTTTTTATTGAAAAATAAAGCTTTTTATAAAGAATTTTTGGAAGGATTTGAATTTAGCAGTAGAGTCTTTACACACTTCAAGAATTGTGTTTTCTAAAACTACCAGTTAAAAAATGACTGTTAAATAAACAAAAACATCTATTTAACAGCTTTTTAGACTATTGAAAAACATTGATGTTAAAATATACAGTAGCTTTATAAATGCTGTCATCTACCAAAGAATTTAAACAGCCATCGAACTGCATGCTCTATTATAACACTTAGTATTTTTAAACATCTAAACTAAAAATTGCATTTTTTTAGGCATTTTTATGAGACTTTTTTTCTATTACGTCTCAAGCAAACCTTGTCTTGTCCCCCCCCCTCCCCCTTCTCCCAGTTTTCTTAACTGATCTAAGTAATGGGTTTCGTTATGCAATAGAAGATTTAAATATATCTTTTACATATTTTAGTTAAATGTAAACAGGTGCTTTACTAGTGCCTAATTTTTCAATGTCTTCTTATTCGCCTTCATATCTTGAGTTTTTTTTTTTTATTATTATTCTTAAAAAATAATCCCTCCAATCAAGAAAAATTTGTGTTTTCTGGGGTGTTTTCTGTAGAGTTTCAGATATGTTCATCAGTACCTGAAATATGCATTATTCTACATGTATACTAACATGACCTTGACTAGACTCACTATGTCTTATGGTGACTATTGAGATAAGACTTAAAAATAGAAATTACTTTCATCTAATAATTTGAAACACTTAAATTACAAAAATGAGAAAATATTATATTAGATTTGTTCTAAAAAACTAATTGGTTTGAACTGTGCCAACCTAGCTGCAAAAGAATAAAATTATAATGCAAAAAAACTCAATCCCATGTAAGAATGCAAAAAAAACAAAGGCTTGTTAAAATCACTAATCACAGAGCAAATAAAAAGCTCATTGCCAATTGTTCAATAGCATACATAACAAAAAGAATTTCTGAAATGATGAAATCCTTAGTAAATCTTAACTAATCAAGCAATTTAAATAAAAGTGCATTTTTAACTCGAGTCTGCCCTGCTGGCTATATATATATATGTTTTACAAATAATGGCTATATATATATACATATAGGCCTTAAAAAAGAAAAAGAAAGAAAGAAAACTGATTAGTTTTTTCTAACCAGCTAATTTTAGAAAAAATAGTTATTCTGAAATATAGATTTACAGCTTACAAGAAAAGTTGAGTTGATTAAAATTTTTTGTCCTTTTAGAAACTTATTAATTCATCATTTTTCTACAGCTTTGTTTGTAGTATCTTCATAATTTGGATTTTGCATTTTTCAATAATGTGTAAAATAAAACATTTGGGTAAAAGAATAAAAAAAAACAGGTGAAAAAAAACCAGCATGGTTTTTTAAAAAAAACCAATTGGTTTAAACCATGGGTTTAACCACGGTTTAAACCAACTTGGTTTAAACCAAACAACCATGTGTCATTTAGTTTAAAAATTAGCGTCCCTCTTGCCGCTCATTCAAAAAAAAAATAACATCCTTCTTTAACTTTCCTTAAAAAACGCAGCACTTACTGCTGTTCCGACCACACTGAGAATGTGCGCCTGCTTGTTGTTTTCTCATTCATACACTTAAGATCCTACATTCTCAAAGCTTTTTGACAAAATTTGTGAGTTTTTTGCGATCTTTTGACAAAATTTGCCGTTTTTTTTGACAAAATTTGTTTTTTCGTGATTTTTTAATAAAATTTTCTTTTTTGCCTTTTAGCAACACTCACCCCTCTTTTTTTATCATCTCGATGAAATTTTCATTTTTCACAATTCTTTAAACTTCAATTATTTCTCGACCGATTGAAGATTTTTGTACAACTAACTGACTGACAAATTTCAAGATTTTCCCTCCTATGATTTTTTCCTGTGATAAATGAACATAATTTGTGATATTTTTTCCTCTTGCTACTAGAAAAATTGAATGGCCACATCAAAAAAGGCAGTAAGATTCTAGACTTAAAACTCTATAAAAAGTAAAAAATGCCCTTAAAAATGAAAAAAGGTGCTCTGAAAAATGTAAGCGTCAAGCAAAAGGCCAAGCCAGTTACTTTCAGCTAGTAACTCGCTTTATACTGATCGAAATCGCTACAAAGTCACGAAGATTGTTTCTGAAGCACTAGTAAATTAATTCTACCAACAGCTGCATTTGTAACTTTCTTAATGAAAAAATGGGAAATACAAACATAATTTTTACAATTACCTATAACTTGTAACATTTGTTTTTTTAAAAAATAATATACATAATTAATTTTATCTACAGATTAATCATTTTAAGACCACGCATCCGCATTGCAAGACATGTGTACGCTAACATTAATCCTGCGTTTTGAATCCATTAAAATTAGTTGCTTGCATTTCGATATTTAAAAAAAAATCTTATAAAGATACACGAGGTTCATTGCAAAAATTGTTAGTTTGTGCTTTGTTTGCATTTTTTTTTTTTTTTTTTTTTTTTTTTTTTTTTTTTCGTTTCGCAAAAACATTTTTAGCTTTTGAACTGGAGCTAAAAGAGCTCTTAGAAATCAAAAATTGTAATAGAAATCGAAAAATAAAAATTTTCGGAATGGACAAGTATATTACGTGGGATTATATCGTATATATGCCTCGTTTATTTTTTTATTTACTCTTTAAATTATGCCTATTACTGCAGTTAAATGAAAAAAAAATTCCCAGATTTAGCCCCTCCTGAGAAGAAATCCTGGCTACGCGCCTGCTTGAGCCGGGCCGGGTTCGGGCCAAATTTTAAACTTTTTTCCGGGCTGGGTCGGGCCAATATTTATTTCGTTTGCGCCGGGCTGGACTCGGGCCAAAATTTTAACTTTCGGGCCGAGTTCGGGCCTGGAAATTCCAGCCCGCACAGACCTCTAACGTAGATAATAGAAGAAAAAGTTTGCAAAATGATACTTCTGTCAGATTAATCTATCATTTTTTTTTTTACAATTATATTGCTAGTACTTTTTCTTAAAGTTGTGACTATCTTTTTGTGATACCCTGTATACAAATGTGAACTGCACCAAGAGCAAAATTTACATATATATATATATAATACGTATGAAATTTAGTATTAGTCACTTGCACATTATTTTTTTTTTTTAAATCTATCGATAGACAGAAGGACTTCCCGAATGATGCTTGTCCGCCCCTCCCCCTCATAGTCTTAGTCGGGCCATGATTGTAACACGACCCAAAATTGAAAATTTTATCTGAAGTCAAGTATAACAAGACAAAATAATTTTGGTCGACTTAAAATCTAACAATTTTCATAAGTATCATTAAAGTATTTTTGTTTTTCAGAAGTAAAATAATTATTGTACATACCATTGTTTAAATTTAGTGGAAAATTGTAAATGATCTCCATCAAGTTCTAGAGTTAAGAAGCACAAAGCAATAAAACGAGTGATAAGATTTTTAAGGGGAGCACTCTTAAAAATTTTTTTTCAAATATTCCGGGTGTATGTGAAACAATGTGGTCAGAAAAGTAATAAGTCCATATCACATTTTTCTAATCATTTTGCCACTGTCAAAGAAAATCTCTGTAATCCCTCTCTAAACAATGGTACGAATATCAAACAAGAAATACGCTCACAAGTCTTTAATATAGATGTTGCAACGTAGTGATTATTTTATGTCTCAAAACAGTTTCTACAACATATTCTTTTTATCTAAAACCAGTTGTAAATAAATTGCATTCCATAGATTAACATTTGCATTCAGTTTATTAGCACTGACAGAAACTTCTTGAGATTTTTTTTTTTTTTTTTTTTTTTTTTTTTTGCACAGATACAATCAGAAGAATTTTGCAGTATTTTTCATTTAGCTAATAGAAAATTGCAATTTTAAGGAGTCAATATCAAAATATGCAGATCGTTTACTAGATAATTTTACTGTTGGAACCGTTATATGATCACTCCCCTAGAATATTAAAGAAAACCATTTTTTATCTATATTTAGACTCTTTAATTATATCCCTTGAGTTAAGGTTGATAAATTGAAATGAAACGTCATTCAAAGCGATTTTACTTCGTTCCTGTTAAAGTTGATAAATTGAAATGAAACGTCATTCAAAGCGATTTTACTTCATTCCTATCTGATGAAAAATAGGGAAAAAAGTTTTTTCAAAAGAAATCAAGGAATTATCTCAGTTTTATAAAATTGGGAATTTGGAGTAGGAAGCAAGAATATAGTTTGATTTGTAGAAAAGCAAAAACTGGTTAGAATTTCATGGTAAATGATTCAATCGCAAAAGCTACGTTCCTCATTTACCACAAAAAATTTCACTGCAGAAAGGTCATTTAGTACACTCATGCCAGTGATGATCACAAAAAAGCGCAAATTTCGATCAAGGATCGCAGGAAAAATGCGAATTTCGGCAAAGAAATGCAGATAAACGCAAATGTTGTCAAATAAGAGCGATCAAAATGCACATTTCATCAAAGAATCTCAAAAAGATCTCTAATTTTGTCAAAGAATTGTATAAAAGATCTTTGATTTTGCTCAAAAAGTATAGAAAAAAACGAAAATCGTGGAAAAAACAAATTTCATCAAAGTATCGCAAAAAAAACGCTAATTTTGTCAAAATCACGAAAAAATTGCAAATTTCACCAAAAAATTGCAAAAAAAGCAATTTTTGTCAAACAATTGAGAAAAAAACATAAATATCATCAAAAATTCATAAAAAAAGTACATATTTCTTGAAACTATCGCAAAAAACATATTTCATCAAAAAAACTCAAAAGTCGCGAAAAAACGCAAAGTACCTTAAATATTTACAAAAATATGTGATATATTTGGGGGAAGTTGAGATTTTCCTCCTTTTAATTTTTGCTGTTAATGGTGATATAGGATTTGGAAGGGGCGCAGCATTTTTTGCAGAAAATTTTAAAGAAATTATTTGAGTTTGCAGACAGTTTTACATTTTATCTAAGTATGCCAATTACAAAAATGTTTGTTATAAAAGTGATTTGGGTCAATAAAATAATTTCTTAAAAAATTATGAAATTTAAATTTTTATAGGGTTTTTCGGTCCTAAAATTTACATTTAGTAAATCTTTCCAATTACATTAACAAGCAAGACAAAAAAGTCCTATGCATTTAACACTAAAATTAACCGAGTTATGAAACTTCAAAAATTTCTAACTTATACCACTTTCTCGCATTGAAAACAAATGAGTTCGACAATGATTTGAGGGATCATATACCAAGTTCTGATAGTATTTGAAGAACTTATTTCATGTGTATCTGCACAGAGAACATAGACAAACACGCGAACGCTATTTACAGAAAATTTTCAAATTTTGCAGATAGTTTTGACTTTTTTTTTTTTTTTCCCCAAATTTCTTTATTAGAAAAAAAAAAAAAAAAAAAAAAAGATCTAGATTTTAGGCAGAGAACTGGTGCAATGCATGTCACAGATTCTTGAGAAGGTCTGCAGGCTATTTTTCAACTGGAGGAAAAAAAAGTTTGCGAGAAATTATTTGCCGTACCATGGTATAATAATATTTTTTGAAAAACGCACCACAGTCTATGAGTTTAAAGCTTAAAAATATTTTAAGAGTGGTGCTTATGCCAAAATGGCAGGTACGATGTTGGTGCTGCATCTTATTTTAGGCTTTGCAGATTAATTTAAGAAATTAAAAATAAACTTTGTGTTTAAAAATAAATGTTAAATATTGATCTCTTTTAAATAAAGTTTATTTGATTTGGAATTTTCGTGAATGTTTATGTGCTTGTTTAGAGTTTTTATGTAATTTGTGGTGATTTGTTTTACATTCAAAAGAGGAATTCGGTTATAATATATTAGTAAATATTATCCTCTTTTTAATAATGATTTGAACCAATTCTTTGATAAGCAAAGCAGGAGCGCAGAAAATGTTTTCACTGTTAACATTTCCCCCAATAAATCTGAAAATTTCCTCAAAATTTTACAATATGCTATATTATCTTACATCTTACATACTTCCTGTATTACCTTAGGTGTAGAAAAAAAAAAAATTCAAAAATTTCTCAACTTATGCACAAGAAAATATAGTACATATTATTCTGAAAATGATTTTGTGAAAGTCACCATATGGATCTTTTTATTTGTAGTGAAAAAAAATTTATATCGTGGAATTATGTAATTCACTGTTAAAATCAATTGTATATATTTTCTGCGAAATTTCCCCTGATCCTAGATCGCTGGATCGGACATATTCTGCACCTCTGAAGCAAAATGAGAGGCATTTTTTAAGAAAGAGTCACAATATTAACAAATGGTTTGTCCCGAAAACAATAGCTAAACTGATGAGTAAGAGTTCATCTCTTCCATTCATGCACTAATAACTTTTTTATTTTAACATTAATTTATTCATATTTCAGGTATTTTATAGATTAATAAAACAGTTTTGTTGAGCAGTCATAAATTGATATCTTTGTATAAGTTAATGATTACAATAGTTCGTACATTTTAATAAATATATATATTTTAAATTTTTCATTTGTTTTTCTTTTATTTATTAGTTGGGTCATTCCATGGTAACTTATGTTACATTTCAAACAATTTACTGCAGTAATTTTAGTAATATAACACTAAAAAATATTCAAATGTAAAATTAACATGATTTGTCAATGAAACCTATCTAAGGGTCAATTTGGATGAAAATTACACTTTATATGATAACTTACATTCTTTTTTCAGTAATGGCAGTAACCATACTAACCAAAATTAAAGAATTAACAATAAAAATAGGTAATTTTCATGTAAATGAAAAAATGGTTTTGAATAAGTTTAATTAGCAAACCATGTCAAATTTACATTTTTAATAATTTTTTTTGTGTCTGCTATATTACTAAAATTACTGAAAATAGTTCAAAATGTAACATATGTTACCACAGAATGACCCAGTCTGTTTTTATTAAATTTAAGATTGGTTGAAATAATTCATGGCTTGAAATTCAATTTTTCAGGAAGGGAGTTTCCCTCCCAACATTTATAAATGGAGTGGAGTTTAGCTGTTTAGGAGGGAGAAAAAAAATCTTTAAAACCCACTGTTATTTTATGTGCTATTTGAAGAATTACACGAATACAGACATGACAAAATACAATTGAAGTAATTTTTATCAACAACTCAGAATAATTATGCAAAATGTGTTTTTTATTTAAAAAAGAAAGTCAGGCTTTTATATAGTCTATTTAGTCTTTACAAGGGATAAATTTTCTCTCTGTGAATTACTTTTGTTACAGGTTGATTTTAAATTGAGGGTAATTCCAGCAAGTTGCGTTCGGATTAACCTAATTTTTCAATAGTTAGTTCAGTATGTATTATTTCTAAATAAATATTATACCTATAACAATAAACAGACATGTTTGTGTGTGTGTGCTGTTTTTCAAGGAGACGGCTCATTTTTTTCAGCGACCCTCTGACGAGATTGACATCTTTTTAGAGATTCTGTGATGAAATTTGCATTTTTTAGCAGCCTTTTGACTAAATTCGCTTTTATTCGGCAACACTTTTATTGCATCTTTTTTGCAATTCTTTTTGATATTTTTGCTTTTTTTAGCAGCCCTTTGACTCAATTAGCGTTGATGAAATTTTTTGCGTTGACACATTTTTTTTCCTGCGAAGTATTCTCTAAATTTGTATCTTTTTTGCGGTTCTGTGACAATTTACATTTATTAAGCAATTATTTGACGAATTTTGCAATCATTAAGCGATCCAGGGGAGATTCTGTTCTGTATTTTCCGAAAATTTAAGTTTAAGGTATTCAGTACAAAAAAAAAAAAAAAAAAAAAAAGTCATCAATTTGGAAATTTAGACAACAAACATACTATGAATTTTGATAAATGGTTGTTCAAAAAAAATCAATTGTCAGAAGATCGTGAAAAAACGCGAATTTCGTCAAAAAATACAAATTTCATCAGACTCGCAAAAAATGCAAATTTTGGCCAGAAGTCACAAAAAAAATCACAAAAAACTCGCAAATTTTGGAAAAGACCGCAAAAAATCCATAAATTTCATCGAAAAAATATCAAAAGTCCAACAATTTCTTCAAAAGATCGTGAAAAACCTTGAAATTTGTCAAAAAGACTGCAGAAAAAACGCAGTATCAAAAGTAAATCTCCCCCTAACCCACTCTGCTGTAACCTTTCAGAAAATTTTCTGTGAATTTCAATTTTTTTTTACTCAGAATCCCCCTTGAAGAACTAACCCTATGACAAATTTGATGTTTTCCCGCAATCTTTTAAAGAAATTAGCGTTTTTTCTAGATCTTCAACAAAATTTGTGTTATTTCATGTTCCTTCAACAAAATTGGTGTTTTATGGTGATCTTTTTATGAAATTCACATTTATTCCGAAATGCTTTCATGAAATTCGCATTTATAATTTATACCACAACCATTTTACGAAATTCACGTTTATTCTGAAATCTTTTTAAAGAAATTTGCATCGTGATCCTTTGAAGGAAGTTGCTTTTTCTTCGTGATTGTTTGAAAAAATTCGAGTTTTTTCCCGCGATGCTTCGACAAAATTGCCGAGTTTCATTTCCTGGGGAATAATTGATGAAACTGAATGTGAAAATATGCGACTCAGTTCGACTAAAAAATTATAAAAAACAGGTTATCAGCCCAGAAATTTGGACAAAACTATCTGAATTTCGAAGTTGATAACCAATGTTTCATAATTTTTGGAATAAAATGCATTAGTATTTTGGAAAATTCGGGGAAAGAGTGATTTCAGTCTCGCGACGGAAAATAGCACAAAACTTTTCACAAAAAAACAAACAGAAATTTGTCAATTGTTTGCAGAAAAAAATTGTGAATTTCAATGATTTTTTGCAGCAAAAAACTCTCAAAATTTGTCTTCAGTCGCACGAAAATATCACAAAATTTGCAAAAAGGTCATGACAGTTGATCGTAGTTTCAAAATGCAAAAATTTTCAGAAAATTCAGGGATTTTTTTTTTTTTTTTTTTTTTTTTTTTTTTTTTTTTTTTGCGGTAGCCTCCCACCCACAATATTCTTTTGGATGGGATTTCAAAATTTTGGGCGTGAATACCGCCCTGAAATTCAAGCCCTGTAATTGTATTTTGACTAGGGATGCACCAAATATTTGGTACCTATTTGGTATTCAGCCATGTTACCGAATATCAATTTATTTGATTAAGCTGAATATCAAAGTATTCGGCCGAATCCACCAATACTTAATAAAACCTTTTAAAACACATTTTTAAAAACTTTTCACAATTTCTACTTTTAACTGTCAATTTATAAATATATTTAAAACAGGGTTGGCACGGTTTAAACCAATTGGTTTAAACCAACTGGTTTTTTTCTCAAAAAAATTGAGTTGCATTTTTTCATTTTTATTTACAATTTAAGACCTACAAATTATTGGATATAAATATTTTCTACTTTTAGCATTTTATTTCAACAATAAGTATTAGATATAGTGAGTCTAGGTCATTTTTTTATATATAGGATAAAAATCAGTATGCATTGGTGGTCATACTCTATTGCTCTAAAGAAAAACTTGGAACATGTGAATTGATCAAAGATAAAATAGATTAAAAAATGCAATATTTAGTATAAAATATTTTCATTAAAATAAAAAGCAGATTATTTAAAGCAAACTATCATAACACACACAATGATTTTGAATATGGAGCTACATAACTTGATGATCTTTAAGATTTCGGTCAAATTGTAATAGAATTTTTTTTATTGGGGAAATTATCTTAAAGAATTACAATTAAAATATGAAGTTGAATAAGAGAGTATAAAAAATCTGGTGTTAGTTAAAGCATTTTAATAATACCAATCTAATTTTTTCCCCTGTTATCTGCTGAATCTAATGTCCAAAAATGCTGATTTCAAATTGTCACTCAAAAAACCCCAAGAATTATTTCAAATTTATTTTTTAAAAAATTGTAGAAAATAATATTATAGTCATCAAACTGCATCAAATGTTTATTATTAGTAATCAAAAGATTGTTAATATAAATTTTTTCAAAGTATCAATGTTGGATTGTGTAGAGTAATTTATTCTTTGAACACAACACTGTCTATAATAACTGTTTAAAATAGGATTTTTTTTCAATTTTCTACATAATTCACTATAATTATTTAATTTAAATACAGTAGACTCCCTCAAATCCGCAAACCAGAAATCCGCAACTCTCTAAAATCCGCACATATTTTATGGATGTAAACAATGAATCTTTCAGTTCAGATATTGGGACAAAATTTGATTTTTTTTACTTTTGTATCAGTTCCATATATTTTTTGATTTGTAATTTTCTTAATAATACTCTATTCATGTTTTTTTCATGAAGGAAGAATAATTTTTTTGAAAAAAATACAAGAAATTTCTGATATTACTGATAATGATAATCACAATCTTCTTACCAAATATATTTATGCATTAATCAAGATTTTTAAGTTATTAAGCCTGGCTAAATTTGGAAAAAAAAAAATCCTTATTTTATGATTTTAATGTAAATTATTAATGTACTTTTATGAGGCATGTTTTGTTGAATAATTTTGGAAAAATACATTTAATCTTTATAATGTATATTTAATCATACACTATTGATTATTAACTTGACCTTTGCTATTAGTACTTTAATCATTTTAAAAATTATCTAAATTTTTATTATTTTAGTTTATTACTTATTTTAATATTTTATTATATTGTAAGCATTCATTATAGTTCCAATTGCACTCAAATTACTGTTTAAAAAATGAAAACAAAGCAATGACCAGAAATCTGCAAAATTCTAAAATCTGCACAGCCTCTGGTCCCAAGCTGTGCAGATTTGAGGGAGTCTACTGTACTTTCAAATGAAGTTATACTACTTATAATCCAACAATGTCTATTTTTATCAATAATTATGCATATATATCTGATAAAAAAGTATGTTCTAAAAAAACCCGGTTTAAACCAAAAAAACCCAGTTTAAATAAAAAAAACCCGGTTTTTTTGAAAAAACCTGGTTTTTTTCCAACCCTGATTTAAAATAATTAGAAAGAAATCATATTTAAATAAAATAGAATGTTTTTATATTATTTATTTGCTGTTTTAAGATTTGAAATTCAAATTCTTCCAGGAGGGGGTTTCCCTCCCAATATTTATAAATGGAGGGGAGTTGAGCTGTTTGGGGGGGGGGGGGGAAGGAAAAAAGCTTTAAAACACACGGTTTCATATCACGCCATTTAAGAATTACACTAATACAAACATGACAAAATAGTATTGAAGCAATTGAGATCTACATTCCCTCTCGGTGCTAATTATTTTTGTTGCAAGTTGAATTAATTCTATTTTTGGTTTGAATCAATTTCGGACCGAGTGTAGATTCCGGCAATTGAGATTGTATTCAGGTTACAATGAGTTTTCAAAAGCTAGTTCCGTTTATTTGAGATTAAAAACAAATCTATTATAGTAATAAACTTAAGCGTTTACTCATGGACTGTTTCTGTTTCTACCCACTGCTGGGTTTTTTTTTTTTTTTCTTTTTTTGGCCCTTAGACTAAATTTGTGTGTTTTTCGTGATCCTTTGCCGAAATTCGCATGTTTTCTGTGATCCTTCAACAAAATCACATTCTTTTCCCCGATTCTTTGAAAAAATTTCAATTTTTTTCGGGATCCTTTGCCGAAATTCATATTTTTTTTTACAATCCTTTGACAAACACATATTTTCGCGACCATTTCTCAAAATTCCCGGGTTTTTTTTGCGATCATTTGAAGAAATGGGTGTTTTTTGTTTTTCTTCGCAGTCATTGGACAAAGTTTATGTTTTTTGCAATTGTCCTATTCTTTTTTTTTTTTTTTTAACGATTCTTTGACAAAATTCAAGGTTATTTTCATAATCTTTTGAGAAAATTCATGTTTCTTTCATGATCTTTGAAAAAATATTTGTTTTTTGTGATCCTTTGCCAAAATTTGCATGTTTCCCTGATTTTGTGCCGAAATTTCTGCTTTGTTTGGAATTTTTTGACGAAATTTGTGTTTTAACGCAATCTTTTAAAGAAAATAGCATTTTTTTCCATGATCCTTTGACAGAATTAGCATTTTTGGGGGATCTTTTGACAGAATTCACATTCTTCCTTGCTATCATTTGAGGAAAATTACGTTTTTCACACCATTCTTTGACTAAATTAGCTTTTTTTATGTGATTCCTTGACGAAATATTCAATTTTTCTGCAATTTTTTTTTACAAAATTTGTGTTTTTTCCGCTATTATCTGAGGAAATTTGCATTTTTTCAATCTTTGACAAGTTTTTAACTTTTGTTTTATTTTTAAGTGTTGACTGAGAAAAATGAGCTCAATTGCTGCCATCAAAATACTTAAGGCCAGAGGACACAAATTGAGATGTCATCACTAATCGACTGACTTCTCAGTAGTGTTGGAATTTACAAGAAAATTTTGAATAGCAATTTTATTTTACTTGTGGAATATTTATCATCTTATAAAACAATAACTATTTAAACTCACTAATAAGAACTTGGAATCCCTAAATAAAAATTCAGCCAGAGAAGGAATGCTACAGTGTCGCCGCATCTGGGTATTTTTTTATTGGGGGATTCCAAATTCTCATGTGTATGTTTAAGTTTAAGAAGTAATTAAAATCATAAGTTAATATGATGATTGATATTCCACAAATAAAATAAAAGTAAATTGTTATTCAAAATTTTCTAGTGTGAATTCCAACATAATTGAGAAGTAAATCAATTAGTGAATACCTCACAATTTGTGTCCTCTGGCCTTGAGCATTTCGATGACAGTGGTTTAACAGTTTTATCTGTTGATTTCTAATTTCTGAAAGTATCAAACCAAAGGCAAAAAACATTTGTTCGATTGAAGCAGATAAATCTATTGTAGTAAAAAGCTAGTTGATCATTAATTCTCGTTTTAGTATGAGCTTTTTCGATAACTGTAACAAAAATACCTTCCACCATTTTAAAGGGGTGAGATCAATTATATTAAATTAAATAAATAAATCAATTGCTGATTCAGATTTTGCTCAAATCCTTATACAGCAGGCTTCACCAAAGTACAGCACATAAAGTCATACAATTTTATTTTACCTCAACTTGCAAAAGTTTTTCTAAATACTAATGAGTAAATATTCAAATATTTAGTATATTTCTGTTTAGATTTCTTTACTGTTGCAAGATTATTTTATAATTTGATTCAAATAAAATTTAAAAGCATTTTTTTTTCTAAACTTTACATTTATTTTACTTTTTTACTAAGCTTAAGCTTTATCTTTCTGAAAGTTGTTTGATTATATATGGTATATAAAACTAAATTATATTAAAGCACATTATTATGTTTGTTTCATCTGAAATTTATTAAAAAATAACTTAAAAGTAAAACTGATTTAAATCAATGATTTTTTTAAAAAAATCAGTTGATTTAAAAATCATGATTAAAATCAAGCCGATTTAAATCAACGAACCCTGCATACATCTCTGACATTTCCCAATGATAAACATTTTATTTTAAATGTCAGTATTATTTTTTTTACTAATCATTATTATTACTTTTTTTTTCCTTCTCTAATGGTTTGGATTTAAAAGATAAATTTGATCATTGAAATTTATTCGAATTAGCTTCAACATTTTCGTTGTACTTAGTGAATTTGATTCACCAAAGTATTTTGTATGAAAAAAACTGTATGCTTTTATTACTAGGCAAATTAAAATGTTTTATTGCTGGAAAATGTCTGTGGTATAATAATGAGGAAATATGTGACTTGCCAAACCATTTAATTTTACAACTTCTTTAAAATTCATATTTTATTATCAATAAATCTTATCTGTAATGCAAATCGATTTCAATGATCAAATTTATCTTTTAAATCAAAGCCATTGGAGAAGAAGAAAAAAATAATAATAATGTTGAGTAAAATAATATAAAACTGATATTTAAAATAAAATGTTTATTGTTGGAAAATGTCAAAGATGTTTGCAGTGCCACTTAAAAAAATCCTGAAATTATATAGGGGGAGCAGGAAAACAAGATCTTAATAATTTTTGATTAATAAAGCACACTAAGTGGTCCTTACAAACAATATAAATATTAATAAATTATTAGACATTAATTTCCACCACATATTTTTTCTTTGAAAAGTCATTGAAAAATACCTTTTAAAAAATCCTGATATCAGAGTAAATCTTTAAGCACAACCACTCATGTAATGGCTATTAAATTGCCCATCTTTAAGATAATAAATAAGAATGCTTCCAATATTTTAAAAAGCAATCTGATAAAATAAAGACAAGTTTTCACAACAATATTTTATTAGTATGGTTTAAAAGGAATAATATTTTTTTTAAATAATTCAATAACATTAAGAAAAATTAATGAGTATGAAATTAAAAATCGCGATAAAAAATAAAAAGGATTTTTTTTTTTCCTATCAAGTAAATTGTATTTTTCCTTGGGATAGATGATTTATAAATGACACAATGAATAACATACTATCAGTTTTAAAATAACAGACATCGATAATAATTTCATCAATTAAAAAATATCTGATTTATCAAATCATTTAATTTTATTTTTTTTAAATAAATAATTTATAATCTATATAAATCGATAAATGCTAATCTAAATAAATTTTAATAATCAAAATCAGAGTCACCGGGGAAGAAAAATAATAACGGTACTCGAAAAAATCGAAGTGGCATTTAAAAATGCCTATTGTCGGAAAACGTAGTAAAACAAAGTGAAACAAAGGTCAACACCACGTTAATGAATGTACTCCATTAAAATGAAAATGTTTTTAAAAAAATTACAAACCTTTATTAGAAAACATAACTCCCGATCAACACCGATGTAGTATTTGTTTATTTACTATTTGAACTACAGCTTGCCGTCACAACTAACAATAATACAATTTAAGAATATAATGTTAAACTGCCATTGTATTTGTCGTTTTGAAAAGCTTAGTTTAAATAATCGATACCGATCAAAAATGCGTATCTTCTGAGCACTTAAAAAAAAAGAAAAGAAAAAGGCTTAATGATTATAAATTTATAAACAAACACACATTGAAATAAGCGCGAATTAGAATGCAATATGATTCTCATTCCATTTTTTTGGCATGTTTAATAGCTAAAATGGTTTTAATGTTGTAAAAAATTAAAAATTGTCAATCGATAGGATCGGGGACTAATTTCCCCCCTCCCACCTATTACATCCCCATGTAGCTTTTGTTCAGAATCCATAAATGCGATGCTGCAAAACGCGGGAAACGAATGATTGTTAACGCCATAATTTTCATAATTAAGATGATCATTGGCAAGAATTAGTGGTATATGACAGGAAACGTACGATATATGGTGTGACGAATTCAGATTTTATTATTAATAGCGCATTACACATAAACTGATTAGTTTTTCATGCTAATGTGCGCAGCTACTCAACAGCCATCTAGCAATAACTCATACAAAATGGCGGGAAAGGTTAGTGGCTTTAAATTTTAGATATTATTCTTCGAATTTGACAAATTTACAATTATCAGGGAAGAAAGCACAAAATATACCAGCTCAGGACACATCATATAATACTACAATGTCAAAAAATAAAGTTTACTTACCCATTATTTATTTTGAGTTTTCAAAAATTATGATTTTAATTTTACTTCAATGAATCCCACGACAAAGCGACGCTGTACTACATCTACAGTGTTAGAAAAATACTCTCAAACGCAAACATTTTCATTTGACATAATATTTACGTAAAAAAAGAACTCTCGTTTTTTGATACAAGAAATATTTTAAATCAGTAAAAAATAAAAATAAAAAACTGACCAAGGAGTTTTTTTTTCCCGACTTTAAAGAATCTTAAAAAGAAAAGTATTTCGGGAAAAAAATGAAGGAGAAAAGAGTTATTTTGGAAATAACTTAATGGATATTTAGAATTAGCTTTCGGGAATTAAAAATTATTTCTAGTATCGAAGAGTGCTCGTTAAAATTGATTGTAATTAGAGTTTTCTTTTAATTTATTAGAAGTAAAATACGTTTTATTTTATTGTAATTATGATAATTCCATTTAAATATAAATAATTTTATTGGAAATAACAGGAAATTGTTTGAGATAATGAAAAATGGTGAAATGAAGATAACATAACTAAAAAATGAAAAATAAAAAATATGAAATAAAAAATAATACTTTATGAAAAAGATTTAAATTAAAAATATAAAATAACTAACATATACAGGGTGATGATAATTGGAAAAATAAGTAAATTAAACAACAAAGTGAAAGTTAAAGAGTATGTAATCGAAAAGAAATATAAAACCAAGCAAAATACCGACATATAACCAAAAATATTTCGAAATATAGATTAAAAATTGGAATTATTGTTAATAAATGACGCGATCAACACATATATTATTATTATTATTATTATTTATGGAATTTCCTCGAATATGGCTTAGGAAAATACGTTAGAAATTAAAAATCAATCAGCTGTTAGGGGAAAGTCTGTTACTAGATCTTCACATTAACAGATTAAAAATTCAGAAAATAAAAAATAAAATTTATTATATTTATATAATCTATGCATTTTATTTACCAAATGAAAACAATTAAAAAAAAAAACCTAGATGGCAGAAAAACGATAATAAAAAGGAAAATGTTACTAGATTTTTTTTTTTCAACAATTTTTTTCTGGGTTTATTTTGTTTTAGATTTAAGGTAATTAAAGCATATTTTTTAATCAAAATAATAAAAAAAAACTTACGGAATATTTGAATTTGTCAAAAACTGATTAAAAAAAGTTTTTTTAACCAGAAATATAATAGAAATAATTACTACATAATTATATATATACTATCGCTATTATATTTTATTTCTTGTTCAATTTTCTTTTGATTATTTTTTTTTCTTTAATCTTTCAAAATATATTTTTAAACATCTTCTTCTTTTCCCTAGTTCTGTAATTTATTTTATTAAGTTATTTTAAATCTTAAAGTAAAATAAATAAAGTGAGAATGCGTATATACCTTTTTAATCTATATATAAAGTTGGTAGTATAAAAATTTCAAAAATTCAAAATTGTGATTAACCGTTTTTACCTTCGTTTGGAATAGTAACTTTTTCATAGTTATCCTCTTCTCTTTCTTTTTCTCTTTCTTTTTCTCCTTCTTTTCTTTCTCTGATTTTGAAAAGACCTTTTTCAATACTTTTTCCCAGTTATTTTTAATAAATTTTATATCACCAATATAAAAAAAATTTAATATTAAAGTAAAAGATTTCCATATCAATTAAAATCTCAATATTTTTTTTAAATGTCAGTTGTGTTTATATATATTACAATTAAAGCGCATGATTCAGTTATTTCATAAAATGCCTAGTTATTTCATAAAGTAACTGGGTCATTCCAAAAATAAAAGTCCCTTTTGAGAATTTTTTTTTCAAAAAATTTTCCATTTAAAATTAAATAAAATTATCTTTGAGGGGGCTGTATACTTATTTAAGAATAGAAATTCAATATCAGCAGCACACTTTTTTAAAAATATTTATCACTACACTTAGAAACACAAACACAATGACTGAAAGATGTTACTGCGTTGCTATATTTTAAATAATATTCTCATTTTTTCTTTTTAAAGTAAAGAATTACTTTTACAATATTAACACTATGATATAAATGTTCTTTTTCATTGCCATATAGTTTTTTATTTATGTATATATTTTTTCAAAATTATTCTTAATCAGAAATATAATAGAAATAACTGCTACATAATCTTAGTAAGATATCAGGCAATTCGCATATATATATATATATATATATTTATTTATTTGTCTCTATTATATTTTATTTCTTGTTTTATTTTCTTTAGATTATTTATTTTAAAAAAGTGGGGAGTTTTATGGTTGCTACAAAAAACATTAAAACTTTTTATAATTTATTTTTTAACGAATCTTATAAAAGTATTTTTTTTTTTTCAAAATATTTTTAAATATTTTCTTCTTCTTTTCTCTAATACTGTAGCTCATCTTATTAAGTCATTTTAAAACTTAAAGTAAAATCAATAAAGTGAGAATACGCACATACCTTTTTAATCTATATATAAAATTGGTAGCATAAAAATTTCAAAAATTCAAAGATGAGATTAACCGTTTTCACCTTCGTTTAGAATAGTAACTTTTTCACAGATATCCTCTTCTCTTTCTTTTTCTCCTTCTTTTCTTTTCCTGATTTTGAAAAGACCTTTTTCAATACTTTTTTCCCAGTTATTTTTAATAAATTTTATATCACCAATATCAAAAATACATTTAATCTTAAAAACAAAATGTTCATTTTTTTATTCCATGATATTTTAAATCAGAAAAAAATATTTTTAATAATTTACTTAAAGTTACAAACGTCATTTTATTTTTCAGATTCTTTTACTTATTTTGATTGCTAAAAAATCTAAATTCTGTATACAGATTTTTTATGATTTTTTAAAAAACTTTTTATTTAATTTAATTTTATTTTTTAATTTTTTATTATTTCAAAATGTTAAATTGATTTGGAGATCCTATTTCCACTGCATTAAATGTTTCATTCTGAAAAAAGAAAAAAAAAAATGCCTTTCTTTATGTTTATTCTTCTCTTCTAATTTACAGCCTCTTTTTTTTTTTCTTTTCTTTTCGAAAAAAAAAAGTATTTATTTATATTTTTATTTTAAATTTTGAATTAAACGGCCTTGATAAAACGTTTAACAACTTAAAAATGTGTTATTATTATTTTGACTAAATAAATTAATAAAAGAATATTTTTTATAAATAATAAAATGGATTTTAAAGATAAGGAGAGATAATTTCAAAATTACACGAGAGTAAATTAGAGGGTTTTAAAACTCAATGGAATTATACTATTAAAAAAAAAAAAAAAAAAAAAAAAGGAAAAGAAAAGGAACATTATCGGCATAAAAAATAAAATAAAGCAAAAAAAAAAAAGTCTTTGAAACAAAAATGTTTAAAAAAAAATCAGAAAATAATTTTTTAGATTCCATTTCTAAAGAAACAAGGGACCTTCAAACTCTTTTTCTTTTCTTTTTTTCATCTTAAATACTATACTATATGCATTATGGCACATATTTATCACACAATAAATTTTATTCTGTTTTATTTTATTTTATTTATATTTTCTTTTTGAGAAAAAAAAAAAAAAAAAAAAAATGAAGGTTTTTAGCGTTATGGAGAACTTTGCAAAATGCCCCATGCGATTTCCATATCAATTAAAATCCCAATACTTTTTCTAATGCCAGTTGTATTTATACATGTTACAGTTAAAGCGTATAATTCAGTTATTTCATAAAATGCCTAGTTATTTCCTAAAGTAACTAACTAGATCCGTTAAAGTGTGTAAAATTATTGAATTCTATGATTTAACTAGTTATTTTATAGAATAACGATTGTCTAATCATTAAAGTGTAAAATATACAATATTGACGCTAAAACAAATCCGTTTTTTATAAATTAACGATGATAAATAGCTAAAATCATTCGAAAAATATATTTCAAATTATTAATAGATGATTTGATGAATAATGTAAAAAACTGAATACATAATATAATATTTTTATAACACTTAAACAGTAATACAAAATAACAGAATGCAATAAAAGGTTACCATAAAAGTATCGTGAAAAGCTTATATCTCTGTTTAAATTTTCTGCTGCCATTGTTGCATTTGATAAGTTAAATTAAAGGGGGATGTATATTTCTCACAGTCCACGAAAGAGTTAAGAAGGATTCCAACCGCTCTTGTACTAAATATTTCTTAGTTACCGATTGATCTCACATTCCAGTAAAACTCGTAAAAAAAAGGTTGCAAAAATATTTGTGAAAAATCCCAAATGAAAAACTAACATAAATACACAGGTTGCAAATTTGTGCCAGTTCAATACATATATCGACAAAACATGTACTCCCAATGATAGTAGTAACGAAGGAAAGGTCTGAGAAATGCAGCATATAGGGCCCTCGAAAAGATTTTTTCATTGGTGCGGGAGAGAGCCTGAAATTGCCAAGTCAAAATTCAGTATTTTCCAACTCAGTGAAAAGCAAACATAAACAGTTCTCGGAGTTTGCCAACTAGTTTTATAATTTTACCAAGTTATCACAATTAGAAAATTTTATAAGTTTTTATTTGTAAAAAGCGTAATAATATTTTTAATTATATTGGTAGCTTTCGTCAAATCTATATCAGAAATAGAAAGTGTTATATAGTTTTTTTTTTTTTTTTTTTTTTTTAAATTAAAGTTTTGAATTGATTTGCCGATATAGTTTGTAAATTTGCCAACTTTAACAGCATGTGCAAACGTTTGGGGGGGGGGGGGGCTCCCCCTTAGCGAGGCCCCTGGCAGCATATACACTAACTGTAAAACAGACATAGATGATTTTAAAAAAACTGACTAAAACATCTATAATCGGTTCAAACGGCTTTCGCGTATATCGTCTTTAATATTTTAACGGTTAGACAATTATTATACTGTAAAATAAATAGTTAAATCGTAGAATCTAATAATTTTACACACTTTAACGGGCTTGGTTAGTTATTTCATGCTTAAATTAGGCATTTTATGAAATATCGGATTATATACTTTAACGGTAACATATATATAAATAAAAATCTGCATCAAAATTTATATATTTGAATATAAAGGTAAGAAAAAAATATTTTCTAAATTTTATCAAAATTTCAGCATTTTTAATCTTATTTCACTTAACTACCTTAAACTTTTCGGATTATATTTAATTTAAAAAAAAAAAAACTGCACAGTTTTATTTGTATGTATCAACCAAATAGGCATAAAAAATATAATGCGTGCATTTTGAAAAATCCTTCATAACGCTTAAAATATTCGGAAAAATTCCTTATTTTCCTCTTTTTTTTTCTTGTGTGATAAATACAGGTAATTGTAAATTCATGGTACAAACTTTAAGGGTTGATACAGGACATAACAATTATTTACAGCGCCGTGCGAAGTGAAAATTGCGAAGTTTCAATTTGGTGCCCCCCCCCCCTTCTCCCTCACCATTTCTCTTTGGGACAAATGTCACAAAATTGAAAAGTGTAAAAACAAATAAATTCTATTTAATACATACTTGACGTTTATTTTGGAACTTTAAAAAGGTTTAATTTAAGCAACTAAATAACATCAAAGAACATTGCACTTATATTTTGGCAAAGTTCATCTGGAAAACACATGTGGAAAAAATGTATCTAACAGTACAGTATAAACCGTTTTGGATTCCAAGAAAGAAGCAATATGCTATTTTGAGAATTTGTTTGTTTTTTTTCCCCACAAAAAAACTAAATACATTTATATATATAAATTGTTTTACAAAAAAGAAGAATAAACAAACGATAGTAAAACTTTGAGGCCCCCCCCCCCCCCCCGCCGCCGCTTCGCACGACCCTGATTATTTATTGTATAAGAATGCATAGGCGCGTTAAAGTACAAACATCAGGGGCCCAATTTAGCTCTTATTTTTTATTTTAAAATTTCTCATTCATACGCGAAAATTCTTATATTATTCTTTTCTTTATTTAAGACGCTGAACATTAGAGCACACCCAGAGAAAAATTTTGTTGAATCAACAGAAATTTGTCTAGTCCAACAAACCTTTCCGTTTAAATATGGGTCAATGGAAATTTTGTTTGAATAAACAAAAAAATATTGTTGGTATTTTTAAATTTTCTGTCCACAATTTTTAGCCGAAATGCATAATAACGTAATAATAACATCGTTAATCCGTCTCAGTTTTTAGTATACAAAAACTATGTTAATCCTTTATAGCTATATAAGTCAATTAAGCAAAATTACGTGAGAGAGTTGTGGCTACTGCACACCAATTTAAATTTTGCAAAAACAACAAAATTTTGTTGGAATTACAAATTGAAAATACAAGACTTTAGTAAGACTCAAATAAAATTGATGAAGTTTTGTTAAAATTTTATAAAAGCGTTAACATTTTTTTTTTTTTTTTTTTGGGGGGGGGGGTTTAACAACAAAACCGATTTTTTACTTAAACTAAAAAATTCGCTTAAAGCAACCAAAATGTATTCAACAAAACATGTTTTGTAGTTTTAATCAATTCCTTTCTCTGGGTGCAGCTTTGAGGGATTACCTAGTTGATACCAACTTAACACCCAATCTATGAAAATGAGATATATCTTAGGTTGTCATGAGCTGTTGTGGAAAAGATTAGATGTAGATAAACTACTTAATATGGAAATAATAAATTAAAAGAGAAAAATTATAAATTTAAATTTAATGGAAAAAATTAAAGTAAAGATTAAGTTAGAAACTTAAATATTTCATCATTATTACGGAAAGGAAACAATTCTTTTATGAAAATTTCCGGCATAAAATCGAAATTTTTGAAAAAAAAAATCGCGAAACCTGCCAAATTTGCCAAACACAGGAAATACATAAAAAGCAATAGAAATAGAGAGGGGGGGGGGGGGTATTCCTTAAAATCAAAATTTACGATTTCAGACCGGAAATTTTCAAAGAATTTCTTTCTTTATGTAATCATGAAATATCTGTATTAAATAAAAATAAGAATACAGTAAAACCTCCATAACGGACACTCTCGAATAGCGGACACCATTATTTAAAGGACAGTTTTCCAATCCCGACTCACAAAACCTAAATTTTTGTATGTTTAACCTCTGAATAACGGACATTCCGAATAGCGGACACTATTTTAGGTGATAAAGGATGAAAAAATATTTTTTAATGAGAAAAAAAAAAAAAAGCAAAAAGGCTTTATTTTAAAATTATATCTTGGCTTAAAGCAAGATTCAACCAAAGTTTAATATTATGTTTGTAAAGCAGAATCTAACTTATTTAAAGGGTGTGTCCAATTTTTATTTAGGAAATCAGGATTTCGATTCATTTCTTATTAAATTCTTACACTAATAAAGAATATGTCACTATAAGATAAACTCTTATTTGTTTTCCACATTTTAAGTGTTTTTTATCGGAGCATTTTGATTTTTTAAAAAATAATGTAATTTGGCATCAAAATGGATGTTTTTTCAACTCCGTAACAAGCATAATACAAACTATCTCTCTTTAATCTTGCCTCACATGTTATTTAAACTGGTAAAATCCATTATAGCGAGCCCCTTGCAGTATAGCGAAATAAATATGCGTTATGTAAATCAGATGTTGACATATTTTTCTCAAAAACGTAAATAATTTTTAAAAAGTTTTTTAATTATTTGTCTCATTTTTACACTCTTATCAATTGCAAATAAACATATATATTGTAAATTTCAGGAGAGTTAAATTTTCAAAATAAAAAACTAATATTTAATTTTAATAGCATGATAATCAATAAATATTTTACTTGCTGCATATATTTGTATATCATGCAATTCCAAGATTTAAACAAACAAACAAACAAAAAAAAAAAAAAAAAAAAATAATAATAATAATTAAAAATTGTTTTAAATATTTTTTATAGATTTATTCTGGGTCAGTAAATTTCTCCTTTATTAAAGATGAAATATTTATTAGGAGAAAAAAAAGTACAATTTTAACAATAGTCACTTATTTTTTACACGATTCTCCTTTGGTGTTTCAACTGAAACATCATTGAAAAACGCGCAGAAATGCTGTGAAACACGGTGCTTATTTTCTTTATAAATGTTAAATTCATGTAGCCAATCGAGTGATAAAAAGCCTAAATCAATCACTCACAGAAGCAGTAACCCCAAAGAGTTCTCCGCTGAGAGACAATTTAGAATGGAGCTTTCATTGTCCGAAGACCCCACCAATTAACCCGCGCTGGCTGCAGTTTTGCGAAATTTATCAGGGCAATGTGTCAAAATTTTTGAGATCACAGATAAATGTAGAAAATGGGCTGGAGAAAATCCCCCCCCCCCCCACACACACACACGTTCAGTGATGAATTCAGGGGGTTGCCTGGGAGGGACATCTCCTAAGCATTATGCCTCCATCGGAAGATTGAGATTTTATGCTTTTAATGTTCAAAAATCTCCCCTACCCACCCGGAACTTTATAATGTCCAATAATGTCACACTGAAAAACAAATTGAAACTTGTAAACGCAAGCAAACTTTTGAAACAGATTTTTTTTCATAATAATTTAATAAACAGTGGATAAGTGCACAGTTTTATTTCAGTTCAATTGCTTAAAAAATAATTTTAATTTCTGATTAATCATATAATAGAGGTTTTAGGACATATAAAAGTCAATGAATGAAACATTAAGCATTTGTTAGTGATTTTTGAATCTCTGAGGTTTTTCCCAATAGCGGACACTTCCGAATAGCGGACAATTTCTGTGTTCCCGAGGTGTCCGTTATTTAGAGGTTTTACTGTAGTATTGGTAGAGTTGCCAAGTCTCTGACTTTTTGCGCATCACTATTTATCTTACAAAAAATATTGTACTTTTAAATCCCCCGAATGTTCCAATTAAACAAAAAAAAAAAATATTTTCTGAATGCAGGTCCTAGTTCTCAAAAAGCTGTAGATGCAAATCTGGTATTAAAATTTTCTGATATAAATAAGAAATCTGGAATCAAATTAAAGGGCAGACTGGGCCCGCGGTGTTTGTACTTCCATGCGTCACTTGCGCCCATACATTCCTAATAGAATAAACGATTGTCAGAGTGTCCGGTACCAACCCATAATGTTTGTACCATGAATTTAGAAAAACCCTGTATATGTCATAATTCATGTAGTATATAGTATTTAAAGAGACATTAACACGTTGAGCGCCACGTCAATCATCGGCGAATGACACTGAACTTTTCGTTTAATAATTTCGGGTCTGGTGTACTATTAATAATACTTGTCTTTTGATGGAGTATTTTGCTTTAAGAAATACTTTTGAAATATTTACACTTAGCAATGTTAATATATGTCTGTGCATTTACTATATGACTTCTTCTATGTTTAGGCATTTAGTAAAAAGAATGATTATTGTTATTTGTTTAATTCTCCTTGCGCCGTTCGCGATTCTTTTATTTTAAACCTATACTTCACTCTTTAAATTTAAAATAAATGTCACTTTCCTCAAAGAATCATGTGTAATAAAGCGCAAAAATTATTAGAAAGTTGTAAATATCAGTTAAATCTTGTTGTACTATAATATCCTCTAAACATCTCCGCAAATTCTTCCTTATCCTATTGTCATATAAATATGAATTGAATATAGTACGCAAAACAACAGCATCCGTTCTCTCTCAGACAATGAAATATTTGTTAAACACTAATGAATTTACAGAGTGTCCAGCAAACGAGATCCTGATTTCAAAATTAAGTATCTCAAAAACAAAGATCGATAGCATTATGCGGTAAAAGGTTTGTTTATTTAGGTTAATCGTAAAAATGTTATACAGAAGTTTCGAAGGTTGAATGTTTTGGAAAGGTTGTTTTCTGATTGCAAAGAATGCTTGGCTTGACATTTTTCTTGTTTTAGATTCAGTGTTGAATTCAGGGGGTGGCACGGGTGGGGGGGGGGGCATTCCCACCCGGAGCAGTGAAATGTCCCCCCTCCCGAAAAATTTGAGATTTTTGTTTTTCAATGGTCAAAAAGGACAATACCTCCCCCCGGAACTCTATAATGCCCCCCCCACGGAGCCACAAAACTCCCTCCCGGAGAAACGTGTCTGAATTCAACAATGTTTAGATTGCTGGCAGAGATTGAGTTTTTCGGTGATCAGTGCCATATTTTAACGATTTTTGGAACTATTTTTTTTTTTTGAATTTTTTAAATTTCAAAAATTTAGTTTAAAAAATCGTTAAAATATGGCACTGATCACCGAAAAACTCATTCTCTGCGAGTAATCTAAGAGATGAAAAATGTAGAAATCGAGCATTCTTTGCAATCAGAAAACAATCTTTTCAAAATTTTCACCATTCGAAGCTTCTGTTTAACATTTTTACAGCTTATCTAATAAACAAACTTTTTGCAGCATAATTCTACCGATCTTTGTTTTTAAGAAATTTAATTTTTAAATTAAGGTTTCGTTTGCTGGACACCTTGTATTTGGATCGCTAGTTTAATGTTATTAACGTAACGTAATTTTTTCTAAAAACTGGAAAAAAATTCGGACCCGAAAAGGGATAGACTGCGTGTCTGTCATCGATGAACGGTCTAAAATAGGATATAAAATTTAAAAGTATATATATTGTTTTAAGTAGTTACTGAAACTTTATTTAAAATTTTTATTTATTACAGGATTATACTTTGTTAATTACTTTAAAAAAAATTAGCATCAGTGTCAGTTACCGTACCACTCAACGTGTTAAAAAAAACAACAACAAAAAAAAAAAAAAAAAAAAAAAACGAGTTTGAAGGTTTTTTGTCTACAACCTTTAGCAAATTAATTATTTAATGGTATAGCACCTTCAGAAATTGAAAATGTCTTTTAAAAAATATCATTATGTAGTATGAAACTGATAATTAATGATTATTTTTACTCCCTTTTATTTAACTCAACCTGATTTTTTTATGTAAAGATGAAATTTTATATTCGATTTTTAACATCTTCAGACCTGAGCATAAAATAACTTCAAAAAAAATATATTTATTGCTTTTGCATAATCGAAACGACACCATAGATGACAGAAAGAGTCATTTTTACGAAATCAGTACTTTAGGGGACTGGTAATTTTGCTTCACAAATATGGATATAAAAGTACTATTATCCCCTTAAAACATCGGTTTAACTATCAGTAATATAAATTTACGCAATAACAAAATTAAAGTCTTTAAACAAATAAATGATCAGCCAATACTCTTTTTTTTTTTTTAATAGTAAAAGCATTTAAGTTAAATATTCATGAATATTTCTTACTTTCTTGAAGGTATTTTTGAAACTCAGATGAAAATAATATTTATTTTATGAAGTAATATTCATCATTGCTGACATTTATTGGTATTGTTTTAAAGCAAAAAACACTCGGCTGTATAGAAGTAAAGTAAAAATGGAAAAAAAAAAAATCGAACAGTTTAGTTTTTATGAGGAAAAGAATGGAAGTACACATTTGTGTACCTCAGGTCTGAAAAGGTTAAACCACTTCCTGGCAGCGTGCAATTATAAAAGTTACGCACTAAGGTGTTTTTCAGATGAGAATACAAACTTGTAATAGATGAAAATACAACAATAATATTTTTGAACTTAATTTTAAGGCAATAAATTTTAAGTCATTTTTATGCTATCCTTCTACATCGCCAAATATTCTCTGTAACTCTTACGAATCGACAAATCATTAGATGTAATGATGCATCCATAAACACTCACCAAAATAGCCCAAAATCGTTGTGAAAATGAAAAGCATCTTAAACGCTAAACAGTTGAAAATGAACTATAAATAAACAAGTTTGAAATTGCACGTCAAGCGTAGCAAATGAGATGCGTTCGTACTTAAGGAAGTTTTAAAAATATTCAGATCTTGGTGTAATAGTATACAGCACTTCGGATACGGTAGAGTGTTCGAAATATTTTGTGCATCCCTGTGAATACTATCTGCTTTCCACTATCCATAAAGTAACCTGTAATAAACCTCAGCAATGTATAGAAATTTCATAAAATGTGAAATATTTTAATATTATTAAAACGCGCCCGAAACAGTCTTTCCCCCCTATACCATCATGTAGTGGAATACTTTTGGGTAGAACAAATGAGTAAAAAACAAATATTCTTTCCACCACAGATTGTACAGAATGTGCATTTCAGTATATACTTCATAGATGCACGTCAACTTTATTAAGTTCGAAAGAGTGTAATACCATTAAAATGCACTTGAAACTATTTTTTCCCATTGGCCGTAATATAACGGATTACTTTTGATTCTACCTGTAATTAAACTACGCATCCAATATTCATAAAATGTGAAGTGACGCGACAAAATTATGCAACAATTATATATTTTAAATTTCAAATAATTCGGTTGGGTAGTTTATTGCTCTGTTATATTCGGACAGACGGACTGAACGACGACTATAGGTGCTACGAATTTACATAATTACGAACGCACCTTTAAAAAAAAATACCCTAAAGTGGTTTTCTTTAACTTGGCAACCGTATGTTAATCTCAGGATAATCCCTCAAATATTCCCTATAAAAAAGAATCTAGTTACTATTTTTGTGCGAGGATTGGGGGGAGAGGAGCGAAAATGTGTTGGGCCTTGGGGGCCCCCTATACCCTTAATCGATTTTTGACCTTAATTTATTTTTTACTCTTAATCTACGCGTCATTTCACATATTTTATTTGATCTGCACCACTTTATTAAAAGAAGTTTGTCCAAGCACACAATTTCAAAAATGCTGCTCTGATTAAATAAGGCAGATTTTATTTTTTCTTATTACTGGTATCAAAAACAAATTTAGCAAGAAAAGATGATCCGCAGCGGCCAACGAAGTGCAAAAGGTTTAATTTAATTCACTTTTTGCACGTGACTCACTGTGTATAAATTCTATACCTCGTATACAGGGTTGCAACAAGATATTAAAGTATCTTTATTAGTGAAAGCTGTTGAAGCGGTGTTTTCAACCAGGAATTCATTATTTCAGCAGTCTCGATCCAGGCCAGCAGGGCCGTGCGAAGAGGGCGAAGGGGGCTGTCGCCCCGGGCGCGGCAATAGAGGGGGCTACAAATTTGTAGTATCATTGTATACGGTTCAATATTGGTAATATCTACTGCAATTTTTTTAACTTCTAAACATGGCACATTTTCAATTTTTATATCTTCCTATAGGAAATCAAATACATTTAACTGCAATTTGTTTGACAATCGCAGTTCAATTTATTTTTCAACTATCTATGTTTATTTTATTTTTTCCTCGGAGACTACTTTTAAAAAATCAGAATTCCTGCTTTCTTCTTGTTTGTTTGTTTGCTTCTTAGAACCTATTTTTTGTGAAGTTTATTACAACTTTGTATAAAAAAATAACATTTTATAACGAAAGGTGAAATTTGCTTATTGAATCAAATTATTCATTTAATAATAACATCTTTTAGTCTTTCTGTTAAATTTTCCCTTTCTGATGAACTTAATTTGTTTGAAAATTACACATTTTAAAATCTAACATAATAAAGATAATGGATAAAAAATACGTTTTTAAGGAATGGAATTTAGTGAAGCAGCCTAATTTATACAGAAGATTTTTGTAAAGATTTTTATTATTATTCGGAAGAAATTTGTGAAGGAACCTAATTTATAAAGTAGATTTTTGTAAGAGTTATAATAATTATTATTCGGAGGAATTTTGTGAAGGAGCCTAATTTATAAAGAAGATTTTTGTAAAGGTTGTAATTATTATTCGGAGGAATTTTGTGAAGGAGACTAATTTATATGGAAGATTTTTGTAAGGATTATTATTTATTATTATTATTAGAAGGAGGAAGATTATTATAAGGAAGATTTTTATAAGGGTTATTATTTATTGGGGGAAATTTGAACACGGAAGCTTATCTACAACTTTTTTTTTTTTTTTTTTTTTTTGTAGTTTTTACAAAGAAATGCTTATCAGTTCTACCTACTTGGACGGAAACTTATCTAAAACAGATTTTTTAAGGTTCTTAGCGATTCTGTTTATACTGCATTTTGTTCAGTAAACCCTGTGTTAACGGAACCTATTTATAAAAGAATTCTGTTTTTACAATCAAAACTTTACACACTTACTATAGGAATACTATACAATTATGCCTGCAAAATTTTAATTTTATATCAATTCCTAGCGTTTTCGCTTTTGCAGATTTTAATCTATAAAAAAGATTGTTGTGTGACTTTTTAAGTATAAAAAAAGCCAGCTAAGACGGACTCGTAAGAAACAGGTGAAATATTCCGCTCAAAACAGGCTTTTGTCTTAGCAAATATAATTGTATGATATTCCTGCTGTAGAGACAATGTTTTTTTCCGTTTAAGACAAGATTCCATTATAGGCTAGTGCTCCGTTTTCGTAGGATTTATTGTGTTTTTAAGTTCTAGTCTAGAAGCAGTTATCCCGCTTTTTTCTTTATGCATTCCTGTATGAATATAAAAAAAAAAAAATCCATATTTATATATGAAATCACCATCATTATTGGGGACGTGACGAATATTGATTTGGTCGAAAGGCCAAATACCGAATATTCGGCCAAATTTTAGGCCGAATGCCAGCTTTTTTTTCCTATAAAGAAAATAACTTGATAATAATAGGGTAAATGTATCACTAATGGACAATTTTAAGGAATTGCTTTTAAAATTATTTTTAACGCATACATCCCTCCCTCCCCAAAGCCTGTATATGGAAAAGGGAGCTAATAACTAAAGATGATAATTCAAAGTCAAATCATGGTTTTCCTAAATAAAATATAAAATTATTATAATTTAATTAATAATTTATTAAGTTATATTCTTACAAATTCTTCCTTATAAATACATTATATATTATACATTATATATTATATGATTATATATTATAATAACATAAAACTGCTAACAATTGAAAATTAAAAACTAAATATTAAGAAAAATTAAATTCCATTTTAGCCATTTTCATCGATTTATCAAGGACACTACAAAGCGGTAGCAAAATAAGCAGGAAATTTGTTTTGAGAAAAATTTATTTTTACATTTACAGAAGGGGTTTCAGTGCTCTTGTAAATCTAAGTGGTCCAAACAAATTATTTTGAGAACTGCAATAAAATCAATTTCTTTTCAGCGATTAAATAAATAAATATATTAGTCAGATGCGGCAATCCCAAAATTTTCTCCTATCTTATGCATGTTAATACTTCCTGAAAAATGCAGCATAGTAGTACCACCGGTTAGAAGGTTTAAACTAAAATCTATAGTCAGCAACAACTTATGTCAATTTATAACTGAATCTGAAGTTTGATGAAAATTCATGCATTAATTTTTGAGATAGAACTATTGCAAAATCTTAAATAAAATCTGAATAACAGTGTCACCTGTCGAGTGATGTACACCAAAAACTAATCAGGATAAATTTTTTATCAGATAGTAATTAAATCTGATGCTTGATGAAAATCCATGCATTAGTTCTTGAGATACATTTATTACGAAATCATGAAAAATGCAGCATAACAGTGACATCTGTAGGGCGATTTACACCAAAAACTAAACAAAACTGATCTGTATCAGGGACTAACTGAATCTGAAGTTTTAGAAAATTCCGTGTATTAATCCTTGACATAGAGCTATTGCGATAATCACAAACAATGCACCATGGCAGTGTCCCCTGTTGAGCGATTTACACCAAAACGTAATCAGCACCATGTTACATCAAGTACTAAATAAATCTAAAGTTTTATGAAAATCCATGCCCAGTTCTTGAGATATGGTTATTATGAAAATTGTGAATAATTCAGTATAGCAGTGGTACCTGTTGAGTGATATACACTAAAACGTAATCAACATCATTTTATATCATGTACTAACTAAATCCAAAGTTTTATGAAAATCCATGCACTAGTTCGTGAGATATGACTATTGTAGAAATCGTGAATAATGCAACATAGCAGCGTCACCTGTTGAGCGATATACACCAGAAACTAATCAGATCTAGTTTATATCAAGATCTAACAGAATCTAAAGTTTTGTGAAATTCCGTGCATTAGTTCTTGAGATAGAGCGCCCACAAAATTTTTGTCACATACAGACAGACTCACAGATAGACATTTTGTAAAAACATGTTTTTCGGCTCTCTGACCTGTTACAAGAAGAAAGTACTGGATTCGTGAAAATTTTCGAAATCCGGTTTTCGACGGATTTACACGTTTTAGGGGTCAGAGAAGCCGAAAAACATGTTTTTATAAAATGTCTGTCTGTCTGTACGGGATAAAAATTTTGTGGGCGCTCTATCTCATGAACTATGCACGGAATTTCATTAGATTCTGTTAGATCTTGATATAAACTAGATCTGATTAGTTTCTGGTAGAAAAAAAGTAATGACGAAACATGTCAATGAAAATTGGGTGAGCGGAGAGATGCAATTATTGGATGGGTTTGTACCCTATAGGCCCATATAAGTTGGCTCCACTGACAGCATATACAGTAAACTCCCGCTACAACGATATCCGATACAACAATAACTCCCTGTACTACAATAATATTTCCTGGTCCCGGTGAACTTACATATAAACTAATGTTAACTTCCCCTCAATATTACGATATTCTCTAGAACAATAAACCCCTGTAAAACGATTTTTCTTTTAAAATTTCAATGCTATTTTCCCCCTTTATAACGATAGTTTGGTTTTTGAATACTGATAAAAAATCTTTGTCATTCATCATCTTTGCCATTTTTTCGGTCTATTTTGTTAACAGAAGACTCACAGTTGATTTTCAACATATCTCCATAATGTAAGATTGGCTATTGTTCAGATTTAGATTGTGGGGACCATGTAAAGCCCTTCTAGGAAATGGAAGGCGAAAAAACATAACCCTTGTCATGTAACGTGTGTCAAATCGCTTGGTTTGTCATCTTCTCATTTCTAGAGGAAGAGGTAAAGTAAGGTATTTATAAGTAATATTCTAAAAAACAAGAGTTCGAAGTTTTTAAAAGGTGTGCAGAGTTAGATTTTAGAGTTTTAATAACTTTCAATTCTAAATAAAAAAATTAGATTTTTGATTTTCTTTCTTTTATCAGTGTATTATGCGTTAAGATAGCAAAGCGAAAACAACTATACTTTCGAGATGAAACGAACATTATCAACGATATTGATGAGGAAATGAAACAGGTTGATGCAGTTAAAAAATACGGATTATCGAAATCTACATTTAAAATGTTTCCAAAGAAGAAGAATCATGTTGAAGACATTATAAGTTCAATTACAATTAACGCACAGTGAAAACGACTGAAAGTTATCACAAACGAAAACATTGATGTCGCAGTTTTAAAATGGTACCAACCAAGTAAAGAGGTGAGGGCAACAAACGTTCCAATAAATGGACCCTTGTTATGTGCACAAGCACGTAAATTTACAGCAACGCTAAGGAACGAAAATTTTAAAAGTAGAAACAGTAAGCTAATACGTTTCAGGATCGTCACGGAATAATTTTCCAGAAAGTTCACGGAGAGAAAAAGACTGTCCCGATTAATAACGCATTTGAATAGAGGCAAAACAAGATGAAAAATATCTTATAAAAAAGTATGCTCCTCAAGAAGTTTAATGTAGATGAACCTAAGCTGTTTTTCCAACTCCTACCCAATTGTACACATGCGTTCAAAAGTGAAAAGTGTTATCGAGGAAAGAAATCGAAACAGGAACTTACTGTTTTTCTGTGTACAAAAAACACAGGCACAAATAATATCCAAAGTGCTTTAAAAACCTGAAAAGTCTTTCTGTGGAATATAAAATCAATTAAAAAAATCTTGGATAAATTCGAAATTTTTTTCTGAATCGTTACAAAAATTACAGAAAGAAATGAAGAAGAGAAAGAAAAAAAATTATTTTTTGGTAGATAATTGCTGCGCTCATGCCTCATTTCCAAAATTTCAAAATGTAGAAATTATTTTTTTTCCTGCCAACTGTACTTCAATTATACAGACTCGAGATATGGGTATGATTGAGTGTTTATGGGATATTAAAGAAAACAGTTGGCAGAGTTGATACTTATACATTTTGATAATAAAATAGAAGAAGACCCTTTTAAAGCTTTAAATGTGAAGAAAGCATGTGACAATATTGCTGGAAGTTGGTGGGAAGTAACAGAGAAAAACAATCGTAATTGTTGCGAAAAAGTTGGTTTTTGTCACGAAGATAAAAAATATCATTGTGGTGAAAATTTCTTTCAATGAGGGCTTTCAAATGATCAAGAATGTGTTTTGAACATCCAAAAAATTTTATCCCAACTTCATAAAAGAAGTGGGGAAAAATCTGGAATTAGCATGGAATATTATTAAACAGCAGATAACAGTGGTTTTCACTGGAGATGCTGATGAAGACATTCTCTCATTGAAACTACTGGCGAGATAGGAAATAACAGGATGGTGATAGGAGAGGATAATAATGATAATGCCACAGGTCCATCAAAATCTGTAATGTCATCCCAGGAAGCTCTTTAATCTGTGAAGTGTTTACAGACATTTGTTTCAAGCCTTTAATCGACAAATGAAGAACATTTTCGTACACTAGACACCTTTCCGGCGCAGACAAATTCTGTTCGTAAAATGAGAAATTGTTGTCTGACACCGGAATTTACAAAAGACTTTTTTTAGAAATTAAGACTTCTCTGATTTAAGTTCTCATTGTAAAAGTAAAATTTTACTAAAATATTATTGGTGCCGTTTGTAAGTTTGGAATTAAAATTAGGTGTTGCCGGAGTGGTAACACTGCGCCGGAAAGGGTTAATGCATACCTTTTTCATTGATTTGATTGTTAAAAGATGAATAAACATACCAAAATATTAGATTATTTTTAATAAAAATAGTTTTCAGGTATGTGAATATTTTTTTGCTCATTTTCTAAATTTATTTAAATTTATTTTACATCATTTAACTATTACTATTAACACTTTGCTAACTATTTTCTTCTAAATATAAATATTTAAGTAGTATATACCTTAAAGTAAAAAGAAATCGTTATTAAAAGACCAAAAAATGTAGGACCCCGATATAGCAATAACCCTTCTACAGCGATATATTTATATGGTCCCTAAAATATTGTTGTAACGAGGTTTTACTGTATATATTTGACGTTAAACGTGCTTTCGAACTGCACGGGCCGAAATTTTCAGACCCGAGCCCGATTCTACTCATTGAAATAAAAATTCGACAAGGCATGGCCCGATACAAAAATTAAAAGTTCGGCCCGAATCCGGCTTGATCCGTACAAAAATAAATATTGGCCCGACACGGCCCGGCTCGGAAAAAATTAAAATCTTGGCCCCAGCCCAGCCCGAAGGGATTTCGACAAAACACTTATTACTTACCCATCATACGTAGTATAGGGTAAGTCTTGCAATCGTTTTGAAAATCGAAAAATTTTTTTGACAGATTTACATGTTTTCGACACTGGAGATTTCGATAAACATTTTTAGAGAAAACAATTTGCCATCCGTCCGTCTGTCTGTCTGTCTGTAAACGCTCTATCTCCCGAACGAATTGAGATAGAGACTTGAAACTTTGTATGTATTTAGTATGTAAGAATGGGAAGAAGCCTATTTAATATCATTAACCTCGATTATCCGGAACTGTTTTTTTCGGACTCTCGAAAAATTCGTTCTGATAAAAGGTATGTAGAAATTTTCGAAATTTTTTATTTTAAGGGGTGATCGTAAAAGGCAATAAAATAACACAAATTTTTCATAAATAACGAATTGGACCGAATTATTAGTTGCCGAGATATCTGTAATCCTGTTTTCCACATTCTTCGATTTTTCATGACCCTGTATTTCATTCAAATTTCAATTCAAAGATATATTTTAATTGGAAATGAGACGCTTAATCCGAGGCAATAAACTGTTAGTTAATAAGATTATTATTTTTGGAGTTATAAGGATGTTTCTTTTACGCAGTTCGGTACTACTTGAGTAGTTTGGCGTTTTATATAATTTGTCGAAATTGGTACATCAGCAGTTCTTTAATAGAGCATTACTATGTATATTAACACTATTTAAATTTTGTTTATGAATTGCAATGCATTGTATAAATAGTTTCACATGTTTTATTTTCATATACATATATCCATGATGGGTAAGTATTACGCTGGCCCCCAACGACTAGTTTTTACATCCATTTGGTTAAAAATTTGCCTCGTACGAGGAGTTCTGATCAAAAATATTTATCTTAACTTTTTTTCCATGTTTATAATCTTCATTTTTATTGAAGTGCTGGAGGCTGCGATATTTATTTTTTTTAAATAAATTTCTATTTTTGAGAAAAAGGTACCGTAATTTACTATTTTCCCGTTACTTTCAACAGAAATGGAATGCTTCTGTTGCCACGATGACAAAAAAAAAGTATAAATAAAAATTAATAACTCAAAACCAAATTGAGTTACAGCTTTCAAACAAATTTTTTCAAAAGTATATTTTTTCCCCTATACGATAGTTTAAAAATTAAAAATGTGCGATATTTAGAAGTTTTAAAATTTGCAGTGCAAAACCGAAATTTCAAGGTGTTGCCATTCGCAAAATGACGTACGCACATATACGTTTGGCCTTTATGATATAGACTGTAAGTCGATATTCCATGTATTGAAGTGTTAAAAATCTGAAAAATAGTGCAAAGTAAAATCCTCTAGTCGGAGTTGCATAGAAAAGAAAAAAAAAATGTGTTACAGAAAAGTTTCCTTCTTGGCAAGTGTAAATGATTAAATATCTTTTTCTGCGTGTTAGTTTATTAACTTTTCATGATCAACACGTTTTTTGCTTAACCCCTTGGGGACGAGCGACACGTATACGTGCCGCAAAAAGGCTTAAGAATCCTTGCTTATACCCACCAGTAAAATTTTACCGTAAAATTTTCCTTATTCAATCGGAGCATTTTCACGATTAAAGAAGTAACAAATTTCTGTTTTTAAAAACCGGTGACGAAGCATTAAAAATTTCGTAAAAGGCTCCCGTCGCGAAGGGGTTTAAATCAAGATTCATAAGGTAGGCACTTTTTCACTCTTTTTAGAATGTTTTAACTTAGCCATATTGTAGTAAGCGTAGAAATCTACAAATATTTAAAAATAAAAAATATAATTATAGAATAATGGCAATTTATAAATGTATGCATTTTTTTTTTTTTTTGGACGAGGCTTTATTTTAGTTACCTTTAAATTGACTGGCCACTCAGAGAGATTGATTTTCAATCGGGCTGTGTTAAAAATAGAAATTAAAATTTTGGACTGTGAAGACTACGGATGAAACAAATTCCAGGTATGTACTTAAAAAAGGTAGGCTCGACCCGGCCCGAGCCTACAGAAAGAAGTTTTGCCGGGCCCGACCTGGCCCAAAAAGAGTGGAGACCAGGTCCGGCTCAGCCCGAGAGTCTTTGGCGAAAACAGACCCGTGCAGATCTCTATTTCGAAATATGCCAAGAGATCTGCATAAGCCCATATTTGGTCCATACACGTCCCAGGAAATAAAGGGAAATTTTCAAACGGGCCTGGCCGGCAGATTAAAGTATTTTTTTCCCTCTTTTTATAACGAATCGGACGGACCGACAAAAAAGTAAATAAATAAATAAATAAACGCGCTGAGATGGAAATCTCTGAAGTTGTGAGGGCTAAAATTATGAAAAAAAAAATCCCCTCAAAATCGGCTAGTTAAAAAAAATCTTGTTTGAACACTGAGACATTTAAACAGTACAGAAAAAAAGGTGAAAATGGCAAAAATTAAACTGTATCAGAAATTTATGCTACGGGAAAGAATTGCATACTTAATTGGGGGCTTTTAATAGGCAATTAAATATTTTGTTAGGAGATAATCTTTGTTTAAAACTTTAAAATGCGTTTTTCTACATGGTATTTTTTTCACCATTTCTCCATTTTAAATTGTTAGAAGTCAAGAAGTGTTAAAGATAAAGGGCTCAAATCTGGAACGTTGCTTTTTTAATTATTTCCTTTCGTTTTCGGACCAAAATCTAAGTCAGCGGTTCCCAATCTTTCTTGGTACGCGACCCACCTTTCAATAAAAAAAAAAAAAATCACGACCCACTCTAGATAAAGTTGTATATCAGTATAGCAATTTTTGTGCGATCTCTATATGCTCAGCTATCCTATCCTACAAAAATCGCAAATTTTCGTACGGAAGATACATTATTATGGGAAAAAATCTGTAATCCCAATGTGTGTAAGTGAATAATGATTAAAAAAATTCACAAACTACAAATACAGTTAAAAATACGTTTAATTATTATGAAAACACAACTTTACAATCAATGAGATTTCTGGTACTGATGTTTACCAACATATATTAACACGCAGTTTGTCTCAGTACTTGTCTTTCAAAAACATCAGCAAAGTAGAAAAAGCATTTTCTGATAAGCACGAAGTGTTGAATTTCTTCAGGGACCTCAAAGCTGATTTAAATATTTCTGGATATTCTGTTCGTTTATTAATATACAAGCAAATAAGGATTTTCCTTTGAAATATAATTTCCTGTTGAAATTGCCATGGCTTTTTAAACATATGACATAAAAGATATATTTTGATGAAAAACCTCGATTGTTCCGCGACCCACTAAAACAACTGCCGCGGCCCACCAGTGGGTCGCGACCCATAGATTGGGAACCGCTGATCTAAGTGTTGCCAAAAATTCGGTCTGAATTATCTGTATTCCAAAAATCTTGTTTCTTCTTTCGGAAATTTTCAACATAATTCCTTGATTGATCCTCCTCTATCGGCTCAAATGAGATACTCTTTATAGATTTCTATGGACTTCCCTGTTTATAATTATCCGTCATCACTAATTTAAGACGGTAGGATAAATTATAAAACAAGCACTGTCCATAGGATTAATCTTTGAAGACGCTTTTCAAGTGCTTATTCAAAGCTACAGACATAACAGTAATAGAAAATTTTTAGCTTGAAACCGCTGAGATGTTTCGAATATTTTTTTGAGAAAGTTCTAGTACAATAGAAGATCACTTACTAAAATCATTATAAAAGATACATCAAGGTGTGTGTGTGTATACCTAAAACATTTTTTAATCAGATGAAATTCTTATAATTCATTCTGTATCGCAGTTGAAATAAATTACATTTTGTTTTGTATGAAAATAAATGTTTTTTGGTCAGATGCACGGAAAGCCAGTCTGGGTCGCACGCGTAACTACACATATTATTAATTATTAATTTTGTTTATTTATGTCTGTATTAATTACTTGACGTTTTCATTTTCGACTGAAAATAGGCAGATAATCGAAATTAAGTTTCTATTTTATTAAAACCTGTTTCGGTCGATCCTTACTTATAATTACAGTAGAACCCCGCAAATTCGGACCCCGATAATCCGGATCGATTTGGTCATTTTTTTTCAAGTTTGAGAAGCATTTTGGCTAATTTTTATAACATTAACTGTTTCATCGTCGTATTCTGAATAAAAAAAGCTTTTTCTGAAATCTTTTCGATTTTTTTATTACAAAATAAACATTTTTACTGTCTGTAAATATTCTATAAGTTTAACATAAAGGTGATTTTCTGTAAGTATGTTTTATTTTATTTCATTTTCTCTAATTCTCCGGATAATCCGGATTTCCGATAATCCGGATTGGGTCTGGTCCCAATTAATCCGAATTATCGGGGTTTTACTGTATTTCTTTACTTTCAATGAGAAACAAAACAAAACAAAACAAAACAAAAAAAAAAAAAAAAATGAAATGTTTATATTTATAAAGAAGATTATTGATTTCATTCGTTATTTCTGTAAAAATTTTACGCATTTTTTAAAACCATTTCATTTTACTTACCCATCATACGTAGTATAGAGTAAGTCTTGCAATCGTTTTGAAAATCGAAAAAAAATTTTTTTTGACGGATTTACACGTTTTAGACACTGAAGATTTCGAAAAACATATTTTTAGAAAAAAAAATTGCCGTCCGTCTGTCTGTCTGTCTGTAAACGCTCTATCTCCCGAACGAATTGAGATAGAGACTTGAAATTTTGTATGTACTTAGTATGTAAAAATGGGACGAAGCCTATTTAATATCAGTTACCTCGATTATCCGGAACTATTTTTTTCGGACTCTCGAAAAATTCGTTCTGATGAAAAGTATATATATAATTTTTTTTTTTTAAGGAGTGATCGTAAAAGGCAATAAAATAACACAAATTTTGCATAAAGAACGAAGTCGATCGAATTATTAGTTGCCGAGATATCTGCAATCGTGTTTTCCACATTCTTCGATTTTTCATGACCCTGTATTTCATTCCAATTTCAATTCAAAGATATATTTTAATTGGAAATGAGACGCTTAATCCGACGCAACAAACTGTTAGTTAATAAGATTATTATTTTTGGAGTTATAAGGTTATTTCTTTTTCGCAATTCAGTACTATTTGAGTAGTTACGCGTGTTGTATCTTATACTATAATGCGAGCAAAAATTGTGTGTGTCTGTGTGTGTAAATTTTATCTCAAAAACGGCTCTAGCGATTTTCGCATAAATTTGAGTTTTACCATTTTCGGGCACGAGAAGACCATTGGACTAGGTCACATGTTCGAGAAAATTCGATTATTGGGTCATTTTGGGTCATAATGGGTCAGGATCAAGCTATTTATATCTAGAGAACGGCTGGATTGATTTTAAGGAAATTTTCTATCCAATCGTTTTTTGGCATGAGAAAACAATTGAGCTGGGTCACATGTTTGAAACATTTTGATTAGTGGGTCATTTTGGGGTCATTGTGGGTCAAGCCATTTTTATTTAAAAAACGGCTCTAACGTTTTCGACCAAATTTTATATTTTATCGTTTTGGATTACAAGAAAACTATTGGGTTAGGTAACATGTTCGAGAAAATTCGGTTAGTGGGTCATTTTTGGGGTCATTGTGGGTCATGCTATTTTTATCTAGAGATTTTCTCACGCAATTTTGACTAAAAATTCCATTCTATGGTTTTCAGGCACGAGAAAAACATTGGACTAGGTTACATGTTCGAAAAAAAAAATTAATGAGTCATATTGGGTCATTAAGGGTCTGGGTCAAGCTATTTATATTTAAAGAACCGCAGAATCAATTTCATCGAAATATTACCTGTAATAGTTTTTTGACACGAGAAAGCTAATGGGCTAAGTCACACGATCGAGAGATTTCGATCATAAGAGTCATTTGTGGGTCATGATGGGTCATAATGGGTCATGGTCAAGCTATAGCTAAAGAAGAGGTGGATCGATTTTAACGAAATTTTGTATACAACATTTTTTTGGCACGAGAAAACTATTAGGCTAGGTCTCAGTTCGAGAAATTTCGATTACTGGGTCATTTTGGGTCATAAAAGGTTTGGGTCAAGCTATTTATATTTAAAGTACGACAGTATCAAATTTAATGAAATTTGTATGGAACAGTTTTTTGAGACGAGAAAACTAATGGCTATCTCACATGTTTGAGAGATTTCGATTATAAGAGTCATTTATGGGCCATGATGGGTCATAATTTGTCATGTCAAGTATCTAAAGAACATGTGGATCAATTTTAACGAAATTTTGTATACAACATTTTTTTCGCACGAGAAAGTCATTGGGTTAGGTCACATGTTCGAGAAATTTCGATTAGCGCGTCACTTCTGGCTCATTCTAATTTTTATCTAGACAATGTCTCGCGCAATTTTGACTAAATTTTGTATTCTATTGTTTTCGGGCACAAGAAAAGATCAGATGTTTGAGAAAATTAAATTAGTGGGTCATTTTGGGTCATAATAGGTCAGGGTCAAATTAATTATAATTAAAAAACGGCTCAATCGATTTTATCTAAATTTTGTATTTAACGTTTTTCGGCATGCAAAAACTAATGAACTGGGTCACATGTTCGAGGGATTTCGATTATAAGGGGGTCATTTGTGGGTCATGATGCGTCGTGCTAATTTTATGTAGATAATGGCTCTCACCATTTTGAATATACTTTGTATCATAGCAAACGCGGTAGCGTTTGGTATAATATGTTTAAGAAATAGAAAGTGCAAACAACTTTCTAAAATTTCTGGCGAACAGTTGAGATACGGCAGTGAAATTTTTTTTTAAAGATAGAACTCGACGAGACGAATAAAATGATAGCATTCAAAAAATTACTGCAGCTTAGAATAGTTTTTTATTTAATTTTTAATGAAAAAATGAAAGCAAAAAGTTCAACTAAGTCTAGCTAACGTTTCCGTGGATGGATTAACTTCGTTTTTGGTTTATTTTAATCCTCATGGTAAAACTTAGAACAGTTTTTTTTTTCATCTTTGTATGTTTGTCGGTCGCTGAGAAAATCGAATTTTTCTCTGAAATTTCCAGCTGAACATAGTATTTTTCTTATATTTGTTTCTTCTTGTAATTGTTGCACGTAAGTTTAAATGAACATAAAAATAAATAAATAGATTAGATAAATCACGTGAAAAAATACTTATTTGTTGTCATTTTCATGTATCATATTCACTATCTATTTTGACGAGCGAAGTGAAATATTTTTTTTAATTTATTATTTTCTCATTTATTTAAGTTAAAAGCCGCCTCTGCGGCAAAAAGTTTAGTCTCTCTTAAATTTATGCTAGCCACTGTAATGTGATACTTTTATTCATAATTTTATTTACTTGCTTATCTAAAGGTCCATAAGATGAAATCAACAAATTTAGGCGATCAGGACAACATTTTGCGGAAAAGTTCATTATCCTGTTCTGGTTGGGGTGTTTGGCGAATAAATCAAAAATGGCGCCGAAAGACCGAATAGCAAATGTTTTTAACCACTAAAGCGACGTAACTGTGTTTTTCCATCACGTAATATTTTATTTCAAAGACTGATTTAACACTAGATTGACATTAATATTATTTTTTTTAATTGTACAAGACAAAAATATATGTAAAGTTATTAAGTACAAACGTTCATACCAATACTTTTCACAGTTATTATTTTATGAATAATTAGACATGAATGGAAAAATCTACAGGACAATTAAAAGATAAGCGTAAAAATACGGTTTTACATTTATTTGAGCCTTTAAGATGTAAGGTAAGGGCGTACCGGTAAGAAATCCGGTTTGGCGCAACACAAGAGCGGCGAGTCGGGCGCTCCATGATCATTCGGACGTGAGAATGTGTCAGCTTTTTTTTCTTTTTTCTTTTCTTCTTCTTTTTTTTTTTTTTTTTTTTTTTTTTTTTTGAAAGTACGTTAAATTATTCTAGGCCAATTAAATTATTACTTATTTTATGAATGTCTGATTAATATAAATCTGTTTGCCAAAGCTTGGTGCTATTTTGGCTTCAAAAAGGGAGGGTATGATGCTAAAATATATAAATAGCTCTGAAAACAAACCTGATGAACTTTAATTTTTGTTTTCGTACGGATTTTTTCTGTTTCTATATTAAAATGCGGCACAAATGTCATATACGAATCACATTGGCGTTAATTTTTTTCTAAAGCCAATTTGGCGAAAATCTCGTTTTGGAATACCAGTTACATACCGGGTGTCCCAAAAATGACTGATGGATTTTAAAATTCAATAACTTGCAAACGGTGACAGCTATTTAAAAAATTTTTGCAGGAGGGTTATGTATAATGTCAGGAGTTTTTTACCGTAACTTTTTATTTTAGTTCGAATTTCAAACAGTAGATGGCGCTGATAGCGATTGAAGGCCAGGTGATCAGTGTTGAGTGATGTCAGTTTCGGCGTCGACCTGGGCTTAGATTGCTGTCAGCGCCATCTATTGTTTGAAATTCAAACTAAAATCAAAAGTTACGGTAAAAAAAAAAAAAAAACTCCTGACATTGTACATAATCCTCTTGCAAAAATTTTTTAAATAGCTGTCACCCTTTGCAAGTTATTGAATTTTAAAATCTATCAGTCATTTTTGGGACACCCGGTATATATTTTTTGAAAGGTAATAACAATAAATATAAAAAGGTTTGTTTAATAGAACAAAACAATTTATATATTTAAAAAAAAGAAAAAATTATTTATTAAAAAGTAAAGAACAACATCCGGGTTGACATATCAAGCAAAATAACGACACTCTGGATTTAGTTAAATACTCCGATGCGCATATGACATTGGCGTCAGAAAAAAAATTCGCCAACATGGTGCGTATATGACATCTGTGCCAAAAATGCATACCTATTTTATTTACATTACGTACGGTGCTACTTGATTATCAGGTCGACCAATTTCACCCATTTATGGAAATCGCCAAACAAATCGCAAAATTACTCAAAAGGAAAAATGTTGCCATTAAAAAATTTTAAGTTTAGAAAATTAATGAATTTAGGTTAAAAAAATAAGTCATTAACGAAGAGGATTACTTTAATGATGACGTTTAGTTATGACGTCGAGACGTACCAAATATAAAATTTGATTTATTCAGGTGATTTCGGACAAAAGAATACTAATAAAAGTTTTCATATTTTAATGCAGAATTTATCAAATCAAACCATAAAGAGATATTTGTAAGATATCGCATATGTGAATAACATTGAAGTATTTTAAATGTAATATTAGAATTTATTAAAGAGCATAAAAATATGGTACTGACGTATTAACGCCACCGCAACAGAAGTTGCGCTAATGTGCCAATAAAGAGCAATCTTGTTCGCACGCGCACAAAAAAATGGCATCAAAAATAGGCTAAAAAAGTACTAAAGAACTAAAAATGACGTCAAAATGACAAAAAACACTAAAAAGGCATGAACAACAAGATCACTCTTTATTGGCGCATTAGCACAACTTCTACTACGGTGGCATTAATACGAAGGTACCAAAAATATCAATGTTAGCGGAAATTTGTAAGGAGTTAAATGCTTTTTATTTAATCAAATAATGTCGGCGGATACAACCATAAAGTAACTTTAATAAATTATATACTATATTTTTCTCAATTAATATCAAGAGCTATTCGCTTATTGGCATAAAATTTATATTAAATAACAAAAGAACAAATAAATTAGTCAAACATTAATAAAAATATAAATAAATCATCGAATTTAAAATCATTTGATCACTTAACAAACAAGTGCAGCGGGTTTAATGTCAAGGAAGTGTAACATTTATGTTCACCTATTATTGGCATATAATCTTACAGTTTGTCTATCGTTCTTTGGTCTACGGGATAAATTAAGTAGTTATATATTTACTTATAGTATTTTTAATAAAATGAAGGAAAAACGTGCAAGTTAAATGCATCTGATATATGTATTTTTAATTTATGTGTTTTTTAACGAAAGTCATGTATTTTAAATAAAGCTAGTGACAGCTTTATATTTAAAATGAAATTATGGCGAAGGAAACCTATTTAGCGATTGTTTCGATTAGCTAAAATAAAAGTAGGAAAATAGCCGTCGGGCATATAAAAAATAAAACAATCAGATCAGAGCTGTTGATGACAGTCACAAGACTTATGCTGGTATTTATATAGGTACTATAGCAAAATTTGCAACATCTCTGGTATTAAACTAGGACTCTCGAGGTAAGGTATTTGCCTGCTCAGCAGCGGGTAGAGAGTTCAAATCCCGTCGGATGTAAGTTCGTTTTGTTTAGAAATGCTTTTGTGTTAAATTATTATTCCTTCGGGAATATTCTTATTAACATAAGAATATTTTGTTCTTATGTTTTCTTGTATTTTTGTTTGTGAATTGAATTGTTATTCAATTTCTAGAATTTTTCTCGTTGTGAATGTTTCATTTGAGAAAATTACCTTGAATGTATTTAATCGGTATGGCTTTTAATTATTTTAATAAAGTTCTGTACTTTTTTCGTTCAAATCCATGGTTTATTTTTCATATCATGCATTTTATATAGCAATGCAATGACTTTTATAATTATTCTGATACATCAAAATTTTATGCTGTTGTTAAAATTTTATAAATTTTGACAGCAGCAATTATTTTTCTTTTTAAGATATTAGAAGATCTTCAGTTTTTATCAAAAAATAAAATGACTAGTATTAAAAAATGCTCTGACGAGCACCAAAAAAGGTTAATATGTTTTTAAGTATGAAAAAGGGTTTGACAAGTGCTTCTGTTAATTACTGAGCATGAGGAAGGACAAGGGATTCCTTCTTGGCTACAACTCACTTCAATGCCAACTTTGAAAAAATGATATTTGCACTTTTTCCATATAAAAGAAATCAATCACAGTTACTATAAAAATGTGCAGTGTAAAGACGTTAAAAGTAAAGATGCGACTTGATTAGACATAATGTAAGGCAAGGCGACATAGGGCCAAAAACCTAGTTATGCAGGTATCACATTCATGCACTGCCACTAACCACGTCCGCAGAGTAGAATTGCACAGAAAATTTATTTATAGTATACTGCAGAGTGAACAGTACAGTTAACACGTAAAACTCGGTGGGAAGCTCTACTAAAGTATCGCAACATTCTTTTATATGGAAAAATTGCAAATATGATTTTTTCAAAGTTGGCATTGAAGTGAGTTATAGCCAAGAAGGAATCCCTTGTCCTTCCTCATGCTCAGTAATTAACAGAAGCACTTGTCAAACCCTTTTTAATACTTAAAAACATATTAACCTTTTTTGGTGCTCGTCAGAGCATTTTTTAATACTAGTTATATCGTTTTCGGGCAAGAGATAACCATTGGAATAGGACATATGCTCGTGAAAAATCAATTAGTGAGTAATTTTGGGTCATAATGGGCTAGGGTCATTCTAATTATATGTAACGACTCAATCAATTTTACCTAAATTTTGTAATGAAAAGTCTTTTGTCACGAGAAGACTATTAGGTTGAGTCGTATGCTAAACAAAATTATATTAGTGGGTCACTTCGCTTCATTGCTAAATGCTGTCAGGCTAATTTCACGTAAGAAATGGCTTAAACGATTTTTATTTAATTTTATATTCTGCTGTTTTTGATTATCTGAAGACCATTGAGCTAAATCACATGTTTGATCAAATTTCATTAGTGTGTCATTTTGGGTAATACAAGTCAGAGTCACGAGAATATTGCAAAAAACAATAATTTGGCGATATTTGACAAAATATTGACGACATTTGGCCGAAAAATCGATTATAAAGATTTTAAAAGCCAATAGACGTATTTGGCGCGAAATGAAAGAATGTCTCCGTATTTGGCTGTATCTGGCAAAAAACATTGTTCTTTAGAATGTGAAGAATTTTTTTATACATTCTTAATAGGATTCGAGATGCATGGTGAAAACCAATCAGAGTCGAGCTGAAAAAGTGATTTGAATCGATGTCCTTTCTTTGTAAATTTAAAAATAAAGTTAAATTTATGAACATGTGCATACAAACATAGTTTCCTTATTAATTGTTTTTGTAAATAATGCTTTATAAATAACATGTTTTACAGTAATAATACAGAGTGAATGATGCAGTAAAAATACTATATCGAGTTGAACACAAAGTTAATTTTGACCGAGTTTAGCTCGGTTACCCCTGCTAATAATTTATTTATCGAAAGAGATTCATCAGCAACTCATTAATACAGCATTACTATGCACAATAAAAATATAAATACACGTTTAAATTTTATTTTGGAATTGCAATCCATTTTATAAATAGTTTTCAAATGTATTATTTTCATACATTATATATGCATATATATGATGGGTAAGTATTACGGTGGCCCCCAACGACTAGTTTCAGGTGCGTTCATAATTTAGTAAATACGCAGCGCCTATAGTCGTCATTCAATCTATCCGTCTGTCCGCTTAATACAACGCAAAAAATACCCAACTGAATTGTTTGAAATTTGAAATATATAATTATTACATAATTTTGTAGAGTCAGTTCTAATTTTATGAAAATTGGATGCATAGTTTAATGACAGGGATAATCAAAAGTATTCTCTTACATTAAGTTCAAATAGGAAAAAGTAGTTACAAGTGCATTTTAATGGTGTTACACTTTTTCGAACATAATGAAATTGATATGCATCTATGTATACTTTAAAAGATACATTCTGTGCAATCTGTGGTTCAAATCATATTTGTTATTCATTTACAGGGTACATAAGTATTACTTTACAACAGCTGTTCCCAAACTTTACTGGTATGTGACCCACCTTTAAGTAAAAAAAAAAAAAATTCGAGACACACATAATATAACTAGAAGACAGCCCGTCAAAATGACGTGTTTACATTTTTAAAAGGATGATAAAAAATTACAAATGTGGTCAATCAGCCACTTTAGGCTTAAACAATTTTTAAAAATACAGCGATTAAACATGGAGAACAAAATCTATTAAAAAAAAAAGAAAATTTTAACAGAAATTTGCATTTAAAACTACAGCAAAACTGTCTGGTGGATGGGGGGATTGTAATGAACAAATCGTAAATACATAAATTTTAGAAGAATAAAGTACGGCAAAAAATCAATTATAAAAGATTATATTGTAAAACTACAGCCAAAAAATATATAAAAATACTCAGAGAAAATAATAAAAATATCCTAAATGTATAAAAAATTTTCCTATTTTGGCCCATTTTTAGCTAATACTTAAAAGAAAACACTCTATAAGATCGAAAACGAATGTCAACAATAAAGAGTAAACAATGAACGTGTTCGGAGACACACGCCCTGCGCGCGCGACCTCAGTAGTTTTTGCTTCCGAGTACTATATCCGCCGTAAGATCCACTCCATGTACCTGTTTCCTGAGCGCATGCGCTCAGCGCGCATAGCTCCCGAACGCACCCAATCATTCCTGAGTCGTGATGTCGACGAGGATGTCGACAATGGAGTCATTCTAAAGATTCATTCACGGAATTTCTCATTTTTGAATGGCAACAGTATTAATTTGTTTACATTGTTTGTTTTTTCCGTAATAGAGCTCATCAGTGGTGACGTCACAACCCCAGAAATTGGTTCAAAACAAACCACAGAGTTAAAAAAAAGATTGAGATGAAATATGTTGTTTTATCGGGAAGCTAAAAATTCAACCCTGAAACTGATTTAAACAAGTTACAATTCGGCCCAAATACTTGCGGATCGCTTTTAAAACTTCAGCAATTCAACAATCAGCCTTTGAGCGGTATCTGATTTCATATTGAAAGACTTTTTTTGAAGGTATATCATGCACCTCTAACAAACTCTAAACTCTTTCGGTTTGTATTGACCCAGTTACCATGGAAATGCGGGGTTGAGTTGTCTGTGACGTCACACTGATGAGCTCTATTGCTGGTTGTTTATTTAGAACTTAAACATTATAATTAAATAGTTTTTGTAGATTTTAAAGAAAATGAGTAATGAATAAACCTTTTACATGTATATTTTCATAAGTTGAACAGTTAGAATATTTGTGAACGGCTCGGAATAGTTAAGCCTAATGTGGACGCAGTTGCAATATGTTTCTTTTTCTCGTGGATGGTTTGACCCCGGAATTGTTATACACGGAGGGGTTTTACATATATAATTGTGTATATCAGTATGCAAATTGTTGTATGACCTGCATAAACTATCGACTACCCTATCCTACGAAAAAGGCAAATTTTCGTAAGAAGGATACACTATCAACGAAAACAACAAATGGTAATTCCAATGTATGTAAGTGGAATAATAATTAACGCAACTCACAAACTAGAAGGATAATTAAAAATGCATTACTAACAAAACATAACTAGAATCAGTGAGTTTTCTGGCACTGGTGTTTATCGATGGAAACATCTGTATCAGGCGAATTGAATACAGTCAACTCTCGTTAATTCGAAATCGGATAATTCGAATCTTTGCTTAATTCGAACTAGATATGAAGTCCAGAAATTTTCAATAGCAGAATAACGTTAAAAATTTTTCATTAATTCGAACTCATTTTCTCTCGACTTCGTTCGGACTAACGAGAATTCCGATTTTTCATTTTTCTTTTCTTTCTCGCTGATTTCAGATCATTTGAATAAATTTCTTTCTTTGATTTTTGGGAAAATTGTTCCGAACGAGTATACATGTAATCCCATACATTTGATATCCACTTTTTTAGTGCCCCGTCTGTCCATCAGTGACCCTTGGACCGCTTGCTTCTAATATTTTAATTAGTTTATGTTTTTATTCATTCTTATTTAATATTATGTCATTTTCTAATGATACCAGACGAAATAAATTTTAAAAACACTAACATTAATTCCTTTGTAATAGTACCATATTAAGCATGTTTTCCATAATTCGAACTTCGGATAATTCGAACATTTATTGTGGTTCCGACGAGTTCGAATTAACGAGAGCCGACTGTATTTCCAACTGATAGTACATCTGTATCAGGGTCAAAACTGACAAGTTCAACCTTAACCACTTCACTTATTTGCCCATATGTCGCACGGGCAAGAAGAGTTTGCTTGATCCATCCCTTAAAGCTTTTTGACACCACTAATATTTTATAGATGCAGTTTCATACTATTTAATGGCAGAAATGTTTATATTAAGTACTATGAATATTTTAGCTTAAAAAGGGGGTGTTTATACTATATTTTCAATTTATTGTATACAAAAACATTAAATAAATGAAAAGGAATCAGTTGTGGTTAATTCACTTTCAATACACAAGTTTTTCTGTACTTGTTTTTCAAAAACAGCCAAGTACAAAAAGCATATCCTCAGAAGTCACAAGTATGTTGTGTTAATCTACATCAAGGAATTCAAACTCATTCAGATGTTTCTGGATATTCTGATCGTATGTTTCTTCATATGGAAATTACGAAATTTTCCTTAAAATATTATTTGCCGATGAAATTGTTATCTAATTTTTAACAGATTACATAAAAAGTATATTTTTGTGACAAACCGCGACCCGCTAAAATAACCGTCGCGAACCACCAGTGGGTCGCGACGTATAGTTTGGGAACCGCTGCTTTACATAATGTTATAGGGGAAATATTGTTTGGGGCGCGTTTTAATTATATTAAATTATTTTACATTTTATGAAAATGATATATGTCGATAAAGTTTACTACAAGTTACTTCTTGTATAATGGAAGTTATTTAATTTTTACAGGGACACATAAAAGATTTCAAATACTATACTGTATCGGAAGTACTGTATACAGAGTTCTCGCTGTCGCTCGCCATTGCGCCAAATCGCGACTAAATTCTTCATTTGGCGAGTAAACAAGCGATTAGATTCGCCAAATTGCTGGTGCTCAATTTTTGCTTTTTCTTTCTTTTCTTTTTTGTTTTTCATACATATGCATACATACATATTTTTAATATATTTGTAGCGGATAGTTGAAGTTAGATTAATAACAATCGTTGCCGCAACTGTAAACACGTAGGTTATTTTAGAACATATTGAAAAAAAGATATAATAGATTATTATTATTTGTGCTACACGGCGAATTTATTTTGCTAATACTTTTTTCATTTGGCGAATGTTTTTTATTTTTAATTAGCCAAATTACTAACGTTGGTCAAATGTCAGCGAGAACACTGACTGTATATTATTATCCCAAGTCTAAATATTTTTAAACTTCATTATAGTACGAATGCACCTTTTTTGCTAGGTTTGACGTACAATTTCCGACTTGTTTTAAATGTTTTGACATACTTTTTTTTTTTTTTTAATATTATTTTCCGAAATAGGGCATCATTGAGAAATTCAATTGCATACTCAGTCTTAAATACCTCTAATGTATGTCGTTAATCGGAAACTAATAAAACACTTACCGTAGTTAAACAGCTAACGAATTCGCTAAAAATAAATTAACTCGAATTTTAAAATGTCAGCATTAAAAAAGGGCACAACATTTAAAGGAAGAAAAAAAACGGAAGAATAATCTAAGCGCCCATTAAGTATTATCGTCAGCTGAGAGGGGGGGAAGGGGGAGGAATACCTCAGGGATCTGACGTCAACAACTTTTTCTAAGTTACTCGAGTTAAAGGAGGAAGGAAAAAAAACTGATATAATTTCTACTAGGAATAAAATCAGTAAATAAAATTGGTAATAGGGAAGGTATACATTAATTATTTTTATTTTATTTTATTAATTTACTTTTTCTAAGATTTAATAGTCACTTTGTTAAAAATATGTTAGGTATAAAGGAATAATATAGTAACATTTTAAATATTTGTAAATATGGGAAAGCTAATTTTTCAGATTTGCTTTCGTGGGTAAAACTTGATGCATGTTACACACTGTAAAAAAAAAAAAAAAAAAAAAAAAAAATCTGTAAAGCTATTAAAATTTTTCTAGGAAACTGGGATGAGACAGAGAACTTTTTATATAACGGCAACCGAAAAAATTCGTGTAACAGATTTGCACTGAAAACCAAAAAATCTGTAAGGTTACTCTAAGAATTTTTTAGGAAGCTTGGGATGCCTAGAATTTATTATGTAAGGTACCCTGGTGTAATAACGCCAGACGGGGTAATAACGCCAAGTGCTAATATTTTGCATAATTCTGAAATAATTTGGTAAATGACACCCATGTGTTTTGCGCAGAAGGGTTTTGAGTCATATAAATCGCAAAAAACCGCTTCAAGTTAATTTGTTTCATTTTTAGGTCTTATTGTTTTTACAAGCAGCTAAAATTAACGCTTGATCTAAAATTTGCGAGATATGTTTTGTGATGTGAAGACTATTTTTTTTATCCGGAAATATTTTGTTAATTACATAAATTTGTAGTACATTTTATGGCCTTTCAAAATGTTGTTGAAGATTTTGGATATCTTCTCGAGATAATTTGTAATTTAAAATGTACAGCGCAATAACTATAACGGGGTAATAACGCCAATCCTTGCAATTTTTACCCCAGTTGATTCCCTACAGTGGCCGAGCTACATCCTAAATACTGATTCAAATAAACACAGTTAAAACTGTGCAATGTTTCTAATAATTCTATTTAAGCGGTTTTTTAAGCAAAAAGAAGCTCACGGTCTGATATTCTTTTGCCTCATCCCCCCCCTCCCCACACCACACCTTTATTTTTCTTACACTTTCACAAAAAATTGAACATTTTCAATAGCTTAGGATGCAATTTGTCAATTTCTAGAGTTGAGAGTTTGTATTTTTAGAATTGGGCAATCTACATGCAATTATTCCAACTTATTTCATAGTTTTGTTTGCATGGCGTTATTACCCATATAGGTGGGTAATAACGCCAAATAGCATTGGTCAAGAAATCACGCCATTACAGTTTATGTACTCATATCTGTTAAATTATTATTTTTTATATAGATAGTCAATGAGTTGCAGTATCAAATCATATATTTGTTTGAAAAATACAAACTAAAACTGAGCCGTGAAAATTGCTAGAACCTTAACGTGGCGTTATTACCCCAGGGTACCTTAATTGCAACTCAGGTTACAGATGAAATTTTAGTAAGATAACTATAATTTCAGTAGATTCGTTTGTAAAGCTACAGATGTTTATAGTTTTACAAAAATTAGTTTTGTATACATTTGCATCTTTTTTTTTTTTTTTTTTTTTTTTTTTTTTTAACAATGTACAGATAAAATGTTAGTAAGCGTGTAGATTTTGGAAATTTTACATTTGTAAAATTACATGTTTTTTTTTTTTCTTTTACAGTATACGGCAATACATGCTTGAAATAAAAATACATGCTTTCAAATAAATGATGCGTGTTATACGCTGGGATATACAGTAATAATATTTTATATTTATGCCTGCATTAATTACTAGAATTTTTTTCTGGGCGTTTTCATTTTCGGCCTAAAATAGGCAGCTTACCGAAATTCGGTTTCCGTTTTTCTCTTGAAAACCTGTTTCGGCCGATCCTTACATGTAGTTATTTCTTCACTTTCAATGAGGTAAAAATTGAAATCTCTATAAATAAAAGGAATTCCGAGGATAATTAATTAATTAATTAATTGAGGCACAGGGGAAAGCAAATCTTGGCAATGCGCCAACTCGGTCCAGAGGAAGCAAATCTTGGCAATGCGCCAACTCGGTCCAGAGGTATAAAAGCAAGATAGAAAAAAACGCGCAGGTCTGTGCATTCAAGTACAACCACCCATATGTATATGCTGAAAGTTTGTTCTGACGCTCACCCGACGCACGTGGAGTGCCGATGGTCCGGGAAGCGTACCATACACATAAATTATTAAATAAACCTTCAAATTAAGCCCGGCGAAGCGGGCTGGGTATGCTAGTGTTTATAAAGAATGCTATTGTTTTCATTCGTTATTTCTGTAAAAAGTTTGTATATTTTTTGATGCCACTCATTTTTTAATGTTATGAATACACTTTTTTAAAATTATTATTTGCCGAAATAGGGCGTCATTCACAAATTCAATTAGAGTCGGCTCTCGTTAATTCGAAATCGGGTAAATCGAATCTTCGCTTAATTCGAACTAAACATGAAGTCCCGAATTTTTCAATAGCAGAATGACGTTAAAATTTTTCATTTATTCGAACGCATTTTCTTTTGGCTTCGTTTAATTCGAACTAACTAGAATTCCAATTTTCTTTTTTCTTTTCTTTCTCATGGACTTCAAATCCTTGAAATAATTTTCTTTATTTCATTTTTGTCAGACTTGTTCTGAACAAGTATACATATAGTCCCATACATTTGATATCCACTTTTTTAGTACCCCATCTGTCCACCAAGGCACCTCCACCCCATCTTTTTTTGTGTTTGTTTCTAATCCTTTAATTAGTTTTTTAATCTGTATTTATATATGTTTTAATTTAATATTAAGTCATATTCTAATGATAACAGATGAAATATATTTAAAAAATACTATAACATCAATTTCTTTGTAATAGTATCCCTTTAACCATGTTTCCCTCTCATACTTTCCGTAATTCGAACTCTGGATAATTCGAACATTTCTTGTGGTCCCAAAGAGTTCGAATTAACGAGAGCTAAATGTATATGCTTACTCTTTTAAATACGTGTAATGTGTATGTATTTCATTAATCAGAAACTAATAAAACGCTTACCATAGTTAAATAACTAACGAATTCGTTAAAAATATATCAACTCGAATTTAAAACAATGTCAGCAAGAAAAAAGGTACAATATTTAAAGGAAGAAAAATACCAAAGAATAAACTTAGCGCCTATTATCATCGTCAGCTGAGAGAGAGAAAAAAAAATATCGCCGGGGATCTTGACGTCAACAACTTTTTCTAAGTTACTCCAGCTAAAAGGAGGAAGAAAAAAAACTCACTTTGATGTAATTTCTACTAGGAATAAAATCGGTAATTAAAACTGGTTAGAGGGATAGATTATCTTTATTTTATTAATTTATTTTTTGTAAGATTTAATAGCCACTTCGTTAAAACTATGTTAGTTATTAAAAATTGGTTGCCTGTAAAGTCGGTATACGGGCGAAAGTTTTACGTGACAACGACTTTGAGTTGTAAAATAATTTTAATGAGAATATTCATTCGTATAGTAGGAAGAAGGATGAAATAATAGTAACAATTTAAAACATTTATTTATACAAAGAATTATATTTAAAACATTAATTTATACAAAGAATCTCGCACTGAATTTCATATTAACAAAATTTTATTTTTACCTTTACACATACATACGTATTTATATACAAATATACATACAATAACTTGCAATACACTGTGTTTGTTAAACACATTTTACTTCATGTTTATTGATGTCAAATGTTGAATTTTGTAAACAGCATATTAAAGAATTTTTCAATGAGCAGAATATAACTAAAGTAAAATGGCTTTCACTAATCACATATCATTAGTTTTCCATAATATACCACCGAATTACGAAATAAACTACACTTATTTTCTTTGTACTTTATACTAATAACTAATTCATAACGTATTTCGTCTTAGTTTGATACTATCTAAAATTCCTATTAAGCACCGCCCCTTCCTTGCAGCGAATTCACATTCACGTTCAGAAAATGGTCCCACAAGTGACCGGAAAAAGTTAAGAGAAAAGTGAGCGCGTATCGTGAGCGGAGCGTAACGTAACGTAACGCAGTTTCTTGAAGTGTCTCCCGGCAAACCAATTTACAAGACGTTGTCACGTCAAAAATAACAAGGCAGAACCCGTCGATTTTCGACTAAAGAAAATGTTTCAGAGGGAACTGTTTCATTGATTTATAATAAATCTACAAAATTAGTTACAGTAAAAAATACATCTTATATTGGTCAGTCTAATTCTCAAGCAAATGTTATTTTAAACTAAAATTAATAAAATACTATACAACTCAATTATTCAAATTATTGAAAAGGAATAAAACTGAAATTTACCGGATTTTTTAACAGATGCATTTTAATTTTTTTCAATTTTAAGAAAAAATCAAGTGTTTCTGTTGCCACAATTACAAAAGTGGTGCTAAAAATTATAAAAAGAAAAATATCACAAAATTTAATTGAGATACATCTTTGAAACAAACTGCATATAAAAGTATATTTTTTTCTCTATACAACGATGTAAAAATTTAAAATGTAAGATGTTCAGAAGTGTAAAATTTGCAGTAGCGAAAATTGCAAAACCGAAATTGCATGGAAAAGTGTTAACCATTTTAATTTCTATTTCTTTTTTTTTTTTTTTTTTTTTTCAATTTTAAGAGAAAATGGAGTGATTCTGTTGCCACAATTACAAAATTGGTACTAAAAACTATAAAAAAATTTAATATCTCAAAAAAAATTGAGTTACAGCTTTCAAACAAATTGCATTTGAACTTTACAAATTACATTTTTTTCTCTATCTGATGGTGTAAAAATTAAAAATGTGCGATGTGTAGAAGTGTAAAATTTTGTAGTAGCAAAATTCCAAAACCGAAATTACAGGGGGAAATGTTGCCATTCGTAAAATGACGTAAGCGTTACGCACAGATCTCGGTTTGGCCTTTATAATATAGATATAACAATGTTTTGAAAATTTGTACATTTTAAACTTAAAACGAGTCGAAACTGTATTAGATAAATCAAATGCTTCTACGTGTGTTTGACACCCTTTCTAGCACAGTGAACCCAGTCCGGTATACCTAATTTTACTTCCAAACTTGCAAACAGCACGAGCAATATTTTAATAAATTTTTGCTTTTTCTGTGTAAGCCTAAATTAATGAGTTCTTACTACTTCAAAAAGTTGTTTGTAAATTTCGGTGTCGGCCGATAATTTCGCCTTGTACTAGCAGAATTTGTCCGTGCCAGAAACAGATTAAGTTTCAAAAATCTTACGGTACTATATAAGAAATTCTTATTATATTTTTAGAAATTTGGTAAATGTTAAATCTAAAACTTTGGATATTAAAATTTACGATTTTCAATAATAAATTAAAATATCAAACGATTTATTATCAGAATAAATCTTTCAAATGTGTGTCAGTTTCGGTAATATGTAAAGAAAATTTTCATAGTATTAATGCTTTTTTTTCAATCCGAAAACTTTTCCTAATATCATAATCATGCATGAATATCATATTCAGTTGCAAAATAATAATAATAGTAAAAAATAAATAAATACTGATGCATTCGTAATTCTTCTGAGTGTCCTTGTAGACAAACTATAAATGCTACATACTTTATTTTCAGCACCGACATGTCACAGTAAACCTCAATAACATATTTAAATTGCATAGAGATCTGAATCGATTTAAGTGAATTGAAGCAAGATCACACACACAGGCAGATAAACCGAATTTATTAAACACTTTTCAATTAGTTTTTTTTTTTCTTTCTGGTAATAAAAAAAGCCAAAAATTTATACATTTCAAAGTAACATAATTCGATCAGTTCGGGTCGTGGAGGCATTGATATTTTTATAAACTTATGTGACCCAGTGACCTTATACAATTTTAAATTTCACAACTTTAACACGTTCGCTCCCGCTTACATGAAGATGTGATGATAGTTAATGCCGCACTGTAGAAGTGGGTTTTTCCCAGAAGCCGATTTACTTTTTATTACAAAGAATCAGTGAAAGATTTTCCCGCGCCAGCGCGTGACTGGCTATTGGACATCACCCCACATTACACGCTGGCGCGTGAGTGGCCCCTTAACGTTGGCGCCATATCACTCACTATCGTGTAAACGGCAACGAACGTGTTTTTAAAAAAAAGGTTTGTTTATGTTAGAGAACAAACACCATTTAAAAAGTTTCATTTAGGGGCTATCCACAAATCAGTGCTGAATTCAGACACTTTTCTCCGGGAGGGACTTCTGAGGCTCTGGGGGGAGACTTTACGAAGTTCCGGCGGGGAGGGGGAGGGCAAATTGCCCTGTTTGACCATTAAAAACCCCAAATCTTAAAATTTCCAGGAGGGACATTTCATTGCTCAGGGGGGGGGAATGTCCCCCCGGGCCACCCCCTGAATTCAACGCTGCCGCAAATGATGTCACGCTTGGAGGGGGGGGGGAGTTCGTGAAATTGTGACAATTTAAGACAAGAGGGTGGGGAGGGATAATAAGAAATGTGACATCACATATTTTTGTTTAAGTAAAAACGGCACAAAAATTAGCAGATTAAACTTTGAAGTTATTTTAAAATTAAAATATTTTGTGTTCATAAAGTAAAGATAAGATTTAAAACCAAATACATCAAATTCCAAAATACTACTGTTTTCATACGCTCTTTCATATTAATATTTTATTTCTATTGTACATTAATTATGTTTTTTTTCGTAAAACTTAATCTCATTTCGTACAAAATAAGTACATGAATCATTTTTATTGTTATGCTCACAAATGTCATTAAAACACGCAGTTAAAGTTTGAAACATGATCTATAACGTAGTGCTTTGTTTCCGAACTCCAAGTACATTAATGTTTGTGTAATATAGCGTGACATGCGACCAGTGTTCTCGCTGTCGCTCGCCGTTGCGCCAAATTGCGACTAAATTTTTCATTTGGCGAGTAAACAAGCGATTCGATTCGCCAAATTGCTAGTGCTCAATTTTTGCTTTTTCTTTCTTTTCTTTTTCATGCATATGCATATATGCATATTTTTAATATATATAAGTCGGATAGTTGAAATTAGATTAATAACAATCGTTGTCGCAGTTGTAAAAACTTAGGTTATTTTAGAAATATTGAAAAAAAGAAGTACATTAAAGCATTAAAAATATTTTTTTTGTGCTAACGGCGAATGTATTTGGCTAATACTTTTTTCATTTGGCGAATGTTTTTCATTTTTAATTAGCCAAATTACTAACGTTGGTCAAATGTCAGCGAGAACACTGCATGCGACGAGTAGGATGAGGGGGGCAAGGTGAAGTGTGATACTTTGTGACAAAGGAGTAGAGATGGGGGGAGGGGGGGGGGGTCAAAAATATTGAAAAACGTGTGACATCATTTATGGACAGACCCAGAACCATCCTTAAGGGTGTGCGACAGGTGCGGCCGCACAGGGCCTCGCGCTTACAGAGGCCTCGCACCTGGACACAAAACATTTTTTCATTAATAAAAAGAAGGTATAATCGAAAATCTTTAATATAAATGGATGATTTTTGTTATGAAAACAGTGGTCCTGGCATAAAGTGTAGCCTAAGTGTAAGCCTAAAGTAGTACCAGACACATAGCACTAATTTCTTGCGGTCAGGCGTCGCTATTTTTGATCTTTCGTGTCGGCACTTTGATGTATAAAGTGCTTTTTCAGTGAACTTTTTTGAACTTCAAGAGAGAAATCGAACTCGAAATCAAGTTGACAGCTTTACGACTGAAGATAGGGGCGAGATAAACTTTCCCTTCCATTGTCAATTCGGTAGGATCAGTCCCTCAAAAATCATTTAAAGAGGTTTCACCTTTGTTCCGTACGAAAACAAAGGTAGATTTATTGCTCTTTTAGTGTAATAAAAACTAGTGCTGTTCGCTCGCAGCCTTTTATGTTGGAAGAGGGACTTACATCATCAATTTTCAAACATTCTTTTTGAAATTGGTTCATTAGTTCCAGAAATTACTTCTACAAACTCACAAACAAATGCTGCTCTTTTATAATAGCTAGGAGATTGAACCCTGGCTCCCGAGTCACAGTATTAGGTGAAAACCATTCCTTTTTTATCGATAGTATAGACAAGATTACGTTAAGAGACTAAAAGAAAAGGGCCTCGCAAATTTTTTGCACCGAGCCTCGTTTTAAAACGTCCTCTGTAAGGACGGCTCTGGACAGATCCTAAGTGGAATTACATTTGTAAAATTAAGAATTAAATATTGGCCAATGATAAGAAGGAAAATATTCTGTATCTATAGGATATTCGAGAGATGAAAGTATCCAAAAGTAATGACTTATAATGAAATAACCACATATAATTAGTTATAAATTTCATTTTCATTATTAGAGCGTAATTAGAACTACATAAAAACAAGTTGGAAATTGCACGTGAACGTAGCAAATGAGGTGCGTTCGTACGATAACGAAGTTTTTAAAATATTCAGATCTTGCTGATATAGTAGAGCGTGCTCCGGATACAGTATAGTAGTTGAAATCTTTATGTTTCTGTAAATATGCAGAAAGTAATTTTAATTACACCTCATAAACGTATATCTTATTCATAAAATGTGAAATAGTTGAATATAATTAAAACACGCCCCAAACAATGTTTCCCCGTATAGCATTATGTAGTGGAATACTTTTGTGTGGCCCTGTAATTTAATAATAAAAATTCTTTGCATCACAGATTGTACAGAATGCATATTTTAGTATATATTTCATAGATTCATACCAATTCTAGTATGTTCGAATGAGTGTAACATCATAAAAATGCATTTGAAACTTTTTTCCCATTGGCCGTAATGTAATGGAATACCTTTCATTGTCCCTGTAAATGATCCATGCATCTGACTTTCATAACATTTGAAATGACTATATAAAATTACGTAATAATTATATGTTTTAAATTTCAAACGATTAAAATGCATTTGAATTTTTTTCCCCATTGACCGTAATGTAACGGAATTCTTTAGATTGTCCCAGTAATTGATCTATGCATCCGACTTTTATAACATTTGAAATGACTATATAAAATTACGTAATAATTACATGTTTTAAATTTCAAACGATTAAAATGCATTTGAATTTTTTTCCCCATTGACCGTAATGTAACGGAATTCTTTTGATTGTCCCTGTAATTGATCTATGCATCCGACTTTTATAACATTTGAAATGACTCGACAAAATTATGTAATAAATATACGTTTTAAATTTCAAACGATTAAAATGCATTTGAAACTTTTTTCCCCATTGACCGTAATGTAACGGAATCCTTTTGATTGTCCCTGTAATTGATCTATGCATCCGACTTTTATAACATTTGAAATGACTCGACAAAATTATGTAATAAATATACGTTTTAAATTTCAAACGATTAAAATGCATTTGAAACTTTTTTCCCCATTGACCGTAATGTAACGGAATCCTTTTGATTGTCCCTGTAATTGATCTATGCATCCAATTTTCATAAAATTTGAAATGACTCGACAAAATTATGGTATAATTATGTATTTTAAATTTCAAACGATTCGGTTGGGTAGTTTTTGCGTTGTTATATGCGGACGGACGGACGGACTGAGTGACAACAATAGGTGCTACGTATTTACATAATTATGAACGCACCTAATAAAGAATAAATTGAACGCCCATTTACACTTTCGAGTCCGATTTTTTTTTTTTTCAAATTTTAGAAAAAATTACTTTTACGTAAATAACTTTAACACTAACAATCCAAATAGATTAGTTAGTGTTTAAGGAATATTTCATTGTCTGAAAGATAAGAAATGTTGTTGTTTTGCGTTGTATTCAATCAATATTCAGATGACAATAAGTCAAGGAAGAATTTTTTGAGATGTTTGGAAAATATTACATTACAAGAAGATTTAATTGATGTTACAATTTTCTAATGCTTTTTGCTCTGTATTACACATGATTCTTTCAGGAAACTAACTTTTATTTTAAATTTAAAGAGTGAAATAAATATTTAAAATAAAATAATCGCAAATGACGCAAAGAGAATTAAGGAAATATTATTAATTATTATTACTAAATGCCTAAACATGAAAGATGTCATATAGTAAATGCATAAACTTATACTCACATTACTGCTTGTAAATACTAGAAAAAAAATACTTCTTAAAACAAAAAAATATTCAATTAAAAGTCATGTACTATTAATAGTATACCAGACCCGAAAGAGTTAAGCAATATCGTCAGATCAGAATGAGAAAAAAAAAAAAAATACCTCGGGGATCTGGAGTCAACTAATTTTTTCTAAGTTAGCTCCAGTCAGAAAAGGAGAAGAATAAAATAAGCTTTTTAAGAAAAAAATATCAACCGACTTCAAAAAAGCGCTAAAAAGAATTAAATAATTCTTTAAAATTCTCTAATGAAAAAACGTTATCCAATAAGCACACATCGGATATCAGGTACCGGCATAAAAAACGGTTAAATTTAATATGTATAATTTAATATCCACCAAACATAGATTTTAGAGATAATATTATTTTTCAAGAGATGAATTGACATATTTATGATTTAATTTATGAATATATACATATAAAAAGTAATGAATTACTTTTTGAAGTTGGTGCCAAACAATCACAATCGATAATGATTATCCCCATTTTAATTATGGTTCTAGGCATAATTTAGCTACAATTCTTAATATAGATCAAATAGTTTGGCACCAACTTCAAAAAGTAATTCATTACTTTTTATATGTATATATTCATAAAATAAATCATAAATATGTCAATTCATCTCTTGTAAAATAATATTATCTCTAAAATCTATGTTTGGTGGATATTAAATTATACATATTAAATTTAACCGTTTTTTATGCCGGTACCTGATATCCGATGTGTGCTTATTGGATAACGTTTTTTCATTAGAGAATTTTAAAGAATTATTTAATTCTTTTTAGCGCTTTTTTGAAGTCGGTTGATATTTTTTTCTTAAAAAGCTTATTTTATTTCCTACTTTTTAGTTACGCATACCGTAATATATAATTATGTGTACTGGCACACGATAGCTCTTTGCAATGCATTACTAATGTACGCACTTTGCTAAGTTCTGATGTATTCAGTTTACTTGTCACTGTTTGATTGTCAACTTTTCTGAAACCACTTACAATATCGGTTAGTATCGTTGTGAATCTTAAGAATTTCTTTGTATGGTAACTTTTTCAGACGAGATCTTCCACTTCGAAAAGCTACCGCATTTATGAAATTTTAGTCTGCATCGAATCCTACGGTCATCGAAAGTGGGTATCAAAAGGTGACAATCCATCAAGTAAAGTTCCTTACACATAAGAGCGCGACATAGTGCTTCCATATATGAGCACGCAGCAAAATGACTTCATATATTAATGTATAGTAAAATGCTTTTCTAGTGTAGTCAGTCAAAAGTACTCCCCCTTCACTCAGAAAAAGTAAAAAGAAAGATTTTAGCAAAAATCGCACTATGCTTCAATCGATAAACAGCAACAATCTAATACATATACAGGCAGTAATGGCTCGGAAATGAGCAGTGGCGATTCGACGAGGAATCTGAAACTCATAACCAATACCTGGCTGCCTCTATAAGAGAGTGACAGCATTTGATTCCCAAATATTTCTTTTACAGACGCTTTTGTCCGAACTACACTGTTAAAAATTTGAAACTTTTGCTGTACACTTTTAAAAATCTGCTGCATTTTTTTGCTACGCACTCCAGCGCTTGTATAGAAAACGGTTACTTGACTGTATTAAGGAGCATTCTCATAGGTCGCAGTAGAGACATTATATACAAGCGGCGGAGTGCGTTGCAACAAAATGCAGCAGATTTTTAAAAGTGTATTATCACTTCACCGCTTATATAGAAAACGATTAGTTAAATGCATTATGAAGAATTCTCATTGATAAAAATAAAGATATTCTATAAAAGCGATGGAGTGACGATGCAGCAAAAGTTGCAAATTTTTAACAGTGCATTGCATTGCCAGGCATTTTTTATTATGGAATTTGATGATGATTTCCTGGAAGAATTCGATTGTACTCGTATGAGAAGTTAACAAGATTGACGAAAATTGCCCGCTCAACAAGATGCTTGGTGACTCGTTTTTGTCCAGAATCGTTTCAACCAATTATATACTGTGCTACATGTGTCGTCATATTCATATCGAGGAATCCTACACTGTAAAAAATTTGCCACTTTTGCTATATCATCACTCTATTGCTTTTATAGAAAACAATTACTTCACCCAATTACGAAGCATTCTCATGGGTCAAAAGAGAGATATTCTACAAAAGCAGGGGAGTGACGATGCAGCAAAAGGGTCACATTTTTTACAGTGACACTGTAATCAGAAATGAGCGGTGGCGTATTCGAGGAGGAATCAAACTCATTACCTATACCTGGCTGCCTCTATAAGAGAGTGACAGCATTTTATTCCCAAATATTTCTTTTACAGACGCTTTTGTCCCCATTACACCACAAAAACTTTGAGCCTTTTGCTGCATCATCAGTCCACCGCTTTTATAGAAAACGATTACTTTACTGTGTTATGGAGCATTCTTATTGGTCATAAAAGACATATTCTATAAAAGCTGTGGTGTGACGCTGCAGCAAATGGGTCAAATTTTTAACAATGTATCACGGAGCATTCTCATGGGTCAAAGGAGAGATATTCTATAAAAGCGGGGGAGTGACGATACAACAAAAGGATCAAAATTTTTACAGTGTACACTGTAAAAAAAATTGGCCCTTTTGCTGCATCGTCAATCCACCGCTTTTATAGAATACGATTACTTCAGCCTATCGTGGAGAATTCTCATGGGTCAAGAGAGAGATATTCTATAAAAACGGGGGAGTGATTATGCAGCAAAAGGGTCAATTTTTTTTATAGTGTACACTGTTAATAAATGTGAACCTTGTCCAGTTAGGATTTCACACTTTGAAAAGATCGTGTGTCTATGTAAGTGTAATTTAAAAACATGAAAAATGAACGTTTCTAATTGGTCGATTGGTTCGAAAGGATATTGAATTTTAATGTTTTAATTTTTTAAAAAGTTCTAATCAACAGATTTTTATGAAATTTGAATGGGACCACATGGGCCCCATACGCTTTCAAACAAAAAAAGAATTATCAAAATCGGTTCATATTTACGAAAATTATGCGTGAACAACAAATACATACAGGTCGAAATCATAACCTCCTCCTTGAAGTCGGTTAAAAAAGTAACTTAAAAACTCTCTTTACTATGTTTCTATCAATAAAATCGGTAATTAAGGTACAATTTAGACCTCGATGATTTTTTCAATTCTTACTGATAACATTATCTACCGTGGCGTTAGATGTCGAAAAACCACGGCTTTTACATTGTTTTTTAATAGCTAGATTAGAAAGGTTTTTAGCTCACAGGCTAAAGTCTGAGAGCTTATGTGCCCGCCCGCTCTGTATGTATGTACGTGCGTACGTAACGCGATAGATAACTCATGATAAAAATATCCGATTTACATGAAATTTTGGATATCGCCTTATTATGATAAGACACTTCCCTGATTAGTTTTGAGAGTTCATTCGATAAGTAAAAGAAGGGGAACGGGGGCTATTGCCCCTCCCCTTAATTGATATAAATGGGTTTTTCATGCAGAATTAGTAGATTTCGTTGAAATCTTAGAGTAGGATCATTCTAATGAGGTGCCTCCGTGATTAGTATTGTGTGTTCATTGGATAAGTTTAAAAAAGGGGAATGGGGGAGTACCCCTCTCCCGTCTTAATTTAGGTTTTTCGCGCAAAATTTATTGATTTGCTTCAAATTTTGTATTTAGATTTATTTTGAAAAGACGCTTCCCTGATTTGTTTTTGGAATTCACTGGATAAGTATAAAGGTAGGATAGGGAAAACTACCCCTCATAATTTATGCAAATGGTTTTTCACGCAGAATTAACCGATTTGTTTCATTTTTTGGATACAGTTCATAGTAATAAGAAGCTTCGCTCATTTGTTGTGGTGTTCTTTTGTTAATTATAAAGTGGGGTACGGGCGATTACCTCCCCCTTAAGTTTGCTAAGCAGAGTTTTATACAGAGTTATCCGATTTGCTTTAAATTTTGGATGCAGGTTTCTCTGATAAGTTGAATTTCTGACCAGTTTTGGAGGTTTAATGTTTAATTATAAAGCAGGGAACGGGGGGAAATGTTTCTTAAACTACATATGCAGAAATATTCGACTTGCCTTGAATTTTGGATGCAGGTTTATTATATGATAAGGCGTATGCCTGATTAGTTTTGGGGCTTCAATGATTAAGTATAAAGAAAAGAAATGGTATGGGGGAGGGTTTCTTCTTTCGTTATTTTTTTTTCGAAAGGCATTATTATATAAAACTGTAATATAAAATTAATCTGCATAGCCTGTGAGCTCTATGCCATCAGTTTAACTGGGCATCATTCTTTTTCTTTCTTTTTTTTCTTAAGAAGAACGTAAACATGGTTTTCTGTCCATCGCTTCTATAAAAGTGCTATTTTTTTTTCTTAAAAATTTCAGATAGCAAACAATAATTTATATTTTCAAAAACACAATTCCTGTAAAACAAAATTTCTAAGAAATGCCGACTTTTTTTTCTTGCTTTGAAGCAAAACAAAATGAACTAGAAAAGCTCTGTATCAAGTTGAATTTTATAAAAAATTAGCAATAAAATAAGATACAATATTTACATTAAATAAAATTAAAGAATAAACTTAGCGCCCATTAAGTATCATTGACAGTTGACAGTTAAAAAATATCTTTGCTTGGAGAGAGGGGATGAGAGTTGCTGACGTCAACCGCTTTTTTCTAAGTTATTTGATCTATAAAAAGAGGCAAAAGATGATATGATGTCATCTGGGTATAAAATCGGTATAGAAGAGTTCCATTAAAGAGATATTTACTCAGTGTTGAATTCAAACCCTTTACTCCGGGAGGGATTTTTGTGGCTTGTTTGGTCCATTTATTTAGTTTTGTATAAAGTGAAAACTTTTCATATGTAAATGAATGTATTTTTATTGAAACCCCCCCTTTCAATAGCATCTGCTAATGAATTAACACTGAAAACTCGATAAACAAACAAACAAAAAATTAAAAACAACAAATCAATTCTTAATATTAAAGAAACAAGAAGCGGTTTTCGTCTTGTAATCCTCAACAATTGGAACAAAAACAATTAATGCAACATTTTACTACAGTAATATTTGAAAAAAATGTTACATAAAGCATTTTTAAAGAGATTTAGTTGTATAAAAGGCATTTCTAAGTAATTGGAGCTATTTTCGGACCAAAAAGGGCCTGACACAAAGTAAACCCGAAATACTAGTTTTCATGTTAACTTTACGAAAACTTAAACATTTTCTATCAAAATACAAGATTAAAGAGAAAACTATGAACACATATGGGTTACAGGTTACTAAAGGTAATATGTTGACACTTACCTTATTTGCAGCTGTTATGTAAATTGTTTCACTATAGAAAGTTTCTCTCTCTCTCTCTATCTCATCCTCTGTGAGATCGATTTGTAGTGTATATGGCGCGGAGCGCCATTTATACTAACATGATCTTTATCTATAGAAAGTTTTGTTGTTGTTTATTTGTTTATTGAACAACATACATCTGACTTGTGTGCTCGACATGAAGCCTGCTTATAAGCCATCGTCAATATACAGGGACGAGTTAGCACACAAGGAAATATTACAACACACGAGAAGTACAACCAGGAGCTCCACACAAAGAGTGTGTGCAATGGAGCCAGTGGGATTCGAACCTACAGCCTCACGATCAGCGGCGTGATCTATAGAAAATTTATAAAGTAAATATTTATTTATTTATTTATTAAACACATACATCTGACTTATGTGCTCGACATGAAAGCCTGCTTATAAGTCATCGTCAATATACAGGGACGAGCTAGCACAAGGAAATTTTACAACACGAACGAAACACAGCCTAGAGCTCTACACAAAGAGTGTGTGCAATGGAGCACACACTCACATATGGAGCACTGGATTCGAACCCACAGCCTCCTACGCTCGCGAGCGATTAGCGGCGTGGTGTCCTGTCCTGACCTCTGGCCACGGAGGCCCCAGTAAATATTTACACATGAAAATAGTTGTTTACAAAAGCATCCAATGTTGCCACTGAATAATTAAATTACTCCTAAACTATTTAAATGCCCTATACTAGGGTGTAAAATATTTTTCCAGAACAAAAACTTCAAATTATCTTGCATTGTTTGTTCAATACAAAGAATAAAAACTTTTTTATGGGATGAACCAAAGTAGCCCCGGTTGACGGTACACTGTAAAAAATATGAGTATTTTGCTGCATCGTCACTCCACCGGTTTTATAGAAAACGACTACTTCCGGCTATCATGGAGCATTCTCATTGGCCAAAAGAGTGATATTCTATAAAAGCGGGGGAGTGACGATGCAGCAAAATAGTCATATTTTTTACAGTGTATTCTTAACAAATGGTTATTTTTTTTGTGTCGAATATCTTGTTATTTACACTGTTAAAAATTTGAAACTTTTACGGCACGGTCACTTCACTGCTTTTATAGAAAACGATTACTTCACTGTATTATGGAACATTATCGTTGGTCAAAATAGCTATATTCTGTAAAAGCAATGTTGAATTCAGGCACTTTTCTCCGAGAGGGACTTTTAAGGCTCCAAGGGAACATTATGCAGTTCTGGGGGAGGGGGGAGATTTCCCCTTATTGACCATTAAACCCCCCAAATCTTAAATTTTCCGGGGGGGGGGACATTTGATTGCTCCGGGGGAAATGTCCCCCCGGGCCACCCCCTGGATTCAAGAGAGTTTAAAAGCTATGGAGTGACGGTGCAGCAAAAGTTTCAAATTTTTAACAGTGTAATAACTATATTATTTGCAAAAGTTGTTTTTTTTTATACACATATTAAAATTAAATGAAAAAGAAATAAACTCTGCTTCCATTAATTTTTTTTTCATCATCAGATAAGAAGAAAAAGTAATAACCTGAGGCATTTGTCGACAGCAACTTTTTCTACAAATATTAGTCACTCGAGCAAGTGGAGGAGAGGGGGGAGGGGGAAATCTTTTAAAAGCCGTCTTTAATATTTCATCTAGAAATGAAATCGGTAATTAAAATTGGCAAGAGGGATAGATTAATAACCTATTCGTTGGCTTTTAAGATTCGCTTTCACTGATTTATTAAACATCAATTTGTGTCATCTTTCGAAGTAGCAGAATTGTTTTCCCAATCAATTAAAAAGCGCATGCACACAAACATATATTATATTAATATTAGAAGACATTAAAAAATAGCATATATGTTTTATTAATTACAAGCATTTTTCTTTAATTTAAACAAAGTTTAGAATTAGAATTGAGAATAAAAGTATTTATAGTGTTATATTGAAATATCTCTATTTAAAAAAGAAAAAAAAGAAAAAAAAAAAGAAATGAAAAAAAAGAAGAAGTAATTAGCGCTTTCGCTGCCGTAATTGAACCTATTGTGATCGGTACTCTTTTTTGGCTTATATTTATATAGCCCCCTCCCCCCCCCCAAGAAAAAAATAAAATAAAAACGGTCTCAATAAATTCAAGTATTTCCTATTTTTATATGGAATTTAAAAATATGGAAACTCGTGATTTATAGATAAATGCGTGATAAACAAAAACAGACACACGAAAACAGTTGTTTACAAATGCATCCAGTGTTGCCATTAGAAAGTTTAAATTACTCCCATTATTCAAATACCCCATACTAGGGTAAAATATTTTTATAGTAAACTATTTTACAACGGCAAAAGCTTCAAATTTTTTTGCGTTGTTTGTTCAATATAAAGATTTACCGGCTGAATCGTTTCGAATTTTCTAACGGGCCGGGCCGGCAAAAAATTGAACGGGCCCTACGGGCCGGGCCGATAAAAAAGTTTTCGGGCCTGCCGGCCCGTTTGCAAGATCATTTGCCCCGTTTGCAATCAATTACAGGGACATTCAAAAGGATTCCGTTACATTACGGTCAATGGGAAAAAAAGTTTTAAATGCATTTTAATCGTTTGAAATTTAAAACATACAATTATTGCGTAATTTTGTCGAGTCATTTCAAATGTTATGAAAATCGGATGCATAGATCAATTACAGGGACAATCAAAAGGATTCCGTTACATTACGGTCAATGGGGAAAAAGTTTCAAATGCATTTTAGTGATGTTACACTCATTCGAACATAATAGAATTGGCATGAATCTATGAAATATATACTAAAATATGCATTCTGTACAATCTGTGATGCAAAGAATTTTTATTATTAAATTACAGGGCCACACAAAAGTATTCCACTATATAATGCTATACGGGGAAACATTGTTTGGGACGTGTTTTAATTATATTCAACTATTTCACATTTTATGAATAAGATATACGTTGCTGAGGTGTAATAAAAATTACTTCCTGCATATTTACAGAAACGTAAAGATTTCGACTACTATACTGTATCCGGAGTACGCTCTACTATATCAGCAAGATCTGAATATTTTTAAAACTTCGTTATCGTACGAACGCGCCTCATTTACTACGTTAACGTGCAATTTCCAACTTGTTTCTTTTATTCTAAGCCATATTAATTTTTTAATGAATCTTCATTCGAATGTTGAAAGCCTAAATATCTAAGTAATCATTAATGCTGTTAATGTGTATTTCCAGTATATACTGTAAAATCATTCCATAGATGTGTATGCAGTATTCTTTTAAGGAATCATAATTATATGATAAAAATCTGAATTTTTTAGAAATCGTACAAATTGTAACGGGCTGGGCCTAAAATATAAAAATTTAAACGGGCCGGGGCGAGCTGGGGCCGAACTTTTGAGTTTAACAACGGGCCGTGCCGGGCCGAAATAATTTTCCTACGGGCCGGGCCCGGGCCTGGAAATTGCGGTCCGTGCAGACCTCTAACCCAAGTATCCCCGAAAGACCAAAATAGCCCCGTTTGACGGTAGATTTTGTGTGTATTTCTAACAATTGGTTAATTTTTTGTGTCGATTATCTTGTTACTTAATAGTTATATTAATTGCAAAAGTTGTTTTTTATGCACATATTAAAATTAAATGAAAAAGAAATAAACTCTGTTTCCATTAATTTTTTTCTATCATCAGTTAAGAAGAAAAAAAAGTAATAACCTGAGGCATTGGTCGGGAGCAACTTTTTCTAACAAGTATTAAACACTTGAGCAAGTGAAGGAAAGGCGGGGGGGGGGGGGGAATCTTTTAAAAGCCGTCTTTAACATTTCTTCTAGAAATAAAATCGGTAATTAAAATTGGCAAGAGGGATATATTAATAAGCTATTCGTTAGCTTTTAAGATTTGCTTTCACTGATTTATTAAGTATCAATTTGTGACATCTTTCGTAGTAGTAAAATGTTTTCTCAAACAATTAAAAAGCGCATGCACACATATATATATCTTATACTATAATGCGAGCAAAAATTGTGTGTGTGTGTGTGGGTAAATTTTATCTCAAAAACGGCTCTAACGATTTTCGCAAAAGTTTGGATTTTAACATTTTCGGGCACGAGAAGACCATTGGGCTAGGTCACATGTTCGAGAAAATTCGATTATTGGGTCATTTTGGGTCATAATGGGTCAAGATCAAGCTATTTATATCTAGAGAACGGCTGGATCGATTTTAAGGAAATTTTCTATCCAATCGTTTTTTAGCACAACAAAACTATTGGGCTGGGTCACATGTTCGAAAAATTTCGATTAGTGGGTCAATTTTGGGTCATTATGGGTCAAGCCATTTTTATCTAAAAAACGGCTCTAACGATTTTGACCAAATTTTATATTGTATCGTTTTGGATTACAAGAAGACCATTGGGTTTGGTAACATGTTCGAGAAAATTCGGTTAGTGGGTCATTTTTGGGGTCATTGTGGGTCATGCTATTTTTATCTAGAGATTTTCTCACGCAATTTTGACTAAAAATTGCACTCTATGGTTTTCGGGCACGAGAAAAACATTGGGCTAGGTTACATGTTCGAGAAAAAATTTCAATGGGTCATATAGGGTCATTAAGAGTCTGGGTCAAGCTATTTATATTTAAAGAACAGCGTGATGGATTATAACGAAATTTTGTATGTAACAGTTTTCTGACATGAGAAAACTAATGGACTAAATCACATGTTTGAGAGATTTCGACTATGAGGGTCATTTGTGGGTCATAATGGGTCATGGTCAACCTATATCTAAAGAACAGGTGGATCGATTTTAACGAAATTTTGTATGCAACATTTTTTTGGCACGATAAAATCATTGGACTAGGTTACATGTTCGAAAAATTTCGATTAATGGGTCATTTTGGATCATTAAGAGTCTTGGTCAAGCTATTTATATTTAAAGAACGGCGTGATGGATTATAACGAAATTTTGTATGCGACATTTTTTTGACATGAGAAAACTAATGGGCTAAATCACATGTTTGAGAGATTTCGACTATGAGGGTCATTTGTGGGTCCTGATGGGTCATAATGGGTCATGGTCAAACTATATCTAAAGAACAGGTGGATCGATTTTAATGAAATTTTGTATGCAACATTTTTTTTTTTTGGCACGATAAAATCATTGGACTAGGGTACATGTTCGAAAAATTTCGATTAATGGGTCATTTTGGATCATAAAGGGTCTGGGTCAAGCTATGTATAATTAAAGAACGGCAGGATCAATTTTAACGAAATTCTGTATGTAACAATTTTTAGAAACGAGAAAACTAATGGACTAAGTCACATATTCGAGAGCTTTCGATTATAAGGGTCATTTGTGGGTCTTAATGGGTCAAGATCAAGCTATATCTAAAGAATGGGTGGGTCGATTTTAACGAAATTTTGTATACAGCACATTTTTGGCATGAGAAAATCATTGGGGTAGGTCACATGTTCGAGAAATTTCGATTAGTGGGCCACTTTTGGGTCATTCTAATTTTATCTAGACAACGTTTCGCGCAATTTTGATTAAATTTTGTATTTTATCGTTTTCGGTCACAAGAAAATCATTGGGTAAGGACAGATTTTTGAGAAAATTCGATTAATGGGTCATTTTGGATTATAAGGGGTCAGGGTCAAACTAACTATATCTAAAAAACGGCTCAATCGATTTTATCTAAATTTTGTATCTAATGTTTTCCGGCATGCTAAAACTAAAGAGCTAGGCCACACGTTCGAGAGATTTCGATTATAAGGGTCATTTGTTGGTCATGATGGGTCATGCTAATTTTATATAGAAAATGGTACTCACCATTTCGACTATACTTTGTATTATATCGTTTTTGAGCAAGAGAAAAGCATTTGGCTTGGACACATGCTCGCGAAAATTCTATTAGTGGGTCATTTTGGGTCTTAATGAGCTAGGGTCATTCTAATTATATATAATAACGATTCAATTAATTTTACCTAAAATTTGAAACAAAACGTTTTTTGTCACGAGAAGACTATTTGGCTGAGTCGCATGTTAAACAAAATTATATTAGTGGGTCATTTCGCTTCATTGCGGAATTCTGCCAAGCTAATTTTACCTAAAAAATGGCTTAAACGATTTTGATTCAATTTTATATTCTACTGTTTTTGATTACCTGAAGACGACTGAGCTATGTCACATGCTTGATCAAATTTGATTAATGGCTCATTTTGGGTAATACGGGTCAGGGTCACGAGAATATGGCAAAAGCCGATAATTTGGTGATATTTGACAAAATATTGGCGACATATGGCCAAAAAATCGACTATAAAAATTACGAAAACCAAAACACGTATTTGGAGCCAAATGAAAGAATGCCTCCAAATTTGGCTATATCTAGCAAAAAATATTGTCTTTCAGAATGTAAAGAATATTTTTATACATTCTTAAGAGGATTCGAGATGCATGGTTAAACCAATCAGAGTCGAGCTAATAAAGTGATTTAGATCGATGTCCTTTCGTTGTAAAATTTAAAATAAAATAAAATTTATAAATATGCGCATAAAAACATAGTTTTCTTATTGATTGTTTTTCTAAATAATACTATTATAAACATGTTTTACAGCAATAATACAGAGTTAATGATACAGTGAAAATACTATATCGAGTTGAACACAAAGTTAATTTTGACCGAGCTAAGCTCGGTCTCCCCTGCTAGTTATATTAATATACTCTATTTATCGAAGAAATTAAAAAATAGCATGTATGTTTTATTAATTACAAGCATTTTTCTTTAATTTAAACAAAGTTTAGAATTAGAATTGAGAATAAAAGTGTTTATAGTGTTGACATTGGAATATCTCTATTAAAAAAAAAGGGGGGAGTAACCAACGCAGTCGCTGCCGTAATTAAATCTATTGTGAACGGGGCTCTTTTTTTACTTATATTTATAGAAGCCCCCCTCCCACTCCAAAAAAAAGATCACAATAAATTCGATTATTTCCTATTTTTATATTCAATATCAAAAAATAGAAAAACTAGTGATTTATAGATAAATGCGTGATAAACAAAAAAAAAGACACACGAAAACAGCGTTTACAATCGCATCCAGTGTTGCCACTAAAAAAATTAAATTATTCCCAAACTATTCAAATACTCCACACTAGGGTAAAGTATTTTTATAGTAAAATATTTTTCAATGTCAAAAACTTCAAATTATATTGCATTGTTTGTTCCAGTGCCGTAGCTAGAAGCGAACAATAGGGGGTGGGGTCTCAAGAGAATGTAAGGGGGGGGGGGGCTCATAATTTTTTTCTCTCTCTCTGTGACGCAGAAAGATAAATTAGTGCATATTCACACTGTAGGTACTATGTTTCGTTTTAAACTGTTGCAATAGCTTCATTTTATGCTAAGAAAAGTATAGGATGATGAAAATTTCGAGTGTATAACTGGTGCGAAATTAAAATATCATGTTAGTTTCCTGTGTACAAATAGGATGAGGGAGTGTTGAAACACTTATTTTAGATACAATTTAATAATTTTGCTAAATTCTTTTCGAAAGAATTTCATTTCGGTTTTCGAAACAGAAATTCATTTAGTGACCTTGGAATCTTTTCCAGGGAGACTCAGAATATTTTTGGAGGGGGGGGGGGGGAGCTTTGTTCAATACAAAGAATATATATATTTTTTTTCTTTATGAATTGAACCAAAGTAACTCCATAGAGACCAAAATAGCTCCTTTTGGCGGTAAATGTTTGTGTGTATTTCTAACAAATGGTTAATTTTTAATGTCGATTATCTTGTTACTTAATAGTTATATTAATTGCAAAAGTTGTTTTTTATGCACATATTAAAATTAAATAAAAAAGAAATGAACTCTGCTTCCATTAATTTTTTTCATCATCAAATAAAAAGGGGGAAAAAAAGTAATAACCCGAGGCATTTGTCGCGAGCAACTTTTTCTACACGTATTACTCACTGGAGCAAGTGGAGGAGAGGGTGTGAGGGGGGGGGGATCTTTTAAAAGCCGTCTTTAATATTTCATCTAGAAATTAAATCGGTAATTAAAATTGGCAAGAGGGATATATTAATAAGCATTCGTTAGCTTTTTAGATTCGCTTTCACTGATTTATGAAGTATCAATTTGTGTCATCTTTCGAAGTAATAGAATGTTTTCTCAACCAATTAAAAAGCGCATGCATATATATTATATTAATATACTCTATTTTATAGAAGAAATTAAAAAATAGCATATATGTTTTATTAATTACAAGCATTTTTCTTTAATTCAAATAAATTTTAGAATTAGAATTGATAATAAAAGTGTTTATAATGTAAATATTGGAATATCTGTATTAAAAAATAGAGAAAATAAAAATAAAATAAGATAACTTAGCGCTGTCGCTGCCGTAATTGAATCGATTGTGATCGGGCTTTTTTGGGGTTATATTTATATAAGCTCTCTCCCCCCTTCCAAAAAATCACAATAAATTTAATACATACATACGGATGCAATATAAAAGTTAAAAAAAACTAGTGATTTATACGATAAATACGTGATAAACAAAAACACGCTGAAGCAGACATTTTTTATCGAAAATTAGTTTGAGTGCTATTCTATGTTACGTCGGACAAAATAGTTAAATTAAAAAGTTTTATAGAAATAAAAATTATGCGTAACATTTTAACCGTCTTTTGCAAGCACGTGAGTGATTAGCTTGCGGTGTGCAATATCTAATAAATTGTTAAATTTGTCTAATATTTTTTTAGTTTATTTTTATTTTTATTTTTTGTTCAAAGTTTCAATACTTCGATAGCGAATTATATCGTACTAACCGCCCTTGGCGACCTGTTTGGTCTCCCTTGAATGTATACTAAGCATTAAATCATATTGATTTTATTCATAATTTATTTTAATTGCTCATTTTTTTTTTCCAAATTAGAAGATTCTGCGAGAGAAATAGACATACAGTGGCTCACAAAAGTGTTCGTACACTTTAAAAATTTGTACTAAAAAGAAATTTCCCTGAAATTAAATTCGTATATGAAGTAGAGAAATTTTTTATATTATCTTCAATTTATTCTAAATAACACACAACCTTTTTGTTTAACATTAAGGGATTTTTTTTTATCTAAAAATGAAAACAGGAGATGCCACAGAAATAAGACGCCACAAAAGTCTTCGTACACAGAAACATTTTCGGATAATTTCGTTATTAAAAATATTATTTATTGCTTTATTTTTATTTTTGCATTATATTGAAATTTAAAAAATCGCTTAGCTTTATATTTTGCAGAATTGGTCCGTAATATTCTATTTATTAATTAAAAATGGTTTGTAATCGTAATGTCACGACTAATAGCGTTTGAAATTAGTTATTTTTCTTCATAATAGTAGTAAATCAATTCGAAATATTGCAAAATTAGTTAATTTATTCCATTCTATGGTGAAGTATGCGATAAAAGGCTTTGTAGAAAAAAAAATGGATTGAAAACTAGGTATGAAAAGGTCGTCAATCTAAGTGAACGCAATGAGATCAAATACTTACAATTAGAAAAGTCTTAAAAAATCCATGTTTAAGTGCTATAAAAGTTGCTATAGAATTTAATGAAACAGTTTCTACTTCATTTTTACCTGAAACTGTTCGACGAATGGTAAGCCTAGCTGCATTATATAGGTATTCTGCCCATAGAAATTTTTTTGTTAATGCGAAAAACAGAAAGCTTAGGCTTTCTTTAGCAAAATCAATGATAAATAAACCCGAATCGTATTAAATTAATGTTTTATTTACAGATTAAATCTAGTATGCCATTCTTTGTCCAATGAGTGCATAATAGTTTGGAGAAAAAAAAATTAAGAATTTAATTCAAAGAACTTAGTTGGAACAGTTAAGCATGGCAGTGGAGTTGTCCTTGTGTGAGGGTGCATATCAGCATCAGGATTTGGTAATTTGGTATATATTGATAGCATAATAAATCACGAACTTTGTTCCAATATTTTAAAAGGCAATTTAAAATTATCAGGCCAATATATGGGTAACAGATACAACTTTGTTTTTTATCAGGATAATGATACAAGGCATATGGCTCTCAACGTTCGCCTCTAGCGTCTTTATAATTGTTCACAAGTTCTGAAAACATCACCTCAATTGCTGAATTTACCCAGTAAAACATATTTGGAGGTAACTGGAAGTTAGAACACGAAAACACAGCATTGAAACAAAAAGCGAAGTAAAAACAGCAATGTTCGATGAAGGCATCAACTTTCATGCAGAAATTACAAAAACACTAGTTAAATCTATTCCCAGGTGTTTGAAAAACTTTTGTGGGTGCTAAACAATATCTTATTAAGTACAATTTTAGCGAAATATTACAATATTTACAAATATACAGCGATTTTTTTAAAGTGTACGAAGACTTTTGTGAGGTAATTTTTTTGTTATTTTTTTATTAGTAATTTTTTCAGAATAAAGTTTTGCTATGTTTTTAAAATATTTTATGTAGTTTTGTTAATAATGAGTCATGGATCTTACTCTTAAATACCCATTCTAAAATATTAATTTTAATTAATAAATAGAGCCCTGTTTCATTGAAATTCCTAAGTGTACCAACACTTTTGTGAGCCACTGTAGATGGCATATGTGCACCACATTGGCGGGATTGCAACAAAATGACAATTATATGTGCCTTACATGGTAACCGGGCTATTGTTACTTATTTATTAATAAACTGTTTGTTTGCTTTTATTTTCTTTTTTAAAATGATATAAATTGTTTTATTCGATAATTATTAACTAAACTTTTTTAAAAACTATTATTTCCCTTTTAAAATAATAGAAATTAGTTTAAAAATATGCATGTAACTGGTATTTGAAAACGGAATTTTCACCAAATTGGCGTCAGAAAAATTACGCGCCAATGTGGTGCATATATGACATCTGTGCTGATAAATCAAGAACTCAATATTTTTATGTTAGCCCGCCGCAGATAATAAATCGCGAAATATTGTACCCGTGGCATTTTTTCGTATTTCATTAATTATCTAAAATACAATAATATAATCCTTTCACTCATTTCATTTATAATACATAACTTTAATTTGAAACTGAAAAGTTTAAAATTCGTGACTTTTATTTTATTTATTTATTTATTTATTTAAGAAAAAAGAACACAAAAAATAAAAATAATGATATTTTGAAGCTCCATAATTGCAGCGAAGGAACAAAACATAAATAAATCCAATTTACCACAGCATAAATCTTACCAAAGAACTTTTTCATTGTTGCCATTAAACAACTAACAAATAATTGTGATTTTGTGCCATATACGTTAGCGTAATATATATATATATATATATATATATATATATATATATATATATATATAGAGAGAGAGAGAGAGAGAGAGAGAGAGAGATTTCGAAAGTCATTATTTTTTAACTATTGTTGCCAAATTAAAAAGAAAAAAGCATCTAATAGTATTTACAATCATTCTAGAAATAAATAATACATTTATACGTTAATATTAAAAGTAAAAGGAGACTTTAAATTTATGATGATGCTCACATTTGTAATTTATCATACTCAAAAATAATTTATTTTATAAATTAGTTCTGTTCAAATCAAGTGTTTAGAAATCTAAAATCTATTCATTTCTTGTTTATAGACAGGAAATGAATAGATTTTAAATAAGAATAAAATTATATTATAGTTTTGCTTTTCTTAAGCAAAAATTTTATTTAAAAGATAATTTAATTTTTTTTTCTATTTTCTTATCTAAAAAAAAAAAAAAAAAAAAAAAAAAAAATATTCACATAAAGGCACATATAATTTTTACAAAGGACATTTATTGATAATGTATATGCAATCTAAATAAAAATTTATTTCATACTTGAAATCATTTAAACTAAAATACTTTTATTTGTAATGTAACAGTTGCATGTATATTCGCTAATTTTTCACTTGTAATATATAATTTGTAATATATAGTAAACATCTATCATTTAAATATAAATAAAAGAATAATATGTTCGTTTATTACAGATGAAATTAAATATCTGACGCATTCTTTTGTAAACAATTATCAACCCTGCTGATTAGGGGCCCGCCACAAATTATGTCAAGCTTGAAAGGGGGGGGGGGGGAAGTCATGAAATTGGGACAGTTTGTGACAGGAGGGTGCAGGGGTGTAGTTGTAAAAATAACAGAAGGTATACGTTCGATGCAGAGGGTATACACTCAAGGCAGAGAACCCTAGATTATATATACTATAGCTTTCTTGAGAAATAGAGGGTATACGGTGTTCCTTTAAAAAAGGTATATGCCGTATACCCCCTTTATAACCTCCACTACACCCCTGGTTAAGAGGAGGTAAGAAGAAATTTGATGTCGCACATTTTGGTTAATATAAAAACATTAAAAATCAGCAGATTAAATTTTGAAGTTATTTTAAAATTAAAGTTATTTTGTGTTCATAAAGTAAAGATTTTAAAAAACCAATATATTAATATCTATTTAAAATTCCAAAATAATACAGTTTTTAATTGTTCTTTCATATTAATATTTTATTTATATTCTATATTATTTATGTTTTTTCTTTTTCAGATTTTTTCTTTTTTTTGTTTGTGTTTAACTTTTGTATACAGTCGAACCCCGTTATAACGAACTTCAAGGGACCGAAGTTTTTGTTCGCTATATACGGTATTTCGCTATATCCGAACCGTTAAAAATGTCAGAGTTTACAAAATATGTATATAATTACCGGATACCTATATGTTCAATAATCATGTATTAAGAAAAAAAACGTAATTTCATTTAGATATGATCATTAATGAATTAAAATGACTAAAATTGATAATATTAAACTGGCACAATATTAAATAAATCAACTAAAAAGGAAGGAAAATAGAAATACAGTAAAGCGCCGATTATCTAAACATTCGAGACCAACCCTAGTTCGGATAAATGTTGGGATAAATGAGCAGACAATTTAAAGAATTATCCTGACAATACTAAAATCTTTACACTTTATCCAGACTTAGGATGAGTAACACTAATTATCGTTAAAAATCGTTTTATTTTTATTTTGTTTCTTTACCGTTTTTTCATTTAAATTTTGCTTTTTTTCATCATCTTGTGAACTCCAGAGAGTATAATTTAAGGAAAAAAGCGTTTGATACATTACTTATATAAGTTAGCTTAAATGCGTTACTGAATTGCTACGACAGGAGTAATGGAAAATAACTGATCACACTTGCAGAATGGCTACCATAAAAGAGAAAGAATGCAGGTCTTACTACTCTTTAATAAAGAGGCATAGTTAATTTGCACCATGTTTTATTAGCCGGCAGGCATTTTCTTATAAAATTAGAGTCGAAAACCTTTTTTCACCTCAGCAGAAAAGAAAAAAGTGAAAAAAATCATGGTCGACTAGAAAAAAAGTTCGTTGTAACCGATTCTTAAGGTTCTAGAGGTTCGCTATAAAAGGGTAAAATAGCATTAAATACAATAGGAAAGCGGCGGGACCAAAATTTTCGTTCGTTATAAACCGGGTACGGTATAACGGGGTTCGACTGTATTTTATACAGGGTGCAATATGTTATCTTTCGTCGATCTTTAATTTCTCAACTGTTCGTCGTAGACAGATATGTGAACAAATCACAAAAACGCTTCTTTATAGCTGTTATAGTGTACACCAATGATATATTTAGGTTTAAATTTTTTTGAAATAGTGTAACATCATTAAAATACACTGCAAACGATTTTTCCTCCAAGAACATAATGGGGCGGAATTCTTTTGAGCGACCCTGTAAATAATTTATAAATGCTACATACTTTGTTTTCGATATCGAACATATTGTAGTAAATCTCATTAACCTATATCAATTTCATGGCAATCCGAGTATATGAATGAGAGTTAGAACTCAGACAGACGTAAAAACAAACCGAATTCTAAAACACTTTTCAACTACAATAAACAAAGAAAAATTTCCGTCGTAGGCAATATTCCCCCTTTGACAAGTTTTATTTTATGTCTATGGATTCGCAGGGACTTTGAAATATTTCCGAGTTAGCGAGATTTCCGTTTTACACAGAGTCCGCCTAACAGAGAGTTTATTGTATATTGAGAAGTTAAAAAAAAATCATGAAAAACAACATTACAATTTTGCTTTTTTGCTGGCAGTCAGAAAGTTAAAAGTTTCCGCAATTATATTGTTTTTTCTTTTAACTGTATAGAAGTCAAAAACTATAAAAAACTAATTACAAATAAATACTTATCTCTTGCATTAAGATATTCCCACATCCTTCCTTGGCACGAAAAAAATTAAAAAATAAATGACGTTAAAAATAAATAAATAATAATAATGAAAACAACACATAAGAAAAAAAAATCCATCGATTAAGTATTATCGGCTAAAAGAGGTAAAAAATACCTCAAGGAATCAACCTACACGAAACAGTTTTTTTTTTCTCTCTTTTCATTTACTAGTGCCTGCGGGGAAAAGAGATTTCTTTTTTAACTCTTTGGAATAAAATGGGTAATTAAAAAGGGTAATGGTGATCAATTAATTAATAGCTTAGCAAGTTTTTATGAAGAAGAACTTTTTAAAAACATTCAGACACGGTATTGCGACACGTGTTTGGATGTTTTTAAATCAGTTAAAGACTAAATGTTACTTTCTTCAAAATGAATAATAGCGATTTAGGTCTATAGAGTAAAAAAAAAAGAATAGATAATGTGCATGTTTGTAAACAAACTGGCTTTTTTCGCGACAGCTCAACTTGTTGTTTGCAAATATTCGAATTAAACTGCATTAGAAAATTCTAAACTAAATGTAATTTTCACGTCGATATGATAAATCTCATTTTATTGTATTATACGCAGGAAATAACACGTTATAAATTACTAACTCTCCAAGAACTATTATTTTGGCCAACCACAAGTTGAGAAGTGCGTTTTTTTTCGGGTGCGTCACGTCACATACACATTATCTATAGAGGTGAGGTATAGTGGCTGGGTGTGACGCCAAAAATGTAACCCAAAAGTCCGCTATATTAAGTCCAAACACAGCCACATGCTTTCGCAAATAAAACTAGTCGTTGGGGGCCACCGTAATACTTACCCATCATGGATATGTATATGAAAATAAAACATGTGAAAACTATTTATACAATGCACTGCAATTCATAAACAAAATTTAAATATTGTTAATTAATATACATAGTAATGCTATATTACAGAACTGCTGATGTACCAATTTCGACAAATTATATAAAACGCCAAACTACTCAAGTAGTACCGAACTGTGTAAAAGAAACATCCTTATAACTCCAAAAATAATAATTCTATTAACTAACAATTTTCTGCGTCGGATTAAGCGTCTCATTTCCAATTGAAATATACCTCTGTATTGAAATTTGAATGAAATACAGGGTCATGAAAAATCGAAGAATGTGGAAAACAGGATTACAAATATCTCGGCAACTAATAATCCGATCGACTTCGTTCTCTATGCAAAATATGTGTTATTTTATTGCCTTTTACGTCCATTCCTTAGAACAAAAAAAAATTCCAAAATTTTTATATACCTTTCATCAGAACGAATTTTTCGAGAGTCCGAAAAAAATAGTTCCGGATAATCGAGGTTGCTGATATTAAATAGGCTTCGTTCCATTCTTACATACTAACTACATACAAAATTTCAAGTCTCTATCTCAATTTGTTCGGGAGATAGAGCGGTTACAGACAGACAGACGGACGGCAAAAATTTTTTTTCTAAAAATATGTTTTTCGGAATCTCCACTATCTAAAACGTGTAAATCCGTCAATTTTTTTTTTTCGATTTTCAAAACGATTGCAAGACTTACCCTATACTTACGTATGATGGGTAAGTAAAAGAAAACGTTTAATAATACAGTTTTTAATTCATAATGTGATTAAATTCTACTTCCGAATGCATGTACCGAAAATATGAGTAGATTATTTTCATTTAAAGAAACAATGCACGGCTGATGTGAAAGAATTCGGTCCATCTTCCATGTGATTCTTTTGTTTCGGCCTAATGAGGGCAATTTAAATTTGAGAAATAAATATTTTAGAATAATTAAATATTTCAAGTTTATATTGCAATTGAAATTTTGCTTTCAATCATTTTTTAGATGCGTTCGTAATTATGTAAATACGTAGCACCTCTAGTTGTCGTTCAGTCCGTCCGTCTGTCCGTCCGCATATAACAACGCAAAAACTACCCAACCGAATCTTTTGAAATTTAAAATACATAATTATTACATAATTTTGTCGAGCTATTTCAAATTTTATGAAAATCGTATGGATAGATCAATTACTGGGACGATCAAAAGTATTCCGTTACATTACGGTCAATGGGGAAAAATGTCGCAATTGCATTTTAATCGTTTGAAATTTAAATTACATACTTATTACATAATTCTGTCTAGTCATTTCAATTTTTTTGAAAATAGGATACATAGATCAAATACAGGGACAATCAAAAGTACTCCGTTACATTACAGTCAATGGAAAAAAAAAAAGTTTCAAATGCATTTTAACAGTGGCGTAGCTAGGATGGGTGACACCCGGGGCGGATGTAAATGGTGTCACCCCCCCCCCACACACACACACATACACACAAAATCCGCCATATTTTACAATCACAATTCTACGTTATTACAAATAAAATTTCAACATTTTTTGCATGCTTGATGTAATTTTATAGATAATTCAAAGAAATGGATACAAAATTATAATTTAAAAATAAAACTAGTTGGATGTGTCAATCCCAAAACTTTCTTCTATCTCATAAGTACATTTTAATATTTAAAAAATAAATAAATAATAATAATAATAAAAAAAACGTGGTGACCCTAAAGTTACCCACTATCGAATTTCCTCGAACATTTGACCTAACCTAAGGAGATTCTGGTATCCGAAAAACCTAAAACACAAAATTTAATTAATATTCTGAGAAAATGAACTTAGTAGTGCCTCATGTTGGGTAATTTATACTAAAACTTAATAAGATACTATAATAAATTATAATATATGTCAAGACCTAACAGAATCTGAAATTTGATGGAATTTCGTCCATTAGTTCTTGAGATATAGTTAAAACAAAAAATTTGCAAAACGTAGCACAGCAACACCATATCTTGGACAATTTATGCCAAAACGTAAAAAAGCGTCTAATTATGTTATGGTGTAAAAGAATCTGAAGTTTGATGAAATTATGTGCATTAGTTCTTGAGATATAGCTAGTTTAAAAAAAACCGTGTAAAATATATAGCACAGCAGCACCATCAGTTGAAGGATTTATAACAAAACGTAATCATCGTGTAATTATGTTATATGTCATTTTGTAACAAAATCTGAAGTTTGATGAAATTCTGTGCGTTGGTTGTTGAGATATAGCTATCGGAAAAATCGTGCAAAATGCAGCATAGCTGCACCACCTGTTGCAAGATCAATACCAAAATGTAATCAGCGTCTAATTATGTTATATATTCTAGTGTAACAGAATCTAAAATTTGATGAAGTTCTCTGCATTAGTTCTTGAGATATAGCTATCGCAAAAATCGTGCAAAATGTAGCATAGCAGCTCCACCTATAGGGCAATTCACACCAAAACCTTATCAGCGGCTATGTATCTCAAGGTACCGCTAAATCTGAAGTTTGGTGAAATTCTGTGCATTAGTTCTTGAGATATAGCTATCATGAAAATCATGAAAAACGTGGCATAGCAGCGCCACCTGCTGGCCAATTTACACCAAAACTTAATCAGCGTCTATGTATATCAAGGGGTCACAGAATCTGAAGTTTGGTGAAATTCTGTGCATTAGTTCTTGAGATATAGCAATCTTGAAAATCATGAAAAACGTAGTATAGCAGCGTCATCTGCAGGCCAATTTTCACCAAAAACCAGTAGGCACTAACTTATATGAAGGTCTAACTGAATATAAAATTTTATTAAATTTCGAGCATTAGTTCTTGAGATAGAGCGCCCACTAATAATTTGTCACACACAAACAGACAGACTCACAGACAGATGGACAGACTCACAGACAGACATTTTCTAAATATAGTCAAAACGTGTTCAGGACCTTCTAAAACGTATAAATCCGTCGAAAACCGGAAGTCGAAAATTTTCATGAATCCAATACTTTCTTCTTGTAAAGATAGAAGAAAGTAAAAACTAAAAAAATCCGTACATTTATAGGGAAGCCTATTTTGATTTTTTAACAAAATTTCTGTAAACTTTTACTGTATTCTTTATCGGAATAAACTTATGCTACGATTCTTATCATTGCCCTTTTTACTTTCTTCTATCTTTACAAGAAGAAAGTATTGGATTCATGAAAATTTTCGACTTCCGGTTTTCGAGGGATTTATACGTTTTAGAAGGTCCTGAACACGTTTTGACTATTTTTAGAAAATGTCTGTCTGTGAGTCTGTCCGTCTGTCTGAATGTGACAAAAAATTTGTGAGCGCTCTATCTAAAGAACTAATGCTCGAAATATTTAATAACATTTTATATTCAGTTAGAACTTGATATGAATTAGTGCCTATTGGTTTTTGGTGAAAATTGCCCTGCAGATGGTGCTGCTATACTACGTTTTTCATGATTTTCAAGATTGCTATATCTCAAGAACTAATGCACAGAATTTCACCAAACTTCAGATTCTGTGACCCCTTGATATACATAGACGCTGATTAAGTTTTGGTGTAAATTGGCCAGCAGGTGGCGCTGCTATGCCACGTTTTTCATGATTTTCGTGATAGCTATATCTCAAGAACTAATGCACAGAATTTCCCCAAACTTCAGATTCCGCGATACCTTGAGATACATAGCCGCTGATAAGGTTTTGGTGTGAACTGCCCTATAGGTGGCTCTGCTATGCTACATTTTTCACGATTTTTGCGATAGCTATATCTCAAGAACTAATGCAGAGAACTTCATTAAATTTTAGATTCTGTTACACTAGAATATATAACATAATTAGACGCTGATTACATTTTGGTATTAGCCTTGCAACAGGTGGTGCAGCTATGCTGCATTTTGCACGATTTTTCCGATAGCTATATCTCAACAACCAACGCACAGAATTTCATCAAACTTCAGATTTTGTTACAAAATGATATATAACATAATTACACGATGATTACGTTTTGTTATAAATCCTTCAACTGATGGTGCTGCTGTGCTATATTTTACACGTTTTTTTTTTAAAACTAGCTATATCTCAAGAGCTAATGCACAGAATTTCATCAAACTTCAGATTCTTTTACACCATAACATAATTAGACGCTTTTTTACGTTTTGGGATAAATTGTCCAAGATATGGTGTTGCTGTGCTACTTTTTGCAAATTTTTTGTTATATCTCAAGAACTAATGGACGAAATTCCATCAAATTTCAGTTTCTGTTAGGTCTTGACATCAATAGATGCTTATTAGGTTTTAGTATAAATTACCCAACATGAGGCACTACTAAGCTCATTTTCTCAGAATATTAATTAAATTTTGCGTTTTCGGTTTTTCGGATACCAGAATCTCATTAGGCTAGGTCAAATGTTCGAGGAAATTCGATAGTGGGTAACTTTGGGGTCACCACGTTTTTTTTTTTTTTTTTTTTTTTTAAACATTAAAATGTACTTATGAGATAGAAGAAAGTTTCGGGATTGACACATCCAATTAGTTTTTTCCGTGATTATTGGTTCATTTTTGAACAGTTATTTCAAAAAGTTACCTGTCAATATACTTTTGAGACGCAATATAGTTTACAACCTAAAAGTTATGCATTTGTGGAAGTCAAGAGTGCTGACACAGACTAAAGTATAGATTATTATTATCTTTTAATATGGATTATATTGTATGCGAGTTTTATCTCTAAGAAAAAAAGGGGGGGAGGAATGAATGCATGGCATCAATAACATGGGAAATGACGAAACCTTTTTAGTTTATCTTCAGACCTCCCATATAAGAAATTACAGGGGCAATTCACAGTTCATCCCATACTTCTCATAAATCAATGTGGTGCCTATATTTAAAAAAATAATCTTTTTTTGTATGATAAGCTGTAAATTTCATTTTTTTTCCAGAATTCTTTCCCAAAATTTTATAAGATGATATATATATGTACTTGCAAATAAAGATTGGGTGTCACCCCTTAAAGGGTGACACCCGGGGCGGACCGCCCCCTCCGCCCCCCGCCAGCTACGCCACTGCATTTTAATAATATTACACTCATTCGAACATAATAATATTGATATGCATCATAAAGTACATATTATAATATAGATTTTGCATAATCGGTTGTGCAAAGAACTTTTGTTATTGATTTACAAGGCCACACAAAAGTATTCCATTATATAATGAATATAGAGAGAACATTGTTTGTTGCGCATTTTAATTGTAATTAACTATTTACAATTTCATGAGATTGTTATATAAGAGTGATATTTTAAAAACTTCATTATCGTACGAACGCACCTCATTTGCTACGCTTCACGTGCAGTTTCCAACTTGTTTTTTATATTTCTGAAGAAATTATATTTCTACTTAATTTGGGATTGACTCCTAATTAGCAGCAAAAAATATGCTCCCACTTTAAACAGCTATTATTCGACCAATTTTAATCATAGAATCACAGGACATTTTTTGTATTATATGTCAGTGTAACAGGAAAATTTTACTAACTTATAGGACCGGGAAACTCTATAAAAATTTAAATTTCATAATTTTTTAAGAAATCTTTTTATTGACCCAAATCGCTTTTAAAATATTTCTTTACCTCTTTTAAAACATCTTTGTAACTGCAATTCCATGCCTGTGACTAACGGTTTAGTAAAAGCCATCATTGGTCATCATTGAGAGAAGACACCCTGTATATTTGTTTCATATATTCGAATTTATATATCAGTTTTATATAATTTTTTTTTTACACAAATTCGTTCATAAAACCGTTTTATTATGATTTTATATACACAGGGTAAATTTTATTTTTGTATACATTTTTTAACCATAAGAGCAAAAGGAAATTTAGTTAATTCAATGTGAAAATTAAGTGAGAAGCTATTGACATTCCCTCATATCCTTTTTGGACGCACATGTTAACCCTTTAAGTGTTTGGCACATAATATTCCGTTCACTAAGTTCCAGTTTTTATAGCAATATAAGCAATATATAAGATAATACAGGGTGGGGAATAAAGATCTCCCCATTTTAAGAGGCAAATAAAAATACATAGGACATTGAAAACAAATATTTCATGTTTATTTTCGGAAAGAATAATGTTTGCCATTTATTAATTTTTACAAACTATAACAATTTTTGTTATTAATTTCGAGGTTTTGTTGAAAGAAGAATGATATCGTGTAAATGTTTTCCTTCGATCTCTATACACTTGTGAAGTCTATCCCGGAAATTTAGCATAATTTCTTCCACTACTGCTGGAAGAATTGCTGCAATTTCAAATCGAATAGCATCCTTCACTTCGTCGAGTGTCTTAGGTTTATGTGTGTAAACTTTAGCCTTCAGGTAACCCCACAGGAAGAAGTTACACGCTGCTGCATGTGACGATATGATATTTCGTGCAACAAAACCTCAAAATTAATAGCAAAAATTACAGATTGTAAAAATTAATAAACGGCAAACATTATTCTTTTCGAATGTACACATATTCAATGTGCGATACATTTTTATTGAGATCTTTATGCCCCATTCTGTATAATTCTATAGATTTGATGAATTTGCAATGCATCGACGAATGATTCATACCCTCTTAATAATTCATATTTGTAATTAAGTTTTTTTTTTTTTAGATAATATTGAAACAATTATATTTTCTTAGCATTTAAAGCAAAATGAAGTAAAAACAACATTACAACTTTACACTTTTGCAAGACCTCAGAGGCAAACCGTTTAAAATTAAATTAGTATGCCTTATCAGCCTATTCACGTCAGCCATACTTAAATACGAAACAACAAAAACGAAAAAAAAAAAAAAAAATGAAACTGAAAACAAGAAGTAACAAAAAATTACATCGATTAAGTATCGTTATCGACTGGAAGAAGTAAAAAATAACCTTCGGGGATCAACTAGCTCGTTTTTTAACCGACTTCAAAGAGGAGGTTATGATTTCGACCTGTATGTATTTGTTGTTCACGCATAACTTTTGCAAATATGAACCGATTTTGATAATTCTTTTTTTGTTTGAAAGCGTATGAGGCCCATGTGGTCCCATTCAAATTTCATAAAAATCTGATAATTAGAACTTTTTTAAAAATAAAAACTTTAAATTTCAAATTCATTTTGAAGCAATCGACCAATTAGAAGTGTTCCTTTGGCATGCTTTTATGTTACACTTACATAGACACACGATCTTTTCACTGTTAAAAGTTTGAAATTTTTGCTGCATCGTCACTCCACCGCTTTTATGGAATATCTATATTTTGACCAATGAGAATTCACCATAATACAATGAAGTAATCATTTTCTATAAAAGCGATGGATTAGACGATAAAGTAAAAGTTTCAAGTTTTTAACAGTGTTCAAAATGCAAAATCCTACCTGGACAAGGGCCAGGATTCACATAAATTTTGCGCTGTTTGAGAAACGAGATTTAGTAACAAGAAAATTTATTTAAAACATTGAAAAATTTGCTAAAATTCAGGCTTCTGATTCTTTAATGTGGTTTCGCTAACAGCGCGAATTCTACCTGGATTCCGGACAAGTTCTCTTATGCAAGAAACCGGAAATATAGCATCTAGGAGATATAGTGTGGAAATCGGCTATCTCAGGGCGTGTTCAGAGCAACTTACAAAAGTAACCAATGTTACCGACCGATTGTAGGGCAGTACGAAAGCAAATTGTGGCATCAATGAAAACTATTCTGTTGCATTGTAGCTGACGTCACACTTCGCTTTGATTTTCATTTCGTACTTGTCTACAATCGGTAAGTGGTCGGTAACTAACCGGTAAGTTGTGCTGAACACGCCCTCTGTAACACTTAAAAAAAGCGCTAAAATGTTCTATTCTTTAAATGTGCAACAATGCTGATGAAATTTAAAGATAGAAGCGACATCTGTAGGACATTTTCTAAAAATGCAAGAATTATTGCTAGTCTAGATAATGTATCACGAAAATGCCGCAGATGTCGCTGTGATCGACACTTTGGAATTCAGTAGCATCGTTGCACATTTAAAGGATACAAATTTTTAGCACTGCTTGCATTGTAAAAAATTTAACCCTTTTGCTGCATCGTCACTCCGTCGCTTTTATAGGAAACGATTACTTCGTTCTATTATGGAGCATTCTCATTGGTCAAAATAAAGAAATTATATAAAAACGATGGAGTAACGATGCAGCAAAAGGGTCAAATTTTTTACAGTGTCGAAAGCAGATTTTCACTGCATGTATTCCAGACTCTCTCCTTCGAATAATGAAAAGTTCTCAAAAATGAAGGCTTATGATTGGTCAATCTTGTTTTGCTTAACAGCGAATAATCCTTCTGGATCCTAACAACTGTTGAGGAGATGCTAGTTTTTTTTTTTTTTTTTTTTTTTTTTTTTTTTTTTTTTTTTTTTTTCAAAGTACGAAATCTTAGCTGGAACAATTCTCGTATCCACCAAAGTGAAAGATCCACATCAACCCAGACATGAGAATTCGATATCGAAAAGCTGAAAATTCATCTCTAAAGAGCCTTACACGTTAAAGCAAGAGTGTCTGTGTATAAGGGTGCTTGTTATGCCGGATTCACAAAGTGATTAAAGTACATTGCTATGTGCTAGATTTAGATTTGGACATATAAAAATGACGAAAAATTTTGATAAGCTTACCATTAAAGTTAAGCTAGTTAACTTCTTTCAGCCATAAAAGCTCGTTCAGGTGATTATCGCCAAGTTCTGGAATAAAAATTCTTAAATTTTCTGCACTTTGGAAAATTCCGTTTATCAAAGAGCATTCTTAACTTCAAATATTACTACTTTCATATAGACGCATGTTGAATCATGGTGTGATTTTGATAATATCTTCCTTTTTAGTTTTTATGACTGAAAAGGCTATTTTAATATATACGAACATTTAGAATTACTTTGCTATGCATTGAATTATAGAAGCAACTTGACGCGCTCTGATTGTGTACGCGTACTTTAAACTGTAAAAATTCTGACCCTTTTGCTGCATCGTCACTATCCCGCTTTTATAGAATATCTCACTTTTGATCCATGAGAATGCTCCATAATAGGCTGAAGTAATCGTTTCTATATTAGCGGTGGAGGGATGATGCAGCAAAAGGGTCAATTTTTTTACAGTGAACCCTGTTTAAAATATCTTGAAAAATTACCTCTGTTTTTAAAGACTATCTATTTTCTGACAATGAAAACGCTCCATAGACGGTTTTAGATCGCTCTCATTAGTCAGAAAATAGTTAGTCTTTAAAAACAAAGGTAATTTTTCACAATAATTTTAACGTATACTGATGGATTGTCAGCTTTTAAATGCCCATTTACGAAGTCTGTAGATTTTAATGTGGACCTTAAGGCACTACACTAGTCTCAAAAAAAGACCCGGATGTTAGTGTAAAGACTATGGGTATGTTCTTTTCAAATATCTCGCTCAAATTTTAATATATTTACATGATTTTTTTTTTGCATAGGATAGCCGAGGATGATCTACAACCGGCCTAGTTTTTACTTCTTCGATTTTGTTTACGTATGTTTTATATAATGATAGTTTCAATTTCAGAACCGTTTAAACCGGTTTTGAAATTTAAAATAATTTTCTAAAAAAAATCTGAAACCAAAATTGAAAAAGTAAAAACTAGGTCGGTTGTGGAATATCCTCGGCTACCCTATGCAAAAAAAAAAAAAAAAAAAAAAACAAAAAAAAACACGTAAAAATTTAAAAATTTCAGTGAGATATTTGAAAAGAACGCCCCCATAGACTTCACATTATCATCCGGTCTTTTTCTGTGTCGTGCGTCCTTAAAGTTTGTTGGATGCGATAAATTTCCGAAATGTTAAAGCTTAAATGAACAAGTTCTCGCATCCACTAAAGCGGTCGATACCAATCGACATCCTTAAGTTGTTGAAAAGATGAAAAACCTTTAGTATATATTTTGCTCCGGAGGAAAAAATTATCTCTACATATCAATGCAAAATAAAATGCATAGATATGTGTAGCAAAATTATCTTTAGATTCAGATTTGGTTACCGGATTAGACACCAGAATGATTTCAGATTTTGTTCATGTAGAATTTCTCGATGTGAATATGACGAGACATGGAGCACAGCATACGATTGATTGAAAAGATTCTGGACAAAAATGAGTCATCAAGGGGGTCCTTGTGGCCGAGTGGTTAAGACACCACGCTGCCAATCTCTTGAGAGCGTAGGAGATTGTGGGTTCGAATCCCACTGGCTCCGTTACACACACTCTTTATGTGTAGCTCCCGGTTGTACTTTTCTTGTGTCGTAATATTTCTTTGTGCTATCTTGTCCTTGTATGTCCACGAATTTGTAAAATAATATGGATTATGTATTTATGTCTGTGTAGAAATAAAGGATCATTCGGCGTACAATCGAATTCTACCAGGAAATCATCATCAAATTTTATAATAGAAAATGCCTAGCATTGCGTTACATTGTTAAAAATTTAACTTTTGCTGCATCGTCACTCCATCCCTTTTATGGAATATCTCATACATACACTGTAAAAAATGTTACCCTTTTGCTGCATCGTCACTCCCCCGCTTTTATAAAATATTTGTCTTTTGACCCATGAGAATGCTCCATAATAGGCTGAAATAATCGTTTTCCATAAAAGCGGTGGAGTGAGTTTCAAATTTTTAACAGTTTAGTTGGGACAAAAAGCGTCCGTGAAAAAAGAATTTGGGCATCAAATGCTGTCACTCTTTTATAGATGCAGCCAAGTACAGGTTATGATTTTCGGATTCCTCGTCGAATAATTTCCGATTCCTTTACTGCATTTATAGGAATTAGATTGTTGTTGTTTATCTATTGAATCATAGAGCGATTTTTGTTAAAATCTTTCTTTTTTGCTTTTTCTGACTAAAGGGGGAGTACTTTTGACTACACTAGAAAAGCATTTTACTATTCATTGATACATGGAGTCATTTTGCTGTTTACTCATATATGGAAGCGCTTTGCCGCGCGCTTATGTGTAAGGACACTTTACTTGAGGCATTGTCACCTTTCGATAACCACTTCCGATGTCCGTACGATTAGATGTTGACTTTAAGATTTCATGAATGCGGTAGCTTTTCGTCGTGCCAGATCTGAAGAAGTTACTACATCCAGAAAACCTAAAGATTCACAATGATACTAACCGATATTGTAAGTGTCTTTTGAAAAATTGACAATCAAACAGTGACAAGTAAAGCGAACCCAGGTCAAAATTCATGCTTGTACCAGCAACAAAAATATGCTAGTTAATGCTAGGTATTGCTATGTCTGCTAGATTTTCATGCTATTATATGCTAGCTAGCATCACATGCTATATCACTAGCTTGCACAACAAAAGCATGGCAAGCTATATGCAAGCATTTCATGCTTATTTCCAGCAAAGCGGGCCAATACACACCATGAATTGCTGGAAAGTCTGCTGGAAGCAGTAAATATGTAATGCTAGTTTATGCTATTTTACTTGTTGGGTTATAGCACTTGGTGCTTGTCTAGCAAACAAATACCAGCATGAATTTCGACCTGGGAATACATCAGAACTCAGCAAAGTGCGTTCATTAGTAAAGCGTTTCAAAGAGCCATCATATGTCAGTACACATAATTATGTATTACGGTATAAATAACTAAAAAGTAGGAAATAAATTTAACTTTTTCAAAAAAATGTATAACCGACTCCAAAAAAAGCGCTAAAAAGAATTAAATAATTCTATAAAATTCTCTAATGACAAATCGTTATCCAATAACCACACATTGACTATCATATACCGGTATAAAACGGTTAAATTTAATATATAGAAAATAATATCCACCAAACATAGGCTTTCCAGAGAATATTTTTTACAAGAGATTAATTTACATATTTTTGATTTAATTTTTGAATATATACATACAAAAAGTAAGGAATTACTTTTTGAAGTTGGTGCCAAACTATCTTAAGTATAGTAAGAATTGTGGATATATTATGTTTAGTACCATAAATAAAATGGGGAAATCATTATCGATTATGATTGTTTGGCACCAACTTCAAAAAGTAATTCCTTACTTTTTATATGTATATATTCAAAAATTAAATCAAAAATATGTAAATTAATCTCTTGTAAAAAATATTCTCTGGAAAGCCTATGTTTGGTGGATATTATTTTCTATATATTAAATTTAACCGTTTTATACCGGTATATGATAGTCAATGTGTGGTTATTGGATAACGATTTGTCATTAGAGAATTTTATAGAATTATTTAATTCTTTTTAGCGCTTTTTTTGGAGTCGGTTATACATTTTTTTGAAAAAGTTAAATTTATTTCCTCTTCATTTATTAGAACTTGTGGGAATAAAAAAACGATTTCTTTTTTTAACTCTTTGAATAAAAAAGGTAATTAAAAATGCTAATGGTGATGAATTGATTAATAGCTTTGCAAGTTTTCATGAAGAAGTCTCTAAGCATTCATGCATAGTGTTACAACATATATTGATTGTTTTTGCTTCTTCCTACAGTATGTATTAAAAATAAAGTATTAGAACCGGGAAAATTTTTTGACTTCCATTTTTTTAATGAATTGACACGTTTTGGGGTGCTTTTTTTCTTTGAAGTCAATTGGACTACTTTTTAAAAATTTTGTCTCTGTGTGTGTGTTTATGACACAATTTTTGTGACCACTCTATTTCTAGAATTAATGTATGGAATCGCATCCAATTTTTTGTTCAGTTAGGCTTTGATATAAATGGCTGCTGACTGTCCCTGGCCAACGAAATGTTCGCGAGCTAATGCTATTCCTATAGGGAGATTATTTTCTAATATCTAATTTGCTTTTTTTTTTTCATAAATTAAATTTCATTTTGATATTTTGATATTTTGACATTTCTTATTTTTATTTATTTTATTTATTTATTTATTTATTTATTTATTTTGGATAGCTGAGGTGCATGCCGATATCGCGTCTTTTTTATTTTTTCGATTTTGAACGCAGCTATTTTTTATAAAATTAGTTTCACTTTTAAAAACGGTTTTGAAAGTGAAACTAACTTTTAAAAAAATATCTGCAACCAAAATCAAAAAATTAAGAAAGGAGCAATATAGAGATGCATCTCAGCTATGCAATAAAAAACATATATTTAAAAATGTCAGAATGCAAACCAGACTTTAGAAAATAACCTCCCCATAGAAATAGCATTAGCTCGCGAGCGTTTCCTCGGCTAGGGACAGGAGCCTTAACAGGTTGCGCTTCTATTCTGTAGTTTTTACTGCATCCATGAATAGCTTATGCTATACCTCGATGTTGCGTTTTGGTTTATCGGCCACTCAGTTCTTCTTTAATTTATAGTTTGTATTTTGTTGTGTGACACAGGGCCGTAGCTAAAGGGGCGCTATGGGCGGCTTAGCCCCCCCCTAAAATATTTTGAGCCTCTCTGGAAAAGATTCCAAGATCATTCAATAAACTTTTGTTCCGAAAATTCAAATGAAATTCTGTTCAAAAATCTAATTTAGTTTTGAGACCTTTTCACAGTTTTGCAGAGTTACTAAATTGTATCTAGAAAAGTGTTTCAACACTCCCTCATCCTATTTGTATTTTGAAGTTAACATGCTGTTTAATTTTGCAACAGTTATAAACTCAAAAATTTCATCATCATACACTTTTCTTAGCATACAATGAAATTAGTACAACAGTTTAATAAGAAACATAATACCTACATTGTGAATATGCTCTCATTTATCTTTCTGCGTCAGAGAGAGAGAAAAAAAATTATGAGCCCCACTTACAATCTCTTGCCCCCCCCCCCCCTATTGCTCAATTCTAGCTACAGCCCTGGTGTGACAACCGATTTTTTATTTGTTGTTATTCTGAAAAGTCATCGATGAGAGAGTTGGCTATTTTGTGCTGTGTTATTGAAAAATATTATTTTTATATAAATGGATAATCCTTTAAAAATTTTAGATTAATTCACGCAATCTGCCACACTCGGAATCTAAGAGTTGTAATTTCATTAGATTTCACACAGTCAGGTACAATTTGATAAAAATTGGTGTTGATTAGTTTTGGAGCATATAGTCTAACAGATGATGCTGTGGCATATTTTATGATAGCTGTGATAGTTATATCTCAAGAACTGCAGCGCGGAATTTCAGAAAACTGCATATTACCTTAGACCTTGACATGAATAGATGCTGATTAGGTTTCAGTATACAGGGTGTCCCAGAAGTAATGGGACAGACTTTAAGGGGAGGTAGGGGACATCACAAGGATTCAGAATTGCACAGCAACCCATGGTCGAAAGCGTCATGGGAAGGTAGTATGGCAGGTACAAGGGACGAAGAGACACAAGACTGAGATCATCTGAAATAATTTATTGGTCAACGATATTACATTTACTGTAACAGATGATATGTGAAAATGTTACAAAAGATGTTCAAATCTTCCAACCATTGCTAGCAATGCACCGTCGAACCATGGATTGGCGGACTCGCTCAAATACACCCGGATTTTGTTGGATATCCGCAGTAGCACAGATGAGTCTTGCAATCAGATCCATTTCAGATTCCACAGACGTTGCGCACACGATGTTTTTCAGTACACCCCAAAGAAAGAAATCGATGGTATGAATTATGAATTTAAAAATTCCCGAATCTGAGAAAGCTGTTTTTCTCCAATGCTCTCGTGAACAACACAACCATCCGACGAACGAAAACGTTTCCGACCGTGGGTTGCTTTCTAAATCCTTGTGATGTCCCCTATCTCTCCTTTAAGTTTGTCCCATTACTTCTGGGACACTCTGTATATCGCTTAACAGATTGCTTTTTTTTTATTCTGTATTTTTTTACTGTATCTGCGATAGTTATATGCTACATATATCTAGGAATCTAAGGGTTGTAATTTCATTAGACTTCACACAGTCAGCTACAACTTGATAAAAGTTGGTGTTGATTAGTTAGGGAGTACATAGTCTAACAAGTGCTGCTGTCTATTTCATGATAGCTGTGATAGTTATATCACAAGAATTAAAATATGGAATTTCAGAAAACTCCCTATTTCCTTAGACCATGACATTAATAGATCTTGATTAGGTTTCGGTAAATATTGCCCAATAGGAGCCGCTTCTATGCTCTGTTTTTCACGATTTCCGTGATATCTTGGCCTCTGTGAGATGGAATTTCATCAAGCTTCATATTCAATTAGACCTTAATATAAATGATTCTGATTAGATTTTGGTGTATATTGTGCTACAAGTCCAAAGTTATTTTTAGTTTTAATGATAAAAGGGCATCAATACACATAAATAAAGCTCATATTGTTCATTTTTCTGGAACTGTCGATACATAAAATTGCCACGATTTTGAAGAAGTTTTATAAGAAACTTTTCAAATTATATCTTCTATAATAATAAAGAGAGAAGTTTGTGAGTGTGTCAGCGCAGTTCTGAGGAGACCGCTGCACGTAGAGTTACAAAATTTGGAGAGAATGTGCTTCTGAATATGAAGTTTTGTACCTCGAAGCCCGATTTTCAAATTTTTGATTAGATTTTTTTTAAGCTATTGCATAGCTTTTATCGCGGGCTTTGAGCGCGGCGACCGAATCCAAAAATTCCGTAACGCGAAAAATCCTAACACATCCGTAACGAAAAAAAACCTAACACTCGGCTAACGTCGTTTCAGTTCGGCAAACTTCGGCACGGTAGACTTCGGCAAACATTGAGGCGGTATTTTTCAGATTTTAGGATATCAAGTCTCAAACTTATGTTTCTTATGATCTAATTTTCATAGCGCGGCCAAATTTTGTTTGGTAATGTATTATGAGACAGTGTCAATTTTTGGTGACAGGAGACCCCCCACCGTGAGGGTCGAAAAAATTAAAATGCTTATATCTCGCGATCTAACTTTCGTAGCGCGGCCAAATTTTGTTTGGTAATTTATTATGACACATTGTTAATTTTTGGTGACAGGAGACACCCCCATGGTGAGGGTCGAAAAATTTAAAATGCTTATAACTCGCAATCTAATTTTCGTAGCGTGGCCAAATTTTGTTTGGTAATTTGTTATGAGACTGTTAATTTTTGGTTACAGGAGACCCGCCCAATGGTGAGGGTCGAAAAATTTAAAATGCTTATAACTCGCGATCTAATTTTCGTAGCGCGGCCAAATTTTGTTTGGTAATTTATTATGAGGCAATGTTAATTTTTGGTGACAGGAGACCCCCCACGGTTAGGATAGAAAAATTTAAAATGCTTATAACTCGCGATCTAATTTTCGTAGCTCGGCCAGATTTTGTTTGGTAATTTATTATGAGACAGTGTTAATTTTTGGTGACCGGAGACCCCCCCCCCAAGGTGAGGGTCGAAAAATTTAAAATGCTTATAACTCGCGATCTACTTTTCGTAACGCGGACAAATTTTGTTTGGTAATTTATTATGAGACAGTGCTAATTTTAGGTGACAGGAGACACCCCCCCCCCGTGAGGGTCGAAAAATTTAAAATGCTTATAACTCGCGATCTGTTTTCGTAGCGCGATCAAATTTTGTTTGGTAATTTATTAAGCTATTGCATAGCTTTTATCGCGGGCTTTCAGCGCGGCGACCGAATCTAGGAATTCCGTAACGAGAAAAAATCCTATCACTCCGGCTAACGACGTTTCAGTTTGGCAGACTTCGGCACGGTATCCTTCGATACACTTCGGCAGACATTGACGCGGTATTTTTGCATAAGTTGATAAAAAATTCTATGCAATAGCTTTACCGCGGCAGTCCCCGAGTGCCACACACTTTTTTTAATTTAATTTTTCAGTAAATTTTTAGCGTTCTTTTTATGTTTCGAGGCTATTTTTCCCCATTAGTGAAAAGAATAAGGTTTCATTCTTTTAACCCAACATAGTCATTTTAGTTCTCTATTCAATAAAGTACATTTGGAATTCGTGTAGCGACTTTTGAATTTTTAACGAATTTTTGAATGCGATTTTTAGTATTTTTTCGCGTTTTGCGGTACTTTTTGACATTGATAAAAAAAAAATTGTTTCAAATTTTCAGCCTAATTTACTAAATTTTGTCTGCTACGATTTGTGAATTTCATCGATTTTTAATACGACTTTCAGTGCGATTTTCCTGGTAATTGTTAACGATTTTTCGAATTTTTGTGCTTTTAGAATCGATTTTTTATCATTTTTGTCAATATTATTGGTTTTTTATGCATCAGGATTATCACGGATCCGGGCAACGCCGGGCGGGTCAGCTAGTTTAAAATATAAAATTGAGAATATTTAGAGAAATAGCTAGTTGCAAGCACTAGCTATTCTTATCATAGCGCACATTATATTATCGAGGACATATTGCGAGTCTCTCTCTATATATATTTTTATAAATGAACAGATGAGAGCGAACTATTTTAAAAAAATAATTAGTAGAATTAGTTCAACAGAAAGTTCAAGAAAGATTTAAAAACAAAACAAAACTGTCCTGTGTTTTAAATATATAAATTACTTTTCCTCTTTTGTTTTAGTAGTTGCTTAGCAACTCAATTTCAAAACATATCTGTTTCATACAAATTACATTCGAAAGCAAATATTTTTCCCAATTCGGCTGTGTAAAAATTTAAATTATTCAAAACTACATTTATGTTGAATTCTGGGGGTTTTTATTTATTTATTTATTTATAGATGAAACTCTAATTTCGTTATGGTAAATCAGCCGTAGAAAAATACTGATTTTTTTAATATTTTTTTAGATGCAAGTTTTTCATTATTTATTTGGTAATGGAGCCGGTACGTGATAGTGATTTTCAAAGTTTTGACCGTTTTTTTAATTTATCTCTTTATTAAAACTGAAGATATTTACATTTTTATTTAAAAAATTGAAACAATAAACAGCTGCAGAGTATAATTGAATATAATCGTATTTAATATAATAGTTCTTAAAAGTTGATTTTTTTTTCAGTTTTTGAGAAAATATTATACAAAAAAAAAAAAAAGTATAATCTAACATTATAAAAATATTTATTATAGGATGGTGGATGAAATGAAACATTAAATGTCTTGCGATATCGACGTTAAATCTCCTCATCTGGAGATTTACGAGTAAAAACTAGTTGGATGTGCCAAACCCAAAACTTTCTTCTATCTCATACGTACATTTTAATATTTTTAAAAAATAGTTACACATGTTAATGCTTTAATAATTTTAATTCAATATTATACCAACTTTGATTTTCCTCTTAAATTTTTGCTTCAGTCAATTAATCGGTTGATTGATTGATTGATTTTTGACGTCCGATTATCTGCGCAAGGGATATAGGACCAGGGGGGAATGCCCTTCGTGGGGGTCTTTCTAAGGGAACCTAACCCGTATTTACGCAAGGTTCGAAGAAAACCACGAAAACTCCGAACGGTTAGGCCGACAGCCGCGATTGGGTTCGAACGCAGCACCTGCCGTCTACCAGTTGAGAGGTCCGAACCTCTCGGCCACTGGTGGGGCCAGTCAATTAATCGGAGTAAAAACGAGTTTCCGTTTCTGCGCGAGCCGATGGACAATAGAATGATAGGCAGATTTTTTCAAATTCAGGGAGGACCTCCTTGCCATACCCAAAAACAATCATAAGAAAAAAATTTTGTTCAGTTCTATGCATAACTTCACACATTTTTTATGGTAAAATAATCAAAATGGACAGACAACGTGGTTATAGCTTCCCCCTTCCAGCAGATTTCTTTTTAATCAGGGAGGACCAACTAGCCATAGCCATACACTTACACAAAAAAATTGGTTCAATTCGATGCATAACTTAATATACTTTTAGTCGGTACAACACTGAAAATGACACAAAAATCGCTATTGCAGCACCCCTTCTGGCGAAATATTTCAAAAAAGAAGGATGGCCTGCTTGTTACAGCCAAAAACATTCACAAAAAATGTGGTTCAATTCTATGCATATCTACATGCACTTTTTGATGGTAGAATGGCGACATACGGACACACAGACACACGGACAGACAGACATTTTGTAAAAACATGTGTTTTGGAATCTCTGAAAGCTAAAACGTGTAAATCCGTCGAAAACCGGAAATCGAAAAAATTTCGATTACAATACTTTCTTCTATTAAAGATAGAAGAAAGTAAAAAAAATAAAAAATTTTGTCCCTCTCAAATAACACTAACAGTTAAACACAACATAAAAAGACTCCGCCAGTTGCTTTTTTTATTTGCAACTTAAGCTAATGAAAAAATTCATTAAACGCTCTTCTTTCCTCTATTTTTTCGGAATAAAATCGGTAATTAAAAATGCTAATGGGGTAAATTAATTAATAACTCGACAAATTTAAAGAGAGGTTTCAGGTAGTAAATTAAAAAAAGAAAAAAGTACAACTTTTTTTTTTTTTAATTCGTGTTTTGATGAGGATTTTTTTTATTTTCAATTTTTCTAGCAGTCAACAGAAAAAAGTGTCATTACAAAAAGGTTTTAAGTAACTATTAAAAGAAAAATAATTTTTTGAACTATTTAAGGAAGTTGCATTTAAAAAAAAAAATGCAGTTTAATTAGAGTTTTGACTTGTTGATTTGAGTGAAATTTTAAATAATAAATGTAAAAGTAATTTAAAAAAATAAGAAAATTTATGTGTCAGTATAGATTATGCTACATTTACAATATTGTAATAAAATAAGTTGAAAATGATGTCTAAATAAACAATTTGTGAAACATACAATGCATCTGAAAACTCAATTCTTGCAATGACCGTCAATAGACCAATCTATTAGACGAATGACCACCTATTTCAAATAGTATGACGTCATTATAATGCAGTGCAAACGATTTTCTCTCATAAACAATGTAAGGAATTCCTTTTCAGTGCCTCTATAAACAATCTAGAGATTTTAAACGCACCATTTTCATTAGCGAATGTGATATATTAAATTTCAGTAAAGGGCCGTCCATAAATTATGTCACACATTTTTTTTTTCAAAAATTTTGACCCCCTCCCTCGTTTTTTGTCACAAAGCGTCACATTACATCATACGCCCCCCCCCCCCCTCTTGTTACATGTCACACTACATTACGTTAACATATACAGTGGACTCTCTCTATTCTGAACACTCATGGGACCGACCAAAAATGTTCAGAATATGGGGGTGTTCAGTATAGAGGGAGATTGGAAATGCTACTATTACTACTAAAATTACAACTATTACTATGTACGGTGACCGAGCCGGTTGTTGATCAAATAAGGCCGGTTCCAAGGGGGTTTTATTATATTTCCTTTTTTCTAAGTTTTAAAAGTAAGCTAACATGATTTCTACTATCTTTAATCCTTTATGCAGAATTTTACACAAAAGTTTAACGATTCATAAAATAAAAGCTACAGAAAGTATTGATACGGCGATTTGTATTTTATAATTTTAGATATTTATTTATCATATGCAATTCAAAAAATTAACATCAATACTGACTTTGACTTATATAAACCTAACCCAGTTTGGCTGCTTAAAGGGTTAATGAATGTCTTATGGACAAAAATTAAACCTGCCGAAATTAAATAGCAACAAAATTATAAGCAAACAGTTTGTTTAATTGTCATTTTCTCAGTAGTTGATCAATCAAAGAAATCAGTCCAAAATTCCTAATTCAGTCTAAAATTCAAAAATTAATCTTTAAAATATCATGCTTAAACTGTTATTAAAAATATTTTATATAGAACTATTATTTGAAATAAGAATGATGGAAGTGGATTATTTTAACTTACCGCAATTGCCTTCAATTTATCAAAAACTAAATTTTTACATTTTCTAATAATGAACAGTCATAAAATGGCTTCTATTACAACAGGCGCCTGACAAGAATATAACAATAGGTGCTCCAACATTTAACCGAAGTTTCTATAAAACAAATTGCAATTTCAAGTATATACTTACAATCTAGCAATGATTTTGTCTCTTTATTAGGTGAGTTCGTAATTATGTAAATACGTAGCACCTATTGTTGTCGCTCAGTCCGTCCGTCTGTCTGTCTGTCCGTTTGTCCATCCGCCCGTCCTCATATAACAACGCAAAAACTACCCAACCGAATCGTTTGAAATTTAAAATACATAATTATTACATAATTTTGTCGAGTCATTTCAAATTTTATGAAAATCGGATGGATAGATCAATTACAGGGACAATCAAAAGGATTCCGTTACATTACGGTCAATGGGGAAAAAAGTTTCAAATGCATTTTAATTGTTTGAAATTTAAAACGTATATTTATTATATAATTTTGTCGAGTCATTTCAAATTTTATGAAAATCGTATGGATAGATCAATTACAGGGACAATCAAAAGGATTCCGTTACATTACGGTCAATGGGGAAAAAGTTTCAAATGCATTTTAATCGTTTGAAATTTAAAACGTATATTTATTACATAATTTTGTCGAGTCATTTCAAATGTTATGAAAATCGGATGCATTGATCAATTACAGGGACAATCAAAAGTATTCTGTGACATTACGGTCAATGGGGAAAAAAGTTTCAAATGCATTTTAATGGTGTTACATTCATTTGAATATAACAGAATTGACATGAATCTATGAAATATGTACTAAAAAATACATTTTGTACAATCTGTGATGCAAAGAATATTTATTATTAAATTACAGGGTCACACAAATGTATTCCACTAAATAATGTTATACGGGAAACATTGTTTGGGAGGTGTTTTAATTATATTAAACTACTTCACATTTTATGAATAAGATATACGTTAATGAAGTATAATAAAAATTACTCCCTGCATATTTACAGGAACACAAAGATTTCGACCACTATACTGTATCCAAAGTACGCTCTACTATATCAGCAAGATCTGAATATTTTAAAACTTCGTTATCAACGAACGCACCTCATTTGCTACGCTTTACGTGCAATTTTCAACTTGTTTTTTAATAAATTTTGATGAACAATTTTATTCATCTGAAACAGTTTCTCCGAATTTCCATGATCAGAATTTGAATTCAGATTGCAAATGTGTGTTCAGTTTACAGAGAGGTGGAGTAAAAATGGGGACCAAAAATAGCGTTAATAGTGGGGTGTTCGGATTAGAGGGTGTTCAGAATATAGAGAGTTCATCTTTTGTTAAGTCTATGGAGTTTCACCGGCAACGTGAGAATGTGTTCATAATATCGGGGTGTTCACGAGAGTGTTCAAATAGAGTCCACTGTACTTGCAGTTCAGCGACAAAGCACTACGTTATAGATAATATTTCAAATTTTATTTTTAAACTTTAACTATGTGTTTTATTGAAATTTGTTAGCATAAATATAACAAGTTGGAAATTGCACGTGAACGTAGCAAATGAGGTGCGTTCGTACGATAACGAAGTTTTAAAAATATTCAGATCTTGCTGATATAGTAGAGCGTACTCCGGATACAGTACAGTAGTCGAAATCATTACGTTTCTGTATATATACACAGGAAGTAATTTTTATTACACCTCAGCAACGTATATTTTATTCATAAAATGTGAAATAGTTGAATATAATTAAAACACTCACCAAACCATGTTTCCCCATATAGCATTATATAGTGGAATACTTTTGTGTGGCCCTGTAATTTAATAATAAAAATTCTTTGCATCACAGATTGTACAGAATGCATATTTTAGTATATATTTCATAGATTCATGCCAATTCTATTATGTTCGAATGACTGTAACATCATTAAAATGCATTTGAAACTTTTCCCCCATTGACCGTAATGTAACGGAATACTTTGGATTGTCCCTGTAATTGATCTATGCATCCGATTTTCATAACATTTGAAATGACTCGACTAAATTACGCAATAATTATATGTTTTAAATTTCAAACGATTAAAATGCATTTAAAACTCTTTTCCCTATTGACCGTAATGTAACGGAATCCTTTTGAATGTCCCTGTAATTGATCTGTCCATCCGATTTTCATAAAATTTTATATGACTCGACAAAATTATGTTATAATTATGTATTTTAAATTTCAAACGATTCGGTTGGGTAGTTTTTGCGTTGTTATATGCGGACAGACGGACAGACGGACGGACGGACGGACTGAGCGACAACAATATGTGCTACGTATTTACATAATTACGAACGCACCTAAAAATGAGTCGTGAACTTATTTTGTATGATATTAGATTAAGGTTTGCAATGAAAAACATAATCATCATACAATAATAATAAAATATTACTATAAAAAAGAAATTGCAAACTGTAGTATTTAGGAAATTGAAATAGAATTTAATATATGGTTTTAAATCTTATCTTTATTTTATGAATAAAAATTTTATCATTTAATCAGCTGACTTTTAATGCTTTTATTTTAATTAAAATGCGGGATGTCACATTTCTTCGTACCCTCTCCCACTCCCTTATCACAAACTGTCACAATTTCCCGAATCCCCCACCCCCCCTGCAAGCGTTTATGGGCGGCCCCTAACATACATATTATATAGCCAATTGTGACCGGCCACTTGTGATTTTAGATGTTTTGTTAAATATCTCAAAAAATACATGAGAAATTATTCTGAAACTCCAGGTGTGTAAACAAAATAGCACATGCCGTATATTTCCGTAAAGATATTTTTCAAAAATCCTATAAGAGACTGTTAATAAATTGAAAAAGAATGAAGATCTTTTGGATAATCCTGTCAAAATTAAAGTAGCGAAAGCGTCCAAACTGCACGTTATGATTAAGTGGCCTGTTGAAATAAACCGTGTTCATTTTTATGAGGATAGCATAAATACTCGTAGAGAAATTAAGGTTTTATAAAAACAATCCCAAATTTTGCCCCTTTTTTAAATAATTTACAGAGTTTTTAATATAAATTAATGTTCTTTAAAGATAATTTGACAAACAACATTGTACACAATACCCTGTAATGAGAATTACAAAATAATAAAAATTGTATGAAAAATGAGCAGGTTTTCTAAATAATGGTTCACTGCACATGCATGATCGCAATCAAAATATACAGGTCATAAAAAAAAACTTTGCCGGTATATGGAGCTCGAGCGGCCAGTCCCTTCAACCGATCGAGCTGAAATTTCAGATATAGCTATTCATATAGGTATGAGCTCGAGATTCTCTGAACGACGACAAAATGGCGCTCGCGGTTACGGTTATAGTTACAGAAACTCGAAATTTTCCAATGACAACACCCATTTTTTTCAGCGTATGCGAAAACCCTAAAGAACGTTGGAACCGTACGTGTATAGCAAGAAACGGACACGTTATACACGCGCAAAAAACTGTTCTGCAAATTCCCCCCATAAAAAAACACCATTGGGGCGCAAGGAGTAAATTTGCATATGACACAGAGTCAGTACACTAATCTCTGATTATAACACAGATCGGAGAAAACTTTCATTTTCTTCACATTTTCCACATGGGTGCCATCACAGGCAATTACACACTGCATGGTGGCGACTGTGGACAATACGACAATACAGCCGAACGTAACATCACATGAGGGATGTTTGCAATCTCACGTTTGATAAAATCTTTCAAATCCGACAAAATTTGCGGATTGCACATGTACACTCTAGATTTTAGATATCCCCAGAGCCTGAAATCCATAGGAGTTGAGGTCGGGAGATCGCGGAGGCCATTGACGTTACCAATTAAAGTGAAATGCGCCTCGTCCGTTCATAATATGCTATGCGAAGAGGTCGATCGTTATCTTCATCATATTGGATAAGAAATTCATTAACAAAGTCTACGTGTTGTTGATGGTCTCTCACTTCCAACATCTCGGCGCGCTTTTACCGGTAAAGAAACATGCGGATTACAGAGCGCAGTAACTTTAAGACCATTGATTTTGGTATATCAAATACGCGAGATGCATCTTTTGTAGTTTGCATGCGTCCTCTGGTCACTATGTGATGCACTTCCATAACAGTATCCTCAGGAACAGTTGGTCGTCCGGATCGCAGACTATCAAAGGTGCAGCCAATTTCTTCGAATTTCATTACTAAATCACTAAGAGCTTGTGAAATGCATAGGCCACGTATTTGGCAATGGTTTTGGCCGGTAAACGCGCCAAGTTTTCGCAGCATTCATCTCATTTTGATAATAGTTTTACTACCTCACCACGAACGAAGTCATTTTGTTGGCATCTGCCAGCTCCGACTGAAGAACTAACATTCCCACCCTACTTTTTATCCGTTTTCTACGGTGACTATCTGACAAACGATGTTCCGTGATTGGTATTTTGTTTCTGTCACATTTAAATTTTCTTTGCGCGCCTTGGTCGTGTTTTATTGGGGCCGTTCGTAGAGCTTATTTTGTGCGAGCATAACGCATTCGTTTATTGCAATAACCATACCGTTCCAACGCTCTTTAGGGTTTTTGCATGCGCTGAGCATTTTGCGATGAAAAAAATGGGTGTTGCCATTGGAAATTTTCGAGTTTCTGTAACTATAATCGTAACCGTGGGGGCCATTTTGTGGCCGTTCACAGAATCTCGAGCTGATATCTCTGAATAGCTATATCTGAAATTTCACCTCGATCGGTTGAACGGGCTGGCCGCTAGAGCTCCATATATCGAAAAAGTTTTTTAATGACCACTCTCTAATTTGCATAATGTGTTTGTAAATGTACAGAGAAAGTTTTGTGAAAATCTAAAAAAAAAAATAGCTTGAAATTTCTGAAAATTACCGTTGATAGAATAAGCTCAAAATCCGTTATTCCCAAACTGAAGCAAAAAAGATGATTGGCTGTATCCACATATCCATTGATTATTGCCAATATAACATACACAATATTGCACTTACTGCTATATTTGGAAACATTATATTGTCATTTAAAACTATCACTTTTCTTTATGTGTTTTTAATTAAACTATTTTTGAGACTTTCACCATTACAGATTCTGTTTCCACGTACCCCCAGGTTGGAATCGCTGCTTTTAACTATAAATTACTCTATGATATATACCAGGGATGGCGAATCTATGGCACCCTTGCCACTTTCAGAACGCGAAAGAATAATTTTTGCACGGTATTGCTGTGGCTCTAAATCAAAATAAAGTGAGATTATTTAAAAGCACTGTTTTCACAAATAAATAATATCAAAACTCAAGCTGAAAGCACTTGTCAAATAAATCCGGTTCAGTTTGCATTAAAATTAACCTTATATGAAGATGCAACAACAGTAATCAAATCATCACATTATTTTTTTTATTACTCACTAAAATACATTTGTTTCCATAACTATTATAATGTAATACCTGCATGTCCGCTTTTCATATTTTTTAAATCTCAAAAAGAAAAAAGTAATTTTAAACCGTTATGTTCTCAGCTACAAAAATTTGTTTTTTATTTGGCACGTCATGATCACGTAAAATATACAGTCCGCTTCCCGTTAATTCTAACTGTTGGGGACCACAAGAAATGTTCGAATTATCCGAAGTTCGAATTATGGAAAATATGAAATGAAAGCATGTTTAATATGGTACTATTATAAAGGAATTAATGTTCTAGTTAGCCTCCGATGCTATTTCTTTCAGACAAGCTAAAAAATGTCGTGTCATCAGCCCTGAATTTTCTACTGAACCGATTTTGATAATTATTTTTTAAAATGAATGCTATTTATTTGCAGTTGTGCTCATTTTAGCTATTTTTTAATTTATTTCCATTTTTATATTTTATTTTTAATTTTAAATACTTTTTACGATATTTCTTCAAAATGGTGGCAACACAGTTTAGCTTTTCTCTCGATAATAAAAATTTAATTTACAAAATGATTGCGTATAATTATGCACTTGAAAGAGAATTGAGGTAAAAAAATATATATATTTACTGAGAAATAATATTAATAATGTAAATATAAAATAATTTATGATAAAAATTAATGTTTAAAGCAAAATAAGAAAAATTTCAAATGAGGAAAATGATGTCATTCACAACCAGATAAATGGGAATTACAACATTATTACGGATGCCTTTTTCATATTACTAACTAGCTGACCCGCCCGGCGTTGCCCGGGTCCGTATTAACAATATTAAACGAACTTGAAATTTGTATGATTTTATCAATAACTGGAAGCATGCAGAAATGCATTGTCTGAAATACGTTGCAGCTGACTTTGTGAAAAATCGGTTTTAAAAACAACAACTAATATTAAGCTCTAAAAATACTTAAAATGAGCAATGAGAAACACGGGAGGGAACATGTATCCAACGATTGCGTTAGTTTCGTGTTAAAGTGTTGATATTTACCCGTAAAAATCACTGTTAAATCACGTAACTAATTATTTTTTTCACATAGAAATCCCAAGTGAAATATTTTGAATTTCAAACTAATTATATCATTCTTAAATCCGACTATACCTTGAATGAATCGATACGCGATGATAAAAGATTGGTATATAGTATTATAATTTCAGAGCCATTTAACAAAAGTGTATATTTTTAATCAAAGCATGCGTAATGTTGACTCTGTGGACAAATTCCTAACCGTAAACTTTTGTACCATAACCATAATCTGTCTGTAACCTAACTGCGACTTAACATTACCCTACCGTAACTTAAATATAACATAAATGTAACCTAGCCGTCACTTTGAAATATCAATATAGAAGCATCATTTAAGATTTTGCTTGAAAAGTTAGCATTCTTTCGTTAATGTCTTAAAATCGTCTGCACTCTGAAATCTAGATTTTAGACTAATATTTGTTATTTAAGTTTTCGCGCATGATTTTAAAAGAATGTTTTCATAAATATATTTTATATATTGATATAGAGTTATTAATATGTTGTTATATTAAAACCATATTTTCATCTACGTTATAAAGTATTAAAAAGTTCTGAAAAAAAAAGAAACCTTTTAGTAATACAATTTTTAGTTCAAATCAAATGTTTTCAATATTTTATTTTATTTTATTTTGACATTTAATTATTTCGAATTTATCAATTTCAATTATTTTAAAAGCAAACATTTTTTTAAAAATAAATAATATAATAGAAAAAAGACCATTTTAAAAAATTACTATTTCTTCATAAAATACGCTTCGGCTGTAATTCATTTCTTTCAATTCGTCTTATTAATACAAAATCACTTCCACATGCTTTTGTTTGGGACATTAAAATTTGAGCGATAAATGATTTAATATTGCAACCCTTTTTTCGGTTCACTTCACCACCACCTATCTTTTTCCTCCATGGTTTACAACCGCTGTGATAAAAAATCATCATTTAAACTGACAGTTTGCCAGTCTATGAATTTTAAAGGTCTATTCCCAGCTTTTTTAATTATTTATGCGAAAATTTTATGCAACCAACCAACCATAACTGAATGAAGAGAAAAAAAGAAGAAAAAAGGCGATTTTTTATGAGAGTGATCTTTGGAATTTAATTAATTACTCAGTTAATAAATAGAATTTCGAAATTCTGAAGCTCAGGTGCATCAGGAGAGATATTGGGCTACTCTCATAAAAATTTTGAGCTTCGTACGTCCCATAGATTTTGCTAGCCATCGCAGACACACACACACACACACACACACACACACACACACGCAGACAGAGCGATTTGTTATTTTATTAGTATAGATAACAGTAACTTTTTAAAAATCATTTGAAGAGAAAATGATGTCACTATTTAAAACATCGCATTTTTACGCATAACGATAGTACATTTGAATATTTCTTGTCATTATGGACACTGAGATTGAGATTTTACTTTCAGATGACTTCAGTTAGTTAAAATAATGTCACAGTAAAAATAAAATTAGTTTTTTTTTTTTTTTTTTTTTTTAATAAAACTATTTTTCTCTGAGTGCATATAAAATAAAATTTCTGGATTTCCCCGGAACTCAGATTACAATTTTAACTGAAGATGTGCGAATACTGTAACTGGCAAACTTGACATTAATTTTGGAAATATATTTATTATGCATTGATTCAATAATGTAATTACTTTTGCTTTTTTTTAAAAACCAAATCGATCGGGTCTTTTAAACATTTCATTCGTCGAATTCGACGGGATTCCACCCGTTTTATTATTAAAATGCATTTCCCTTTTCTCAGAGTCTATAAAAAAGTGTTTAAACTAAAGAAAAAATCCGTTTTTGATGAATCAACACGTCGAATTGTATCTCTTTATTATTCTGTAATTCCAATGTCTCAGAGGGAAATCGCTAATCAATTGGGTATTCCACGCCGTTCTGTTTGCTAATATATTGAAAAACACAAAAATGAAGTTACTTCATTCTAAACGGCATTCTAAACGGGGTCGCCCTTCTAAAAAACCTCTATCGATTTTTTTTCTAATCGGAGGCGAAATTAAATTCTGCAATGGCAGAATCTACATTGAACTTGTGTTTTTAAATTTATTTCGTCTGTTATCATCAGAATATGACTTAATATTAAATTAGAATGCATAAATACATAAACTAATTAAAAGATTAGAAACAAGCACGATGGAAGAAAAATTTAAAGCGTCACTGATGAACAGACAGGGCTCTAAGAAAGTGGATATCAATTGCATTGTATTATATGTATACTCATTCGGAACAATTTTCACAAAATCAAAGAAAGAAAGTTGTTAAAATGATTTGAAATCCATGAGAAAGAAGAAAAAATGAACAATCGGAATTATCGTTAGTTCGAAGTCGAGAGAAAATGAGTTCGAATTAATGAAAATTTTTAACGCTATTTTACCATTGAAAATTTCGGGACTTCTTGTTTAGTTCGAATTAGGCGAAGATTCGAATTATCCGATTTCGAATTAACGAGAGTCGACTGTACATATATATATATATATATATTGATGACATTCGATTTTTAAAAATAATTTTTTATCAGTCAAATATCTGTGAAACATTGCACTGACCCTGTTGTCAAGGAACCTGTGTTGTGGATACCCACAATATTCAAAAACTAGAACACTAACTGCAACCGGAAATGATGAATTGCAGAATTCTATCTTTACATGCATGAAAATAGTTAAATTACATTTTTTAAATATTGCTTTTCGTTGCAATTTTTGTGGCTACCTACATGAAGAATAATTAAAAAAAATTTAATTTAGCAAATTACAATGACTATTTCGAAAATGATATTTTAAAAAACTGAAATTTTAAAGACATATAAATAAATTCTATTTTTAAATTAATAATAATAATAAACATCATTTTTAGGATGATTATAACGAGTCATATATTACGTACGCCATGCATTAAACATTAACATTCCTAGACCAACGATAAAAAAAACAGTAGATTACAGATAGGCAACTTTATCAGTTTAAAATGTGCATTTTATTGTATGGAGTTAATAAGACAGACATTTGAACGCCTCATATTACATACGACATGGATTAAACATTAGTATAGGTGGACTCATCACAAACAAATTTTAAATGAAATATCTGTTTTACAATTTCCGAAACTGCACATTTTTCAACTTCTAAATATCGCACATTTTTAATTTTTACACCGTTGCGTAGAGAAAAAAATGCACTTTTTAATGAAATTTGTTTGAAATCTCTACCGTAATATGTTGTTAAATTATTATTTTTTTTAAAAAAGTTTTAATTACTCTTTTTGTCATCTCGGCAACAGAAGTATTCCGTCTTTTGACATTAAACTTGGACCAATCAGAAAACGAACAAAATAAACAACAGAAGTATTCCATTTTTGGACATTAAACTTGGATCAATCAGAAAACGAATAAAATAAAAAACAGAAGTATTCCATTTTTGGACATTAAACTTGGACCAATCAGAAAACGAATAAAATAAAAAACAGAAGTATTCCATTTTTGGACCAACCAGAAAACGAATAAAATAAAAAAAACAGAAGTATTCCATTTTTGGACATTAAGCTTGGACCAATCAGAAAACGAATAAAATGAAAAACAGAAGTATTCCATTTTTGGACATTAAACTTAGACCAATCAGGAAACGAATAAAATAAACCAACTTTATAGCGGAATTCAACCAATAAAAAGATTCAGATATGCTTTAGATTTCCCAATTCTCTACCGAGAACAACTATTTTTTTTTCCAAATAGTTAAAATTGTTTAAAAAAAGGCGCGAAGTCTTTAAAAAAGGGAATCTATTTTAAATAACACGAAAAGCTAAACAAAGTAAAAAGATTTTGCGAACTATGCTCCCCTCCCCCTTTCTCTCCCTTTTTATGTAATTGTCACTTCAGCTAATGAAAAAATTCTTTAAACACTCCTCTTTTTTTTTTCTGCAGCATAAAATCGGCAATTAAAAGTGCTAACGGGATACATTAATTAATAACTCGAAGAATTTAAAGAGATTTTTCAGCTAGTTTATTTAAAACATATTAAACGGTATTTTTTTTTAAATTCCTATTTTGATGGTTTTATTTATTTATTTATTTTTTAATTTCTAACAGTCAAAAGAAAAATGTCACTACAAAAAGGTTTTATATACTTAATTGGAGAAAAATGTTTTTTAAACTGTTTAAGGGAACTGATTCTAGTATTATTATTTTATTTTAAGTTTCTATTTAGATGAAATTTTTAAGTGCTATCTTCCTTTCGAGTCCGAATTTTATTTCAGTTAAAAAAAAAAAAAAAAAAAATACGTTAATAACATTAAATCTAGCTATACAAATAGATTAATTGGTGTTTAACAAATATTTAACTCTCTGAGACATAATGGATGCGATTTTTTGCGTACTATTCAATTCATATTCATATGACAATACGCTAAGGAAGAATTTTTGGAGACTATTAGAAAATATGGTATTATAATAAAATTTAACTTATATTACAGGTTTCTAATACTTTCTGTGCTTTATTGCACACGATTCTTTCAGGAAAGTAAATTTTCTTTTAAATTTATAGAGTGAAATGAATGGTTAAAATAAAGTATCGCAAACGGCGCAAAGAGAACAGAGCAAATAAAAACTAGTCGTTGGGGGGCCACCGTAATACTTACCCATCATAATGTAAAATATGAAAATGAAACGCGTGTAAACTATCTATGGCAACTCCAAAATAAAATTTAAAAGCATAAATAAATAATTTTAACATACAATAATGCTCCATTAATGAATTGCTGATGAGCCAATTTTGACTAATTGTCTGAGCGAAGCGAAGTCTTTATACTCAGAGATACGTAACGATATTAAAAGTCAAAAAAATTCTTTCGTCAAGCAAATCTCAAAAAGTACTTGTCGGATTTTGATTCTGTTTGTACCAATAGGTACCTATGAAGGTAATCTGGTGAATGCACTACATACGAAAAATTAGTTCCAAATAGTTTAAAAGTTATATTAAAAAAACTGATAAAAAAGCACAATTTATTTGCATACGTCACAGAAATTTGGTGTGCGTGATTTTCACCAGCTGGATATTTTCGTAGATAACCGAATCAGTACATGGAGTAAATAGTAATCATTAACGCACTCAAAAATATTGAATGCAATAAAACATTTTAAAATTTAATCATGCAGGAAAATAAAACTGTTATTTTTTTATATTAAAAAAATGTCATAAAAACTTTGATTTTGAGATTTTTTGATAGCTAAAAGAATGTTTTATATATTTCGCGTGTGAAAATTAGAAACAATTACGTTTTTAAATAAAAAGTTTCTTTTATGACATCATTTTCCCTTTATATTTATTTTCATTGCATGTTTTCTTTTAACTTATATTTTGTTTGTGTGTGGAAGTCAATTCTGGTCACTAATTTTTCGGCACGGATACCACAAGCGCATTAGATTTGGCGCAATTTTTTTCAAACCCCATTTGGCGAAAACTCCGTTTTCAAATAACGCTTACATACACATTTTTAAATAATTTTCTATTTTCAAAAAGAACTTACAGTAAATAAAATAATAATAATAATTAATAACTATAAAAAGAAATATTTTATGTAATTAAAAAAAGGAAATGAAAGTAAATAAACATTTTATGAGTAAATAAACAAATAATAAATAAATAAAGCCGGGTTACCATCTGAGGTAAAATAATGCCATTTTGACGCCAATTATGTACCCTGGTGCATATGTGACATCTTTTCCCATTTTTCATCCATTTCCTGTTGACATACAACTTTGAAATTTGGAATATGTATGCATACCTGGGAGCAATACTGGAATTAGACATTGATGTTTTTTTAAATTTGATCCAAAAAGGGGCAACGGGGGCTATTTTTTTAAAGATTTATACTGCATAAAGGAGCCACTTACCTATTTTTATATACAAGAAGAAGTGGTATGTAAAAACAATTATAGTATACATAAATAAAATACTTGAGATAATATACTAGAGATATAAGCACCGTGTTTGGCGAGATATTTTATGCCAATTAGGCGAAAACATCGTTTTGATCACCAGATACATATAGCATGCTATAATAACACGTTATTTATTTATTTCAAAATGAAAAAAAGGAATAAACGAAAAATTTTCTGTTATTAAAAAAAAAAGAAATAACAATCAATAAATGATAATATTTTTAGAACAAACAATTTATTATAATATTTATATGATAACCAGCATGTTAGGCAACTGAACGCCATTTTGGCACCAATTAGGTACCTCGGTATGTATAGGGCATATATGTGCCATACTTATTTGTAAAACTGAGCATGAACGTTTACCAAGTGTGTTTTCATAGTCGCTTATATCTTTTTGCAACATAGAGCACCTTCCGAAGCCAAAACTGCACAAAAAAAAAAAAAAATCAATATTTGCAGTATTTTTTTTTTCTTTATGTAATGCACATTTTGTAATCAGTAGGCTCGATAATCAGACCTCGTTTTTTTGCTTTCAAAGATGATATTTCATACGACGTCTTTTTTGGATTCGTCGTTTTTCCATATTTGATAGTATGCGTCTACTCGTTTTGTAACTTTTTTTGTAACTTTCTTCTTTAATAACAGCCAAATTTGGATTTCCTATTTAAATAAAAATTCTTCTCAATACAAAGAATTTTGTTAAAATAAATAAATAAATGAAATGCGGACATCTATTGCTCAAAGCACAAAATTTTTCCTATTGAGTTAATAAAAATCAGTAAAAACATAATTTTTATGATAATAAAAAGGTGACTATGTAATAACAGAGTCATATATTATGTACGTTATGGATTAAGTATGAATATTTCTCCGCCATTTATAAATAATAATAATAATAAAATAAAATGCGGACAGACCAAAGTCTATATTTGACTAAAAACAACAACCATTTTCTAAATGCTTTAAAAAGATGGCCAATGAAAAGTGATATTTCAAAAGTATTATGAAATTAGTTAAAAACCATTTATTTTAAACTAAATGAATAAAAGATTTATATTTTTAATGAAATAAATGGGATTTGAAAAATTATTGGAAATTTATCACCATAGATGTATCAATATTACAATCAGTACTTTGTATGCAAAATGGAACAATTAGCAATACTTTTTGAACCCGAAAAATGGTCGTTGCTTTCTTTAAGGTTAAAAAGGAGGTTACGAAATATTCCTATACAGAGATGCCAAGCCCCCCGCTTATTGCACAGCAGAATTTTCTTATAGGAAAAGTTATTTTTTAAATCCACAGAATGTTCCTATTTAATAAAAGATTTTCTGTATTAAAATACCGGTATCCAAAATACCGGAGACTTGGCAGCTCTGCCTATAACATTTTAATTAATCACGGTACTTTTTTTTATCGGATTCAAATTTAGTGAAGACAACGTTTTTTGGCCAAAAGCAGCTTTTTTCCACATGTGTTGTGTAACTACGATACAATTACTCGATGCTGAAATAATATGTGTTGACTTAAGCTATTATTGCTTCCTCTTATTTATTTATTTGAATTTTAAATAATATGACTCAAAATCGTGTTTTTTAAATGTATGGAAAAAATGCATTTCGAGAGAGGGCGAAAAGAACAATATTTGGCGATTTATTACCTGCGTTTGGCTAAGTTTCTTACTACCTTGTATTTAATACTCTTCACAATACTTCGCTGTTATATGGACTTAGGCGCTTTTATAAAAAGTTTGACGTAGTTCGGGCTTAAGAAAGTGAGTATTTTATTGAATAATACAAATAAATGAAAAATGAATACTAAGAAATACTAATAAAAGAAAAATGAAGCGTTATATTTATCTATTTATATTTTAAAATGCATCTGCTAGCACTGTTTAGATAATTTATGTGTATATAATAGGAGATAAATAGCTTTTGATTCTGTATTTCTATGTTTTAAAGCATTAACGTTTGTGTGTTTTTCGTTATCATTGGGAGTACCTAGCCGATTTAAAAAATAATGTGGGCAAAAAATGTTGGCAACTATCTTTGCTGCAAAATATACTATATTTTGCGTAGGAACAATAATCACCATCAATGCACGAGCAAAAAAAGTTCTAAAATTGAGAATTCTTTGATGTCGATATGACTAAAAATTTAAAATCTTTTTTTTTTTTTTTTTTTTTTTTTTTTTTTTTTTTTTTTTTGTGGCAACTTTTAGGATATAATATTCTCGTTATGAACGATTTCTAAAACATTCGACAATTTAATTTCACAAATTAAACATTTTTTTTTTCTAGAAAAAGTTTTAAACCCAATTTATTGAGAATATTGCAATTTCTAGGATACTGTTGGGGTCAGAAACTATAACTTTGGCATCACAGTAACTTATAAGATGTAAGTGCTCGTTTAGGACAAATTTTTAAAAAAGGATTCCTTAACTCTAATCGACAACCTCATTGCATCCGTGGAAAACAGATATTCAACATTATAAACTATTCGGACGGATTTCACACCGTATAAAATACACTCCATTCTCTTCAAACATAATAGTTTATGTTATTTATAGTTTCTAAAATCGGTGCGAAGCTTCTGTTTATGCTCATGACATCATTTCAAAGAGTTATATTTCCAATATAGGAAAATTTGGTGTTTTATTGTCTGTGTTACTTTTAACATTTTGCATATTTCCAATTTTATATCCATGCATGGTTTGCTTTTCTTTTATAAAAATAGTATATGCAACTTTATGTATAAGATTTTGTAATTCTATGATTCAATATGCTTATTTTCATCATATTTTATCACAATGAATGACCAATTAAAGGTAACATCTCATTTTCTTTACTTATCGCAAGTTATTAAATGTTTATTCTCAGCAATATCGCTCAGACTAATCCCTCTGAGGGAAGTCCTAGTTATATAAAACGCCAAAATACTCGAGTAATACCGGATTGCGTAAAAGAAACATCCTTATGACTCAAAAAATAATAATCATATTAACTAAAAATTTACTGTGTTGAATTAAGCGTCTAATTTCCAACTAAAATATACCTCTGTATTGAAATTTGAATGAAATACAGGGTCATGAAAAATCGAAGAATTTGGAAAACAGGATTACACATATCTCGACAAATAATAATCCGATCGACTTCGTTTTTTATGCAAAATTTGTGTCATTTTATTGCCTTTTACCTCCAATCCTTAAAATAAAAAATTTCGAAAATTTTTATATACCTTTCATCAGAACGAATTTTTCGAGAGTCCGGAAAAAATAGTTCCGGATAATCGAGGTTACTGATATTAAATAGGCTTCGTCCCATTCTTACATACTAAGTACATATAAAATTTCAAGTCTCTATCTCAATTTGTTCGGGAGATAGAGCGGTTACAGACAGACAGACAGACACACAGACGGACGGACGGCAATTTTTTTTTCCTAAAAATATGTTTTTCGGAATCTCCAGTGCCTAAAACGTGTAAATCCGTGAAAAAAAAATTTCGATGTTTCAAAACGATTGCAAGACTTACCCTATACTACGTATGATGGGTAAGTAATAACTATTATTATTACTAAATGCCTAAACATAAATGAAGTAATGTAGTAAATGCATAAACATACACTAACCTTATTATCTTTAAATAGTAGCAAAAGTAATTCTTAAAACAAAGAAAATACTCCATTAAAAGACATGTACTATTAATAGTACACCAGCCCCGAAAAAGGTTAAATGAAATTATAAAAATCTTTTTTTTTTTTTTTCATTTCTTTCTTTTTTCTTCTTTTTCTTTGTTGATGTTGTTGTTGTTATTATTGTTTTATAACTCTTCTCTTTTATTGTTTTATATTCTATTGTTTTATTTTCTATCGTTTTATTCTTTTATTCTTTTATATTCTATTCTTTTATTGTTTTATAACTGCACTCTTTTAACCTTTTCGTTTCCGATACTAAAATAATATTACAACTATTCATTCAATTATTTTTAAGAAGTCCGGGACACATTTTTAAATATTTTTTTTTCTTCAGTTGAAATTTCGCAATTTTTTGTGATAGTTAACCATATTATTTATAAACAAAATCACATGATAAAACTTCTCATAACTTTTTTAACCATTTGAAAAATGGTTGTTGTTTTCGGGAGAATGGACCCGATGATGTTACCACTTTTGAATGATGTTACCACTTTTGAATGATGTGGTCACTTTTGAATTTAAATTAATTTCTTTACTTTTAGAAGAGTTTTTATTTGAATTTAAATTAAATTCTTTACTTTTAGAAGAATTTTTATTTGAATAGTAAATTAAAATGGTTAAAATCATTGTAATAAAGGAGAAAACTAACAAATTTAAAAATGGGTAGACGGAAATTAACAGATACGGAAAAAGCCGAAGCCAAAGAAATGAATGAACGTGAATATCGCATTCAATGATATTAAACACAGTCAACATGTATAAGTTGCTTATTAGTTTGGCGATTCGTATCATTTGGCGAAATTGGTCGACGGGATAACTGAGTAATACTGTATTTGGTTTGGCGCAAAAACGTCTTTCAATGCAGAAAATGATAAAATCAAAAGATTATTGAGCCGCTGAAAACCAATTACGTGTTGAAAGGCGATCACGAAAAAGGAAGCAATTTAATGCCGAACCGATTAATTGTAAAACATCATGTCGCCAGGGCGACCAATCCACTAGCCATGGCGTTTTACTATCGGTCGGTTCTAACCAGGAAAATTTGAGTGCCAATAGTGATTCTAACAAGCCGGAAAATGTTATAGCTATTACTCTTGATTTTCCACCACCTAAAAAGAAAACTAAAAAGCAATCGGCTTGGGAAAAACTGGGAAAAAACTTTTTTGATTCGATGTCTGATGGACCCATTCACAGATGCATGTGCTGCGATCGATTTTGGTTTAAAACCTCCATCACCAAAATTCTGCTCTGTAAAATCAAACAATATATGCCAAAGTCTTACAAGTATAACAGTATATGCCAAAGCTGTATTTTAATAATGATTACTTTTGCACCAACAATGTTAAATAGTTTGAAATGTTTCTTTCGTCGCCAACTTTTATGCTTGGCGACAATAGAGTGATATAACTTAAACGAACCGTACCTTCAAATTGCAGCATGTATAAAGTCATTTATAGCAGTGGCACGGATAATACACAATAAAACAACTGGTATTTAGCTTAAAATGATAGATGAATGTATCGAGTGAAACATTTTTTTAATTTAAAATTTATCAAAAAATTGGAGCCCTTGGCTGTTTTAAATCAGGGATAGTTGGGGATCAATTTTTTCTTCTTAATTTTTGAAATTTTAAATTATTTCTTTTAATTTGTTCAGAAAAATCCATAAAACAGCGTGGAGTGATTTCCGTCTATGAAAGCACTTTTAAGCTATCTTTCTGAAACCACCTATCGATTGGTCACTATCATGCCTGTTTTTATTTTTGTACTTTTTATGAGCTTATTTTTAATATTTTATATTAAAGCAAATTTATAAAAGCTAAATTGCGCCTTCAAAATACGTGAAAACGTATTTTTACGTGCTGAAAAAACCCGGCAATTTTTTTTTACTGTTATCATCGTGATTAAAGATTCTGGCACTTTCCCCTACAAGCATTTCAAAGATAGACCGTAAAAAATGGATAATTTGAAATTTATTAGCATTTCTTTTTTTTCGTTCCAAAATCTCTTACCTACCACTGTGAGATGCATTTGTTTTGAGATGATATTGCCTCACGTTTTCAAGTATGTAAATAATGGCGCCCTTTAATGAGAAACAAGAGCTAAAGAACGCCCCTGCTTACATAACCCTAATAGCATGCATGGTCAGAGTGACGTCACTGTGAGTCACTTTGGTCAAATCACATCTGTGACCAAAATGCCACCTCTCAGTGACGTCACATTGCGACTGAGATGTGACTTTCTTAAAAATCTTTAGAAATTTATAAATATCCTTCAAAACATGTTTTTTACTTTAAAAAACATGTTTTTGGTAATTTAAATATCGTCGCTTTTGTCACAGTTTCGTCACAATATTTATGTCAAATTAGTCACAAATGACACATTTTTCGCAAATTTGTCACATTGTGACCACTTTGTGAAACGTCACAAAAGAGCTCTAAAACGGCCATAACGACTTCACATTTTAGTCACTGTGACTTCACATCGACGTCACGTTACGCCAAATCGACAATCAATGGTCACAAAGTCACAATGTGACTTCACAACGACGTTGCAGTGACATCACCATGCTTTACGGGTAAAGGTTGGACAGCCTTGCAGTGTAGTATCCGAAAACTTTTGTGTGTCCCTGTAAATACTGTATGCTTTCTATTATAAGTTACTTTTAGTCACCTTCAGCAACGCTTATCAATTTCATAGAATATGAAATAGTTTAGTTCAGGGCTGTTCAACCTTTCAATAAGTAGGGGCGCACCTCAGCTCTTGGCACTCAATGACGGGCGCCATTTCGTCACCTGAGAATAGTAAGGTTCTATTTGTGTTTTTGAAAAAATTGACTTACCGATATAGAAATGTTCTATTTGTATCTATGAAGGCATTTCTGGATTAAAATAATGTCATAACATAATCGTTATGCCATATGTAAATTATGTATAACATCATTTTGATACTAAAATGCCCTCATAGATACAAATAGAACATTTCTATATCGGTAAGTCAATTTAACAAAAGACACACAAATAGAACCTTACTATTCTCAGGTGACGATTTGTCACATGACTGAAAACTTGCGGCAAAATTATCGCACAGTATTAGTATACTAGCGGCCTTCGCCCGCTACGCTGGTCGGTTTATCTAAAGAAATCTTGAAGAAGTAGTTAGATAAGGTTCAGACATACATTAAAAAAAAAAAAAAAGCAAGTCGATCATTCAAAAAACGTTGGGAAATATCAAATATTTACTGTAATTTTTTAAGAAAAACAAAGTTTCGAAAAAAAAAATTAAATCGAAAAAAAAATTACACTGACATATTAATGCAAGGAAATTTTCCCAGAGAGAAAATTCGCCTTGAATACAATATTTCAAATTCTTTTAATTGCTTATAGGCGTTAATGCCAACATAGTGAAAAAAAATTCCATGCTGGGAATCGAACCCGGGCCATCAGTATGGCGCACTGACGTTCTACCGACTAAACCACATGGAACGACAGCCAGCTTGAAACTTTCTCATACTTAAGTAGACTGGCGAAAACATAACGATAGCGCGTTTTAAAATCGCACAGTGACATCTATTGGATTTTATATGTACTAAAAAACGTTATGTACTAAAAAACGTGAGCAGCGCACCTAATAGTTTCTTTTGTTTCTTTTTGTTACTTTTTTGTCTGTTGTCCGATTTTGATGAAACAAAGCCTATACACTGCCCGGGAGTGTGCATTCTTCATTAGTGAAAACCGCATAAAAATCCATTCAGTAGTTACGAAGATAACCTCGAACAAACAGACAGACAGACAGACAGACAAAAAATTCAAAAAATTTTTTTTTGTGTTTCATTGGTTTTCTTTTATCGCCCTGACTCCATTTTTGTCAATTATCTTCAATGTACAGACACACCGGGTCCTACTGTTTTATTATATGTATAGATATGCAGGTCTTAACTTAATACAAATTTATCTTAGAGCGATAGACAAAAGGCCCTACTTTTCTGAAGTTACATGGATCAAATTTTAAACTAGGACTTCCCTCAGAGGGATTAGTCTGAGCGATATTGCTGAGAACACACATTTAATAACTTGCGATAAGTAAAGAAAATGAGATGTTACCTTTAATTGGTCATTCATTGTGATAAAATATAATGATGAAAATAAGCATATCGAATAGTAGAACTACAAAATCTTGTTGCATATACTATTTTTATAAAAGAAAAGCAAACCATGCATGGATATAAAATTGGAAATATGCAAAATGTTAAAAGTAATACAGAAAATAAAACACCAAATTTTCCTATATTGGAAATATAGCTCTTTGAAATGATGTCATGAGCAGAAACAGAAGCTTCGCACCGATTTGAGAAACTATAAATAACATAAACTATTATGTTTGAAGAGAAATGGAGTGTATTTTATATGGTGTGACATCCGTCCGAATAGTTTATAATGTTGAATATCTGTTTTCCACGGATGCAATGAGGTTGTCGATAAGAGTTAAGGAATCCTTTTTTAAAAATTTGTCCTAAACGAGCACTTACATCTTATAAGTTACTGTGATGCCAAAGTTATAGTTTCTGACCCCAACAGTATCCTAGAAATTGCAATATTCACAATAAAATGGGTTTAAAACTTTTTCTAGAAAAAAAATGTTTAATATGTGAAATTAAATTGTCGAATGTTTTAGAAATCGTTCATAACGAGAATAATATATCTTAAAAGTTGCCACAAAAAAAAAAAAAAAAAAAAAAAAAAAAAAAAAAGATTTAAAATTTTTAGTTATATCAACATCAAAGAATTCTCAATTTTAGAACTTTTTTTGCTCGTGCATTGATGGTGATTATTGTTCCTACGCAAAATATAGTATATTTTGCAGCAAAGATGGTTACCAACATCTTTTGCCCACATTATTTTTAAAATCGGCTAGGTACTCCCAATGCTAACGGAAAACACAAATGTTAATGCTTTATAGCATAGAAATAAAGAATTTATCTCCTATTCTAAACACATGACATAAATTATCTAATTAGTGCTAGCAGATGAATTTTTAAATATACATAGATCAATATAATGCTTCATTTTTCTTTTATTAGTATTTCTTAGTATTCATTTTTCATTTATTTGTATTATTCAGTAAAAAACTCACTTTCTTAAGCCCGGATTACGTCAAACTTTTTATAAAAGCGCCTAAGTCCATATAACAGCGAAGTACTGTGAAGAGTATTAAATACAAGGTAGTAAGACACTTAGCCCAACGCAGGTAATAAATCGCCAAATATTGTTCTTTTCGCCCTCTCCCGAAATGCATTTTTTCCGTACATTTAAAAAACACCAATTTGAGTCATCTTATTTAAAATTTAAATAAATAAATAAGAGGAAGCAATAATAGCATAAGTCAAAACATTTTATTTCAGCATCAAGAAATTGTATCGTAGTTACACATGTGGAAAAAAGCTGCTTTCGGCCAAAAAACGTTGTCTTCACTAAATTTGAATCCGATTAAAAAAAGTACCGTGATTAATTAAAATGTTATAGGCAGAGCTGCCAAGTCTCCGGCATTTTGGGTACCGGTATTTTAATACAGAAAATGTTTTATTAAATTGGAACATTCTGCGGATTTAAAAAATAACTTTTCCTATAAGAAAATTCTGCTATGCAATAAGCAAGGGTTTGGCATCTCTATATAGGAATATTTCGTAATCTACTTTTTAATCTTAAAAAAAGCAACGACCATTTTTCGGGTACAAAAAGTATTGCTAATTGTTCCATTTTGCATACAAGGTACTGATTGTAATATTAATACATCTATGGTGATAAATTTCCAATAATTTTTCAAATCCCATTTATTTTATTAAAAATATAAATCTTTTATTCATTTAGTTTAAAATAAATGGTTTTTAACTAATTTCATAATACTTTTGAAATATCACTTTTCATTGAAATATTCATACTTAATCCATAACGTACATAATATATGACTCTGTTATTACATAAGTCACCTTTTTATTATCATAAAAATTATGTTTTTACTGATTTTTATTAACTCAATAGGAAAAATTTTGTGTTTTGAGCAATAGATGTCCGCATTTCCTATTATTTATTTATTTTAACAAAATTCTTTGTATTTAGAAGAATTTTTATTTAAATAGGAAATCCAGATGTCGCTGTTAATAAAGAAGAAAGTTACAAAAAAGGGTACAAAACGAGTAGACGCATACTATCAAATATGGAAAAACGACGAATCCCAAAAAGACGTCGTATGAAATATCATCTTTTAAAGCAAAAAAAAAAAAAAAAACAAGGTCTGATTATCGAGCCTACTGATTAAAAAATGTGCATTACATTAAAAAAAGATGCTGCAAATATTGATTATTTTTTCTTTTGTGCAGTTTTGGCTTCGAAAGGTGCGCTATGTTGCAAAAAGATATAAGCGCCTATGAAAACACACCTGATAAACTTTCATGCTCAGTTTTACAAATAAATATGGTACATATATGCCCTATATACACCGAGGTACCTAATCGGTGCCAAAATGGCGTTTAGTTGCCTAACATGCTGGTTATCATATAAATGTTATAATAAATTGTTTGTTCTAAAAATATTATCATTTATTGATTGTTATATCTTTTTTAATAACAGGAAATGTTTCATTTATTCCTTTTTTTTTCATTTTGAAATAAATAAATAACGTGTTGTTATAGCATGCTATATGCATCTGGTAATCAAAACGATGTTTTCGCCTAATCGGCATAAAAAATCTCGCCAAGCCCGGTGCTTATATCTCTAGTATATTATCTCAAGTATTTTATTTATGTATACTATAATTGTTTTTACATACCACTTACTTCTTCTGGTATATAGAAATATGTAAGTGGCTCCTTTATTTAGTATAAATTGTATAAAACTTTAAAAAATAGCCCCGTTGCCCCTTTTTGGATCGAATTAAAAGAAAAATCAATGTCTAATTCCAGTATTGCTCCCAGGTATGCATACGTACTCCATATTTCAAAGTTGTATGCCAACAGGAAACGGAGGAAAAATGGGAAAAAATGTCACATATGCACCAGGGTACATAATTGGCGTCAAAATGGCATTATTTTACCTGAGATGGTATAACCCGGCTTTATTTATTTATTATTTGTTTATTTACTCATAAAATGTTTATTTACTTTCACTTCCTTCTTTTAATTATATAAAATATTTCTTTTTATAGTTATTAATTATTATTATTATTTTATTTACTGTAAGTTCTTTTTGAAAATAGAAAATAATTTAAAAATGTGTATGTAAGCGTTATTTGAAAGGGGAGTTTTCGCCAAATGGGCTTTGAAAAAAATTGCGCCAAATCTGATGCGCTTGTGGTATCCGTGCCGAAAAATTAGTGACCAGAATTGACTTCCATACACAAACAAAATATAAGTTAAAAGAAAACATGCAATGAAAATAAATATAAAGGGAAAATGATGTCATAAAAGAAACTTTTTATTTAAAAACGTAATTGTTTCTAATTTTCACACGCGAAATATATAAAACATTCTTTTAGCGATCAAAAAATGCTATTAAGAAATTATCACAAAATCTCAAAATCAAAGTTTTTATGACATTTTTTAATATAAAAAAATAACAGTTTTATTTTCCTGCATGATTAAATTTTTAAATGTTTTATTGTATTCAATATTTCTGAGTGCGAAAATGATTACTATTTACTCCATGTACGGATTCGGTTATCTACGAAAATGTCCAGCCGGTGAAAATCACGCTCACCAAAATTCTGTGACGTATGCACATAAATTGTGCTTTTTTATCAGTTTTTTTAATATAACTTTTAAACTATTTGGAATTAATTTTTAAAAGTAGGTGCATTCACCAGATTACCTTCACAGGTACCTATTGGTACAAACAGAATCGAAATCCGACAAGTACTTTTTGAGATTTGCTTGACGAAAGAATTTTTTTGAATTTTAATATCGTTTCGTATCTCTGAGTATAAAGACTTCGCTTCGCTCAGACAATTATGCATTTTTCTATGACAGATCTACCTCAAAAATGTTTGTAGAGTAAGGTGTTAGAAACTTTAATCGCACCTATAAAAACAACAGTAATAATAATTAAATAATAAAGAAATTTAAATCAGGGATATTGCTAGATTTCTTTTAAGATGTGAAAATATACTTTCACTTATTTAGAAGGCGTGAGCACCAAAAACAAAGACAATCATGAGACTAACCTATCCATATGGGTGATTCCAGACAGAGAGATTGCCTGGAAGTGCATTCGTAGATGGAAATCATTCTTTTATTAAACACTAAAATTTCAAAACTCAAGAAAGAAAAATTAAGCTCTTTTATCCCTCGTATAAAACAGCCAGTGGGCCAGTATGACAGCAGCAAAAAGAACAAGTTAGAAATTGCACGTGAAGCGTAGCAAATGAGGTGCATTCGTACGATAACGAAGTTTTAAAATATTCAGATCTTGCTGATATAGTAGAGCGTACTTTGGATACCGTATAGTGGTCGAAATCTTTGTGTTCCTGTAAATATGCAGGGAGTAAATTTTATTATACTTCATCAACGTATATCTTATTCATAGAATGTGAAGTAGTATAATTGGGAGGTGTTTTAATATAATTAAAACACCTCCCAAACAATGTTTCCCCGTATAACATTATTTAGTGGAATACATTTGTGTGGCCCTGTAATTTAATAATAAATATTCTTTGCATCACAGATTGTACAGATTGTATTTTTTACTACATATTTCATAAATTCATGTCAATTCTATCATGTTCAAATGAGTGTAACACCATTAAATGCATTTGAAACTTTTTTTTCTATTGATCGTAATGTAACGGAATTTTTGATTGTCCCTGTAATTGATCTATGCATTCGATTTTCATAACATTTGAAATGATTCGACAAAATTATGTAATAATTATACATAATATAAGCATATAAGCATAATTATTAAAATATAAGCATAATTAAAATTTCAAAGCATGTTAACGATTTCTAACCCTTCGGAACATTTTTTTTTAAATATTCTGTTAAAAGGATTTTATTTCTAAAAAAATAATAAAAGGAAACCTTCAAAAAAAAAAAAAAAAAAAAAAAAAAAAAAAAAAAAAAAAAAAAAACGTCCAGAAAATTGACATAGGGCGCCATAGCGCCCGCGTGCGCCGCGTTGGACAGCCTTGGTTTAGTACAATTAAAATAAAATACCCCAAACCATGTTTCCCCCTATACCATTATGTAATGGAATACTTTTGTGTGGCCCCCGTACATTAATAAAAATATTCTTTGCACCACAAATTGAACAGAATGTACATTTTAGTATCTACTTCATAAATACATATAAATTTTATTTCGTTCGAAAAAATGTAACATCATTAAAATGCGCTTGAAACTATTCTTTCCCATGGGCCGTCCAGTAACGGATTATTTTTTATTGTCCCTGTCATTGACATCTGACTTTCATAAAATTTGAAATGACTCGAGAAAGTTATGCAACAGATATATATATATTTTAATTTGAAATGATTCGGTTGGGTAGTTTTTGCGTCGTTAATATGCGGACAGAGGGACGGATTAAACGACGCCTATAGCTACTACGTATTTACAATTACGAACGCACCTAAAAAGTAATATTTCGTATCTTTTAAATCGCATCAAAAGGTAAACGAAGCAAAAAAAAAAAAAAAAAAAAAAAAAAAATTCGCGAGCCGTTCGCCATTTCTCCCATATCTCCCCCCCTTTTTTTTCTACTTGTCACTTGAATTAATGAAAAAATTCTTTAAATGCTTCATTTTATTTAATTTCGGAATAAAATCGGTAATTAAAAGTGCTAGTAGGGTAAATTAATTAATAATTCGAAAACTTTAAAAAGAAGTTTCGAATAAGCTTTTTTAAGCATTAAAGTGTAATTATTTTTTCATGCTTTGATGTTCATTTTTTATTTTAAATAATTACAATTAAAAGAAAAAAAGTCATATACAAAAAAGGTTTTACGCAACTATTAACAAAAAATAATTTTGTTTAAAGAAACAAAGATTAAAAAAAAAAAATCAATTCACTTAAAATTTTGACTAATTGCTTTTAATGAAACATCCAAAGATATCTATATGTATAAAATAAGAGATGTCTGCCTACCTGAGCGCGGATAACGCCGAAATTATAACACTCAAGTCACTGAAATTTTTGTTATGTGTGGATGCTAACACCGAAAAGTGCACTTCACAGCCGGATTTTTAAATTTCAATTTAGATTTTTTTTAAAAATTGAAACTTTCTGAGTAAGAGGATATTTGCAGCTTTTCACTAATCCACGGCAACGAAGCAGCCGGGTTAAAGGCTATTTGCATGCAGTCATTAATCCACGGCACGAAGCAACCAGCCAATGAGAGCAGGCGGTAAATATGGGATTTAACAACTGCGTTTCACGGCTGAATGCTAGCAACAAATCGCACACTCTGTTTAAAATTTGAAACTTTTGCTGCATCGTCACTCAATCACTTTAATAGAACGTCTCTGTTTTGACCAATGAGAATGCTCCATAATACAGTGAAGTAATAGTTTTCTATAAAAGCGGTGGAGTGATGATGTAGCAAAAGTTTCAAATTTTTAAAAGTGCATGCATTTGTTAATTTTTAATATTTTGATGATTTTGTTTTTTCTAATTGATTTACAATCGATCTTCTAAATCAATCCATGGCACTAACCAAAAAAAGGTAATAAATTACGTAATTACTCCTTTTACGTTTTCTTAGGGTTTGCTCAGATGTGCAGCGCATGCGTGCTCAGAAAATTTTCCATGGAGTAGATCTGATTGAAGAAAGGAATTTTAAAACAATTCAATTATTTCATCATTTTTATGGTTCAAAACAGCTAAAAACAACGACTATACTTCTTTAACCTTCCAAAAAAAAAAAAAAAAAAAAAAGGTTTTTGTAACGGAAATACATACTTGTGTTCACTCAGAAATTTTTTTAAATATTCTGAAATTTAAAATATTCTCCAGATAAAAATAAAATTTAAATTTTTTTTCTGTTTTAGTATGAATGGAAATTGTATGGTCCCGGGCAACTCCAGGCGGATCAGCTACTTTCATTTATTATTATGTGGTCTCTAAAGAATTTACTGAATTAGTTATATATAAGCTTGCATACATACATATAATATGAATGTAACATGATAAGAAAATAAATTATTCATCATAAATACAGGCTGATCCAAAAGTCAGGACGAACTTTAAAAATGAATAATTCGAAAACGAATCAAGATATAAAGATACAGTTTGCACCAAGCAGATGTAAAAGAAACCGGTTTTTGCGTGAAACGAAAAAAAAAAAAAAAAAATGGTTCTGTTGGCGATCCGGGAGTAATGTAGGATAAAATTATTTTAAGTTATTAATAATTAAATTAAACGGAGAAAACTGGGAATATAAAATACTCTGTATATCTATATCGATACAGTCGGCTCTCGTTAATTCGAACTCGCCGGGACCACAAAAATTGTTCGAATTATCCGGAGTTCGAATTATGGAAAATATGAGATGAAAACACGCTCCATATGGTACTATCACAAAGGAATTAATGTTATAGTTTTTTTTAAATTTATTTCGTCTGTTATCATTAGAATATGACTTAATATTTAAAAAGATTAAAAGATTAGAAACAAGCACATTGGATAAAAATTTCAAGTGTCACTGATGGACAGACGGGGCACTAAGAATGTGTATATCAAATGCATGGGAGTATACATGCATACTCGTTCGGAACAATTTTCATAAAAATCAAAGAAAGAAAGTTATTCAAATGATCAGAAATCCGTGAGAAAGAAGAGAAAAATGAAAAATCGGAATTCTCATTAGTTCGAATTAAACGGAGTCAAGCGAAAATGATTTCGAATTAATGAGAAATTTTAACGTTGTTCTGCCATTGAAAATTTCGGGACTAAATGTTTAGTTCGAATTAAGCGAAGATTCGAATTATCCGATTTCGAATTAACGAGAGTCAACTGTATATGTATAGCTCATGTTTTAAATACCACAAACAGCTAGATGTAGTAAAAATACGTCAGCCATATTTCTCTTTCCTTGAAATGGTGGAAATAATCTTTTAAATGCTCTCCTTTTTTCAGCATTGAATCAGAATTAAAATGCCTGGCTCCTTAATAAAAAAATCCAAAATTTTAGAAAAAAGGCGACGTTAATGGAACAAATTTAACAATTCGGCAAATTCAAATAACTCTTTTATCATTTAAATTGTAATTTATTTCGTGCTTTGTAATTCAGATTTTCCGCCTCTTTTTTCATTTTTCTTTCTTTTCTTTTCTTTTTCCCCTCTTTTTTTCTTTTTTTTTTTCCTTTTTTATAGTAAAAATCAAAAGATAAAGTGTCGTTACAAATAAGTTTTACGCAATTATTTAGTTTTTTTAAACTGTTTAAAAAAACGAACTTCTGCAAAAGATCGCAGATCAATTAAATTTTTTTAATTTGTTGTTTTTAAAGAAATGTGAAATGATGATACGATTACAATTATAGATTTACGGAAAATTTCTCATAACTTCTTTTTTTTTTCTTTTGTATATGCGTTCGTAATTATATAAATACGTAGCATAAATAGTCGTCCATTGGCCAATCAGTCTATCTGTCTGCTCGCATGCCCGCATATAACAGCGCAAAACCTACTAAACCGAATGGTTTGAAATTTAAATTATGGAATCGTTCCAAAATTTTGTCGATTTATTTAAAATTTTATAAAAACCGAATCGAAACGTAAAATCCCCTGACCACGGTAGGACAAAATTGTAATGCTTTTTCTCTGTAATTTATTAAAAAGGATAAAAAAAGAAAGATTTTTTTTTCAACATATTCATATTTATTTCAAGAATTTTCAAGATATATTTTTTTTATTACGTATAGACATATTACAGAGTTGTAAATTATTAATTAGACAAGGAGAGTTCGTAATACTAGCCGTGAGAGTTACTCTGATTTTTAGGTGCGTTCGTAATTATGTAAATACGTAGCACCTATAGTTGTCGTTCAGTCCGTCCGACCGTCTGTCCGTGCGTCAACATATAACAATGCAAAAACTACCCAACCGAATTATTTAAAATTAAAAATATATAATTATTACATAATTTTGTCGAGTCATTTCAAATTTTATGAAAATCGGATGCATAGATCAATTACAGGGACAATCAAAAGTATTCCGCCACATTACGGTCAATGGGGAAAAATGTTTCAAATGTATTTTAATGGTGTTACATTCATTCGAACATAATAAAAATTGATATGGATCTATAAAGTACATAATATAATATACATTTTGTATAATCTGTGGTGCAAAGAACATTTGATATTGATTTACAATGCCACACAAAGATAATGATATAGGGAGAACATTGTTTGGTGCGCATTTTAACTGTAATTAACTATTTAAAATTTTATGAGATTGATATTTTTAGAACTTCGTTATCGTACTAACGCACCTCATTTGCTACGCTTCACGTGCAATTTCCAACTTGTTATTTTTGTCTCACTTTTCCGCACAGGTTCTCCTCCTGAAATAGAGAACAAGCAGGAAAGATAAATTACTGAAGCAACACAAATTTCCACGAAAAAAATATTTTATAAATCTTTTAAAGTATTTATGAATAACATAAACGCCCCTCCCCCCTCCCCGAACTCAGCAAAACTTTCGAGATTCGCTTCCAATGACAATCAGAGGCGAACTATCCACACCCCTGCTCAAAATTATAAACTCAGAAAATTTTCAATTTGTTTAATTCATAAAATAAATAAGCTTAATAAAATAAAGATGGATGTTTATAAAAAAGACATCACTCATGTTTCTTGATATTATTCTTTTAAATATTTAATAAATGTTTTTAAAACTAGACGTGACAGATTTTTTACAACAGTTTTTCTGTACTCAGTGCATTACAATCTATGAAAAAACATACATTTCAGCGAAAATATATAAACCGTGTAAGCCAGTGTTAATAATAAATAAAACATTTAAAAAGAATACCAAATATGTGCATGTTTTTCTGCAGATCAACGAAATTTTTTCGCGTAAGACTGATTGCCGACCTTTGCCTACTTAGTATTCATACTCCACGACGCAACAAACTTGCTAAAACAAATTTTATCTGTTAAATTTTAATTCCTCTTATCCGCAAAAAATACCATGAGCTACTTTAAATACCTCTTGTAATAAAATAATTAAACATTCTCCTTTAACATATTCTTTCTCCTTTATCGAAAAAAAAGGAAAAAAATCTGTTACGGGATAAAATAAATGTGAATAATTCACGTGCTATTAAGTATCATTATCGTCTGATAAAGAGGTGAAAAAAAGCCTCGGGGATATAAAAGTTTTTTATCTTATTTTATCTCGAGCTAGTTAAACAAGTTGGAAATTGCACGTGAAGCGTAGCAAACGAGGTGCGTTCGTACGATAACGAAGTTTTAAAAATATTACTCTTATATCTCAATCTCATAAAATTGTAAATAGTGAATTACAATTAAAACGCTCATCAAGCAATGTTCTCTCTATACCATTATGTAATGGAATACTTTTGTGTGGCCTTGTAAATCAATAACAAATGTTCTTTGCATCACAGATTATGTAAAATGTATATTATAATATGTACTTTATAGTTGCATATAAATTTTATTAAGTTCGAATGAGTGCAACACCATTAAAATGCATTTGAAACATTTTCCCCCATTGACCGTAATGTAACGGAATACTTTTGATTGTCCCTGTAATTGATCTATGCATCCGATTTTCATAAAATTTGAAATAACTCGACAAAATTATTTAATAACTATGTATTTTAAATTTCAAACGTATAAAATACATTTGAAACTTTTCCCCCATTGACTATAATGTAATTGAATACTTTTGATTGCCCCTGTAATTGATCTATGCACCCGATTATCAAAAAATTTGAAATAACTCGACAAAATTATGTAATAACTATGTATTTTAAATTTCAAACGATTAAAATGCATTTGAAACATTTTCCCCCATTGACCGTAATGTAACGGAATATTTTTGATTGTCCCTGTAATTGATCTATGCATCCGATTTTCATAAAATTTGAAGTAACTCGACAAAATTATGTAATAACTATGTATTTTAAATTTCAAACGTATAAAATACATTTGAAACTTTTTCCCCATTGACTATAATGTAATTGAATACTTTTGATTGCCCCTGTAATTGATCTATGCACCCGATTATCAAAAAATTTGAAATAACTCGACAAAATTATGTAATAACTATGTATTTTAAATTTCAAACGATTAAAATGCATTTGAAACTTTTTTCCCCATTGACCGTAATGTAACGGAATACTTTTGATTGCCCCTGTAATTGATCTATGCATCCGATTTTCATAAAATTTGAAATGACTCGACAAAATTATGTAATAATTATGTATTTTAAATTTCAAACGATTCGGTTGGGTAGTTTTTGCGCTGTTATATGCGGACGGACAGACAGACAGACAGACGGACAGACAGACAGACAGACGGACAGACAGACAGACGGACAGACAGACAGACGGACGGACTGAGCGACAACAATAGGTGCTACGTATTTACATAATTACGAACGCACCTAAAAACTGTTACTTAAAAATCTTTCTTTTATGTATTGGACTCATAAAATCAGTAATTAATTAACGATAACAGCGATAAACGATTGGAATAAGTGATAATAAGGATATTTTTAAGGGAGTGGGGGTGATTAAATTTAAATAAAATAATAATTAGCTTGACTTACATAATAACAGAGTACTGTATTACATACGCCAATGGATTAAACATTAATATTCATTGGACAAATTATAAGCAAATTTTAAATGAGATCCAATTTTACAATTTTCGGTACTGCAAATTTTAAAACTTGTAAACATCGTACATTTTCAATTTTTACACCGTCGTATAGGGGGGGAAAGTGTGCTTTTAAATACAATTTGTTTGAAAGCTGTATTTCAATTTGTTTCTGAGTTATTATTATTATTTTTTTGTAATTTTTAGTACCTTTTTCTTTGTCATCGTGCAACAGAAGTATTCCATTTCTGGACATTTAAATATGGGCCCAGGGCAGCGTTCTCACTGATATTTGACCAACATTAATAATTTGACGAATTAAAAATAAAATACATTCGCCAAATGAAAAAAGTATTAGCATTTGCCGTGTAGCTCAAAAAATTATCTTTAATCCTTTAATGTACCCCCATTTTTTCAATATGTTCTAAAATAATCTAAGTTTTTATAACTGTGACAGCGATTGTTAGTAATCTAATTTCAACTATACGATACAAATATAAAAAATATGCATATATATATATATATATATATGCATATGTATGAAAAAAGAAGATTCAAAAATTGAGCACTAGCAATTTGGCGAATCTAATCGCTTGTTTACTCGCCAAATGAAGAATTTAGTCGCAATTTGGCGCATTGGCGAGCGACAGCGAGAACACTGGCCCAGGGCCGTAGTTAACAACGTAACTTCAAAATTTTATCTGCTGATTTTTAATGTTTTTATTTTAACTAAAATATGTGATGTCACATTTCTTCTTACCTTCCCCCACCCCCTTATCTCAAGCTGTCACAATTTCACGACCCCCGCCCATCCAAGCGTTACATCGTTTATAGACGGCCCTTAATGAACTCTTTTAATAAATTTTTTTAACACGTCACTTTAATGATAACCGTCGGGATAGAAATGATTAAGATAATTATAAAGAAAGAAAGAAAAATACATACGAGACTATGAGGATTTATGAAGAAAGAGAACACATCATTATTTACTTTAATATAATATTCAAATTTAATGATAATAAGCATATTTTAACGAAAATCACGAAAAGCACGAAGGAATGTGCAAGAAATAGAAAGATAAACATTCCTAGTTTGGATAATGACATGTGGTTGCCAGAAAAACAAACATAACTATGTAGAAAATATGAAGATCAAATTCGCAGAATCCTTTTCAAGGTTATGTAATAATATAACATTAAAAAAAAGTTAAATGTTGTAAAGTACTCAGTTAAATATTTTATTTATTTATTTTTTTTTTTTTCCAAAAGTCGATTTGTAACTTCATTCAAATCTTTTATTTATTTATTTATTTTTAAAGTATTTTACAAAATTAAGAAATGGACAAATATAATGTTCTTAAAATAGAAATATAAAAAATTTCCAAATTTAAACTTTTCTCTCAAAATCTTTAAACGACAAAAAAGCTGAACATTTGGGGGAAAAAAAAGATCATTTTTAAAATGAAAAAAAAAAATGTTTTGTGCATGATAAAATAAAGTACCTAGAACATAGAACCTAGAACCTACGACCGTTAGAAGAAAGAATAGCTGAATTTGATTTAAAACCAGTATTGTATAAAGTATGGTATAGATTCGTTGACGATATTTTTATTATTTGTGAAAATAGTTTACACGAATTATATATTTTCCTTAGTAAAATAAATGAGCTTGATGATAATATAAAATTTACTCTTGAGATTGAGAAAGATTGAAGCTTACGAATTATAAACAAAGAAAACCTCAGCATTGACATAAATGTTTATAACAAACCAATTAAATCAAATAATACGATCCCATATAATAGCTCATCACCATTTTTATAAAAAATTGCAGCTTACAAATTTTACATTAGACGTACTTTTAAAGTATATTCAGATAAATATTTAGATAAAGAGCTTAAATACCATCAGAAATATCGCTGAGAAAAAAAAAAAAAAAAAAAAAAAAACGGATTTTCGACAATTTTCACTAATAAACTCATTCATAATTTCAATTTTGATGAAAATATCAAAAAAGTAAACCATAAAGAAATGATATACAAAAGTTTTAACTATTTCCTTGGTCTATACGAAAAATTAAGATATGCTCAACTGAAACACAATATAAATTTAATAGCATGTCCACCAAAGAAATTAAAAGAAGTAATTTGTACGAAAATCGATTCAATACCGGAAGTTGAATTAGCTGGTGTGTATACCATTTCTTTTTAGAGCTGATTGCAATATATTAATGGAATACATCGGGAAAACTAAAAGAATAAAAAAGAATACTGCCCAGTTAAACTGATGGCATTGAGCTCACAGGCTACAAATACTAATTGTACTTATATTTTCAAGGGTTAATTCCGTTCGAAAAAAAATTAAGAAGGGGAAACAGCTCTCCCCTTTCTTCTTTTTTTATACTTAATCATTGAACCTCCTATACTATCAAAGACATGCTTTATCATATAAAAAATCTATATCCAAAATTCAGAGCAAATGAGATAATTCTTAATAAAAACCCATTTAGCATTTATATAATTTTAAAGGAGCTATCCCCCTCTTTTATACTTAAGCATTAAACTTCCAAAACTATTCAGAGATTTGAACGAAATCTAAAAATTCCGCTTGAAAAACCCATTTATATAAATTAAGGGGGGGGGGGCATTAGAACCCATGTTCCCCTTATTTATACTTATTCAATGAACACCTAATAACAGTCACGGAATCGCCTCATCAGAATGATCCTAATCTAAATTTTGAACGAAAACTTAATTCTGCATGAAAATCCCATTTATGTCAACTAAGGGGAGGGGCATGAGCCACCCGTTCCCCCTCTTATACATATCGAATGAACTTCAAAAACTAATCAGGGAAGCGCCTTGACAGGATATACCTACATACAAAATTTCAAGTGGATCGGATATTTTTATCATGAGTTATCGCGTTACGCACGAACAGGCACATAAGCTCTCAGGCTATGATAGCCTGTGAGCTAAAAAAAACACACACACACAAAATAAATAAATAAAAATAAAAAAATAAAAGAGCATAAATCACATACAAAATTTTGCCGCCAATCTACTTCTCTCTCTTTTTTATATCTCAATCAGAATATCACACTAGATTTTGAATCATACGAAAATCATATTCCCAACATCCAATTATTATTTATCCATTATCTGAAAATCCACAGAAATCCTATGCAAAAACAATCAAGTGTGTAATAATGTCCTATCGTATAATATACAGAGTTTATGGTTTAACATCCTGAAAGTAAATCTTGACAATTTGAGAAAATGACGTATTAAATTTTATGGTACAGCAATTACATATTTCTTTTAACCGTTAACCTAAAACACTACTAATTCAATCTAGAGGTCTGCACGGGCCGGAATTACCAGGCCCGGCCCGGCCCGGCCCGTACAGAAATCAGTGAAGACAGGCCCGGCCCGTTTTGGCCCGTTACAATTTCTACGATTTCTGAAAATTTCAGATTTTTTTTAAGAATATTGCATACATATCTATGGAATGATTTTACAGTATATTTTACAGGAAATACACATTAGCAACATTAGTGATTACTAAGATTCTTAGGTTTTCAACAATCAAATAAAGATTCATCAAAAAATTAATATGGCTTAGAATAAAAGAAAGAAAGTCAAAAACATCGTAACTTTTGAAGCTGTTTAATAAAAGAAGATATATAAAAATATTTCTATATCATTTTATTAAAGATTTTAAATCCAAATTCATTCGTTAACTCAAATATACGCCTTTCTGATACATTTCTAAATTCATTTTTTTTTTTCTCAGAAACGCACTGCAGGTATCTTTATTCAGAAACTATATAATCAAGTGGCATTAACCGTTTTTTGATACAAGCAATTTAAGAATACTGAAAGGAAATAAATTATTGTTATAGTCAGCATTTTCAATAGAATTTCCGGAAGCGATAGCATGGGAAGGGAGAAAAACCTGCAACCATTCGAGAAACTATTGTATCTGAACAAATTTATGCAAGTATTTTATTCATCAAAAATGAAAAATGCTATTCGATTCCAAATGTCTTCAATAGTCAGGCTTATCACTTTTATGTTTTTACGATTAAAAATTAATCTGAAAATGTGTGAAACTTTCGCGTTATTGAGAAATTAATTTAAAAACCATCAAACTTTCGCGTTATTGAGAAATTAATTTAAAAACCATCAAACTTTCGCGTTATTGAGAAATTAATTTAAAAACCATCAAGAAGTATATATCCAAATATTAATCTAACATAAGATCTTTATCGCTGTTAATAATTTTACAAATTATGTTGTCTGCCCTACAGATCTTGAGAACAATTAAGTCTTGTTCCGACCCGGCAAGTCTATATGTAGAAAAATGATGCAAGCTTGATTTTGGCCCGGTATGAGTCAGCTAAAAAAATATTAAAACGGGTTACACACAATTTAACTGTCTGATGCCGATCTCACACTGTACAAGTTACATTTTTATATTGATACTGTCAAACTAGTATGGCTCGTGACGCACATTTATATTTATTCTCGTTAAAACCATTTGCGTTGAAAATAGATCATATTTTATCGTTTCATGCTTAAATCTTCAGAACGGGCCGGCAGGCCCGGAAATTTTTTTATCGGCCCGGCCCGCCCCGTATGGCCCGTTCAATTTTTTGCCGGCCCGGCCCGTTTATTTTGTTTGTCGGCCCGCCCCGGCCCGTTGAGAAAACTATTCTGATTCTGCCGGCCCGGCCCGTTAGAAAATTTGAAACGATTCCGCCGGGCCGCGGGCCAGGCCGGGCCCGTGCAGACCTCTAATTCAATCTTCAAGCCACGAGTCTCGTTCATTTTCGAAACGGAATCATGTATTTGTATAAATACAAGAAAATATTCTCTGAGGAAGAGCCTGTTCAAAGGTTTGAAATCACTACGATGTTTTTAAATAAAATTAACTATTAACATCTACAGTTAATTATTTGGTATTACTCTGTTATCCCGTCGACCAATTTCGCCAAATTATACAAATCGCCAAACTAATAGCCAAGTTATACATATTGACATAATTTTTATTTTAAATAAAGAAAAAACAAATAATTAGTGGAATATTAATAAAAATTCAAATAAAAGGTCGAAATAAAAACCACTTAATGACATTTTAAACACGTGAATCGTATTTAATGTCATTGAATGTGATATTCATGACCATCCGTTATAGGCATTTAATCGTATAGTTTGGAGATAATTTTTTGGTCGACGGGATAACCTAGTAGTACCGATTATTTTAATCGCCTTTTAAATAACTCTCAACATTTTAAAGTTCATATCATTTTTGTTTTGTGTTAAAAGCAAGGCGAAAATTTCGTTCTGTCATACATTTTTATATTTTTACATTTATTTACGGTGCTATTTGATTATCCCGTCGACCAAAAAACTATCGCCAAATTAAAGGTTAAATGCCAGTAATAGTTGAACGTGAATGTCACATTCAATGATATTAGACACGAAATAGGTGTTTAAAACGTAATCAACTGATTTCTATTTCGACATTTTATTTGCATTTTTATTAATGTTTTACTAATTTATTTGTTCTTTTGTTATTTAAAATAAAAATTATGTCAATATGCAAAATTTGGCCATTAGTTTGGCAATGTGTATATTTTGGCGAAATTGGTCGATGGGATAACTAAGTAGTACCTTATTTACCTATAACCTATAATTCATTCTAAATTGTATGAGGGGGAGCCTGAAAATAAGTCCCCCCCCCCCTGGCGTCTGTGGACTGAGGTACATATGAAAGTCAAACAATAGAATGAGACATGAAAGATACGACACAACTTTACTTGTCAACATAAGTACCAAGTACGTTGAGACATTTGTCATGCCGCTTGATAAGCTGGAAAAAGCCCTTTAAAACATCAGAGTTGTTAACTCCCTTCTCGACGGGAGCTTTTTACTAAATCTTTAATGTGAAGCACCAGTTTTTAAAAACAGAAATTTTTGACTTATTACATCCAGAAAAACGTTCCGATGAAATGAGAGAAATCTTACAGTAAAATTTTACTGATTGGAATATACAGTCGGCTCTCGTTAATTCGAACTCGTCGGGACCACAAGAAACGTTCGAATTATCCGAAGTTCGAATTATGGAAATTATGAAATGAGAATATGCTACTATTACAAAGAAATTAATGTTATAGTGTTTTTTATATTTATTATGTATCATCAGAATATAACTTAATATTAAACTAGAATGTATAAATACATAAACTAATTAAAATATTAGAAACAAGCACAATGGAAGTACAATAAAAGCGTAACTGAAGGACAGACGGGGCACTTAGAAAGTGGATATCAAATGCATGGGATTATATGTATACTCGTTCGGAACAATTTTCAGAAAAATCAAAGAAAGAAAGTTAATCAAATGATCTGAAATTCGTGAGAAAGAAAGGAAGAATGAAAAATCGGAATTATCGTTAGTTCGAATTAAACGATGTCAAGAAAAAATGAGTTCGAATTAATGAAAAAGTTTAACGTTATTCTGCCATTGAAAATTTCGGGACTTCATGCTTAGTTCGAATTAAGCGAAGATTCGAATTATCCGATTTCGAATTAACGAGAGTCGACTGTACCAGGATTCTTAAGCCTCTATGCGGCCTTATACGTGTCGCTCGTCCCCAACCGGTTCAACTCTTCTTCCGTATACAAAGCACTGAGATTTTCTTGGAGGACTTTTCGAAACTTATCAAGCGGTTTGGCAAATGTCTCAATGTATTTGGTAATAATGTGGAAAAATAAAGATGTGTCTTATCTTAAATGTCTCATTCTATTTTTGACTTTCATACACAACTCTGAGCACAATCGACAGGGGGGAAAAAACTTATTTTCAGCCTCCCCCTCGTATTACTACTTATTGGTGTATGAAATTAATTTTAAAACAAGTTATTTTAATGGTACTTTAAAGTAGCGCCGGGGCATAGAGGGTTAAGCTAAATAAAAAAGAAAAATATATACGAGACAATGGTGATTTATAAGAAAAAAATAACACATTATTATTTACCTTAATATAATATTCAAATTTCATTATAAGAAGTATATTTTTACGAAAGTCGAAGCACAAAGGGATGGACAAAAAATAGATAAATAACCATTCCTTTTTGTATGACTTAAAACGTAATTGCTTGAGAAACAAGTAAACTATATACAAAATTGTGAATATCAAAATTCGCAGAATCCTTTCCAAGGTTAAATAATAATATACATTTTTAAAAAAATGTTGCAGAATATTCTGTTAAAAATTCTTTTTTTTTTCTTTTTTTTTCTTTTTTTTTTCAAAAGATTTAAAACACAAAATTGAATTTTTCTTCACATTCTAGTTATTATTTACTAGGCAAATGCGTAAAAAGACAGACATATGCCGAAAAAAGTAAAAACAATAATATTTTTTCAATTTAAGAACGGATGTGCTTTTCAAAATGGCAACAGTAATTTTCCAAGAACGATTAAACATAAGCGGAGCATTGAACTGTAATTACAGTATTATAATTTTTCGTTTATTTTCAATTATTTAAAACTGTTTTAATAGTTTTTTCGGTGCAACAAAAGAACTTTCGAATTGTTATTAAAGTTGAGTGCTGTGCAATTAAAACACATCCTGCATTGATGTGAAAAAACACATAAACGTATCATTTAGTTAAGAAGACAATAGATCATTAAAAAATCTCCATTTCTTTGTTGTTATTACTTCACAGTGTATAAGAATCGCTTAAATGGGTTTTTAGGATCAAGAGAGAAACCGAAAACGGATTTTCTGTAATTTCCTATTTTCGGTAAAAAACAAAAACGTCCATTTTTTTTTTCTTCTTAACTATTTGGAAAAAAATAGTTGTTGTTCTAGGTAGAGAATTGGAAAACCTAAAGCAAATCTGAATCTTTTTATTGGTTGAATTCAGCAATAAAGTTGGTTTATTTTATTCGTTTCCTGATTGATCCAAGTTTAATGCCCAAAAATGGAATACTTTTGTTTTTTATTTTATTCGTTTTCTGATTGGTCCAAGTTTAATGTCCAAAAGTGGAATACTTCTGTTGCCACAATGACAAAAATAGCAATAAAAACTTTTAAAAAACTTTTAAAAAAATTAATAATTTAACAACAAATTATGATAGAGATTTCAAACAAATTTCATGTGCATTTTTTCTCTACACAATGGTGTAAAAATTCAAAATGTGCGATATTTTGAAGTTGAAAAATTTGCAGTTCCGAAAATTGTAAAACTAAAATTTCATTTAAAATTTGTTTGTGATGGGTCCAGGAATATTAATGTTTAATCCATGTCGTACGTAATATGGGGCATTCAGAAGTCAATCTGTTTAACTCCATCCAATAAAAATGCATATTTTAAACAGTTAAAGTTGTCTATCTTTAATCTACTGTTTTTTTTTTTATCGCTTGTCTAAGAATGTTAACGTTTAATGCACGACGTACGTAATATATGATTTGTTATAATCATCCTAAAAAATTATATTTATTATTATTATTAATTTAAATATAGAATTTATTTATAAGTCTTTAAAATTTGAGTTTTTGAAAATATCATTTTCAAAATATCATTTTGTAACTTGTTAAATTACAATTTTTTTCTGTAATTTTTATCATTAGTAAATAGTTGTTTTTCCCGTATTTTTAAGTATGGAAATTTATTTTTATTATTATTTATTTATTTTATTTTATTTTTATTTTTTTTTTGGGGGGGGGTAATTAATACATACATAAATATACACATTCATTAATTATCCAAATTTTTTAAATGCATGCACACAGTCGTAGAAAAAAAAGTAAATACCCACTACTAACTCCTTAACAAATTATCAAAGAAGAAAGTTACTGGTACCAAACGACTGGAAATAAAGTCTACACTTTTAAATGGTGTACATAGCATTTGCTTAGAGAGTCATCTACATATTAAAACAAAACCAAACTTCATTTTTTTTTCAATAGCAATACCCAATTTTAACAAGATATTTCAAATCTTCGGTTTGAACTATGCTCAGACACCGGATTTCAAGTCATTTAAATATGTGTTGATTTATAAAAATTCAAAATTTAGTGCTCTTAATGTTAAATTGCATTTTCATTACAATTTTTTGGATGGATTTAGATTTATTAAGTCCTGCGTTATGGAAATCCAAAATTTCAAATTTTTCTTCCAAGAAGTTTTCAAATTATGCTTTAAAAAAATGGTAAAATAATCGTTTAAGAGGGCTCAGGGTTTGATCGATACGGAAAAACATGTAAACAGAGCTCTCGCTTCGAGTCCATATAAAAACAGAAGTGTTCAGTGAAATTAATTAATACTTTCTGATATTTTAAAGGTATGTTTGTAGTCTCATAAAATTATAAGATGAAGTACTTTAATGTAACATAATAAGAAATATAGAAAAATTTATGTAACACAATTTTCGAAAAAAAAAATTATGTGTTATATTACCAACACCAAGATATTTTCACGTTGAATTGACTTAAGAACCTAATTTTTGTTTTAAAATGATCAGGAAACTTTACTCTATAGAATGAATTAAGGATATAACTATCACTCAAAAACAACATTATTAAAAAAACACTCTCAAACTTAAAAAATTTTAAAAACCCTAAAAAATACAATTTTTTTTCATTAAAAATACTCAAAATATTAAACTATGTAAACTATATTAATTCATTCTATAGATAATCATGTTATGTGCATGCAAAGAAAATTTAAGCCATTCCATCAAAGTTTTTTTTTTTTTTTTTTTTTTTTTTAAATCTTGGTGTTAGTCGTCAAAAATCAAGTTTTGAGAAAACGCGACTTAAAGTTGAAATTATATGAGTGCGGCTATGAAAGTGTTGATACATAAATGCTTATAACTCCGTTAAAAATGCAAATATTTTTATGCGGTTTTTTGCATTGAGTTAAGAATTAATTGAATAATAAAACTAGATCATAAAAAAAATCGATTTTATGAAAAGTTTTCAACCCCTGAGCCCCCTTAAACGGCCGCCGTCTATATGATAGAAGTGACTGGATATTTTGAAACTTCTTATATCATCCTGTAATCTTGCAGTTCTCAATGACTGTTAACCTCTTCAGATCTGAGCATAAAATAAAACTCTACAAATATATATTGATAGCTTTTGCATGAACGAATAGACACCATAGATGACAGAAAGAGTCATTTTTATGAAATCAGTACTTCTGGGGATTGGTAATTTAGGTTTACAAATATGGATATAAAAGTACTCATCTCCTTAAAACATCAGTTTAACTATCAGTAACATAAATTTACGCAATAACAAATTCAAGGTCTTTAAACAAGTAAATGATCAGCAAATTCTCAATTTTTTTTTTTATTGTAAAGCATTTAAGTTAAATAATCATGAATATTTCTTACTTTCTTGGCCACAATGTCTTGAAGGAATTTTTGAAACTCGCATGAAAATAATATTTATTTTGTGAAGTAATATTCATCAGTGCTGGCATTTATTGGTTTTGTTTTAAAGCAAAAAACATTCAGCTGTATAGAAGTATAGTAAAAATGCAAAAAATTCGAATAGTTTACTTTTTATGAGGAAAAAAATGGAGGTAACGCATTTGTGTACCTCAGGTCTGAAGACGTTATAAGATGACTTGATCAAGAAGGCGGCTCCCTCGGTCAACAATGGAGTACGGAACCACAATTTGGATACAAGCCCTAAAATAAGCTTGTTTTAAAATAATTTCTCGGAAACTTATCATACAAATTGCATGAAAATTTGTTCTTAGGCTAATTGAAGGGTGTAGCGTTCATTTATGCTATCAGAATTGGGTACTGCTTTTGAAAAAAACAAAGTTTGAGTTCGTTTTAATATGTAAATGGTAAGCATATTTAATAAACACAAATCAAAAGTAGAGTTTATTTCCAATTGTTTTGTGCCAGTAATTTTCTTCTACGGTAATTTGGTAAGAAGTTAGTAGGGGTGTTTGTTTTTATTTTTTTTTCCACAACTGTACATAAATTATCTATGCACCCAGAAAAAGGAACTGATTAAAACTACAAAACATGTTTTGTTGAGCACATTTTGCTTGTTTTAAGCGAATTTTTTAGTTAAAATAAAAAATCGGTTTTGTATCTCACACAAAAAAATATTGTTAACACTCTTCTAAAATTTTAACAAAATTTCATCAATTTTATTTGAGTCTTACTAAAGTCTTGTATTTTCAATTTGTAATTCCAACAAAATGCTGTTGCTTTTGCAAAATTTAAATTGGTGTGCAGTAGCTATAACCCTCTCACGTAATTTTGTTTGACTTATATAGCTATAAAAGATTAACATAATTTTTGAATAATAAAAACTTTTCAAATTGAGACGGATTAATGACGGATTTTCTATTTCATTGTAATAAAAAAGTTGCATCAACAAAATTAAAATGCATAAATGTAAGGTAAACCTAATAAGCATTATTCTTGTGACGTCACGTTATTATGCATTTCGTACGAAAATTTTCGACGGAAAATTGCAAAAAAAAAAAAGTCCTTCCGGCAATGCTGGGAGGAAGAGGTAGCTTTCATATACTTATTTATATACTATTTATTTTAAATTAAGTTATATTATTCAAACATACGAAGCTCAAATTAGTGAAACCCGATTTTATAAGATTGAATGCTAGTTTTTGTCAATACTGATTATTAATAGGAATTTTTAGAAATTAATCATATTTTATCTAACCTGGTTTTAATTTCAGCGATTTCAAGAGTCGCCAAATTCCACGATATCATGCCCTTTTAAAGCAACATGATGAATAAAACAAACAAATTAGCTTGGTCGAAATCTTAATTCATGTGGATATGCACTCTGATATCGAAATCGATTAATATATACGAGTGCTGTCGCGGGCAAATTGATTTTTAAAAAAATGTCACCCACATTGGAAATTCAAACTGCTATATGTCTCAGGCGTTTTTTAAGGTAAAGGCAAATCAAAAAATACTCCGGAATTCATTATTAAGATAAATACATTCGAAAGAATATTTTTTCAATTTCTAGTTTTTTATTTGTTCGTCATTATACATTTAAAAGATTTTTGACAAACTTAAATAGCCGCCATTTTGAAACAAGATGGCGGATGAAGCTGGCTAGTGAATTCGGCCAAGACATTGATTATGTACTATGTACGCACGGAGTTATATCCAAATCAGTTTATAAATATGCGTATTAATGCGTGCCAAATTTCAGACCGTTTCAAAATGTCAACCACACTGGAAATTGAAAGTGCTATAACTCAGCCATTTCTCAAGATATAGATGAAATAAAAAATGCCCTGGAATCTTTGTATTAAGGTCAAATACACAAAATAATTTTTTTTTCAATTTCTCCCCTTTTTGTTCCTAATTTTAAATTAAAAAAAAAATTTCAATGGCCGCCATTTTGAAACAAGATGGCGGATGATGCTGGCTAACGAACACGGTCGAAACATTTGAATGTACTATGTACATACCAAGTTTCATTCAAATTGGTTCATAAATACGATGATAATATGTTACAGCATGACAAAAATCAGATCGTTTCAAAATGTCAGCCATAAGAAAAATTCAAAGTGCTATAACTCAATCATTTTTTAAAATATAAACAGAATAAAAAATGTCCTGGAATCGTTGTTTTAAGTTCTAACACATAAAAGAAAAATATTTTTCAGATTTTAATTTCTTCACATTTAATTTTAAATTTTAAATTTTTTAAAATTTTTTAAATCGCCGCCATTTTTAAACAAGATGGCGGATGAAGCTGGCTTACGATCTCGGTTGAGACATTTGTATGTACTATGTACATACCAAGTTTCATTCAAATTGGTTCAGAAATACAATAGTTATAGCATGACAAAAATCATATATATATATATATATATATATATATATATATATATATATATATATATGTATGTATGTATATATACAGGGTGTTTCTAAATTCATGGTACAAACTTTAAGGGGTGATAGTACACATCAAGACAAACAATATTAAATGGGAAATTAAGGGTCCCATACGTCTTCCGAAGAAGATAGGCGCCGTTAAAGTTTAGCATCCAAAAATTCAAATGATTATAAAAAACAGAAAAATTGGTCGATTCATTTACGGTTTTCACTAAAATTATTCTTTATGTCAGTATTGTCTTGAAAATAAATTATAAAGATAAATTTCAAAAAATGTCGACAGAGGGCGCTTTAGACTTTGGAGTAACGAATAACTATTTTTTACCGTTATTTTTTGCATCTCATTAAATTTTTTTAGAAGCTTAGACATAAACTTAAATTTTGAGATCAAAATCTAAATCATTGGGAGTAGTTAAGTAGCGCAAACGGAACTGTGGGGAGAGGTTCAAATTTCAAATGATTATAAAAAACGGAAAAATTGGTCGATTGATTTGCGATTTTCACTAAAATTATTCTTTATGTCTGTATTATCTTGAAAATAAATTATAAAGATGAAATTCAAAAAAATGCCGATAGAGGTGCTTTAGACTTTGGAGTAACGTACAACCATTTTTTACCGTTTTTTTTTTTTTTTTTTTTTTTTTTTTTTTTTTTTAGAATCTTAGACATAAACTTAAATTTTGAGCTAAAAACCTAAATCGCTGGGAGTGGTAAAGTAGCGCAAACTGAGCTGTGTTCAATGGGGGTGGGGAGGTTCAAATTTCAAATGATTATAAAAAAAGAAAAAATTGGTCGATTCGTTTGCGGTTTTCCTAAAACTATTCTTTATATCAATATTTCCTTTAAAATAAATTTTAAAGATAAATTTCAAAAAATTCCGTTAGAGGGCGCCTTAAACTTTACTGAAACCAACAACTATTTTTAACCGTTATTTTTTGCATCTAATTAAATGCTTGTCAAAGCTTAGACTTAAATTTTGAGCTCAAATTCTAAATCGAGAATCGAAAACTAACTGTGTTCAGTTGTGGAAATGTTACCCTCCCCACCCCTCGAACACAGTTCAATTTTCCGCTACTTAATTACTCACAACGATGCAGATTTTAAGCTCAAAATATAAATTTTTTGTATAAATATAAATTAAAATAAAACTTTTACAAGAATTTAATTAGATACAAAAAATAACGATTAAAAATAATTGTTGGTTACTCTAAAGTTTAAGGCGCCCTCTGACGGATGTTTTTGAAAGATATCTTTAAAATTTATTTTCAAGTAAATATTGACATAAAGAATAGTTTTAGCTAAAACCGCAAACGAACCGACCAATATCCGTGTTTTATAATCATTTGAAATTTGATCCTTCCCACCCCCATTGAACGCAGTTCAGTTTGCGCTACTTAACCACTCCCAACGATTAAGATTTTCATCTGAAAATTTAAGTTTATGTCTAAGCTTCTAAAAATCTATAAGATGCAAAAAATAACTGTAAAAAATAGTTGTACGTTACTCCAAAGTCTAAAGCGCCCTCTATCGGTATTTTTTTAAATTTTATCTTATAATTCATTTATTTTCAAGATAATACTGACATAAAGAATAATTTTTGGGAAAATCGTAAATCAATTGACCAGTTTTATTCGTTTTTTATAATCATTTGAAATTTGAACCTCCCTCCACAGTTCAGTTTCCGCTACTTAACCACTCCCGACGATTAAGATTTTAATCTGAAAATTTAAGTTTTTTGTCTAAACTTCTAAAAAAATTAATGAGATGCAAAAAATAACGGTAAAAAGTAGTTGCTCGTCACTCCAAAGTCTAAAGCGCCCTCTATCGGCAATTTTTGAAATTTATCTTTATAATTTATTTTAAAGACAATACTGACATTAAGAATAGTTTTAGTGAAAACCGCAAACGAATCGACCAATTTTTCTGTTTTTTATAATCATTTGAATTTTTGGACCCTAAACTTTAATGGCTCCTATCTCCTTCGGAAGTCGTTTGGGACCCTTAATTTCCCATTTAATATTCCTTGTCTTGATGTGTACTATCACCCCTTAAAGTTTGTACCATGAATTTAGAAGCACCCTGTATATGTGTGTGTGTCAACATTTGAACGGAGGGTGGTTTTGGGGTCTGGGGGTCATGATTGGTGAAAATATACCAAAATTTTCTGGAAGTGCTTTCCTCCGGACGGCTGCAATATTTAGCTTTTTACTTTTTGTAATAAAAACTACCTTAAGAAAATAATAATATAATAATAATAATTTTTTGTTTATTCAAACAAAATTTCCACTGACCCATGTTTAAACGAAAAGATTTATTGGACTAAACATATTTTTGTTGATTCAACAATTTTTTTTTCTGGGTGTACATTAAAAGACCAGGTTGTTATTTTACTCATCAGCCAAGAGCTTTCTACTGGACCAGTTTTGACAGTTATTTATTTATTTATTTTTTAATGAACGCTCTTTATTTATAAATGTGCCCATTCTAGCTATTTTTTAAATTATTTCCTTTTTAATATTTTATTTTTAATTTTAAAAGGCTTTTTTAAAACAGAGGCAACCGGATTATTTCCATTGCAGAGGAGAAAAAAAAAAAATAAAAAATATTTAAACACGTGACTTTTTGAACGTATTTTACTTACCCATCATATGTAGTATTAGTCCAGTCATTATAGTAAGTTCACCTCGGAATTCGAGATACCAAGCTGTAAGTCTGTAAATACTTGTATATTGACACCCTAAAAGTTGTCTCAAAACCTACATATGGTAGGGTGTACGCAACTATTAAATTCCAAGGTCAAACGTCACAAAAATCGGTTTTTTGTGCTTTTTTTGTAAATATCTCATTTCCTATAGGTTTTTTGATATTTGTATTTATTATCAATATTGTAGAATACAAAATTCTCTACAAATTTTGTTTAAAAACATTTTTCATACGTCGAACCATTTTCGAGATAGAGGTCGGAGAGCGCGCGGTCACAGTATCACTTCAGGTCAAACGGTGCCTCCGGTCGAAAACGGGCCATATATCATTTTTTTCCTAACCTATCCACTTTTTATTCAGTATTAATTTATTTAACGACACTTACCTGTCCATGTAATTGCAGAATTGTTAATGAAAATACAGGAATTATATTTGAATTTTAACCTAATTAATATAATATTAATAACTTCTTACATGATGAAAAAAAAGCAAATAAATTATGAATTAATCGTTTTATTAAAAATACTATTCAATACATTTATTTTTATTAAAAGTAAAAAAAATGGAATAAAAGGTACAAAAACTATAATTTATGTTTTTAATCATCTTCTTCCTCTTCATCGTCGTCTTTTGGCTGCTGGTAAATTTCAAACTGGTCTTCATTATCGTCTTCAACGACATTTGTCTCAAGTTGTTCCATAATTTCGGGGCCAAAGGTTCCATCTTCGTTAATGTCGCTCTGATATGGTTCTGCATTGAGACAAGCTTACCCATTATATTGGCCACAAGCTAAAGAGCATTGCAAGCCCACTTTCCTGCATCCGCATCGCGAACCACAACCACTCTTTCAGTTGCAGAAAATTGTATTTAGCAAATCTTCTGGAGCAGGTGGTAAAATTGTCATTATAGGCTCCAGAAAATCGTTTTGCATTGCCCAACCCCGTACCTGGGGTTCCAAATCATGCAATAACCAAGTTTGAACTTGATAATATACACGTTTGAAATGTTGATGAGAAGCTGCACTTGTTGGTGGAAGAATTGAAAGCTGCACAGGTTTATTAAGTTTTGTAGACTTGGCGTAATGCATATAACGAATATGATCGAGACTTTTCACAGATTTCGGAGCATTATAGACTGCTAATAAGATTTGAGTTCCACTCTTTAATAATCTCTGGGACGAACTATTTTCTTCCTCAAATGCTGCAGCTAGTTCATCCAAATTCGTCAGTTTCTCAAAAACTTTTAAAAATGATTTTTTTCCCTTTTTAAAAAGCGCAGAAGTTGTGTCAAAGCCACTTAATGCATGGAGAAATAAAATATGTCTTTTGGAATGAGGATAATTATCAAAACTTTTAGTCGAGTATATCTCCGTTTTTACATTTCCTTTCCCAACTTTTTTAAAGAAAATTTCTTGTTCGTAACACAGTGTACGCCCAATTAAAATGACAAGTAAATCAATATCTTGTACTATTATAACTGCAGTTTTTTTCAGACTTTGATTCTTCAATTGCATTTTCAACAATAAGAACATCCGCATGATCTCTGGCTTGTTTAGTAGTAATATTTGCAGCTTGTAATTTTTCAGTTAAGGTATTAATGAGCATATCTTTGTTATTTCGATTTGATAAGAATTTTTCTTGAGTAACTGGTACAACCATTGTTTCATCTAAACAGACTTCATACGTTTTTGAAAGTGCAGCAGTTCTTCTCTGCTGTTCCATAGCTTTTACTGTAGTCTGAATATCCGTCAAATACAACAATTATTTTGAAACTGTAATGCCTTTTTAAATAATTAATGTATTTATCAAAAATAATAGATAAAGTATCTTCTCTGCTCCATACAACATGATGAAGAAGAAATTCGCCATCAATAATGAACGCCACATTATTTTCATTGCGAATGCAGGAAACTGGGCATGCAATGCTCTTTAGCTTGTGGCCAATGTAATGGGCAAGCTTGTCTCAATGCAGAACCATATCAGAGCGACATTAACGGAGATGAAACCTTTGACCCGAAATCATGGAACAACTTGAGACAAATGTCGTTGAAGACGATAATGAAAACCAGTTTGAAATTTACCAGCAGCCGAAAGACGACGATGAAGAGGAAGAAGATGATTAAAAACATAAATTATAGTTTTTGTACTCTTTATTCCATTTTTTTTTTACTTGTAATAAAAATAAATGTATTGAATAGTATTTTTTAATAAAACGATTAATTCATAATTTATTTTTTTTTCATCATGTAAGAAGTTATTAATATTATATTAATTAGGTTAAAATTCAAATATAATTCCTATATTTTCATTAACAATTCTGCATTTACATCGACAGGTAAGTGTTGTTAAATAAATTGATACTGAATAAAAAGTGGATAGGTTAGGAAAAAATGATATATGGCGCGTTTTCGACCGGAGGCACCGTTTGACCTGAAGTGATGCTGTGACCGCGCGCTCTCCGCCCTCTATCTCGAAAACGGTTCGACGTATGAAAAATGTTTTCAAACAAAATTTGTAGAGAATTTTGTATTCTACAATATTGATAATAAATACAAATAGCAAAAAACCTATAGGAAATGAGTTATTTACAAAAAAAGCGCAAAAAACCGATTTTTGTGACCTTTGACCTTGGAATTTAATAGTTGCGTACACCCTACCATATGTAGGTTTTGAGACAACTTTTAGGGTGCCAATATACAAGTATTTACAGACTTACAGCTGGGAATCTCGAATTCCGAGATTCTTACCTAATTTAAGCTTAAATGACTGGACTATATAGGGTAAGTCTTGCAATCGTTTTGAAAATCGAAAAATTTTTTTTGACAGATTTACACGTTTTTGACACTGGAGATTTCGAAAAACTTATTTTTAGAAAAAAAAAAATTGCCGTTCGTCCGTCCGTCTGTCTGTCTGTCTGTCTGTTAGTCTGTCTGCCTGTAAACGCTCTATCTCCCGAACGAATTGAGATAGAGACTTGCAATTTTGTATGTATTTAGTATGTAAGAATAGAACGAAGCCTATTTAATATCAGTAATCTCGATAATCCGGAACTATTTTTTTCGGACTCTCGAAAAATTCGTTCTGATGAAAGGTATATAAAAATTTTCGAAATTTTTTATTTTAAGGAGTGATCGTAAAAAGCAATAAAATAGCACAAATTTTGCATATAGAACGAAGTTGATCGAATTATTAGTTGCCGAGATATCTGTAATCCTGTTTTCCACATTCTTTGATTTTTCATGACCCCGTATTTCATTCAAACTTCAATTCAAAGATATATTTTAATTGGAAATGAGACGCTTAATCCGACGCAATAAACTGTTAGCTAATAAGATTATTATTTTTGGAGTTATAAGGATGTTTCTTTTTCGCAATTCATTACTACTTGAGTAGTTAGGCGTGTTGTATAATTTATCGAAAGAGATTCATTAGCAACTTATTAATACAGCATTACTATGAACAATAAAAATACTAGCAAAAGCCATGCTTTGTTTGGATTCGCGAAACATTATTTTATAAAACAGATATTTGAAAGTAACAATATTTTTTTTATTATTATTATTTCTGCATCTTTATTAAACAAAAACGTTATTTTATGTTTTGGCGCATTTTAATTTTTTACTTATGATGTAAAACTGGCATAAGATATTTTCGAAGCAAACTTTTACAGATTTTTTTTTTAATTTTCAACTAAAAGCTCTTTTAAAGATGTTTTTACAATTTCAAGTAGCCACTGGTGTTTTTTAATTGTTTGAAATATGCATGTTTCCAATCTTTGTAATCAACATCCGATAATCTTTGATAGCTATTTTAGAATAATATATTTGAAGAAAGCTTGAAGAAAGTTACTTCTTCAAAATCCTATTTTCTGGAAAAAACATTTGAAATCTGCTTTCGTTGATACTATGAATTTTCAACTCTAAAACATTTTATTTTAATTTCTTCATTTTTATACATGTTAGCGTATGAGAATTGCTGTAATTCTCTCCGCGTGGGAGAACTGTTTACTTTCTGCGAATGGCAACTCAATTAATGGAATTACCTTTTAACGAAGCGCTCTCTCATTCTCGCAGTGACGTTTTCACGAATAATTATTGTTGTGTTTGCGAACTTATTAAAGTCTTATTTTTCTATAAAATCCTTCTGATTAATGAATCGATATTATTTAGCCACAATACGACCTTCGCAAAAATATTTATAAAGAGCTTGAACCAACAACTTCACGCAGATCTTTTAATTTTTCATTTATATAACAAATTTAAGAATTAATTTTATTTGTTTACAATTATTTTGTTGCCAGTTTACAAAAAAAAAAAAAAAAAAAAAAAAAAATTGGGAAGGGTTCAAAAATTTGAATACCATCTTAACATGGCTTTCACAAAACCAGCTCTTACAAAACAATAGCAGGAAAAAAAAACATTTTTCATTACAGCAAATTGCCAACGATTAAAAAAAAACCACACACATTAAAATTCTTACTACAACAATTACTTTATTATTGCAAAATTTCCTCCCGAAAAATGAAAACAAAATTATTTGTTCTATCGTATTTAAGCATTATTAGTTATTAGCATAATTAGTCTTTAGTTATTTAAGATAAAATTATGTAAATTTGTATAATTTGGCGAACGATTTGGCGAAATTGGTTAACGTGATAATCAAGTAGTAGCCAATTTACACTTTTCATATTTCACAAAAGATTCCTATACAGACATTATATACGCAATAGGTTTAGCACGATTTTCTTGCAACTACAATGTGGCAAAATCCTCGTTTTAGAATACCAAAGAAATTTATATATATTTTATTATTTTCTATCATTTTAAACAGCAATTAACTATAAATAAAAAAGTAACTGTAGAACAAAACAACAAATATCATTAAAAAAAAAAAAGTAAATAAACAACTTATCATTAGATAAACAACTATCGCTGGGTTACCATATGAGGCAAATAATGCCATTTTGGCGCCAGTGAGATACCTCGATGAGTATATGACCAAATCCGTGACAAAACTTCCATTTGGAAAAAACTTTAATCGGTGTTTATACTGCATTTTCCATACTTATGTATAAGAAAAAACTTTGACACAGATGTCACGTATGCACCACATTGGCGCATTTTTTTTCTGGAGAATTTGGTTTTTAATTACCAATTTCATAAATATTTTTAAATTATTTTGTATTATTTGAAAAAAAAAATAATAAATAAAAAAGTTTAATTATTAGCTATAGAACATAATGATTTATATTATTTTAAAAAACAAAATGAAAGTTAATAAATAGTTTATTAATAAATAAACAATCATAGTCGGTTTACCATGTGTGGCATAAAATCGCCATTTTGTTGCAATCGTGCGAATGTGGTGCGTATATGACATCTGCGCCAAAACTTTAAAAAGTTTCAATTAAATTATTTTACAGTTTGGATGAGAAAGACATTTATACTAAAATTTAAACATTATACGCATTTTTTTTTTTTTTTTTTTTTTTTTTTTTTTTTTTTTTTTTTTGGCTACAACTGCTATTTATATATTTACAGTTAAACATAAAAAAATATCCTCAAAATTTTCTCACACATTTAAAAGAGAGTGGGGAATTTAGTAATTGTGAACATCGCTCCGGCTTATGCCTTCTTGGTATAAAATCGCATTGTTTGATGACGAAAGTACATTCAAACACCCAAATAAACAAATAACATACAATTAACAGATAAAACCATTTTTAAAAGTAATTATGCTATTTTGTCCTATAAGACACATAATGGTACAATTAGATTTTAAAAATATTTTTTTTTTTGTTTTTTAAATAGAAAAATGTTATTTACGTTTTATCTAATAAAATATTTAAAATACATTTTTGTTAGCCTGCGCGAAAGAGAATAGCGAAAGTTTGATTGAAGAAATATTGAAGAGGAAATGGTTAATTAAAAAAGACTTGTAAATTTTATTCAGCGGGAATTTTTCATTTCAAAATGTTGAATTTATCTATAGTAATAACGTATAATTGCATAAATTTACTTTGAATTGCAAAATTTTTCCTTCAGTACTACTTGGTTATACCGTTGACCAATTTCGCCAAATTATACAAATCGCCAAACTATTAGCCAGATTATATAGATTAGCATAAATTTTCATTTAAATAACGAAAAACAAATTAGCAGAACATATATAAAAGTAGAAATAAAATGTCGAATTAAAAATCACTTGATGTCATAATTAGTATTTATATTAGGCTTAACCCTTTAATTCCTATGCTAGAACACGTTCTAGAAATTATGTAGTTCATTTCACACCAGAAAAATTCAATGGCTAATTTCGTTTTATTTAAATACGGAATGTTCTGGTATTGATTAAAGCAAATATTGTTGTTTTAATTTTCTGGTGGGAACTGAAATATACGAATTAAAATATCTCGAACGGTCTAGAGCGGTTTGGGATCCAGAGGGTTAATGTCAAGTGAATGTGACATTTACGATCATCCATTATTGACATTTAATCTTGGAATTTGGGGGTAGATTTTTAATCGATGGGGTAATCTTTCCTTCTTCAGTTTTTAAATTTTAAAACTGAAATTTTTCCTGTAAGTGAAATTGACGAAATGGCGCAAGAAAACTTAAATTAACAATGAAAAAATTTGCAAAAAGAAATAAAAGAGTTATACTCATATCTATATAATTTACGATTGAATATTAAAATATACTCAAAAAATTATCTTCACTTGAAAAAAAAAAAAAAAAAAAAAAAAAAAAAAAAAAAACTGCGACCATTAAGAACCTAAGTCAGGCATTCAGTGCATTTTCGGCTTAAAAACACATTCTTTGGCGACAAAAGCAGGATGAAAATGGTATAGAAACGAATAGTAACTCACAAGTTACAGTGTCTTTTACAATCAGATCTGCTTTTTTCTGCTGTAAGTTATATTATATGGAAATTCGATAAAAAAGAGAAAGAAAATAATAAAAAGGGAAATAACTATCATTCAAAATTCATTTAATCAACTTCTGAAATTCATGTTTTTATTCTAACACCAGGGATAAGTCGCCAAAAGTTGAACCAATTGTTATATTTCGCGTTAATTTATTTTTTAAGCATTACAAATATTTTTTTCATTTTCAAGTTAAATATATTTTTATAATATTACGCCTCATTTAAGCGGTCTTTCTTTATTATTATTAATATTATCAGTAGTTATTTTCTGCTATTATTTGCAAGATATTTGTAATATTTCTAATAGATATAGCCATTTTAATTCTTTTAGCAATTATAATTTTCGCCAAAAACAGCTATTGGCAACCCTTTTGTCAAAAATAACCGAAAAATACGAAATTTACTACGAAAAATCAGAGTTATCGCTGTATATTTAAATCATAAACCTTCGGAAAAATATTTCCTATCGAATGATACAATCGGCAAAAAAACCCATCTGGTAGTTTTTGAAAACACTCGTTTGGAAGTTTCAGAACTTCTGCTTTATAATATACTAGCAGGCTATGCCCGCTGCGCTGGTCAATATTTCAAAATCAACCGCAAATGAAATGAACTGGTGAATTTAAATTTGTATTTTAAACAATTTGGACCTCCAGCAGCACCTTGATCATTGCTGAAAACGGTATAGACAGCATTGTGATATTAAATTATCTTAAACGTTGGACAAAAACCAGCTATTAAGTAGTAACTATTTTAGTTTATTACTAACAGTGCACATTTGGAAGCAAAATGAGACCATTATGGCAACAGGATTTAAAATTTTCCCTTATCTGAAGAAATATTAATTATTACAGTCGTTACCATGGTACGACTTCTGAAAAATTTCTTCACAACTTTTCATTATGTGAAGCCAGGAACCAAAGCTACTTCCACCTAAAAGCTTTATATATATATATATATACTAAATTTTGTCCGTGCGATAAAAGGCACAATTATGCAAGAATCATCTCCAAACTTGTCAAATACATTGAGGTGGTTAATATCTCAGTGGGGATTGCAAATGAGCAAAATCGGCCCAAGGGGATGGTAATTGCGAAGGGTTCAAAAATTTGAATACCACCTTAACATGACTTTGACAAAACCAGCTCTTACAAAAACAATTGCAGGATAAAAAATAAACATATTTCGTTACAGCAATTGCCAACGATTAAATAAAAAAAAATTAAATTCTCACTACAACGATTACTTTATTATTGCAAAATTTCCTCCAGAAAAATGAAAAAAAAATTATTTGCTTTTTCGTATTTATTTTCTCTTTAGTTATTTAAGATAAAATTATGTAAATTTATATAATTTGGCGAACAATTTGGCGAAATCGATTGACGTGATAATCAAGTAGTCGCTAATTTACACTTTTCATATTTCACAAAAGATTCCACAGATATCATATTCGCAACAGGTTTAGCGCGATTTTCTTGCAACTCCAATGTGGCAAAATCCTCGTTTTAGAAAACCAAAGAAATTTATATAATTTTTAAATTTTTCTATCATTTTAAACAGGAATTAACAATAAATAAAAAAGTAACTGTAGATCAGAACAAAAAATATCATTTCAAAAAAGAAAATGAAAGTAAATATACAACTTATCTATAGATAAACAACTATAGCTGCTTTACCATATAAGGCAAATAATGCCATTTTCGCACCAGTGAGATACCTCGATCAGTATATGACCAAATCTGTGACAAAATTTTCATATTTGGAAAAAACTTTAATCGGTATTTATACTGCATTTTCCCTACTTATGTATAGTGAAAAAACTTTGCCACAAACGTCATGTACGCACCACATTGGTGCAATTTTTTTCTGACGCCAATTTGGAGAAACCTAGCTTTCAATTACCAATTTCATAATATTTTTAAATTATTTTCTATTATTTAAAAAAAATAATAAATAAAAAAGTTTAATTAATAGCTATAGAACAAAATGATTTATATTATTTAAAAAAAAAAATGAAAATTAATAAATAGTTTATTAATATAAATAAACAACTATAGCCGGTTTACCATGTGAGGCATAAAATTGCCATGTTGTTGCAATCGTGCGAATGTGGTGCGTATATGATATTTGCTTCAAAACTAAAGTTGCAATTAAACTATTTTACAGTTTGGATGAGGAAGACATTTATACTAAAATTTAAACATTATACGCATTTTTTTTTTTTTTTTTTTTTTTTTTTTTTTTTGCTATAACTGCTATTTATATATTTACATTTAAACATAAAAAATATGGTACGACTTCTAGGTTATCCCGTCGACCAACTTCGCCAAATTATACTAATAGCCAAACTAATAGCCAAATTATGCATGTTGACATAATTTTTATTTTAAATAACGAAAAAACAAATATTTAGTAGACTATTGATAAAAATACAAATAAAAAGTCGAAATAAAAATCACTTAATGACATTTTAAACACGTGAATCGCATTTAATGTCATTGAATGTGACATTCACGATCATCCATTTCTGGCATTTAATCTTATAGTTTGGCGATAATTCTTCGGTCGACGGGATAACCTAGAAGTACCAAAATGATCATAAAAATGCTCTCACACATTTAAAAGAGAGTGAAAATTTAGTTATTGCGAGCATCGCTCCTGCTTATGCCTTCTTGGCATAAAATCGCATTGTTTGGTGACAAAAATAAATTCAAACACCCAAATAAACAAATAACATACAATTAACAGATAAAACCATCTTTGAAAATAATTCTGCTATTTCCTCCTGTAAGACACATAATGGTAGAATTAGTTTTTAAAAATATTTTTTTTTAAATAGAAAAATGTTATTTACGTTTTATCTAATAAAATATTTAAAATACATTCATTTTTTTTTTAGCCTGGCGCGAAAGAGATAAATAGCGAAATATTGATTGAAGAAATATAGAAGAGGAAATGGTTAATTAAAAAAGACTTGTAAATTTTATTCAGCAGGAATTTTTTTATTTCAAAATGTTGAATTTATCGATAGTAATAACGCATAATTGCATAATTTCCTTTGAATTGCAAAAGTTTTCCTTTAGTACTACTTGGTTATACCGTCGACCAATTTCGCCAAATTATACAAATCGCCAAACTATATAGATTAGCATAATTTTTCATTTAAATAACGAAAAAAAAATTAGCAGAGCATATATAAATGTAGAAATAAAATGTCGAATTAAAAATCACTTGATGACATATTTAATATTTATATTATGCTCAATGTTAAGTGAATGTGACATTTACGATCATCCATTATTAACATTTAATCTTGGAATTTGGCGGTAGATTTTTAATCGACGGGATAACCTTTCTTTCTTCAGTTTCTAAATTTTAAAACTGTAATTTTTCCTGCAAGTGAAATTGACGAAATGGCGAAAGAAATATTAAACTAACAATAAAAAACATTTGCAAAAAGAATTATATTCGTTGATCACATTCTTCAAAATTACAGTGTCTTTTACAACCAGATCTGCTTTTTTCTGCTGCAAGTTATATTATACGGAAATTCGATAAAAAAAGAGAAAGAAAATAATAAAAAGGGAAATAACTATCTTTCAAAATTCATTTAATCAAATTTTCAAATATTCATGTCTTTATTCTAACGTAAGAGATAAGTCGCCAAAAGTCGAACCAATTGTTATATTTCGCGTTAATTTATTTTTTAAGCATTACAAATATTTTTTTCATTTTCAAGATAAATATATTTTTATAATATTACGCCTCATTTAAGCGGTTTTTCTTTATTATTATTATTATTATTATTATTATTATTATTATTATTATTATTATTATTATTATTATTATTATTATTATTATTATTATTATTATTATTATTATTATCAGTAGTTATTTTCTGCTTTTATTTGCAAGATATTTGTTGATAGATATAGCCATTTCAATTCTTTTAGCAGTTATAATTTTCGCCAAAAATAATTACTGGCAACCCTTTCGTCAAAAATAACCGAAAAAATGAAATTTATTACGAAAAATCAGAGTTATCCCTGTAAATTTGAATCATAAACCTTCGGAAAAATATTTCCTATCGAATGATACAATCGGCAAAAAAATCCATCGGGTAGTTTTTGAAAACACCCGTTTGGAAGTTTCAGAACTTCTGCTTTATAATATACTAGCAGGCTATGCCCGCTGCGCTGGTCAATATTTCAAAATCAACCGTGGATGAAACGAACTGGTGAATTTAAATTTGCATTTTAAATAATTTGGACCACCAGCAGCACCTTGCTCATTGCTGAAAACGATTTAGACACCATTGTGATATTAAATTATCTTAAACGTTGGACAAAAACCAGCTATTTAGAAGTAACTATTTTAGTTTATTACTAACAGTGCACATTTAGAAGCGAAATGAGACCATTATGGCAACAGGATTTAAGATTTTCCCTTATCTGAAGAAATATTAATTATTACAGTCGTTACCACGGTACAACTTCTGAAAAATTTCTTCACAACTTTTCATTATATGAAGCCAGGAACCCAGAGCTACTCCCACCTAAAAACTTTATATATATATTAAATTGTGTCCGCTCGATAAAAGGCACAATTATGCAAGAATCATCTTCAAACTCGTCAAGTACATTGAGATGGTTAATATCGCAGTGGGAATTGCAAATGAGGAAAATCGGCCCAAGGAGGGTGGTAATTGGGAAGGGTTCAAAAATTTGAATACCACCTTAACATGGCTTTCACAAAAGCAGCTCTTACAAAACAATGGTAGGAAAAATATAAACATTTTTCGTTACAGAAAATTCCCAACGATAAAAAAAAACACATTAAAAATCTCACTACAGCAATTACTTTATTATTGCAAAATTTCCTCCTGAAAAATGAAAACAAAATCATTTGCTCTTTCGTATTTAAGCATTTTCTCTTTGTTATTTAAGATAAAATTATGTAAATTTGTATAATTTGGCGAACGATTTGGCGAAATTGGTTGACGTGATAATCAAGTAGTAGCCAATTTACACTTTTCATATTTCACAAAAGATTTCTACACAGACATCATATACGCAATACGTTTAGCACGATTTTCTTGCAACTACAATGTGGCAAAATCTTCGTTTTAGAATACCAAAGAAATTTATATATACTTTATTATTTTCTATCATTTTAAACAGCAATTAACAATAAATAAAAAAAGTAACTGTAGAACAAAACAACAAATATCATTTCAAAAAAGAAAATGAAAGTAAATAAACAACTTATCAGATAAAGAACTATAGCTGGGTTATCATATAATAAGGCAAATAATGCCATTTTGGCGCGAGTGAGATACCTCGATGAGTATATGACCAAATCTGTGACAAAATTTCCATATTTGGAAAAACTTTAATCGGTATTTATACTGCATTTTCCCTACATATGTATAGTGAAAAAAATTTGACACAGATGTCATGTATGCACCACATTGGCGCAATTTTTTTCTGAAGCCTGCAATTTGGAGAAAACTTGGTTTTTAATTACCAATTTCATAAATATTTTTTAATTATTTCCTATTATTTGAAAAAAAATTAATAAATAAAAAAGTTTAATTAATAGCTATAGAACAAAATGATTTATATTATTTTAAAAAACAAAATGAAAGTTAATAAATAGTTTATTAATAAATAAACAACCATAGTCGGTTTACCATGTGAGGCATAAAATCGCCATATTGTTGCAATCGTGCGAATGTGGTGCGTATATGACATCTGCGCCAAAACTTTAAAAAGTTGCAATTAAATTATTTTACAGTTTGGATGAGGAAGACATTTATACTAACATTTAAACATTATAAGCATTTTTTTTTTTTTTTTTTTTTTTTTTTTTTTGCTATAACTGCTATTTATATATTTACAATTAAACATTAAAAAAATATCCTAAAAATGCTCTCACACATTTAAAAGATCGTGAGAGAATTTAGTAAATGCGAACATCGCTCCGGCTTATGCCTTTTTGGTATAAAATCGCATTGTTTTATGACAAAAGTAAATTCAAACACCCAAATAAACAAATAACATACAATTAACAGATAAAACCATTTTTAAAAGTAATTCTGCTATTTTGTCCTATAAGACACATAATGGTAGAATTAGATTTTAAAAATATTTTTTTTTAAATAGAAAAAGGCTATTTACGTTTTATCTAATAAAATATTTAAAATACATTTTTTTTAGCCTGCGCGAAAGGGAATAGAGAAATATTGATTGAAGAAATATTGAAGAGGAAATGTTTAACTAAAAAAGACTTGTAAATTTTATTCAGCAGGAATTTTTTTATTTCAAAATGTTGAATTTATCTATAGTAATAACGCATAATTGCATAAATTTCCTTTGAATTGCTAAATTTTTCCTTCAGTACTACTTGGTTATACCGTCGACCAATTTCGCCAAATTATAAAAATCGCCAAACTATTAGCCAGATTATATAGATTAGCATAAATTTTCATTTAAATAACGAAAAACAAATTAGCCGAGCATATATAAAAGTAGAAATAAAATGTCGAATTAAAAATCACTTGATGACATAATTAATATTTATATTACGCTTAATGTCAAGTGAATGTGACATTTATGATTATCCATTATTAACATTTAATCTTGGAATTTGGCGGTAGATTTTTAATCGATGGTATAATATTTCCTTCTTCAGTTTCTAAATTTTAAAACTGTAATTTTTCCTGTAAGTGAAATTGACGAAATGGTGCAAGAAAAATTAAATTAACAGTAAAAACATTTGCAAAAAGAAATAAAAGAGTTATACTCATATCTATATAATTTATGATTGAATATTAAAATATACTCTAAAAATTATCTTCATTTGAAAAAAAAACAACATTATTGCGACCATTAAGAACCTAAGTCAGGCATTAAGTCAGTAGTGCATTTTCGGCTTAAAAACAGATTCTTTGGCGACAAAAGAAAAATGAAAATGGTATAGAAACGAATAGTAACTCAACTTGCAGTATCTTTTATAATCAGATCTGCTTTTTTCTGCTGTAAGTTATATTATACGGAAATTCAATAAAAAAGAGAAAGAAAATAATAAAAAGGGAAATAACTATCATTCAAAATTCATTTAATCAATTTCTGAAATTCATGTTTTTATTCTAACACCAGGGATAAGTCGCCAAAAGTTGAACCAATTGTTATATTTCGCGTTAATTTATTTTTTAAACATTACAAATATTTTTTTCATTTTCAAGATAAATATATTTTTATAATATTACGCCTCATTTAAGCAGTCTTTCTTTATTATTATTAATATTATCAGTAGTTATTTTCTGCTATTATTTGCAAGATATTTGTAATATTTCTAATAGATATAGCCATTTTAATTCTTTTAGCAATTATAATTTTCGCCAAAAACAACTACTGGCAACCCTTTTGTCAAAAATAACCGAAAAATGCGAAATTTACTACGAAAAATCAGAGTTATCCCTGTAAATTTGAATCATAAACCTTCTGAAAAATATTTCCTATCGAATGATATAATCTGCAAAAAAATCCATCGGGTAGTTTTTGAAAACACTCGTTTGGAAGTTTCAGAATTTCTGCTTTATAATATATATGACAAGAATAAAAAATTCATGTTTCCCGCATCGATTGTGAACACTTTCCAATACTTGCAAAGTACTTTAAGAAAACTTGGCGAATTAGTAAGATGAGACAAACCCAAAACTTTCTTCTACCTTATACACTGTTAATACTTACTGAAAAATGCAGCATAGCAGCGCCACTGGTTAAGTTGTTTACATCAAAATCTAGTCAGCAACAACTAATGTCAACTTATAACTGATTCTAAAGGCGGATGAAAATCCCTGCATTAGTTTTTGAGGTAGAGCTATTGAAATTAAATGTGGTTAAGCTATTAAAATCTTTAAAAATTCTGCATAACAATGCCACCTGATGGGTGAAGTACACCAAAAACTAACCAAATCAATTTTTATCAAGCACTGATAGAATCTGAAGTTTGATGAAAATTGTAGGGTTAAAGATATATTTTTGTTTTCCCAGCTCAGTGTAGTAAGTATTTTAAAAAAACTTTTTTTTTTTAGCCACCGTCTTATAAATTTGCTTTTATATTTAAGTTTAATTTATTTGTTAATCATCGCATAGTTATTCATTTTTAAACTTTGGAAATTCAATAGTCTAGTGCTTACAACCAGTATCCAGACTTATTTACTTTTTCAGAATGTGGCTGGATGGTTCATGGTGAAGTTAATTTTCTGTTATTTTTATCTTTTATTGATTTGTTATTTCTGGTGATGTCATCTTCTTCCTGTGCCTATGTTCTTTCCTTATTGAAACTTCACTGAAAAAAAAAAATAAGTTCTAAAAATTGAGTAAAAAGTACTCATTCTTAAGTACTTCACCTACTCAGAATTGCTCTGATACAAATGTATTCAAAACTGAAAAACACATCTATTCATTTTTGATTCCGTGGTTGTGTTCATATATGATTCCCTATATACTGCCCCCTGAACTCACTAATTAAAATAAAATATACTGTCTTTTATTTCTTGCTCAAAATTATTAACAATAAACGTTTAAATTTTTATTAAGAAAAATAGCAAAATTATTAGCAAGATACTGAATTCGAATATTTTTATGATAAGAGCATTATTTGCAGGCACTTTTAAGCTATTTTAAAAATAACTGTACATAATTTAACATTTACATAAATAAGCATCTTTTATGCCACTCTGAATGAAATAAACCAATACTCGGTACAAAATTATCGTTTGTTTGTATTTAATAACACGAGGTGGAACCCGTTGAAATTCGACGAAAGAAAATATTTTTAAAGAACTGTTTTATTGATTTATAATAAATCTACAAAATCAGTTAAAGTAAAAAATGTCTTATATTGGTCAGTCTAACTCTTAAACAAATATTATTTTAAACTGAAATTAACAAAATACAATAAAACCCAGTTATCCAAAATGTTAAACGAAATATAAAACCGAAAATCCCCGGATTTTATAACATACGATATTTTAAAAATAGTATACGCATTTTAATTTCCATTTCTTTTTTTCAATATTAAGAGAAAATGGAGTATTTCTGTTGCCAAAATTATAAAATCGGTACTACAAATTATAAAAAAAATAACATCACAAAATTTAATTGAGATACAGCTTTAAAACAAATTGCATTTAAAAGTACACTTTTTTTCTTTATACGACGGTATAAAAATTCAAAATGTATGATATCTAGTAGTGTAAAATTTGTAGTAGCAAAAATTGTAAAACCGATATTGCATGGAAAAGTATTGCGCATATTATTATTTTTTTCTTTCTTTCGCTTTTTTTTATTTCAAGAGAAAATGGAGTGATTGTGTTGCCACAATTAGAAAATTGATACTAAAAACTATTAAAAAATTAATATCTCAAAAATAAATTGGGATACAGCTTTCAAACAAATTGCATTTAAAAGTACATTTTTTTCTCTGTACGACGGTGTAAAAATTTAAAATGTGCGATGTTTAGAAGCGAAAATTTGCAGCAGTGAAAATTGCAAAACTGAAATTGGAGGGGAAAGTGTTGCCATTCGCAAAATGACGTATGCGTTACGCACAGATACGTTTGGCCTTTATAATATAGATATGATATGATATGATATGATATATATGATGGGTAAGTATTACGGTGGCCCCCACCGACTATTACTTACCCATCATACGTAGTATAGGGTAAGTCTTGCAATCGTTTTGAAAATCGAAATTTTTTTTTGACGAATTTACACTTTTTTGACACTTTAGATTTCGAAAAACATATTTTTTGAAAAAAAATTTTGCCGTCCGTCTGTCTGTCTGTCAGTCTGTCTGTCTGTAAACGTTCTATCTCCCGAACGAATTGAGATAGAGACTTGAAATTTTGTATGTACTTAGTATGTAAGAATGGTACGAAGCCTATTTAATATCAGTAACCTCGATTATCCGGAACTATTTTTTTCGGACTCTAAAAAATTCGTTCTGGTGAAAGGTATATAAAAATTTTCGAAGTTTTTTATTTTAAGGAGTGATCGTAAAAGGCAATAAAATAGCACAAATTTTGCATAAAAAACGAAGTTGATCGAATTATTAGTTGCCGAGATATCTGTAATCCTGTTTTCCACATTCTTTGATTTTTCATGACCCTGTATTTCATTCAAATTTCAATTCAAAGATATATTTTAATTGGAAATGAGACGCTCAATCCGACGCAATAAACTGTTAGCTAATAAGATTATTATTTTTGGAGTTATAAGGATGTTTCTTTTTAGCAATTCAGTACTACTTGAGTAGTTAGGCGCGTTGTATAATTTATCGAAAGAGATTCATCAGCAACTCATTAATACAGCATTACTATGAACAATAAAAATATAAATACACGTTTAAATTTTGTTTTGGAATTGCAATCCATTTTATAAATAGATTTCAAATATTTTATTGTCATATATTATATATGCATATAGTATATGATGGGTAAGTATTACGGTGGCCCCCAAAGACTAGTTTTAATTTGCAAGTAAAATTTCGGAAAAAAATATTTATACACGCGTTGTTTTATTTTGATAAGCGAATAAAAAGTCACATTTACTCTGAAGTTACGAGAATAATTCTTATTAGGTTTATCATACCTTTATGCATTTTAATTTTATTGATGCCATTATTTTATTACAATGAAATAGAAAATACGTTTTCATTTTAATGCATGCTGTTAAGTATAAAAATATGTACATAAAGTAAGTGTAAAAATTTGTTTCTGTGTAAACGGCTACATGCTTAGTTTAAAATGTATTTTTATCTTGATACATCTAAGCAGAAAAATTAATTTGATGGCGTCCAAATGATGGAATTTTCACTGATTTTTCATTCCTTGATTGCAAAGATTATAATTGGAAACTATATTGGTTATTTCACTTGATAACATGTTCTCTCTCTCTTTAATAAATAATAATTTTAGGTAAAATATATTCATTTTTTAATAAAGAATTCAGAAAACTAAAAAATTTCAAGAAAATTATGATTAATAAAAATAGTTTTACAGTAAAAAAAGACTTTATGTACGGCTTATATTCTATAGGATTAATTTTTGTAGATTTATTATAAATTCATTTAACAGTTCTATATTATAGACAAAGTCCAATTTCTTTCATTGCGTAAGCAATGGAATTCTCTATTCTCATCAAAAAATGGTAGACTATCTTTGAACGGCAGTCAAAAACCAATTACAATTTTTAGAAGTGTACAAGAATGACGACAACGGACATCACTATCGCTTTCACTTTTATCTTATTTACATTACTTCTAAATTTAAACACTGTAGAAACAGGAAGTTTTTAAAAATCTCTTTCAATCAACTTAAAAAGCTAATTTTGAAAAAAAGAAAACCGATAAATTATCAGAATCGATTATGATAAATTATCAGAATCGATTATCAAATGCAGCATTTTATCACTAAATTTAAATCTGATAAGCAAAAAGAAAGACACATTCAGTATATGTAGAAAATACATGTCTAACTGCTTAAAGAGTCTTTTGAATGACATTATGATAAGTATTATATTTCATTATTTTTTAAGGATACTATGAGTTATGCAACTTTATAACGAAGAAAACATACCGTATCCCGTTTGTGGAAATGGCTAAGCCATCACGATTATGGAAAGGGAAAGAGGAAACAATGTTACCTGTCTCACTGGTTTACATTCCCCGAAATATTTTGGTAGCGAAGTCAGCTCCTTAGCAATATTCGGCCCATTTCAAACAACAGTGCTAAAAAAAGAGAAAAAACGAGACCACCCGCATATACACAGTAACATACAAGGCAAAATAAAAAATGTGCATACAGTAACATACAAAATTATCAAGGGAGGACAGATGAAAGTGAAAGAAAATTATAACAGGACTAAAAAAAATACAAGAGTGATAGAATTGCATGTTACCTGTCTCAGTGGTTTAGATTCCCCGAAATATTCTGGTAGCGAAGTCAGCTCCTTACCCATATTCGGCCCATTTCAGACAACAGTGCTAAAAAGAGAGAAAAAAACGAGACCACCCTCATATACACAGCAACATACATGACAAAATATAAAATGTGTATGCAGTAACATACAAAATTATCAAGGGAGGACAGATAAAAGTGAAAGAAAATTATAACAGGACTAAAAAAAATACAGGAGTGATAGAATTGCATGTTACCTGTCTCAGTGGTTTAGATTCCCCGAAATATTCTGGTAGCGAAGTCAGCTCCTTACCCATATTCGGCCCATTTCAGACAACAGTGCTAAAAAGAGAGAAAAAAAAGAGACCATCCTCATATACACAATAACATACAAGGCAAAATATAAAATGTGTATACAGTAACATACAAAATTATCAAGGGAGGACAGATAAAAGTGAAAGAAAATTATAACAGGACTAAAAAAATACAAGGGTGATAGAATTGCATGTTACCTGTCTCAGTGGTTTAGATTCCCCGAAATATTCCGGTAGCGAAGTCAGCTCCTTACCCATATTCGGCCCATTTCAGACAACAGTGCTAAAAAGAGAGAAAAAAACGAGACCACCCTCATATACACAGTAACATACAAAACAAAATATAAAATGTGTATACAGTAACATACAAAATTATCAAGTGAGGACAGATAAAAGTGAAAGAAAATTATAACAGGACTAAAAAAATACAAGGGTGATAGAATTGCATGTTACCTGTCTCAGTGGTTTAGATTCCCCGAAATATTCCGGTAGCGAAGTCAGCTCCTTAGCCATATTCGGCCCATTTCAGACAACAGTGCTAAAAAGAGAAAAAAAAACGAGACCACCCTCATATACACAGTAACATAAAAGACAAAATATAAAATTTGTATACAGTAACATACAAAATTATCAAGGGAGGACAGATAAAAGTAAAAGAAAATTATAACAGGACTAAAAAAATACAAGGGTGATAGAATTGCATGTTACCTGTCTCAGTGGTTTAGATTCCCCGAAATATCTCGGTAGCGAAGTCAGCTCCTTACCCCTATTCGGCCCATTTCAGACAACAGTGCTAAAAAGAGAGAAAAAACGAGACCACCCTCATATACACAGTAACATACAAGGCAAAATATAAAATGTGTATACAGTAACATACAAAATTATCAAGTGAGGACAGATAAAAGTGAAAGAAAATTATAACAGGACTAAAAAAAAAATACAAGGGTGATAGAATTGCATGTTACCTGTCTCAGTGGTTTAGATTCCCCGAAATATTCTGGTAGCGAAGTCTGCTCCGTACACATATTCGGCCCATTTCAGACAACAGTGCTAAAAAGAGAGAAAAAACGAGACCACCCTCATATACACAGTAACATACAAGGCAAAATATAAAATGTGTATACAGTAACATACAAAATTATCAAGGGAGGACAGATAAAAGTGAAAGAAAATTATAACAGGATGAAAAAAAATACAAGGGTGAGAGAATTGCATGTTACCTGTCTCAGTGGTTTAGATTCCCCGAAATATTCTGGTAGCGAAGTCAGCTCCTTACCCATATTCGGCCCATTTCAGACAACAGTGCTAAAAAGAGAGAAAAAACGAGACCACCCTCATATACACAGTAACATACAAGGCAAAATATAAAATGTGTATACAGTAACATACAAAATTATCAAGGGAGGACAGATAAAAGTGAAAGAAAATTATAACAGGACTAAAAAAAATACAATTGTGATAGAATTGCATGTTACCTGTCTCAGTGGTTTAGATTCCCCGAAATGCTCTGGTAGCGAAGTCAGCTCCTTACCCATAATCAGCCCATTTCAGACAACAGTGCTAAAAAGAGAGAAAAAACGAGACCACCCTCATATACACAGTAACATACAAGGTAAAATATAAAATGTGTATACAGTAACATACAAAATTATCAAGTGAGGACAGATAAAAGTGAAAGAAAATTATAACAGGACTAAAAAAAAATACAAGGGTGATAGAATTGCATGTTACCTGTCTCAGTGGTTTAAATTCCCCGAAATATTCCGGTAGCTAAGTCTGCTCCGTACACATATTCGGCCCATTTCAGACAACAGTGCTAAAAAGAGAGAAAAAAACGAGACCACCCTCATATACACAGTAAAATACAAGACAAAATATAAAATGTGTATACAGTAACATACAAAATTATCAATGGAGGACAGATAAAAGTGAAAGAAAATTATAACAGGACTAAAAAAAATACAAGGGTGATAGAATTGCATGCTACCTGTCTCAGTGGTTTAGATTCCACGAAATGCTCTGGTAGCGAAGTCAGCTCCTTACCCATATTCGGCCCATTTCAGACAACAGTGCTAAAAAGAGAGAAAAAAACGAGACCACCCTCATATACACAGTAACATACAAGACAAAATATAAAATGTGTATACAGTAACATACAAAATTATCAAGGGAGGACAGATAAAAGTGAAAGAAAATAATAACAGGACTAAAAAAATACAAGGGTGATAGAATTGCATGTTACCTGTCTCAGTGATTTAGATGCCCCGAAATATTCTGGTAGCGAAGTCAGCTCCTTACCCATATTCGGCCCATTTCAGACAACAGTGCTAAAAAGAGAGAAAAAAACGAGACCACCCTCATATACACAGTAACATACAAGACAAAATATAAAATGTGTATACAGTAACATACAAAATTATCAAGGGAGGACAGATAAAAGTGAAAGAAAATTATAACAGGACTAAAAAAATACAAGGGTGATAGAATTGCATGTTACCTGTCTCAGTGATTTAGATTCCCCGAAATATTCTGGTAGCGAAGTCAGCTCCTTACCCATATTCGGCCCATTTCAGACAACAGTGCTAAAAAGAGAGAAAAAAACGAGACCACCCTCATATACACAGTAACATACAAGACAAAATATAAAATGTGTATACAGTAACATACAAAATTATCAAGGGAGGACAGATAAAAGTGAAAGAAAATTATAACAGGACTAAAAAAATACAAGGGTGATAGAATTGCATGTTACCTGTCTCAGTGATTTAGATTCCCCGAAATATTCTGGTAGCGAAGTCAGCTCCTTACCCATATTCGGCCCATTTCAGACAACAGTGCTAAAAAGAGAGAAAAAAACGAGACCACCCTCATATACACAGCAACATACATGACAAAATATAAAATGTGTATACAGTAACATACAAAATTATCAAGGGAGGACAGATAAAAGTGAAAGAAAATTATAACAGGACTAAAAAAAATACAGGAGTGATAGAATTGCATGTTACCTGTCTCAGTGGTTTAGATTCCCCGAAATATTCTGGTAGCGAAGTCAGCTCCTTACCCATATTCGGCCCATTTCAGACAACAGTGCTAAAAAGAGAGAAAAAAAAGAGACCATCCTCATATACACAATAACATACAAGGCAAAATATAAAATGTGTATACAGTAACATACAAAATTATCAAGGGAGGACAGATAAAAGTGAAAGAAAATTATAACAGGACTAAAAAAATACAAGGGTGATAGAATTGCATGTTACCTGTCTCAGTGGTTTAGATTCCCCGAAATATTCCGGTAGCGAAGTCAGCTCCTTACCCATATTCGGCCCATTTCAGACAACAGTGCTAAAAAGAGAGAAAAAAACGAGACCACCCTCATATACACAGTAACATACAAAACAAAATATAAAATGTGTATACAGTAACATACAAAATTATCAAGTGAGGACAGATAAAAGTGAAAGAAAATTATAACAGGACTAAAAAAATACAAGGGTGATAGAATTGCATGTTACCTGTCTCAGTGGTTTAGATTCCCCGAAATATTCCGGTAGCGAAGTCAGCTCCTTAGCCATATTCGGCCCATTTCAGACAACAGTGCTAAAAAGAGAGAAAAAAACGAGACCACCCTCATATACACAGTAACATAAAAGACAAAATATAAAATGTGTATACAGTAACATACAAAATTATCAAGGGAGGACAGATAAAAGTAAAAGAAAATTATAACAGGACTAAAAAAATACAAGGGTGATAGAATTGCATGTTACCTGTCTCAGTGGTTTAGATTCCCCGAAATATCTCGGTAGCGAAGTCAGCTCCTTACCCCTATTCGGCCCATTTCAGACAACAGTGCTAAAAAGAGAGAAAAAACGAGACCACCCTCATATACACAGTAACATACAAGGCAAAATATAAAATGTGTATACAGTAACATACAAAATTATCAAGTGAGGACAGATAAAAGTGAAAGAAAATTATAACAGGACTAAAAAAAAAATACAAGGGTGATAGAATTGCATGTTACCTGTCTCAGTGGTTTAGATTCCCCGAAATATTCTGGTAGCGAAGTCTGCTCCGTACACATATTCGGCCCATTTCAGACAACAGTGCTAAAAAGAGAGAAAAAACGAGACCACCCTCATATACACAGTAACATACAAGGCAAAATATAAAATGTGTATACAGTAACATACAAAATTATCAAGGGAGGACAGATAAAAGTGAAAGAAAATTATAACAGGATGAAAAAAAATACAAGGGTGAGAGAATTGCATGTTACCTGTCTCAGTGGTTTAGATTCCCCGAAATATTCTGGTAGCGAAGTCAGCTCCTTACCCATATTCGGCCCATTTCAGACAACAGTGCTAAAAAGAGAGAAAAAACGAGACCACCCTCATATACACAGTAACATACAAGGCAAAATATAAAATGTGTATACAGTAACATACAAAATTATCAAGGGAGGACAGATAAAAGTGAAAGAAAATTATAACAAGACTAAAAAAAATACAATTGTGATAGAATTGCATGTTACCTGTCTCAGTGGTTTAGATTCCCCGAAATGCTCTGGTAGCGAAGTCAGCTCCTTACCCATAATCAGCCCATTTCAGACAACAGTGCTAAAAAGAGAGAAAAAACGAGACCACCCTCATATACACAGTAACATACAAGGCAAAATATAAAATGTGTATACAGTAACATACAAAATTATCAAGTGAGGACAGATAAAAGTGAAAGAAAATTATAACAGGACTAAAAAAAAATACAAGGGTGATAGAATTGCATGTTACCTGTCTCAGTGGTTTAAATTCCCCGAAATATTCCGGTAGCTAAGTCTGCTCCGTACACATATTCGGCCCATTTCAGACAATAGTGCTAAAAAGAGAGAAAAAAACGAGACCACCCTCATATACACAGTAAAATACAAGACAAAATATAAAATGTGTATACAGTAACATACAAAATTATCAATGGAGGACAGATAAAAGTGAAAGAAAATTATAACAGGACTAAAAAAAATACAAGGGTGATAGAATTGCATGCTACCTGTCTCAGTGGTTTAGATTCCACGAAATGCTCTGGTAGCGAAGTCAGCTCCTTACCCATATTCGGCCCATTTCAGACAACAGTGCTAAAAAGAGAGAAAAAAACGAGACCACCCTCATATACACAGTAACATACAAGACAAAATATAAAATGTGTATACAGTAACATACAAAATTATCAAGGGAGGACAGATAAAAGTGAAAGAAAATAATAACAGGACTAAAAAAATACAAGGGTGATAGAATTGCATGTTACCTGTCTCAGTGATTTAGATGCCCCGAAATATTCTGGTAGCGAAGTCAGCTCCTTACCCATATTCGGCCCATTTCAGACAACAGTGCTAAAAAGAGAGAAAAAAACGAGACCACCCTCATATACACAGTAACATACAAGACAAAATATAAAATGTGTATACAGTAACATACAAAATTATCAAGGGAGGACAGATAAAAGTGAAAGAAAATTATAACAGGACTAAAAAAATACAAGGGTGATAGAATTGCATGTTACCTGTCTCAGTGATTTAGATTCCCCGAAATATTCTGGTAGCGAAGTCAGCTCCTTACCCATATTCGGCCCATTTCAGACAACAGTGCTAAAAAGAGAGAAAAAAACGAGACCACCCTCATATACACAGTAACATACAAGACAAAATATAAAATGTGTATACAGTAACATACAAAATTATCAAGGGAGGACAGATAAAAGTGAAAGAAAATTATAACAGGACTAAAAAAATACAAGGGTGATAGAATTGCATGTTACCTGTCTCAGTGATTTAGATTCCCCGAAATATTCTGGTAGCGAAGTCAGCTCCTTACCCATATTCGGCCCATTTCAGACAACAGTGCTAAAAAGAGAGAAAAAAACGAGACCACCCTCATATACACAGCAACATACATGACAAAATATAAAATGTGTATACAGTAACATACAAAATTATCAAGGGAGGACAGATAAAAGTGAAAGAAAATTATAACAGGACTAAAAAAAATACAGGAGTGATAGAATTGCATGTTACCTGTCTCAGTGGTTTAGATTCCCCGAAATATTCTGGTAGCGAAGTCAGCTCCTTACCCATATTCGGCCCATTTCAGACAACAGTGCTAAAAAGAGAGAAAAAAAAGAGACCATCCTCATATACACAATAACATACAAGGCAAAATATAAAATGTGTATACAGTAACATACAAAATTATCAAGGGAGGACAGATAAAAGTGAAAGAAAATTATAACAGGACTAAAAAAATACAAGGGTGATAGAATTGCATGTTACCTGTCTCAGTGGTTTAGATTCCCCGAAATATTCCGGTAGCGAAGTCAGCTCCTTACCCATATTCGGCCCATTTCAGACAACAGTGCTAAAAAGAGAGAAAAAAACGAGACCACCCTCATATACACAGTAACATACAAAACAAAATATAAAATGTGTATACAGTAACATACAAAATTATCAAGTGAGGACAGATAAAAGTGAAAGAAAATTATAACAGGACTAAAAAAATACAAGGGTGATAGAATTGCATGTTACCTGTCTCAGTGGTTTAGATTCCCCGAAATATTCCGGTAGCGAAGTCAGCTCCTTAGCCATATTCGGCCCATTTCAGACAACAGTGCTAAAAAGAGAGAAAAAAACGAGACCACCCTCATATACACAGTAACATAAAAGACAAAATATAAAATGTGTATACAGTAACATACAAAATTATCAAGGGAGGACAGATAAAAGTGAAAGAAAATTATAACAGGACTAAAAAAATACAAGGGTGATAGAATTGCATGTTACCTGTCTCAGTGGTTTAGATTCCCCGAAATATCTCGGTAGCGAAGTCAGATCCTTACCCCTATTCGGCCCATTTCAGACAACAGTGCTAAAAAGAGAGAAAAAACGAGACCACCCTCATATACACAGTAACATACAAGGCAAAATATAAAATGTGTATACAGTAACATACAAAATTATCAAGTGAGGACAGATAAAAGTGAAAGAAAATTATAACAGGACTAAAAAAAAAATACAAGGGTGATAGAATTGCATGTTACCTGTCTCAGTGGTTTAGATTCCCCGAAATATTCTGGTAGCGAAGTCTGCTCCGTACACATATTCGGCCCATTTCAGACAACAGTGCTAAAAAGAGAGAAAAAACGAGACCACCCTCATATACACAGTAACATACAAGGCAAAATATAAAATGTGTATACAGTAACATACAAAATTATCAAGGGAGGACAGATAAAAGTGAAAGAAAATTATAACAGGATGAAAAAAAATACAAGGGTGAGAGAATTGCATGTTACCTGTCTCAGTGGTTTAGATTCCCCGAAATATTCTGGTAGCGAAGTCAGCTTTTTACCCATATTCGGCCCATTTCAGACAACAGTGCTAAAAAGAGAGAAAAAACGAGACCACCCTCATATACACAGTAACATACAAGGCAAAATATAAAATGTGTATACAGTAACATACAAAATTATCAAGGGAGGACAGATAAAAGTGAAAGAAAATTATAACAGGACTAAAAAAAAATACAATTGTGATAGAATTGCATGTTACCTGTCTCAGTGGTTTAGATTCCCCGAAATGCTCTGGTAGCGAAGTCAGCTCCTTACCCATAATCAGCCCATTTCAGACAACAGTGCTAAAAAGAGAGAAAAAACGAGACCACCCTCATATACACAGTAACATACAAGGCAAAATATAAAATGTGTATACAGTAACATACAAAATTATCAAGTGAGGACAGATAAAAGTGAAAGAAAATTATAACAGGACTAAAAAAAAATACAAGGGTGATAGAATTGCATGTTACCTGTCTCAGTGGTTTAAATTCCCCGAAATATTCCGGTAGCTAAGTCTGCTCCGTACACATATTCGGCCCATTTCAGACAACAGTGCTAAAAAGAGAGAAAAAAACGAGACCACCCTCATATACACAGTAACATACAAGACAAAATATAAAATGTGTATACAGTAACATACAAAATTATCAATGGAGGACAGATAAAAGTGAAAGAAAATTATAACAGGACTAAAAAAAATACAAGGGTGATAGAATTGCATGCTACCTGTCTCAGTGGTTTAGATTCCACGAAATGCTCTGGTAGCGAAGTCAGCTCCTTACCCATATTCGGCCCATTTCAGACAACAGTGCTAAAAAGAGAGAAAAAAACGAGACCACCCTCATATACACAGTAACATACAAGACAAAATATAAAATGTGTATACAGTAACATACAAAATTATCAAGGGAGGACAGATAAAAGTGAAAGAAAATAATAACAGGACTAAAAAAATACAAGGGTGATAGAATTGCATGTTACCTGTCTCAGTGATTTAGATGCCCCGAAATATTCTGGTAGCGAAGTCAGCTCCTTACCCATATTCGGCCCATTTCAGACAACAGTGCTAAAAAGAGAGAAAAAAACGAGACCACCCTCATATACACAGTAACATACAAGACAAAATATAAAATGTGTATACAGTAACATACAAAATTATCAAGGGAGGACAGATAAAAGTGAAAGAAAATTATAACAGGACTAAAAAAATACAAGGGTGATAGAATTGCATGTTACCTGTCTCAGTGATTTAGATTCCCCGAAATATTCTGGTAGCGAAGTCAGCTCCTTACCCATATTCGGCCCATTTCAGACAACAGGGCTAAAAAGAGAGAAAAAAACGAGACCACCCTCATATACACAGTAACATACAAGACAAAATATAAAATGTGTATACAGTAACATACAAAATTATCAAGGGAGGACAGATAAAAGTGAAAGAAAATTATAACAGGACTAAAAAAATACAAGGGTGATAGAATTGCATGTTACCTGTCTCAGTGATTTAGATTCCCCGAAATATTCTGGTAGCGAAGTCAGCTCCTTACCCATATTCGGCCCATTTCAGACAACAGTGCTAAAAAGAGAGAAAAAAACGAGACCACCCTCATATACACAGTAACATACAAGACAAAATATAAAATGTGTATACAGTAACATACAAAATTATCAAGGGAGGACAGATAAAAGTGAAAGAAAATTATAACAGGACTAAAAAAATACAAGGGTGATAGAATTGCATGTTACCTGTCTCAGTGATTTAGATTCCCCGACATATTCTGGTAGCGAAGTCAGCTCCTTACCCATATTCGGCCCATTTCAGACAACAGTGCTAAAAAGAGAGAAAAAACCAGCCCACACTCATATACACAGTAACATACAAGACAAAATATAAAATGTGTATACAGTAACATACAAAATTATCAAGGGAGGACAGATAGAAGTGAGAGAAAATTATAACAGGACTAAAAAAAATACAAGGGTGATAGAATTGCATGCTACCTGTCTCAGTGGTTTAGATTCCCCGAAATATTCTGGTAGCGAAGTCAGCTCCTTACCCATATTCGGTCCATTTCAGACAACAGTGCTAAAAAGAGAGAAAAAAACGAGACCACCCTCATATACACAGTAACATACAAGGCAAAATATAAAATGTGTATACAGTAACATACAAAATTATCAAGTGAGGACAGATAAAAGTGAAAGAAAATTATAACAGGACTAAAAAAAAATACAAGGGTGATAGAATTGCATGTTACCTGTCTCAGTGGTTTAAATTCCCCGAAATAGTCCGGTAGCGAAGTCTGCTCCGTACACATATTCGGCCTATTTCAGACAGCAGTGCTAAAAAGAGAGAAAAAACCAGCCCACCCTCATATACACAGTAACATACAAGGCAAAATATAAAATGTGTATACTGTAACATACAAAATTATCAAGGGAGGACAGATAAAAGTGAAAGAAAATTATAACAGGACTAAAAAAAATACAAGGGTGATAGAATTGCATGCTACCTGTCTCAGTGATTTAGATTCCCCGAAATATTCTGGTAGCGAAGTCAGCTCCTTACCCATATTGGGCCCATTTCAGACAACAGTGCTAAAAAGAGAGAAAAAACCAGCCCACACTCATATACACAGTAACATACAAGGCAAAATATAAAATGTGTATACAGTAACATACAAAATTATCAAGGGAGGACAGATAAAAGTGAAAGAAAATTATAACAGGACTAAAAAAAATACAAGGGTGATAGAATTGCATGCTACCTGTCTCAGTGGTTTAGATTCCACGAAATGCTCTGGTAGCGAAGTCAGCTCCTTACCCATATTCGGCCCATTTCAGACAACAGTGCTAAAAAGAGAGAAAAAAACGAGACCACCCTCATATACACAGTAACATACAAGACAAAATATAAAATGTGTATACAGTAACATACAAAATTATCAAGGGAGGACAGATAAAAGTGAAAGAAAATTATAACAGGACTAAAAAAATACAAGGGTGATAGAATTGCATGTTACCTGTCTCAGTGATTTAGATTCCCCGAAATATTCTGGTAGAAAAGTCAGCTCCTTACCCATATTCAGCCCATTTCAGACAACAGTGCTAAAAAGAGAGAAAAAACCAGCCCACACTCATATACACAGTAACATACAAGGCAAAATATAAAATGTGTATACAGTAACATACAAAATTATCAAGGGAGGACAGATAAAAGTGAAAGAAAATTATAACAGGACTAAAAAAAATACAAGGGTGATAGAATTGCATGCTACCTGTCTCAGTGGTTTAGATTCCACGAAATGCTCTGGTAGCGAAGTCAGCTCCTTACCCATATTCGGCCCATTTCAGACAACAGTGCTAAAAAGAGAGAAAAAAACGAGACCACCCTCATATACACAGTAACATACAAGACAAAATATAAAATGTGTATACAGTAACATACAAAATTATCAAGGGAGGACAGATAAAAGTGAAAGAAAATTATAACAGGACTAAAAAAATACAAGGGTGATAGAATTGCATGTTACCTGTCTCAGTGATTTAGATTCCCCGAAATATTCTGGTAGAAAAGTCAGCTCCTTACCCATATTCAGCCCATTTCAGACAACAGTGCTAAAAAGAGAGAAAAAAACGAGACCACCCTCATATACACAGTAACATACAAGACAAAATATAAAATGTGTATACAGTAACATACAAAATTATCAAGGGAGGACAGATAAAAGTGAAAAAAAATTATAACAGGACTAAAAAAATACAAGGGTGATAGAATTGCATGTTACCTGTCTCAGTGATTTAGATTCCCCGAAATATTCTGGTAGCGAAGTCAGCTCCTTACCCATATTCGGCCCATTTCAGACAACAGTGCTAAAAAGAGAGAAAAAACCAGCCCACACTCATATACACAGTAACATACAAGACAAAATATAAAATGTGTATACAGTAACATACAAAATTATCAAGGGAGGACAGATAAAAGTGAGAGAAAATTATAACAGGACTAAAAAAAATACAAGGGTGATAGAATTGCATGCTACCTGTCTCAGTGGTTTAGATTCCCCGAAATATTCTGGTAGCGAAGTCAGCTCCTTACCCATATTCGGTCCATTTCAGAAAACAGTGCTAAAAAGAGAGAAAAAAACGAGACCACCCTCATATACACAGTAACATACAAGGCAAAATATAAAATGTGTATACAGTAACATACAAAATTATCAAGTGAGGACAGATAAAAGTGAAAGAAAATTATAACAGGACTAAAAAAAAATACAAGGGTGATAGAATTGCATGTTACCTGTCTCAGTGGTTTAAATTCCCCGAAATATTCCGGTAGCGAAGTCTGCTCCGTACACATATTCGGCCTATTTCAGACAGCAGTGCTAAAAAGAGAGAAAAAACCAGCCCACCCTCATATACACAGTAACATACAAGGCAAAATATAAAATGTGTATACTGTAACATATAAAATTATCAAGGGAGGACAGATAAAAGTGAAAGAAAATTATAACAGGACTAAAGAAAATACAAGGGTGATAGAATTGCATGCTACCTGTCTCAGTGATTTAGATTCCCCGAAATATTCTGGTAGCGAAGTCAGCTCCTTACCCATATTGGGCCCATTTCAGACAACAGTGCTAAAAAGAGAGAAAAAACCAGCCCACACTCATATACACAGTAACATACAAGACAAAATATAAAATGTGTATACAGTAACATACAAAATTATCAAGGGAGGACAGATAAAAGTGAAAGAAAATTATAACAGGACTAAAAAAATACAAGGGTGATAGAATTGCATGTTACCTGTCTCAGTGATTTAGATTCCCCGAAATATTCTAATAGCGAAGTCAGCTCCTTACCCATATTCGGCCCATTTCAGACAACAGTGCTAAAAAGAGAGAAAAAAACGAGACCACCCTCATATACACAGTAACATACAAGACAAAATATAAAATGTGTATACAGTAACATACAAAATTATCAAGTGAGGACAGATAAAAATGAAAGAAAATTATAACAGGACCAAAAAAAAATACAAGGGTGATAGAATTGCATGTTACCTGTCTCAGTGATTTAGATTCCCCGAAATATTCTGGTAGCGAAGTCAGCTCCTTACCCATATTCGGCCCATTTCAGACAACAGTGCTAAAAAGAGAGAAAAAACGAGACCACCCTCATATACACAGTAACATACAAGACAAAATATAAAATGTGTATACAGTAACATACAAAATTATCAAGTGAGGACAGATAAAAATGAAAGAAAATTATAACAGGACTAAAAAAAAATACAAGGGTGATAGAATTGCATGTTACCTGTCTCAGTGATTTAGATTCCCCGAAATATTCTGGTAGCGAAGTCAGCTCCTTACCCATATTCGGCCCATTTCAGACAACAGTGCTAAAAAGAGAGAAAAAAACGAGACCACCCTCATATACACAGTAACATACAAGGCAAAATATAAAATGTGTATACAGTAACATACAAAATTATCAAGGGAGGAGAGATAAAGTGAATAAAATTATAACAGGACTAAAAAAATACAAGGGTGATAGAATTGCATGTTACCTGTCTCAGTGATTTAGATTCCCCGAAATATTCTGGTAGCGAAGTCAGCTCCTTACCCATATTCGGCCCATTTCAGACAACAGTGCTAAAAAGAGAGAAAAAAACGAGACCACCCTCATATACACAGTAACATATAAGACAAAATATAAAATGTGTATACAGTAACATACAAAATTATCAAGTGAGGACAGATAAAAGTGAAAGAAAATTATAACAGGACTAAAAAAAAATACAAGGGTGATAGAATTGCATGTTAAATGTCTCAGTGATTTAGATTCCCCGAAATATTCTGGTAGCGAAGTCAGCTCCTTACCCATATTCGGCCCATTTCAGACAACAGTGCTAAAAAGAGAGAAAAAAACGAGACCACCCTCATATACACAGTAACATACAAGGCAAAATATAAAATGTGTATACAGTAACATACAAAATTATCAAGTGAGGACAGATAAAAGTGAAAGAAAATTATAACAGGACTAAAAAAATACAAGGGTGATAGAATTGCATGTTACCTGTCTCAGTGATTTAGATTCCCCGAAATATTCTGGTAGCGAAGTCAGCTCCTTACCCATATTCGGCCCATTTCAGACAACAGTGCTAAAAAGAGAGAAAAAAACGAGACCACACTCATATACACAGTAACATACAAGACAAAATATAAAATGTGTATACAGTAACATACAAAATTATCAAGGGAGGACAGATAAAAGTGAAAGAAAATTATAACAGGACTAAAAAAATACAAGGGTGATAGAATTGCATGTTACCCGTCTCAGTGATTTAGATTCCCCGAAATATTCTGGTAGCGAAGTCAGCTCCTTACCCATATTCGGCCTATTTCAGACAACAGTGCTAAAAAGAGAGAAAAAAACGAGACCACTCTCATATACACAGTAACATACAAGACAAAATATAAAATGTGTATACAGTAACATACAAAATTATCAAGTGAGGACAGATAAAAGTGAAAGAAAATTATAACAGGACTAAAAAAAAATACAAGGGTGATAGAATTGCATGTTACCTGTCTCAGTGATTTAGATTCCCCGAAATATTCTGGTAGCGAAGTCAGCTCCTTACCCATATTCGGCCCATTTCAGACAACAGTGCTAAAAAGAGAGAAAAAAACGAGACCACCCTCATATACACAGTAACATACAAGACAAAATATAAAATGTGTATACAGCAACATACAAAATTATCAAGGGAGGACAGATAAAAGTGAAAGAAAATTATAACAGGACTAAAAAAAAATACAAGGGTGATAGAATTGCATGTTACCTGTCTCAGTGATTTAGATTCCCCGAAATATTCTGGTAGCGAAGTCAGCTCCTTACCCATATTCGGCCCATTTCAGACAACAGTGCTAAAAAGAGAGAAAAAAACGAGACCACCCTCATATACACAGTAACATACAAGGCAAAATATAAAATGTGTATACAGTAACATACAAAATTATCAAGTGAGGACAGATAAAAGTGAAAGAAAATTATAACAGGACTAAAAAAATACAAGGGTGATAGAATTGCATGTTACCTGTCTCAGTGATTTAGATTCCCCGAAATATTCTGGTAGCGAAGTCAGCTCCTTACCCATATTCGGCCCATTTCAGACAACAGTGCTAAAAAGAGAGAAAAAAACGAGACCACCCTCATATACACAGTAACATACAAGACAAAATATAAAATGTGTATACAGTAACATAAAAAATTATCAAGGGAGGACAGATAAAAGTGAAAGAAAATTATAACAGGACTAAAAAAATACAAGGGGGATAGAATTGCATGTTACCTGTCTCAGTGATTTAGATTCCCCCAAATATTCTGGTAGCGAAGTCAGCTCCTTACCCATATTCGGCCCATTTCAGACAACAGTGCTAAAAAGAGAGAAAAAAACGAGACCACCCTCATATACACAGTAACATACAAGACAAAATATAAAATGTGTATACAGTAACATACAAAATTATCAAGGGAGGACAGATAAAAGTGAAAGAAAATTATAACAGGACTAAAAAAATACAAGGGTGATAGAATTGCATGTTACCTGTCTCAGTGATTTAGATTCCCCGAAATATTCTGGTAGCGAAGTCAGCTCCTTACCCATATTCGGCCCATTTCAGACAACAGTGCTAAAAAGAGAGAAAAAAACGAGACCACCCTCATATACACAGTAACATACAAGACAAAATATAAAATGTGTATACAGTAACATACAAAATTATCAAGGGAGGACAGATAAAAGTGAAAGAAAATTATAACAGGACTAAAAAAATACAAGTGTGATAAAATTGCATGTTACCTGTCTCAGTGATTTAGATTCCCCGAAATATTCTGGTAGCGAAGTCATTTCCTTACCTATATTCGGCCCATTTCAGACAACAGTGCTAAAAAGAGAGAAAAAAACGAGACCACCCTCATATACACAGTAACATACAAGACAAAATATAAAATGTGTATACAGTAACATACAAAATTATCAAGGGAGGAGAGATAAAGTGAATAAAATTATAACAGGACTAAAAAAATACAAGGGTGATAGAATTGCATGTTACCTGTCTCAGTGATTTAGATTCCCCGAAATATTCTGGTAGCGAAGTCAGCTCCTTACCCATATTCGGCCCATTTCAGACAACAGTGCTAAAAAGAGAGAAAAAAACGAGACCACCCTCATATACACAGTAACATACAAGACAAAATATAAAATGTGTATACAGTAACATACAAAATTATCAAGGGAGGACAGATAAAAGTGAAAGAAAATTATAACAGGACTAAAAAAATACAAGGGTGATAGAATTGCATGTTACCTGTCTCAGTGATTTAGATTCCCCCAAATATTCTGGTAGCGAAATCAGCTCCTTACCCATATTCGGCCCATTTCAGACAACAGTGCTAAAAAGAGAGAAAAAAACGAGACCACCCTCATATACACAGTAACATACAAAACAAAATATAAAATGTGTATACAGTAACATACAAAATTATCAAGGGAGGACAGATAAAAGTGAAAGAAAATTATAACAGGACTAAAAAAATACAAGGGTGATAGAATTGCATGTTACCTGTCTCAGTGATTTAGATTCCCCGAAATATTCTGGTAGCGAAGTCAGCTCCTTACCCATATTCGGCCCATTTCAGACAACAGTGCTAAAAAGAGAGAAAAAAACGAGACCACCCTCATCTACACAGTAACATACATGACAAAATATAAAATGTGTATACAGTAACATACAAAATTATCAAGGGAGGACAGATAAAAGTGAAAGAAAATTATAACAGGACTAAAAAAAATACAGGAGTGATAGAATTGCATGTTACCTGTCTCAGTGGTTTAGATTCCCCGAAATATTCTGGTAGCGAAGTCAGCTCCTTACCCATTTTCGGCCCATTTCAGACAACAGTGCTAAAAAGAGAGAAAAAAAAGAGACCATCCTCATATACACAATAACATACAAGGCAAAATATAAAATTTGTATACAGTAACATACAAAATTATCAAGGGAGGACAGATAAAAGTGAAAGAAAATTATAACAGGACTAAAAAAATACAAGGGTGATAGAATTGCATGTTACCTGTCTCAGTGGTTTAGATTCCCCGAAATATTCCGGTAGCGAAGTCAGCTCCTTACCCATATTCGGCCCATTTCAGACAACAGTGCTAAAAAGAGAGAAAAAAACGAGACCACCCTCATATACACAGTAACATACAAAACAAAATATAAAATGTGTATACAGTAACATACAAAATTATCAAGTGAGGACAGATAAAAGTGAAAAAAAATTATAACAGGACTAAAAAAATACAAGGGTGATAGAATTGCATGTTACCTGTCTCAGTGGTTTAGATTCCCCGAAATATTCCGGTAGCGAAGTCAGCTCCTTAGCCATATTCGGCCCATTTCAGACAACAGTGCTAAAAAGAGAGAAAAAAACGAGACCACCCTCATATACACAGTAACATAAAAGACAAAATATAAAATGTGTATACAGTAACATACAAAATTATCAAGGGAGGACAGATAAAAGTGAAAGAAAATTATAACAGGACTAAAAAAATACAAGGGTGATAGAATTGCATGTTACCTGTCTCAGTGGTTTAGATTCCCCGAAATATCTCGGTAGCGAAGTCAGCTCCTTACCCATATTCGGCCCATTTCAGACAACAGTGCTAAAAAGAGAGAAAAAACGATACCACCCTCATATACACAGTAACATACAAGGCAAAATATAAAATGTGTATACAGTAACATACAAAATTATCAAGTGAGGACAGATAAAAGTGAAAGAAAATTATAACAGGACTAAAAAAAAATACAAGGGTGATAGAATTGCATGTTACCTGTCTCAGTGGTTTAGATTCCCCGAAATATTCTGGTAGCGAAGTCTGCTCCGTACACATATTCGGCCCATTTCAGACAACAGTGCTAAAAAGAGAGAAAAAACGAGACCACCCTCATATACACAGTAACATACAAGGCAAAATATAAAATGTGTATACAGTAACATACAAAATTATCAAGTGAGGACAGATAAAAATGAAAGAAAATTATAACAGGACTAAAAAAAAATACAAGGGTGATAGAATTGCATGTTACCTGTCTCAGTGATTTAGATTCCCCGAAATATTCTGGTAGCGAAGTCAGCTCCTTACCCATATTCGGCCCATTTCAGACAACAGTGCTAAAAAGAGAGAAAAAACGAGACCACCCTCATATACACAGTAACATACAAGACAAAATATAAAATGTGTATACAGTAACATACAAAATTATCAAGTGAGGACAGATAAAAATGAAAGAAAATTATAACAGGATTAAAAAAAAAATACAAGGGTGATAGAATTGCATGTTACCTGTCTCAGTAAATTAGATTCCCCGAAATATTCTGGTATCGAAGTCAGCTCCTTACCCATATTCGGCCCATTTCAGACAACAGTGCTAAAAAGAGAGAAAAAAACGAGACCACCCTCATATACACAGTAACATACAAGGCAAAATATAAAATGTGTATACAGTAACATACAAAATTATCAAGTGAGGACAGATAAAAGTGAAAGAAAATTATAACAGGACTAAAAAAAAATACAAGGGTGATAGAATTGCATGTTTCCTGTCTCAGTGATTTAGATTCCCCGAAATATTCTGGTAGCGAAGTCAGCTCCTTACCCATGTTCGGCCCATTTCAGACAACAGTGCTAAAAAGAGAGAAAAAAACGAGACCACCCTCATATACACAGTAACATACAAGGCAAAATATAAAATGTGTATACAGTAACATACAAAATTATCAAGTGAGGACAGATAAAAGTGAAAGAAAATTATAACAGGACTAAAAAAATACAAGGGTGATAGAATTGCATGTTACCTGTCTCAGTGATTTAGATTCCCCGAAATATTCTGGTAGCGAAGTCAGCTCCTTACCCATATTCGGCCCATTTCAGACAACAGTGCTAAAAAGAGAGAAAAAAACGAGACCACACTCATATACACAGTAACATACAAGACAAATTATAAAATGTGTATACAGTAACATACAAAATTATCAAGGGAGGACAGATAAAAGTGAAAGAAAATTATAACAGGACTAAAAAAATACAAGGGTTATAGAATTGCATGTTACCTGTCTCAGTGATTTAGAAGACCCAAAATATTGTGGTAGCGAAGTCAGTTCCTTACCCATATTCGGCCCATTTCAGACAACAGTGCTAAAAAGAGAGAAAAAAACGAGACCACACTCATATACACAGTAACATACAAGACAAAATATAAAATGTGTATACAGTAACATACAAAATTATCAAGGGAGGACAGATAAAAGTGAAAGAAAATTATAACAGGACTAAAAAAATACAATTGTGATAGAATTGCATGTTACCTGTCTCAGTGGTTTAGATTCCCCGAAATATTCTGGTAGCGAAGTCAGCTCCTTACCCATATTCGGCCCATTTCAGACAACAGTGCTAAAAAGAGAGAAAAAAACGAGACCACACTCATATACACAGTAACATACAAGACAAAATATAAAATGTGTATACAGTAACATACAAAATTATCAAGGGAGGACAGATAAAAGTGAAAGAAAATTATAACAGGACTAAAAAAATACAATTGTGATAGAATTGCATGTTACTATTCTCAGTGGTTTAGATTCCCCGAAATATTCTGGTAGCGAAGTCAGCTCCTTACCCATATTCGGCCCATTTCAGACAACAGTGCTAAAAAGAGAGAAAAAAACGAGACCACACTCATATACACAGTAACATACAAGACAAATTATAAAATGTGTATACAGTAACATACAAAATTATCAAGGGAGGACAGATAAAAGTGAAAGAAAATTATAACAGGACTAAAAAAATACAAGGGTTATAGAATTGCATGTTACCTGTCTCAGTGATTTAGAAGACCCAAAATATTGTGGTAGCGAAGTCAGTTCCTTACCCATATTCGGCCCATTTCAGACAACAGTGCTAAAAAGAGAGAAAAAAACGAGACCACACTCATATACACAGTAACATACAAGACAAAATATAAAATGTGTATACAGTAACATACAAAATTATCAAGGGAGGACAGATAAAAGTGAAAGAAAATTATAACAGGACTAAAAAAATACAATTGTGATAGAATTGCATGTTACCTGTCTCAGTGGTTTAGATTCCCCGAAATATTCTGGTAGCGAAGTCAGCTCCTTACCCATATTCGGCCCATTTCAGACAACAGTGCTAAAAAGAGAGAAAAAAACGAGACCACCCTCATATACACAGTAACATACAAGACAAAATATAAAATGTGTATACAGTAACATACAAAATTATCAAGGGAGGACAGATAAAAGTGAAAGAAAATTATAACAGGACTAAAAAAATACAAGGGTGATAAAATTGCATGTTACCTGTCTCAGTGATTTAGATTCCCCGAAATATTCTGGTAGCGAAGTCAGCTCCTTACCTATATTCGGCCCATTTCAGACAATAGTGCTAAAAAGAGAGAAAAAAACGAGACCACCCTCATATACACAGTAACATACAAGACAAAATATAAAATGTGTATACAGTAACATACAAAATTATCAAGGGAGGAGAGGTAAAGTGAATAAAATTATAACAGGACTAAAAAAATACAAGGGTGATAGAATTGCATGTTACCTGTCTCAGTGATTTAGATTCCCCGAAATATTCTGGTAGCGAAGTCAGCTCCTTACCCATATTCGGCCCATTTCAGACAACAGTGCTAAAAAGAGAGAAAAAAACTAGACCACCCTCATATACACAGTAACATACAAGACAAAATATAAAATGTGTATACAGTAACATACAAAATTATCAAGGGAGGACAGATAAAAGTGAAAGAAAATTATAACAGGACTAAAAAAATACAAGGGTGATAGAATTGCATGTTACCTGTCTCAGTGATTTAGATTCCCCCAAATATTCTGGTAGCGAAGTCAGCTCCTTACCCATATTCGGCCCATTTCAGACAACAGTGCTAAAAAGAGAGAAAAAAACGAGACCACCCTCATATACACAATAACATACAAGACAAAATATAAAATGTGTATACAGTAACATACAAAATTATCAAGGGAGGACAGATAAAAGTGAAAGAAAATTATAACAGGACTAAAAAAATACAAGGGTGATAGAATTGCATGTTACCTGTCTCAGTGATTTAGATTCCCCGAAATATTCTGGTAGCGAAGTCAGCTCCTTACCCATATTCGGCCCATTTCAGACAACAGTGCTAAAAAGAGAGAAAAAAAAGAGACCATCCTCATATACACAATAACATACAAGGCAAAATATAAAATTTGTATACAGTAACATACAAAATTATCAAGGGAGGACAGATAAAAGTGAAAGAAAATTATAACAGGACTAAAAAAATACAAGGGTGATAGAATTGCATGTTACCTGTCTCAGTGGTTTAGATTCCCCGAAATATTCCGGTAGCGAAGTCAGCTCCTTACCCATATTCGGCCCATTTCAGACAACAGTGCTAAAAAGAGAGAAAAAAACGAGACCACCCTCATATACACAGTAACATACAAAACAAAATATAAAATGTGTATACAGTAACATACAAAATTATCAAGGGAGGACAGATAAAAGTGAAAGAAAATTATAACAGGACTAAAAAAATACAATTGTGATAGAATTGCATGTTACCTGTCTCAGTGGTTTAGATTCCCCGAAATATTCTGGTAGCGAAGTCAGCTCCTTACCCATATTCGGCCCATTTCAGACAACAGTGCTAAAAAGAGAGAAAAAAACGAGACCACACTCATATACACAGTAACATACAAGACAAAATATAAAATGTGTATACAGTAACATACAAAATTATCAAGGGAGGACAGATAAAAGTGAAAGAAAATTATAACAGGACTAAAAAAATACAATTGTGATAGAATTGCATGTTACTATTCTCAGTGGTTTAGATTCCCCGAAATATTCTGGTAGCGAAGTCAGCTCCTTACCCATATTCGGCCCATTTCAGACAACAGTGCTAAAAAGAGAGAAAAAAACGAGACCACACTCATATACACAGTAACATACAAGACAAATTATAAAATGTGTATACAGTAACATACAAAATTATCAAGGGAGGACAGATAAAAGTGAAAGAAAATTATAACAGGACTAAAAAAATACAAGGGTTATAGAATTGCATGTTACCTGTCTCAGTGATTTAGAAGACCCAAAATATTGTGGTAGCGAAGTCAGTTCCTTACCCATATTCGGCCCATTTCAGACAACAGTGCTAAAAAGAGAGAAAAAAACGAGACCACACTCATATACACAGTAACATACAAGACAAAATATAAAATGTGTATACAGTAACATACAAAATTATCAAGGGAGGACAGATAAAAGTGAAAGAAAATTATAACAGGACTAAAAAAATACAATTGTGATAGAATTGCATGTTACCTGTCTCAGTGGTTTAGATTCCCCGAAATATTCTGGTAGCGAAGTCAGCTCCTTACCCATATTCGGCCCATTTCAGACAACAGTGCTAAAAAGAGAGAAAAAAACGAGACCACACTCATATACACAGTAACATACAAGACAAAATATAAAATGTGTATACAGTAACATACAAAATTATCAAGGGAGGACAGATAAAAGTGAAAGAAAATTATAACAGGACTAAAAAAATACAATTGTGATAGAATTGCATGTTACCTGTCTCAGTGGTTTAGATTCCCCGAAATATTCTGGTAGCGAAGTCAGCTCCTTACCCATATTCGGCCCATTTCAGACAACAGTGCTAAAAAGAGAGAAAAAAACGAGACCACCCTCATATACACAGTAACATACAAGACAAAATATAAAATGTGTATACAGTAACATACAAAATTATCAAGGGAGGACAGATAAAAGTGAAAGAAAATTATAACAGGACTAAAAAAATACAAGGGTGATAAAATTGCATGTTACCTGTCTCAGTGATTTAGATTCCCCGAAATATTCTGGTAGCGAAGTCAGCTCCTTACCTATATTCGGCCCATTTCAGACAACAGTGCTAAAAAGAGAGAAAAAAACGAGACCACCCTCATATACACAGTAACATACAAGACAAAATATAAAATGTGTATACAGTAACATACAAAATTATCAAGGGAGGAGAGGTAAAGTGAATAAAATTATAACAGGACTAAAAAAATACAAGGGTGATAGAATTGCATGTTACCTGTCTCAGTGATTTAGATTCCCCGAAATATTCTGGTAGCGAAGTCAGCTCCTTACCCATATTCGGCCCATTTCAGACAACAGTGCTAAAAAGAGAGAAAAAAACGAGACCACCCTCATATACACAGTAACATACAAGACAAAATATAAAATGTGTATACAGTAACATACAAAATTATCAAGGGAGGACAGATAAAAGTGAAAGAAAATTATAACAGGACTAAAAAAATACAAGGGTGATAGAATTGCATGTTACCTGTCTCAGTGATTTAGATTCCCCCAAATATTCTGGTAGCGAAGTCAGCTCCTTACCCATATTCGGCCCATTTCAGACAACAGTGCTAAAAAGAGAGAAAAAAACGAGACCACCCTCATATACACAATAACATACAAGACAAAATATAAAATGTGTATACAGTAACATACAAAATTATCAAGGGAGGACAGATAAAAGTGAAAGAAAATTATAACAGGACTAAAAAAATACAAGGGTGATAGAATTGCATGTTACCTGTCTCAGTGATTTAGATTCCCCGAAATATTCTGGTAGCGAAGTCAGCTCCTTACCCATATTCGGCCCATTTCAGACAACAGTGCTAAAAAGAGAGAAAAAAAAGAGACCATCCTCATATACACAATAACATACAAGGCAAAATATAAAATTTGTATACAGTAACATACAAAATTATCAAGGGAGGACAGATAAAAGTGAAAGAAAATTATAACAGGACTAAAAAAATACAAGGGTGATAGAATTGCATGTTACCTGTCTCAGTGGTTTAGATTCCCCGAAATATTCCGGTAGCGAAGTCAGCTCCTTACCCATATTCGGCCCATTTCAGACAACAGTGCTAAAAAGAGAGAAAAAAACGAGACCACCCTCATATACACAGTAACATACAAAACAAAATATAAAATGTGTATACAGTAACATACAAAATTATCAAGGGAGGACAGATAAAAGTGAAAGAAAATTATAACAGGACTAAAAAAATACAATTGTGATAGAATTGCATGTTACCTGTCTCAGTGGTTTAGATTCCCCGAAATATTCTGGTAGCGAAGTCAGCTCCTTACCCATATTCGGCCCATTTCAGACAACAGTGCTAAAAAGAGAGAAAAAAACGAGACCACACTCATATACACAGTAACATACAAGACAAAATATAAAATGTGTATACAGTAACATACAAAATTATCAAGGGAGGACAGATAAAAGTGAAAGAAAATTATAACAGGACTAAAAAAATACAATTGTGATAGAATTGCATGTTACTATTCTCAGTGGTTTAGATTACCCGAAATATTCTGGTAGCGAAGTCAGCTCCTTACCCATATTCGGCCCATTTCAGACAACAGTGCTAAAAAGAGAGAAAAAAACGAGACCACACTCATATACACAGTAACATACAAGACAAATTATAAAATGTGTATACAGTAACATACAAAATTATCAAGGGAGGACAGATAAAAGTGAAAGAAAATTATAACAGGACTAAAAAAATACAAGGGTTATAGAATTGCATGTTACCTGTCTCAGTGATTTAGAAGACCCAAAATATTGTGGTAGCGAAGTCAGTTCCTTACCCATATTCGGCCCATTTCAGACAACAGTGCTAAAAAGAGAGAAAAAAACGAGACCACACTCATATACACAGTAACATACAAGACAAAATATAAAATGTGTATACAGTAACATACAAAATTATCAAGGGAGGACAGATAAAAGTGAAAGAAAATTATAACAGGACTAAAAAAATACAATTGTGATAGAATTGCATGTTACCTGTCTCAGTGGTTTAGATTCCCCGAAATATTCTGGTAGCGAAGTCAGCTCCTTACCCATATTCGGCCCATTTCAGACAACAGTGCTAAAAAGAGAGAAAAAAACGAGACCACCCTCATATACACAGTAACATACAAGACAAAATATAAAATGTGTATACAGTAACATACAAAATTATCAAGGGAGGACAGATAAAAGTGAAAGAAAATTATAACAGGACTAAAAAAATACAAGGGTGATAAAATTGCATGTTACCTGTCTCAGTGATTTAGATTCCCCGAAATATTCTGGTAGCGAAGTCAGCTCCTTACCTATATTCGGCCCATTTCAGACAACAGTGCTAAAAAGAGAGAAAAAAACGAGACCACCCTCATATACACAGTAACATACAAGACAAAATATAAAATGTGTATACAGTAACATACAAAATTATCAAGGGAGGAGAGGTAAAGTGAATAAAATTATAACAGGACTAAAAAAATACAAGGGTGATAGAATTGCATGTTACCTGTCTCAGTGATTTAGATTCCCCGAAATATTCTGGTAGCGAAGTCAGCTCCTTACCCATATTCGGCCCATTTCAGACAACAGTGCTAAAAAGAGAGAAAAAAACGAGACCACCCTCATATACACAGTAACATACAAGACAAAATATAAAATGTGTATACAGTAACATACAAAATTATCAAGGGAGGACAGATAAAAGTGAAAGAAAATTATAACAGGACTAAAAAAATACAAGGGTGATAGAATTGCATGTTACCTGTCTCAGTGATTTAGATTCCCCCAAATATTCTGGTAGCGAAGTCAGCTCCTTACCCATATTCGGCCCATTTCAGACAACAGTGCTAAAAAGAGAGAAAAAAACGAGACCACCCTCATATACACAATAACATACAAGACAAAATATAAAATGTGTATACAGTAACATACAAAATTATCAAGGGAGGACAGATAAAAGTGAAAGAAAATTATAACAGGACTAAAAAAATACAAGGGTGATAGAATTGCATGTTACCTGTCTCAGTGATTTAGATTCCCCGAAATATTCTGGTAGCGAAGTCAGCTCCTTACCCATATTCGGCCCATTTCAGACAACAGTGCTAAAAAGAGAGAAAAAAAAGAGACCATCCTCATATACACAATAACATACAAGGCAAAATATAAAATTTGTATACAGTAACATACAAAATTATCAAGGGAGGACAGATAAAAGTGAAAGAAAATTATAACAGGACTAAAAAAATACAAGGGTGATAGAATTGCATGTTACCTGTCTCAGTGGTTTAGATTCCCCGAAATATTCCGGTAGCGAAGTCAGCTCCTTACCCATATTCGGCCCATTTCAGACAACAGTGCTAAAAAGAGAGAAAAAAACGAGACCACCCTCATATACACAGTAACATACAAAACAAAATATAAAATGTGTATACAGTAACATACAAAATTATCAAGGGAGGACAGATAAAAGTGAAAGAAAATTATAACAGGACTAAAAAAATACAATTGTGATAGAATTGCATGTTACCTGTCTCAGTGGTTTAGATTCCCCGAAATATTCTGGTAGCGAAGTCAGCTCCTTACCCATATTCGGCCCATTTCAGACACAGTGCTAAAAAGAGAGAAAAAAACGAGACCACACTCATATACACAGTAACATACAAGACAAAATATAAAATGTGTATACAGTAACATACAAAATTATCAAGGGAGGACAGATAAAAGTGAAAGAAAATTATAACAGGACTAAAAAAATACAAGGGTGATAGAATTGCATGTTACCTGTCTCAGTGATTTAGATTCCCCGAAATATTCTGGTAGCGAAGTCAGCTCCTTACCCATATTCGGCCCATTTCAGACAACAGTGCTAAAAAGAGAGAAAAAAACGAGACCACCCTCATATACACAGTAACATACAAGGCAAAATATAAAATGTGTATACAGTAACATACAAAATTATCAAGTGAGGACAGATAAAAGTGAAAGAAAATTATAACAGGACTAAAAAAATACAAGGGTGATAGAATTGCATGTTACCTGTCTCAGTGATTTAGATTCCCCGAAATATTCTGGTAGCGAAGTCAGCTCCTTACCCATATTCGGCCCATTTCAGACAACAGTGCTAAAAAGAGAGAAAAAAACGAGACCACACTCATATACACAGTAACATACAAGACAAATTATAAAATGTGTATACAGTAACATACAAAATTATCAAGGGAGGACAGATAAAAGTGAAAGAAAATTATAACAGGACTAAAAAAATACAAGGGTTATAGAATTGCATGTTACCTGTCTCAGTGATTTAGAAGACCCAAAATATTGTGGTAGCGAAGTCAGTTCCTTACCCATATTCGGCCCATTTCAGACAACAGTGCTAAAAAGAGAGAAAAAAACGAGACCACACTCATATACACAGTAACATACAAGACAAAATATAAAATGTGTATACAGTAACATACAAAATTATCAAGGGAGGACAGATAAAAGTGAAAGAAAATTATAACAGGACTAAAAAAATACAATTGTGATAGAATTGCATGTTACCTGTCTCAGTGGTTTAGATTCCCCGAAATATTCTGGTAGCGAAGTCAGCTCCTTACCCATATTCGGCCCATTTCAGACAACAGTGCTAAAAAGAGAGAAAAAAACGAGACCACACTCATATACACAGTAACATACAAGACAAAATATAAAATGTGTATACAGTAACATACAAAATTATCAAGGGAGGACAGATAAAAGTGAAAGAAAATTATAACAGGACTAAAAAAATACAATTGTGATAGAATTGCATGTTACTATTCTCAGTGGTTTAGATTCCCCGAAATATTCTGGTAGCGAAGTCAGCTCCTTACCCATATTCGGCCCATTTCAGACAACAGTGCTAAAAAGAGAGAAAAAAACGAGACCACACTCATATACACAGTAACATACAAGACAAATTATAAAATGTGTATACAGTAACATACAAAATTATCAAGGGAGGACAGAGAAAAGTGAAAGAAAATTATAACAGGACTAAAAAAATACAAGGGTTATAGAATTGCATGTTACCTGTCTCAGTGATTTAGAAGACCCAAAATATTGTGGTAGCGAAGTCAGTTCCTTACCCATATTCGGCCCATTTCAGACAACAGTGCTAAAAAGAGAGAAAAAAACGAGACCACACTCATATACACAGTAACATACAAGACAAAATATAAAATGTGTATACAGTAACATACAAAATTATCAAGGGAGGACAGATAAAAGTGAAAGAAAATTATAACAGGACTAAAAAAATACAATTGTGATAGAATTGCATGTTACCTGTCTCAGTGGTTTAGATTCCCCGAAATATTCTGGTAGCGAAGTCAGCTCCTTACCCATATTCGGCCCATTTCAGACAACAGTGCTAAAAAGAGAGAAAAAAACGAGACCACCCTCATATACACAGTAACATACAAGACAAAATATAAAATGTGTATACAGTAACATACAAAATTATCAAGGGAGGACAGATAAAAGTGAAAGAAAATTATAACAGGACTAAAAAAATACAAGGGTGATAAAATTGCATGTTACCTGTCTCAGTGATTTAGATTCCCCGAAATATTCTGGTAGCGAAGTCAGCTCCTTACCTATATTCGGCCCATTTCAGACAACAGTGCTAAAAAGAGAGAAAAAAACGAGACCACCCTCATATACACAGTAACATACAAGACAAAATATAAAATGTATATACAGTAACATACAAAATTATCAAGTGAGGAGAGATAAAGTGAATAAAATTATAACAGGACTAAAAAAATACAAGGGTGATAGAATTGCATGTTACCTGTCTCAGTGATTTAGATTCCCCGAAATATTCTGGTAGCGAAGTCAGCTCCTTACCCATATTCGGCCCATTTCAGACAACAGTGCTAAAAAGAGAGAAAAAAACGAGACCACCCTCATATACACAGTAACATACAAGACAAAATATAAAATGTGTATACAGTAACATTCAAAATTATCAAGGGAGGACAGATAAAAGTGAAAGAAAATTATAACAGGACTAAAAAAATACAAGGGTGATAGAATTGCATGTTACCTGTCTCAGTGATTTAGATTCCCCCAAATATTCTGGTAGCGAAGTCAGCTCCTTACCCATATTCGGCCCATTTCAGACAACAGTGCTAAAAAGAGAGAAAAAAACGAGACCACCCTCATATACACAGTAACATACAAGACAAAATATAAAATGTGTATACAGTAACATACAAAATTATCAAGGGAGGACAGATAAAAGTGAAAGAAAATTATAACAGGACTAAAAAAATACAAGGGTGATAGAATTGCATGTTACCTGTCTCAGTGATTTAGATTCCCCGAAATATTCTGGTAGCGAAGTCAGCTCCTTACCCATATTCGGCCCATTTCAGACAACAGTGCTAAAAAGAGAGAAAAAAAAGAGACCATCCTCATATACACAATAACATACAAGGCAAAATATAAAATTTGTATACAGTAACATACAAAATTATCAAGGGAGGACAGATAAAAGTGAAAGAAAATTATAACAGGACTAAAAAAATACAAGGGTGATAGAATTGCATGTTACCTGTCTCAGTGGTTTAGATTCCCCGAAATATTCCGGTAGCGAAGTCAGCTCCTTACCCATATTCGGCCCATTTCAGACAACAGTGCTAAAAAGAGAGAAAAAAACGAGACCACCCTCATATACACAGTAACATACAAAACAAAATATAAAATGTGTATACAGTAACATACAAAATTATCAAGGGAGGACAGATAAAAGTGAAAGAAAATTATAACAGGACTAAAAAAATACAATTGTGATAGAATTGCATGTTACCTGTCTCAGTGGTTTAGATTCCCCGAAATATTCTGGTAGCGAAGTCAGCTCCTTACCCATATTCGGCCCATTTCAGACACAGTGCTAAAAAGAGAGAAAAAAACGAGACCACACTCATATACACAGTAACATACAAGACAAAATATAAAATGTGTATACAGTAACATACAAAATTATCAAGGGAGGACAGATAAAAGTGAAAGAAAATTATAACAGGACTAAAAAAATACAAGGGTGATAGAATTGCATGTTACCTGTCTCAGTGATTTAGATTCCCCGAAATATTCTGGTAGCGAAGTCAGCTCCTTACCCATATTCGGCCCATTTCAGACAACAGTGCTAAAAAGAGAGAAAAAAACGAGACCACCCTCATATACACAGTAACATACAAGGCAAAATATAAAATGTGTATACAGTAACATACAAAATTATCAAGTGAGGACAGATAAAAATGAAAGAAAATTATAACAGGACTAAAAAAAAATACAAGGGTGATAGAATTGCATGTTACCTGTCTCAGTGATTTAGATTCCCCGAAATATTCTGGTAGCGAAGTCAGCTCCTTACCCATATTCGGCCCATTTCAGACAACAGTGCTAAAAAGAGAGAAAAAAACGAGACCACCCTCATATACACAGTAACATACAAGACAAAATATAAAATGTGTATACAGTAACATACAAAATTATCAAGGGAGGACAGATAAAAGTGAAAGAAAATTATAACAGGACTAAAAAAATACAAGGGTTATAGAATTGCATGTTACCTGTCTCAGTGATTTAGATGACCCAAAATATTGTGGTAGCGAAGTCAGTTCCTTACCCATATTCGGCCCATTTCAGACAACAGTGCTAAAAAGAGAGAAAAAAACGAGACCACACTCATATACACAGTAACATACAAGACAAAATATAAAATGTGTATACAGTAACATACAAAATTATCAAGGGAGGACAGATAAAAGTGAAAGAAAATTATAACAGGACTAAAAAAATACAATTGTGATAGAATTGCATGTTACCTGTCTCAGTGGTTTAGATTCCCCGAAATATTCTGGTAGCGAAGTCAGCTCCTTACCCATATTCGGCCCATTTCAGACAACAGTGCTAAAAAGAGAGAAAAAAACGAGACCACCCTCATATACACAGTAACATACAAGACAAAATATAAAATGTGTATACAGTAACATACAAAATTATCAAGGGAGGACAGATAAAAGTGAAAGAAAATTATAACAGGACTAAAAAAATACAAGGGTGATAAAATTGCATGTTACCTGTCTCAGTGATTTAGATTCCCCGAAATATTCTGGTAGCGAAGTCAGCTCCTTACCTATATTCGGCCCATTTCAGACAACAGTGCTAAAAAGAGAGAAAAAAAACGAGACCACCCTCATATACACAGTAACATACAAGACAAAATATAAAATGTGTATACAGTAACATACAAAATTATCAAGGGAGGAGAGATAAAGTGAATAAAATTATAACAGGACTAAAAAAATACAAGGGTGATAGAATTGCATGTTACCTGTCTCAGTGATTTAGATTCCCCGAAATATTCTGGTAGCGGAGTCAGCTCCTTACCCATATTCGGCCCATTTCAGACAACAGTGCTAAAAAGAGAGAAAAAAACGAGACCACCCTCATATACACAGTAACATACAAGACAAAATATAAAATGTGTATACAGTAACATACAAAATTATCAAGGGAGGACAGATAAAAGTGAAAGAAAATTATAACAGGACTAAAAAAATACAAGGGTGATAGAATTGCATGTTACCTGTCTCAGTGATTTAGATTCCCCCAAATATTCTGGTAGCGAAGTCAGCTCCTTACCCATATTCGGCCCATTTCAGACAACAGTGCTAAAAAGAGAGAAAAAAACGAGACCACCCTCATATACACAGTAACATACAAGACAAAATATAAAATGTGTATACAGTAACATACAAAATTATCAAGGGAGGACAGATAAAAGTGAAAGAAAATTATAACAGGACTAAAAAAATACAAGGGTGATAAAATTGCATGTTACCTGTCTCAGTGATTTAGATTCCCCGAAATATTCTGGTAGCGAAGTCAGCTCCTTACCTATATTCGGCCCATTTCAGACAACAGTGCTAAAAAGAGAGAAAAAAACGAGACCACCCTCATATACACAGTAACATACAAGACAAAATATAAAATGTGTATACAGTAACATACAAAATTATCAAGGGAGGAGAGATAAAGTGAATAAAATTATAACAGGACTAAAAAAATACAAGGGTGATAGAATTGCATGTTACCTGTCTCAGTGATTTAGATTCCCCGAAATATTCTGGTAGCGGAGTCAGCTCCTTACCCATATTCGGCCCATTTCAGACAACAGTGCTAAAAAGAGAGAAAAAAACGAGACCACCCTCATATACACAGTAACATACAAGACAAAATATAAAATGTGTATACAGTAACATACAAAATTATCAAGGGAGGACAGATAAAAGTGAAAGAAAATTATAACAGGACTAAAAAAATACAAGGGTGATAGAATTGCATGTTACCTGTCTCAGTGATTTAGATTCCCCCAAATATTCTGGTAGCGAAGTCAGCTCCTTACCCATATTCGGCCCATATTCGGCCCATTTCAGACAACAGTGCTAAAAAGAGAGAAAAAAACGAGACCACCCTCATATACACAGTAACATACAAGACAAAATATAAAATGTGTATACAGTAACATACAAAATTATCAAGGGAGGACAGATAAAAGTGAAAGAAAATTATAACAGGACTAAAAAAATACAAGGGTGATAGAATTGCATGTTACCTGTCTCAGTGATTTAGATTCCCCGAAATATTCGGGTAGCGAAGTCAGCTCCTTACCCATATTCGGCCCATTTCAGACAACAGTGCTAAAAAGAGAGAAAAAAACGAGACCACACTCATATACACAGTAACATACAAGACAAAATATAAAATGTGTATACAGTAACATACAAAATTATCAAGGGAGGACAGATAAAAGTGAAAGAAAATTATAACAGGACTAAAAAAATACAATTGTGATAGAATTGCATGTTACCTGTCTCAGTGGTTTAGATTCCCCGAAATATTCTGGTAGCGAAGTCAGCTCCTTACCCATATTCGGCCCATTTCAGACAACAGTGCTAAAAAGAGAGAAAAAAACGAGACCACCCTCATATACACAGTAACATACAAGACAAAATATAAAATGTGTATACAGTAACATACAAAATTATCAAGGGAGGACAGATAAAAGTGAAAGAAAATTATAACAGGACTAAAAAAATACAAGGGTGATAGAATTGCATGTTACCTGTCTCAGTGATTTAGATTCCCCGAAATATTCTGGTAGCGGAGTCAGCTCCTTACCCATATTCGGCCCATTTCAGACAACAGTGCTAAAAAGAGAGAAAAAAACGAGACCACCCTCATATACACAGTAACATACAAGACAAAATATAAAATGTGTATACAGTAACATACAAAATTATCAAGGGAGGACAGATAAAAGTGAAAGAAAATTATAACAGGACTAAAAAAATACAAGGGTGATAGAATTGCATGTTACCTGTCTCAGTGATTTAGATTCCCCCAAATATTCTGGTAGCGAAGTCAGCTCCTTACCCATATTCGGCCCATTTCAGACAACAGTGCTAAAAAGAGAGAAAAAAACGAGACCACCCTCATATACACAGTAACATACAAGACAAAATATAAAATGTGTATACAGTAACATACAAAATTATCAAGGGAGGACAGATAAAAGTGAAAGAAAATTATAACAGGACTAAAAAAATACAAGGGTGATAGAATTGCATGTTACCTGTCTCAGTGATTTAGATTCCCCGAAATATTCGGGTAGCGAAGTCAGCTCCTTACCCATATTCGGCCCATTTCAGACAACAGTGCTAAAAAGAGAGAAAAAAAAGAGACCATCCTCATATACACAATAACATACAAGGCAAAATATAAAATTTGTATACAGTAACATACAAAATTATCAAGGGAGGACAGATAAAAGTGAAAGAAAATTATAACAGGACTAAAAAAATACAAGGGTGATAGAATTGCATGTTACCTGTCTCAGTGGTTTAGATTCCCCGAAATATTCCGGTAGCGAAGTCAGCTCCTTACCCATATTCGGCCCATTTCAGACAACAGTGCTAAAAAGAGAGAAAAAAACGAGACCACCCTCATATACACAGTAACATACAAAACAAAATATAAAATGTGTATACAGTAACATACAAAATTATCAAGTGAGGACAGATAAAAGTGAAAGGAAATTATAACAGGACTAAAAAAATACAAGGGTGATAGAATTGCATGTTACCTGTCTCAGTGGTTTAGATTCCCCGAAATATTCCATTAGCGAAGTCAGCTCCTTAGCCATATTCGGCCCATTTCAGACAACAGTGCTAAAAAGAGAGAAAAAAACGAGACCACACTCATATACACAGTAACATACAAGACAAAATATAAAATGTGTATACAGTAACATACAAAATTATCAAGGGAGGACAGATAAAAGTGAAAGAAAATTATAACAGGACTAAAAAAATACAATTGTGATAGAATTGCATGTTACCTGTCTCTGTGGTTTAGATTCCCCGAAATATTCTGGTAGCGAAGTCAGCTCCTTACTCATATTCGGCCCATTTCAGACAACAGTGCTAAAAAGAGAGAAAAAAACGAGACCACACTCATATACACAGTAACATACAAGACAAAATATAAAATGTGTATACAGTAACATACAAAATTATCAAGGGAGGACAGATAAAAGTGAAAGAAAATTATAACAGGACTAAAAAAATACAAGGGTGATAGAATTGCATGTTACCTGTCTCAGTGATTTAGATTCCCCGAAATATTCTGGTAGCGAAGTCAGCTCCTTACCCATATTCGGCCCATTTCAGACAACAGTGCTAAAAAGAGAGAAAAAAACGAGACCACTCTCATATACACAGTAACATACAAGACAAAATATAAAATGTGTATACAGTAACATACAAAATTATCAAGTGAGGACAGATAAAAGTGAAAGAAAATTATAACAGGACTAAAAAAAAATACAAGGGTGATAGAATTGCATGTTACCTGTCTCAGTGATTTAGATTCCCCGAAATATTCTGGTAGCGAAGTCAGCTCCTTACCCATATTCGGCCCATTTCAGACAACAGTGCTAAAAAGAGAGAAAAAAACGAGACCACCCTCATATACACAGTAACATACAAGACAAAATATAAAATGTGTATACAGTAACATACAAAATTATCAAGGGAGGACAGATAAAAGTGAAAGAAAATTATAACAGGACTAAAAAAAAATACAAGGGTGATAGAATTGCATGTTACCTGTCTCAGTGATTTAGATTCCCCGAAATATTCTGGTAGCGAAGTCAGCTCCTTACCCATATTCGGCCCATTTCAGACAACAGTGCTAAAAAGAGAGAAAAAAACGAGACCACCCTCATATACACAGTAACATACAAGACAAAATATAAAATGTGTATACAGTAACATACAAAATTATCAAGGGAGGACAGATAAAAGTGAAAGAAAATTATAACAGGACTAAAAAAAAATACAAGGGTGATAGAATTGCATGTTACCTGTCTCAGTGATTTAGATTCCCCGAAATATTCTGGTAGCGAAGTCAGCTCCTTACCCATATTCGGCCCATTTCAGACAACAGTGCTAAAAAGAGAGAAAAAAACGAGACCACCCTCATATACACAGTAACATACAAGGCAAAATATAAAATGTGTATACAGTAACATACAAAATTATCAAGTGAGGACAGATAAAAGTGAAAGAAAATTATAACAGGACTAAAAAAATACAAGGGTGATAGAATTGCATGTTACCTGTCTCAGTGATTTAGATTCCCCGAAATATTCTGGTAGCGAAGTCAGCTCCTTACCCATATTCGGCCCATTTCAGACAACAGTGCTAAAAAGAGAGAAAAAAACGAGACCACCCTCATATACACAGTAACATACAAGACAAAATATAAAATGTGTATACAGTAACATACAAAATTATCAAGGGAGGAGAGATAAAGTGAATAAAATTATAACAGGACTAAAAAAATACAAGGGTGATAGAATTGCATGTTACCTGTCTCAGTGATTTAGATTCCCCGAAATATACTGGTAGCGAAGTCAGCTCCTTACCCATATTCGGCCCATTTCAGACAACAGTGCTAAAAAGAGAGAAAAAACGAGACCACCCTCATATACACAGTAACATACAAGACAAAATATAAAATGTGTATACAGTAACATACAAAATTATCAAGGGAGGACAGATAAAAGTGAAAGAAAATTATAACAGGATTAAAAAAATACAAGGGTGATAGAATTGCATGTTACCTGTCTCAGTGATTTAGATTCCCCGAAATATTCTGGTAGCGAAGTCAGCTCCTTTCCCATAGTCGGCCCATTTCAGACAACAGTGCTAAAAAGCGAGAAAAAAACGAGACCACCCTCATATACACAATAACATACAAGACAAAATATAAAATGTGTATACAGTAACATACAAAATTATCAAGGGAGGACAGATAAAAGTGAAAGAAAATTATAACAGGACTAAAAAAATACAAGGGTGATAGAATTGCATGTTACCTGTCTCAGTGATTTAGATTCCCCGAAATATTCTGGTAGCGAAGTCAGCTCCTCACCCATATTCGGCCCATTTCAGACAACAGAGCTAAAAAGAGAGAAAAAAACGAGACCACCCTCATATACACAGTAACATACAAGACAAAATATAAAATGTGTATACAGTAACATACAAAATTATCAAGGGAGGACAGATAAAAGTGAAAGAAAATTATAACAGGACTAAAAAAATACAAGGGTGATAGAATTGCATGTTACCTGTCTCAGTGATTTAGATTCCCCGAAATATTCTGGTAGCGAAGTCAGCTCCTTACCCATATTCGGCCCATTTAAGACAACAGTGCTAAAAAGAGAGAAAAAAACGAGACCACCCTCATATACACAGTAACATACAAGACAAAATATAAAATGTGTATACAGTAACATACAAAATTATCAAGGGAGGACAGATAAAAGTGAAAGAAAATTATAACAGGACTAAAAAAATACAAGGGTGATAGAATTGCATGTTACCTGTCTCAGTGATTTAGATTCCCCGAAATATTCTGGTAGCGAAGTCAGCTCCTTACCCATATTCGGCCCATTTCAGACAACAGTGCTAAAAAGAGAGAAAAAAACGAGACCACCCTCATATACACAGTAACATACAAGACAAAATATAAAATGTGTATACAGTAACATACAAAATTATCAAGGGAGGACAGATAAAAGTGAAAGAAAATTATAACAGGACTAAAAAAATACAAGGGTGATAGAATTGCATGTTACCTGTCTCAGTGATTTAGATTCCCCGAAATATTCTGGTAGCGAAGTCAGCTCCTTACCCATATTCGGCCCATTTAAGACAGCAGTGCTAAAAAGAGTGAAAAAAACGAGACCACCCTCATATACACAGTAACATACAAGACAAAATATAAAATGTGTATACAGTAACATACAAAATTATCAAGGGAGGACAGATAAAAGTGAAAGAAAATTATAACAGGACTAAAAAAATACAAGGGTGATAGAATTGCATGTTACCTGTCTCAGTGATTTAGATTCCCCGAAATATTCTGGTAGCGAAGTCAGCTCCTTAGCCATATTCGGCCCATTTCAGACAACAGTGCTAAAAAGAGAGAAAAAAACGAGACCACCCTCATATACACAGTAACATACAAGACAAAATATAAAATGTGTATACAGTAACATACAAAATTATCAAGGGATGACAGATAAAAGTGAAAGAAAATTATAACAGGACTAAAAAAATACAAGGGTGATAGAATTGCATGTTACCTGTCTCAGTGATTTAGATTCCCCGAAATATTCTGGTAGCGAAGTCAGCTCCTTACCCATATTCGGCCCATTTCAGACAACAGTGCTAAAAAGAGAGAAAAAAAGGAGACCACCCTCATATACACAGTAACATACAAGACAAAATATAAAATGTGTATACAGTAACATACAAAATTATCAAGGGAGGACAGATAAAAGTGAAAGAAAATTATAACAGGACTAAAAAAATACAAGGGTGATAGAATTGCATGTTACCTGTCTCAGTGATTTAGATTCCCCGAAATATTCTGGTAGCGAAGTCAGCTCCTTACCCATATTCGGCCCATTTAAGACAGCAGTGCTAAAAAGAAAGAAAAAAACGAGACCACCCTCATATACAAAGTAACATACAAGACAAAATATAAAATGTGTATACAGTAACATACAAAATTATCAAGGGAGGACAGATAAAAGTGAAAGAAAATTATAACAGGACTAAAAAAATACAAGGGTGATAGAATTGCATGTTACCTGTCTCAGTGGTTTAGATTCCCCGAAATATTCTGGTAGCGAAGTCAGCTCCTTAGCCATATTCGGCCCATTTCAGACAACAGTGCTAAAAAGAGAGAAAAAAACGAGACCACCCTCATATACACAGTAACATACAAGACAAAATATAAAATGTGTATACAGTAACATACAAAATTATCAAGGGATGACAGATAAAAGTGAAAGAAAATTATAACAGGACTAAAAAAATACAAGGGTGATAGAATTGCATGTTACCTGTCTCAGTGATTTAGATTCCCCGAAATATTCTGGTAGCGAAGTCAGCTCCTTACCCATATTCGGCCCATTTCAGACAACAGTGCTAAAAAGAGAGAAAAAAAGGAGACCACCCTCATATACACAGTAACATACAAGACAAAATATAAAATGTGTATACAGTAACATACAAAATTATCAAGGGAGGACAGATAAAAGTGAAAGAAAATTATAACAGGACTAAAAAAATACAAGGGTGATAGAATTGCATGTTACCTGTCTCAGTGATTTAGATTCCCCGAAATATTCTGGTAGCGAAGTCAGCTCCTTAGCCATATTCGGCCCATTTCAGACAACAGTGCTAAAAAGAGAGAAAAAAACGAGACCACCCTCATATACACAGTAACATACAAGACAAAATATAAAATGTGTATACAGTAACATACAAAATTATCAAGGGAGGACAGATAAAAATGAAAGAAAATTATAACAGGACTAAAAAAATACAAGGATGATAGAATTGCATGTTACCTGTCTCAGTGATTTAGATTCCCCCAAATATTCTGGTAGCGAAGTCAGCTCCTTACCCATATTCGGCCCATTTCAGACAACAGTGCTAAAAAGAGAGAAAAAAACGAGACCACCCTCATATACACAGTAACATACAAGACAAAATATAAAATGTGTATACAGTAACATACAAAATTATCAAGGGAGGACAGATAAAAGTGAAAGAAAATTATAACAGGACTAAAAAAATAGAAGGGTGATAGAATTGCATGTTACCTGTCTCAGTGATTTAGATTCCCCGAAATATTATGGTAGCGAAGTCAGCTCCTTACCCATATTCGGCCCATTTAAGACAACAGTGCTAAAAAGAGAGAAAAAAACGAGACCACCCTCATATACACAGTAACATACAAGACAAAATATAAAATGTGTATACAGTAACATACAAAATTATCAAGGGAGGACAGATAAAAGTGAAAGAAAATTATAACAGGACTAAAAAAATACAAGGGTGATAGAATTGCATGTTACCTGTCTCAGTGATTTAGATTCCCCGAAATATTCTGGTAGCGAAGTCAGCTCCTTACCCATATTCGGCCCATTTAAGACAACAGTGCTAAAAAGAGAGAAAAAAACGAGACCACCCTCATATACACAGTAACATACAAGACAAAATATAAAATGTGTATACAGTAACATACAAAATTATCAAGGGAGGACAGATAAAAGTGAAAGAAAATTATAACAGGACTAAAAAAATACAAGGGTGATAGAATTGCATGTTACCTGTCTCAGTGATTTAGATTCCCCGAAATATTCTGGTAGCGAAGTCAGCTCCTTACCCATATTCGGCCCATTTCAGACAACAGTGCTAAAAAGAGAGAAAAAAACGAGACCACCCTCATATACACAGTAACATACAAGACAAAATATAAAATGTGTATACAGTAACATACAAAATTATCAAGGGAGGACAGATAAAAATGAAAGAAAATTATAACAGGACTAAAAAAATACAAGGATGATAGAATTGCATGTTACCTGTCTCAGTGATTTAGATTCCCCGAAATATTCTGGTAGCGAAGTCAGCTCCTTACCCATATTCGGCCCATTTCAGACAACAGTGCTAAAAAGAGAGAAAAAAACGAGACCACCCTCATATACACAGTAACATACAAGACAAAATATAAAATGTGTATTCAGTAACATACAAAATTATCAAGGGAGGACAGATAAAAGTGAAAGAAAATTATAACAGGACTAAAAAAATACAAGGGTGATAGAATTGCATGTTACCTGTCTCAGTGATTTAGATTCCCCGAAATATTCTGGTAGCGAAGTCAGCTCCTTACCCATATTCGGCCCATTTCAGACAACAGTGCTAAAAAGAGAGAAAAAAACGAGACCACCCTCATATACACAGTAACATACAAGACAAAATATAAAATGTGTATACAGTAACATACAAAATTATCAAGGGAGGACAGATAAAAGTGAAAGAAAATTATAACAGGACTAAAAAAATACAAGGGTGATAGAATTGCATGTTACCTGTCTCAGTGATTTAGATTCCCCGAAATATTCTGGTAGCGAAGTCAGCTCCTTACCCATATTCGGCCCATTTCAGACAACAGTGCTAAAAAGAGAGAAAAAAACGAGACCACCCTCATATACACAGTAACATACAAGACAAAATATAAAATGTGTATACAGTAACATACAAAATTATCAAGGGAGGACAGATAAAAGTGAAAGAAAATTATAACAGGACTAATAAAATACAAGGGTGATAGAATTGCATGTTACCTGTCTCAGTGATTTAGATTCCCCGAAATATTCTGGTAGCGATGTCAGCTCCTTACCCATAGTCGGCCCATTTCAGACAACAGTGCTAAAAAGAGAGAAAAAAACGAGACCACCCTCATATACACAGTAACATACAAGACAAAATATAAAATGTGTATACAGTAACATACAAAATTATCAAGGGATGACAGATAAAAGTGAAAGAAAATTATAACAGGACTAAAAAAATACAAGGGTGATAGAATTGCATGTTACCTGTCTCAGTGATTTAGATTCCCCGAAATATTCTGGTAGCGAAGTCAGCTCCTTACCCATATTCGGCCCATTTCAGACAACAGTGCTAAAAAGAGAGAAAAAAAGGAGACCACCCTCATATACACAGTAACATACAAGACAAAATATAAAATGTGTATACAGTAACATACAAAATTATCAAGGGAGGACAGATAAAAGTGAAAGAAAATTATAACAGGACTAAAAAAATACAAGGGTGATAGAATTGCATGTTACCTGTCTCAGTGATTTAGATTCCCCGAAATATTCTGGTAGCGAAGTCAGCTCCTTACCCATATTCGGCCCATTTAAGACAGCAGTGCTAAAAAGAAAGAAAAAAACGAGACCACCCTCATATACACAGTAACATACAAGACAAAATATAAAATGTGTATACAGTAACATACAAAATTATCAAGGGAGGACAGATAAAAGTGAAAGAAAATTATAACAGGACTAAAAAAATACAAGGGTGATAGAATTGCATGTTACCTGTCTCAGTGGTTTAGATTCCCCGAAATATTCTGGTAGCGAAGTCAGCTCCTTAGCCATATTCGGCCCATTTCAGACAACAGTGCTAAAAAGAGAGAAAAAAACGAGACCACCCTCATATACACAGTAACATACAAGACAAAATATAAAATGTGTATACAGTAACATACAAAATTATCAAGGGATGACAGATAAAAGTGAAAGAAAATTATAACAGGACTAAAAAAATACAAGGGTGATAGAATTGCATGTTACCTGTCTCAGTGATTTAGATTCCCCGAAATATTCTGGTAGCGAAGTCAGCTCCTTACCCATATTCGGCCCATTTCAGACAACAGTGCTAAAAAGAGAGAAAAAAAGGAGACCACCCTCATATACACAGTAACATACAAGACAAAATATAAAATGTGTATACAGTAACATACAAAATTATCAAGGGAGGACAGATAAAAGTGAAAGAAAATTATAACAGGACTAAAAAAATACAAGGGTGATAGAATTGCATGTTACCTGTCTCAGTGATTTAGATTCCCCGAAATATTCTGGTAGCGAAGTCAGCTCCTTAGCCATATTCGGCCCATTTCAGACAACAGTGCTAAAAAGAGAGAAAAAAACGAGACCACCCTCATATACACAGTAACATACAAGACAAAATATAAAATGTGTATACAGTAACATACAAAATTATCAAGGGAGGACAGATAAAAATGAAAGAAAATTATAACAGGACTAAAAAAATACAAGGATGATAGAATTGCATGTTACCTGTCTCAGTGATTTAGATTCCCCCAAATATTCTGGTAGCGAAGTCAGCTCCTTACCCATATTCGGCCCATTTCAGACAACAGTGCTAAAAAGAGAGAAAAAAACGAGACCACCCTCATATACACAGTAACATACAAGACAAAATATAAAATGTGTATACAGTAACATACAAAATTATCAAGGGAGGACAGATAAAAGTGAAAGAAAATTATAACAGGACTAAAAAAATAGAAGGGTGATAGAATTGCATGTTACCTGTCTCAGTGATTTAGATTCCCCGAAATATTATGGTAGCGAAGTCAGCTCCTTACCCATATTCGGCCCATTTAAGACAACAGTGCTAAAAAGAGAGAAAAAAACGAGACCACCCTCATATACACAGTAACATACAAGACAAAATATAAAATGTGTATACAGTAACATACAAAATTATCAAGGGAGGACAGATAAAAGTGAAAGAAAATTATAACAGGACTAAAAAAATACAAGGGTGATAGAATTGCATGTTACCTGTCTCAGTGATTTAGATTCCCCGAAATATTCTGGTAGCGAAGTCAGCTCCTTACCCATATTCGGCCCATTTAAGACAACAGTGCTAAAAAGAGAGAAAAAAACGAGACCACCCTCATATACACAGTAACATACAAGACAAAATATAAAATGTGTATACAGTAACATACAAAATTATCAAGGGAGGACAGATAAAAGTGAAAGAAAATTATAACAGGACTAAAAAAATACAAGGGTGATAGAATTGCATGTTACCTGTCTCAGTGATTTAGATTCCCCGAAATATTCTGGTAGCGAAGTCAGCTCCTTACCCATATTCGGCCCATTTCAGACAACAGTGCTAAAAAGAGAGAAAAAAACGAGACCACCCTCATATACACAGTAACATACAAGACAAAATATAAAATGTGTATACAGTAACATACAAAATTATCAAGGGAGGACAGATAAAAATGAAAGAAAATTATAACAGGACTAAAAAAATACAAGGATGATAGAATTGCATGTTACCTGTCTCAGTGATTTAGATTCCCCGAAATATTCTGGTAGCGAAGTCAGCTCCTTACCCATATTCGGCCCATTTCAGACAACAGTGCTAAAAAGAGAGAAAAAAACGAGACCACCCTCATATACACAGTAACATACAAGACAAAATATAAAATGTGTATTCAGTAACATACAAAATTATCAAGGGAGGACAGATAAAAGTGAAAGAAAATTATAACAGGACTAAAAAAATACAAGGGTGATAGAATTGCATGTTACCTGTCTCAGTGATTTAGATTCCCCGAAATATTCTGGTAGCGAAGTCAGCTCCTTACCCATATTCGGCCCATTTCAGACAACAGTGCTAAAAAGAGAGAAAAAAACGAGACCACCCTCATATACACAGTAACATACAAGACAAAATATAAAATGTGTATACAGTAACATACAAAATTATCAAGGGAGGACAGATAAAAGTGAAAGAAAATTATAACAGGACTAAAAAAATACAAGGGTGATAGAATTGCATGTTACCTGTCTCAGTGATTTAGATTCCCCGAAATATTCTGGTAGCGAAGTCAGCTCCTTACCCATATTCGGCCCATTTCAGACAACAGTGCTAAAAAGAGAGAAAAAAACGAGACCACCCTCATATACACAGTAACATACAAGACAAAATATAAAATGTGTATACAGTAACATACAAAATTATCAAGGGAGGACAGATAAAAGTGAAAGAAAATTATAACAGGACTAATAAAATACAAGGGTGATAGAATTGCATGTTACCTGTCTCAGTGATTTAGATTCCCCGAAATATTCTGGTAGCGATGTCAGCTCCTTACCCATAGTCGGCCCATTTCAGACAACAGTGCTAAAAAGAGAGAAAAAAACGAGACCACCCTCATATACACAGTAACATACAAGACAAAATATAAAATGTGTATACAGTAACATACAAAATTATCAAGGGAGGACAGATAAAAGTGAAAGAAAATTATAACAGGACTAAAAAATCACAAGGGTGATAGAATTGCATGTTACCTGTCTCAGTGATTTAGATTCCCCGAAATATTCTGGTAGCGAAGTCAGCTCCTTACCCATATTCGGCCCATTTCAGACAACAGTGCTAAAAAGAGAGAAAAAAACGAGACCACCCTCATATACACAGTAACATACAAGACAAAATATAAAATGTGTATACAGTAACATACAAAATTATCAAGGGAGGACAGATAAAAGTGAAAGAAAATTATAACAGGACTAAAAAAATAGAAGGGTGATAGAATTGCATGTTACCTGTCTCAGTGATTTAGATTCCCCGAAATATTCTGGTAGCGAAGTCAGCTCCTTACCCATATTCGGCCCATTTAAGACAACAGTGCTAAAAAGAGAGAAAAAAACGAGACCACCCTCATATACACAGTAACATACAAGACAAAATATAAAATGTGTATACAGTAACATACAAAATTATCAAGGGAGGACAGATAAAAGTGAAAGAAAATTATAACAGGACTAAAAAAATACAAGGGTGATAGAATTGCATGTTACCTGTCTCAGTGATTTAGATTCCCCTAAATATTCTGGTAGCGAAGTCAGCTCCTTACCCATATTCGGCCCATTTCAGACAACAGTGCTAAAAAGAGAGAAAAAAACGAGACCACCCTCATATACACAGTAACATACAAGACAAAATATAAAATGTGTATACAGTAACATACAAAATTATCAAGGGAGGACAGATAAAAGTGAAAGAAAATTATAACAGGACTAAAAAAATACAAGGCTGATAGAATTGCATGTTACCTGTCTCAGTTATTTAGATTCCCTGAAATATTCTGGTAGCGAAGTCAGCTCCTTACCTATATTCGGCCCATTTCAGACAACAGTGCTAAAAAGAGAGAAAAAAACGAGACCACCCTCATATACACAGTAACATACAAGACAAAATATAAAATGTGTATACAGTAACATACAAAATTATCAAGGGAGGAGAGATAAAGTGAATAAAATTATAACAGGACTAAAAAAATACAAGGGTGATAGAATTGCATGTTACCTGTCTCAGTGATTTAGATTCCCCGAAATATTCTGGTAGCGAAGTCAGCTCCTTACCCATATTCGGCCCATTTCAGACAACAGTGCTAAAAAGAGAGAAAAAAACGAGACCACCCTCATATACTCAGTAACATACAAGACAAAATATAAAATGTGTATACAGTAACATACAAAATTATCAAGGGAGAACAGATAAAAGTGAAAGAAAACTATAACAGGACTAAAAAAATACAAGGGTGATAGAATTGCATGTTACCTGTCTCAGTGATTTAGATTCCCCCAAATATTCTGGTAGCGAAGTCAGCTCCTTACCCATATTCGGCCCATTTCAGAAAACAGTGCTAAAAAGAGAGAAAAAAAAAAGACCACCCTCATATACACAGTAACATACAAGACAAAATATAAAATGTGTATACAGTAACATACAAAATTATCAAGGGAGGAGAGATAAAGTGAATAAAATTATAACAGGACTAAAAAAATACAAGGGTGATAGAATTGCATGTTACCTGTCTCAGTGATTTAGATTCCCCGAAATATTCTGGTAGCGAAGTCAGCTCCTTACCCATATTCGGCCCATTTCAGACAACAGTGCTAAAAAGAGAGAAAAAAACGAGACCACCCTCATATACACAGTAACATACAAGACAAAATATAAAATGTGTATACAGTAACATACAAAATTATCAAGGGAGGACAGATAAAAGTGAAAGAAAATTATAACAGGACTAAAAAAATACAAGGGTGATAGAATTGCATGTTACCTGTCTCAGTGATTTAGATTCCCCGAAATATTCTGGTAGCGAAGTCAGCTCCTTTCCCATAGTCGGCCCATTTCAGACAACAGTGCTAAAAAGAGAGAAAAAAACGAGACCACCCTCATATACACAATAACATACAAGACAAAATATAAAATGTGTATACAGTAACATACAAAATTATCAAGGGAGGACAGATAAAAGTGAAAGAAAATTATAACAGGACTAAAAAAATACAAGGGTGATAGAATTGCATGTTACCTGTCTCAGTGATTTAGATTCCCCGAAATATTCTGGTAGCGAAGTCAGCTCCTCACCCATATTCGGCCCATTTCAGACAACAGAGCTAAAAAGAGAGAAAAAAACGAGACCACCCTCATATACACAGTAACATACAAGACAAAATATAAAATGTGTATACAGTAACATACAAAATTATCAAGGGAGGACAGATAAAAGTGAAAGAAAATTATAACAGGACTAAAAAAATACAAGGGTGATAGAATTGCATGTTACCTGTCTCAGTGATTTAGATTCCCCGAAATATTCTGGTAGCGAAGTCAGCTCCTTACCCATATTCGGCCCATTTAAGACAACAGTGCTAAAAAGAGAGAAAAAAACGAGACCACCCTCATATACACAGTAACATACAAGACAAAATATAAAATGTGTATACAGTAACATACAAAATTATCAAGGGAGGACAGATAAAAGTGAAAGAAAATTATAACAGGACTAAAAAAATACAAGGGTGATAGAATTGCATGTTACCTGTCTCAGTGATTTAGATTCCCCGAAATATTCTGGTAGCGAAGTCAGCTCCTTACCCATATTCGGCCCATTTCAGACAACAGTGCTAAAAAGAGAGAAAAAAACGAGACCACCCTCATATACACAGTAACATACAAGACAAAATATAAAATGTGTATACAGTAACATACAAAATTATCAAGGGAGGACAGATAAAAGTGAAAGAAAATTATAACAGGACTAAAAAAATACAAGGGTGATAGAATTGCATGTTACCTGTCTCAGTGATTTAGATTCCCCGAAATATTCTGGTAGCGAAGTCAGCTCCTTACCCATATTCGGCCCATTTAAGACAGCAGTGCTAAAAAGAGAGAAAAAAACGAGACCACCCTCATATACACAGTAACATACAAGACAAAATATAAAATGTGTATACAGTAACATACAAAATTATCAAGGGAGGACAGATAAAAGTGAAAGAAAATTATAACAGGACTAAAAAAATACAAGGGTGATAGAATTGCATGTTACCTGTCTCAGTGATTTAGATTCCCCGAAATATTCTGGTAGCGAAGTCAGCTCCTTAGCCATATTCGGCCCATTTCAGACAACAGTGCTAAAAAGAGAGAAAAAAACGAGACCACCCTCATATACACAGTAACATACAAGACAAAATATAAAATGTGTATACAGTAACATACAAAATTATCAAGGGATGACAGATAAAAGTGAAAGAAAATTATAACAGGACTAAAAAAATACAAGTGTGATAGAATTGCATGTTACCTGTCTCAGTGATTTAGATTCCCCGAAATATTCTGGTAGCGAAGTCAGCTCCTTACCCATATTCGGCCCATTTCAGACAACAGTGCTAAAAAGAGAGAAAAAAAGGAGACCACCCTCATATACACAGTAACATACAAGACAAAATATAAAATGTGTATACAGTAACATACAAAATTATCAAGGGAGGACAGATAAAAGTGAAAGAAAATTATAACAGGACTAAAAAAATACAAGGGTGATAGAATTGCATGTTACCTGTCTCAGTGATTTAGATTCCCCGAAATATTCTGGTAGCGAAGTCAGCTCCTTACCCATATTCGGCCCATTTAAGACAGCAGTGCTAAAAAGAAAGAAAAAAACGAGACCACCCTCATATACACAGTAACATACAAGACAAAATATAAAATGTGTATACAGTAACATACAAAATTATCAAGGGAGGACCGATAAAAGTGAAAGAAAATTATAACAGGACTAAAAAAATACAAGGGTGATAGAATTGCATGTTACCTGTCTCAGTGATTTAGATTCCCCGAAATATTCTGGTAGCGAAGTCAGCTCCTTAGCCATATTCGGCCCATTTCAGACAACAGTGCTAAAAAGAGAGAAAAAAACGAGACCACCCTCATATACACAGTAACATACAAGACAAAATATAAAATGTGTATACAGTAACATACAAAATTATCAAGGGATGACAGATAAAAGTGAAAGAAAATTATAACAGGACTAAAAAAATACAAGGGTGATAGAATTGCATGTTACCTATCTCAGTGATTTAGATTCCCCGAAATATTCTGGTAGCGAAGTCAGCTCCTTACCCATATTCGGCCCATTTCAGACAACAGTGCTAAAAAGAGAGAAAAAAAGGAGACCACCCTCATATACACAGTAACATACAAGACAAAATATAAAATGTGTATACAGTAACATACAAAATTATCAAGGGAGGACAGATAAAAGTGAAAGAAAATTATAACAGGACTAAAAAAATACAAGGGTGATAGAATTGCATGTTACCTGTCTCAGTGATTTAGATTCCCCGAAATATTCTGGTAGCGAAGTCAGCTCCTTAGCCATATTCGGCCCATTTCAGACAACAGTGCTAAAAAGAGAGAAAAAAACGAGACCACCCTCATATACACAGTAACATACAAGACAAAATATAAAATGTGTATACAGTAACATACAAAATTATCAAGGGAGGACAGATAAAAATGAAAGAAAATTATAACAGGACTAAAAAAATACAAGGATGATAGAATTGCATGTTACCTGTCTCAGTGATTTAGATTCCCCCAAATATTCTGGTAGCGAAGTCAGCTCCTTACCCATATTCGGCCCATTTCAGACAACAGTGCTAAAAAGAGAGAAAAAAACGAGACCACCCTCATATACACAGTAACATACAAGACAAAATATAAAATGTGTATACAGTAACATACAAAATTATCAAGGGAGGACAGATAAAAGTGAAAGAAAATTATAACAGGAGTAAAAAAATAGAAGGGTGATAGAATTGCATGTTACCTGTCTCAGTGATTTAGATTCCCCGAAATATTCTGGTAGCGAAGTCAGCTCCTTACCCATATTCGGCCCATTTAAGACAACAGTGCTAAAAAGAGAGAAAAAAACGAGACCACCCTCATATACACAGTAACATACAAGACAAAATATAAAATGTGTATACAGTAACATACAAAATTATCAAGGGAGGACAGATAAAAGTGAAAGAAAATTATAACAGGACTAAAAAAATACAAGGGTGATAGAATTGCATGTTACCTGTCTCAGTGATTTAGATTCCCCGAAATATTCTGGTAGCGAAGTCAGCTCCTTACCCATATTCGGCCCATTTAAGACAACAGTGCTAAAAAGAGAGAAAAAAACGAGACCACCCTCATATACACAGTAACATACAAGACAAAATATAAAATGTGTATACAGTAACATACAAAATTATCAAGGGAGGACAGATAAAAGTGAAAGAAAATTATAACAGGACTAAAAAAATACAAGGGTGATAGAATTGCATGTTACCTGTCTCAGTGATTTAGATTCCCCGAAATATTCTGGTAGCGAAGTCAGCTCCTTACCCATATTCGGCCCATTTCAGACAACAGTGCTAAAAAGAGAGAAAAAAACGAGACCACCCTCATATACACAGTAACATACAAGACAAAATATAAAATGTGTATACAGTAACATACAAAATTATCAAGGGAGGACAGATAAAAGTGAAAGAAAATTATAACAGGACTAATAAAATACAAGGGTGATAGAATTGCATGTTACCTGTCTCAGTGATTTAGATTCCCCGAAATATTCTGGTAGCGATGTCAGCTCCTTACCCATAGTCGGCCCATTTCAGACAACAGTGCTAAAAAGAGAGAAAAAAACGAGACCACCCTCATTTACACAGTAACATACAAGACAAAATATAAAATGTGTATACAGTAACATACAAAATTATCAAGGGAGGACAGATAAAAGTGAAAGAAAATTATAACAGGACTAAAAAATCACAAGGGTGATAGAATTGCATGTTACCTGTCTCAGTGATTTAGATTCCCCGAAATATTCTGGTAGCGAAGTCAGCTCCTTACCCATATTCGGCCCATTTCAGACAACAGTGCTAAAAAGAGAGAAAAAAACGAGACCACCCTCATATACACAGTAACATACAAGACAAAATATAAAATGTGTATACAGTAACATACAAAATTACCAAGGGAGGACAGATAAAAGTGAAAGAAAATTATAACAGGACTAAAAAAATAGAAGGGTGATAGAATTGCATGTTACCTGTCTCAGTGATTTAGATTCCCCGAAATATTCTGGTAGCGAAGTCAGCTCCTTACCCATATTCGGCCCATTTAAGACAACAGTGCTAAAAAGATAGAAAAAAACGAGACCACCCTCATATACACAGTAACATACAAGACAAAATATAAAATGTGTATACAGTAACATACAAAATTATCAAGGGAGGACAGATAAAAGTGAAAGAAAATTATAACAGGACTAAAAAAATACAAGGGTGATAGAATTGCATGTTACCTGTCTCAGTGATTTAGATTCCCCTAAATATTCTGGTAGCGAAGTCAGCTCCTTACCCATATTCGGCCCATTTCAGACAACAGTGCTAAAAAGAGAGAAAAAAACGAGACCACCCTCATATACACAGTAACATACAAGACAAAATATAAAATGTGTATACAGTAACATACAAAATTATCAAGGGAGGACAGATAAAAGTGAAAGAAAATTATAACAGGACTAAAAAAATACAAGGGTGATAGAATTGCATGTTACCTGTCTCAGTGATTTAGATTCCCCGAAATATTCTGGTAGCGAAGTCAGCTCCTTACCCATATTCGGCCCATTTAAGACAGCAGTGCTAAAAAGAAAGAAAAAAACGAGACCACCCTCATATACACAGTAACATACAAGACAAAATATAAAATGTGTATACAGTAACATACAAAATTATCAAGGGAGGACCGATAAAAGTGAAAGAAAATTATAACAGGACTAAAAAAATACAAGGGTGATAGAATTGCATGTTACCTGTCTCAGTGATTTAGATTCCCCGAAATATTCTGGTAGCGAAGTCAGCTCCTTAGCCATATTCGGCCCATTTCAGACAACAGTGCTAAAAAGAGAGAAAAAAACGAGACCACCCTCATATACACAGTAACATACAAGACAAAATATAAAATGTGTATACAGTAACATACAAAATTATCAAGGGATGACAGATAAAAGTGAAAGAAAATTATAACAGGACTAAAAAAATACAAGGGTGATAGAATTGCATGTTACCTATCTCAGTGATTTAGATTCCCCGAAATATTCTGGTAGCGAAGTCAGCTCCTTACCCATATTCGGCCCATTTCAGACAACAGTGCTAAAAAGAGAGAAAAAAAGGAGACCACCCTCATATACACAGTAACATACAAGACAAAATATAAAATGTGTATACAGTAACATACAAAATTATCAAGGGAGGACAGATAAAAGTGAAAGAAAATTATAACAGGACTAAAAAAATACAAGGGTGATAGAATTGCATGTTACCTGTCTCAGTGATTTAGATTCCCCGAAATATTCTGGTAGCGAAGTCAGCTCCTTAGCCATATTCGGCCCATTTCAGACAACAGTGCTAAAAAGAGAGAAAAAAACGAGACCACCCTCATATACACAGTAACATACAAGACAAAATATAAAATGTGTATACAGTAACATACAAAATTATCAAGGGAGGACAGATAAAAATGAAAGAAAATTATAACAGGACTAAAAAAATACAAGGATGATAGAATTGCATGTTACCTGTCTCAGTGATTTAGATTCCCCCAAATATTCTGGTAGCGAAGTCAGCTCCTTACCCATATTCGGCCCATTTCAGACAACAGTGCTAAAAAGAGAGAAAAAAACGAGACCACCCTCATATACACAGTAACATACAAGACAAAATATAAAATGTGTATACAGTAACATACAAAATTATCAAGGGAGGACAGATAAAAGTGAAAGAAAATTATAACAGGAGTAAAAAAATAGAAGGGTGATAGAATTGCATGTTACCTGTCTCAGTGATTTAGATTCCCCGAAATATTCTGGTAGCGAAGTCAGCTCCTTACCCATATTCGGCCCATTTAAGACAACAGTGCTAAAAAGAGAGAAAAAAACGAGACCACCCTCATATACACAGTAACATACAAGACAAAATATAAAATGTGTATACAGTAACATACAAAATTATCAAGGGAGGACAGATAAAAGTGAAAGAAAATTATAACAGGACTAAAAAAATACAAGGGTGATAGAATTGCATGTTACCTGTCTCAGTGATTTAGATTCCCCGAAATATTCTGGTAGCGAAGTCAGCTCCTTACCCATATTCGGCCCATTTAAGACAACAGTGCTAAAAAGAGAGAAAAAAACGAGACCACCCTCATATACACAGTAACATACAAGACAAAATATAAAATGTGTATACAGTAACATACAAAATTATCAAGGGAGGACAGATAAAAGTGAAAGAAAATTATAACAGGACTAAAAAAATACAAGGGTGATAGAATTGCATGTTACCTGTCTCAGTGATTTAGATTCCCCGAAATATTCTGGTAGCGAAGTCAGCTCCTTACCCATATTCGGCCCATTTCAGACAACAGTGCTAAAAAGAGAGAAAAAAACGAGACCACCCTCATATACACAGTAACATACAAGACAAAATATAAAATGTGTATACAGTAACATACAAAATTATCAAGGGAGGACAGATAAAAGTGAAAGAAAATTATAACAGGACTAATAAAATACAAGGGTGATAGAATTGCATGTTACCTATCTCAGTGATTTAGATTCCCCGAAATATTCTGGTAGCGAAGTCAGCTCCTTACCCATATTCGGCCCATTTCAGACAACAGTGCTAAAAAGAGAGAAAAAAAGGAGACCACCCTCATATACACAGTAACATACAAGACAAAATATAAAATGTGTATACAGTAACATACAAAATTATCAAGGGAGGACAGATAAAAGTGAAAGAAAATTATAACAGGACTAAAAAAATACAAGGGTGATAGAATTGCATGTTACCTGTCTCAGTGATTTAGATTCCCCGAAATATTCTGGTAGCGAAGTCAGCTCCTTAGCCATATTCGGCCCATTTCAGACAACAGTGCTAAAAAGAGAGAAAAAAACGAGACCACCCTCATATACACAGTAACATACAAGACAAAATATAAAATGTGTATACAGTAACATACAAAATTATCAAGGGAGGACAGATAAAAATGAAAGAAAATTATAACAGGACTAAAAAAATACAAGGATGATAGAATTGCATGTTACCTGTCTCAGTGATTTAGATTCCCCCAAATATTCTGGTAGCGAAGTCAGCTCCTTACCCATATTCGGCCCATTTCAGACAACAGTGCTAAAAAGAGAGAAAAAAACGAGACCACCCTCATATACACAGTAACATACAAGACAAAATATAAAATGTGTATACAGTAACATACAAAATTATCAAGGGAGGACAGATAAAAGTGAAAGAAAATTATAACAGGAGTAAAAAAATAGAAGGGTGATAGAATTGCATGTTACCTGTCTCAGTGATTTAGATTCCCCGAAATATTCTGGTAGCGAAGTCAGCTCCTTACCCATATTCGGCCCATTTAAGACAACAGTGCTAAAAAGAGAGAAAAAAACGAGACCACCCTCATATACACAGTAACATACAAGACAAAATATAAAATGTGTATACAGTAACATACAAAATTATCAAGGGAGGACAGATAAAAGTGAAAGAAAATTATAACAGGACTAAAAAAATACAAGGGTGATAGAATTGCATGTTACCTGTCTCAGTGATTTAGATTCCCCGAAATATTCTGGTAGCGAAGTCAGCTCCTTACCCATATTCGGCCCATTTAAGACAACAGTGCTAAAAAGAGAGAAAAAAACGAGACCACCCTCATATACACAGTAACATACAAGACAAAATATAAAATGTGTATACAGTAACATACAAAATTATCAAGGGAGGACAGATAAAAGTGAAAGAAAATTATAACAGGACTAAAAAAATACAAGGGTGATAGAATTGCATGTTACCTGTCTCAGTGATTTAGATTCCCCGAAATATTCTGGTAGCGAAGTCAGCTCCTTACCCATATTCGGCCCATTTCAGACAACAGTGCTAAAAAGAGAGAAAAAAACGAGACCACCCTCATATACACAGTAACATACAAGACAAAATATAAAATGTGTATACAGTAACATACAAAATTATCAAGGGAGGACAGATAAAAGTGAAAGAAAATTATAACAGGACTAATAAAATACAAGGGTGATAGAATTGCATGTTACCTGTCTCAGTGATTTAGATTCCCCGAAATATTCTGGTAGCGATGTCAGCTCCTTACCCATAGTCGGCCCATTTCAGACAACAGTGCTAAAAAGAGAGAAAAAAACGAGACCACCCTCATTTACACAGTAACATACAAGACAAAATACAAAATGTGTATACAGTAACATACAAAATTATCAAGGGAGGACAGATAAAAGTGAAAGAAAATTATAACAGGACTAAAAAATCACAAGGGTGATAGAATTGCATGTTACCTGTCTCAGTGATTTAGATTCCCCGAAATATTCTGGTAGCGAAGTCAGCTCCTTACCCATATTCGGCCCATTTCAGACAACAGTGCTAAAAAGAGAGAAAAAAACGAGACCACCCTCATATACACAGTAACATACAAGACAAAATATAAAATGTGTATACAGTAACATACAAAATTACCAAGGGAGGACAGATAAAAGTGAAAGAAAATTATAACAGGACTAAAAAAATAGAAGGGTGATAGAATTGCATGTTACCTGTCTCAGTGATTTAGATTCCCCGAAATATTCTGGTAGCGAAGTCAGCTCCTTACCCATATTCGGCCCATTTAAGACAACAGTGCTAAAAAGATAGAAAAAAACGAGACCACCCTCATATACACAGTAACATACAAGACAAAATATAAAATGTGTATACAGTAACATACAAAATTATCAAGGGAGGACAGATAAAAGTGAAAGAAAATTATAACAGGACTAAAAAAATACAAGGGTGATAGAATTGCATGTTACCTGTCTCAGTGATTTAGATTCCCCTAAATATTCTGGTAGCGAAGTCAGCTCCTTACCCATATTCGGCCCATTTCAGACAACAGTGCTAAAAAGAGAGAAAAAAACGAGACCACCCTCATATACACAGTAACATACAAGACAAAATATAAAATGTGTATACAGTAACATACAAAATTATCAAGGGAGGACAGATAAAAGTGAAAGAAAATTATAACAGGACTAAAAAAATACAAGGGTGATAGAATTGCATGTTACCTGTCTCAGTGATTTAGATTCCCCGAAATATTCTGGTAGCGAAGTCAGCTCCTTACCCATATTCGGCCCATTTAAGACAGCAGTGCTAAAAAGAAAGAAAAAAACGAGACCACCCTCATATACACAGTAACATACAAGACAAAATATAAAATGTGTATACAGTAACATACAAAATTATCAAGGGAGGACCGATAAAAGTGAAAGAAAATTATAACAGGACTAAAAAAATACAAGGGTGATAGAATTGCATGTTACCTGTCTCAGTGATTTAGATTCCCCGAAATATTCTGGTAGCGAAGTCAGCTCCTTAGCCATATTCGGCCCATTTCAGACAACAGTGCTAAAAAGAGAGAAAAAAACGAGACCACCCTCATATACACAGTAACATACAAGACAAAATATAAAATGTGTATACAGTAACATACAAAATTATCAAGGGATGACAGATAAAAGTGAAAGAAAATTATAACAGGACTAAAAAAATACAAGGGTGATAGAATTGCATGTTACCTATCTCAGTGATTTAGATTCCCCGAAATATTCTGGTAGCGAAGTCAGCTCCTTACCCATATTCGGCCCATTTCAGACAACAGTGCTAAAAAGAGAGAAAAAAAGGAGACCACCCTCATATACACAGTAACATACAAGACAAAATATAAAATGTGTATACAGTAACATACAAAATTATCAAGGGAGGACAGATAAAAGTGAAAGAAAATTATAACAGGACTAAAAAAATACAAGGGTGATAGAATTGCATGTTACCTGTCTCAGTGATTTAGATTCCCCGAAATATTCTGGTAGCGAAGTCAGCTCCTTAGCCATATTCGGCCCATTTCAGACAACAGTGCTAAAAAGAGAGAAAAAAACGAGACCACCCTCATATACACAGTAACATACAAGACAAAATATAAAATGTGTATACAGTAACATACAAAATTATCAAGGGAGGACAGATAAAAATGAAAGAAAATTATAACAGGACTAAAAAAATACAAGGATGATAGAATTGCATGTTACCTGTCTCAGTGATTTAGATTCCCCCAAATATTCTGGTAGCGAAGTCAGCTCCTTACCCATATTCGGCCCATTTCAGACAACAGTGCTAAAAAGAGAGAAAAAAACGAGACCACCCTCATATACACAGTAACATACAAGACAAAATATAAAATGTGTATACAGTAACATACAAAATTATCAAGGGAGGACAGATAAAAGTGAAAGAAAATTATAACAGGAGTAAAAAAATAGAAGGGTGATAGAATTGCATGTTACCTGTCTCAGTGATTTAGATTCCCCGAAATATTCTGGTAGCGAAGTCAGCTCCTTACCCATATTCGGCCCATTTAAGACAACAGTGCTAAAAAGAGAGAAAAAAACGAGACCACCCTCATATACACAGTAACATACAAGACAAAATATAAAATGTGTATACAGTAACATACAAAATTATCAAGGGAGGACAGATAAAAGTGAAAGAAAATTATAACAGGACTAAAAAAATACAAGGGTGATAGAATTGCATGTTACCTGTCTCAGTGATTTAGATTCCCCGAAATATTCTGGTAGCGAAGTCAGCTCCTTACCCATATTCGGCCCATTTAAGACAACAGTGCTAAAAAGAGAGAAAAAAACGAGACCACCCTCATATACACAGTAACATACAAGACAAAATATAAAATGTGTATACAGTAACATACAAAATTATCAAGGGAGGACAGATAAAAGTGAAAGAAAATTATAACAGGACTAAAAAAATACAAGGGTGATAGAATTGCATGTTACCTGTCTCAGTGATTTAGATTCCCCGAAATATTCTGGTAGCGAAGTCAGCTCCTTACCCATATTCGGCCCATTTCAGACAACAGTGCTAAAAAGAGAGAAAAAAACGAGACCACCCTCATATACACAGTAACATACAAGACAAAATATAAAATGTGTATACAGTAACATACAAAATTATCAAGGGAGGACAGATAAAAGTGAAAGAAAATTATAACAGGACTAATAAAATACAAGGGTGATAGAATTGCATGTTACCTGTCTCAGTGATTTAGATTCCCCGAAATATTCTGGTAGCGATGTCAGCTCCTTACCCATAGTCGGCCCATTTCAGACAACAGTGCTAAAAAGAGAGAAAAAAACGAGACCACCCTCATTTACACAGTAACATACAAGACAAAATATAAAATGTGTATACAGTAACATACAAAATTATCAAGGGAGGACAGATAAAAGTGAAAGAAAATTATAACAGGACTAAAAAATCACAAGGGTGATAGAATTGCATGTTACCTGTCTCAGTGATTTAGATTCCCCGAAATATTCTGGTAGCGAAGTCAGCTCCTTACCCATATTCGGCCCATTTCAGACAACAGTGCTAAAAAGAGAGAAAAAAACGAGACCACCCTCATATACACAGTAACATACAAGACAAAATATAAAATGTGTATACAGTAACATACAAAATTACCAAGGGAGGACAGATAAAAGTGAAAGAAAATTATAACAGGACTAAAAAAATAGAAGGGTGATAGAATTGCATGTTACCTGTCTCAGTGATTTAGATTCCCCGAAATATTCTGGTAGCGAAGTCAGCTCCTTACCCATATTCGGCCCATTTAAGACAACAGTGCTAAAAAGATAGAAAAAAACGAGACCACCCTCATATACACAGTAACATACAAGACAAAATATAAAATGTGTATACAGTAACATACAAAATTATCAAGGGAGGACAGATAAAAGTGAAAGAAAATTATAACAGGACTAAAAAAATACAAGGGTGATAGAATTGCATGTTACCTGTCTCAGTGATTTAGATTCCCCTAAATATTCTGGTAGCGAAGTCAGCTCCTTACCCATATTCGGCCCATTTCAGACAACAGTGCTAAAAAGAGAGAAAAAAACGAGACCACCCTCATATACACAGTAACATACAAGACAAAATATAAAATGTGTATACAGTAACATACAAAATTATCAAGGGAGGACAGATAAAAGTGAAAGAAAATTATAACAGGACTAAAAAAATACAAGGGTGATAGAATTGCATGTTACCTGTCTCAGTGATTTAGATTCCCCGAAATATTCTGGTAGCGAAGTCAGCTCCTTAGCCATATTCGGCCCATTTCAGACAACAGTGCTAAAAAGAGAGAAAAAAACGAGACCACCCTCATATACACAGTAACATACAAGACAAAATATAAAATGTGTATACAGTAACATACAAAATTATCAAGGGAGGACAGATAAAAATGAAAGAAAATTATAACAGGACTAAAAAAATACAAGGATGATAGAATTGCATGTTACCTGTCTCAGTGATTTAGATTCCCCCAAATATTCTGGTAGCGAAGTCAGCTCCTTACCCATATTCGGCCCATTTCAGACAACAGTGCTAAAAAGAGAGAAAAAAACGAGACCACCCTCATATACACAGTAACATACAAGACAAAATATAAAATGTGTATACAGTAACATACAAAATTATCAAGGGAGGACAGATAAAAGTGAAAGAAAATTATAACAGGACTAAAAAAATAGAAGGGTGAAAGAATTGCATGTTACCTGTCTCAGTGATTTAGATTCCCCGAAATATTCTGGTAGCGAAGTCAGCTCCTTACCCATATTCGGCCCATTTAAGACAACAGTGCTAAAAAGAGAGAAAAAAACGAGACCACCCTCATATACACAGTAACATACAAGACAAAATATAAAATGTGTATACAGTAACATACAAAATTATCAAGGGAGGACAGATAAAAGTGAAAGAAAATTATAACAGGACTAAAAAAATACAAGGGTGATAGAATTGCATGTTACCTGTCTCAGTGATTTAGATTCCCCGAAATATTCTGGTAGCGAAGTCAGCTCCTTACCCATATTCGGCCCATTTAAGACAACAGTGCTAAAAAGAGAGAAAAAAACGAGACCACCCTCATATACACAGTAACATACAAGACAAAATATAAAATGTGTATACAGTAACATACAAAATTATCAAGGGAGGACAGATAAAAGTGAAAGAAAATTATAACAGGACTAAAAAAATACAAGGGTGATAGAATTGCATGTTACCTGTCTCAGTGATTTAGATTCCCCGAAATATTCTGGTAGCGAAGTCAGCTCCTTACCCATATTCGGCCCATTTCAGACAACAGTGCTAAAAAGAGAGAAAAAAACGAGACCACCCTCATATACACAGTAACATACAAGACAAAATATAAAATGTGTATACAGTAACATACAAAATTATCAAGGGAGGACAGATAAAAATGAAAGAAAATTATAACAGGACTAAAAAAATACAAGGATGATAGAATTGCATGTTACCTGTCTCAGTGATTTAGATTCCCCGAAATATTCTGGTAGCGAAGTCAGCTCCTTACCCATATTCGGCCCATTTCAGACAACAGTGCTAAAAAGAGAGAAAAAAACGAGACCACCCTCATATACACAGTAACATACAAGACAAAATATAAAATGTGTATTCAGTAACATACAAAATTATCAAGGGAGGACAGATAAAAGTGAAAGAAAATTATAACAGGACTAAAAAAATACAAGGGTGATAGAATTGCATGTTACCTGTCTCAGTGATTTAGATTCCCCGAAATATTCTGGTAGCGAAGTCAGCTCCTTACCCATATTCGGCCCATTTCAGACAACAGTGCTAAAAAGAGAGAAAAAAACGAGACCACCCTCATATACACAGTAACATACAAGACAAAATATAAAATGTGTATACAGTAACATACAAAATTATCAAGGGAGGACAGATAAAAGTGAAAGAAAATTATAACAGGACTAAAAAAATACAAGGGTGATAGAATTGCATGTTACCTGTCTCAGTGATTTAGATTCCCCGAAATATTCTGGTAGCGAAGTCAGCTCCTTACCCATATTCGGCCCATTTCAGACAACAGTGCTAAAAAGAGAGAAAAAAACGAGACCACCCTCATATACACAGTAACATACAAGACAAAATATAAAATGTGTATACAGTAACATACAAAATTATCAAGGGAGGACAGATAAAAGTGAAAGAAAATTATAACAGGACTAATAAAATACAAGGGTGATAGAATTGCATGTTACCTGTCTCAGTGATTTAGATTCCCCGAAATATTCTGGTAGCGAAGTCAGCTCCTTACCCATATTCGGCCCATTTCAGACAACAGTGCTAAAAAGAGAGAAAAAAACGAGACCACCCTCATATACACAGTAACATACAAGACAAAATATAAAATGTGTATACAGTAACATACAAAATTATCAAGGGAGGACAGATAAAAGTGAAAGAAAATTATAACAGGACTAAAAAAATACAAGGGTGATAGAATTGCATGTTACCTGTCTCAGTGATTTAGATTCCCCGAAATATTCTGGTAGCGAAGTCAGCTCCTTACCCATATTCGGCCCATTTCAGACAACAGTGCTAAAAAGAGAGAAAAAAACGAGACCACCCTCATATACACAGTAACATACAAGACAAAATATAAAATGTGTATACAGTAACATACAAAATTATCAAGGGAGGACAGATAAAAGTGAAAGAAAATTATAACAGGACTAATAAAATACAAGGGTGATAGAATTGCATGTTACCTGTCTCAGTGATTTAGATTCCCCGAAATATTCTGGTAGCGATGTCAGCTCCTTACCCATAGTCGGCCCATTTCAGACAACAGTGCTAAAAAGAGAGAAAAAAACGAGACCACCCTCATTTACACAGTAACATACAAGACAAAATATAAAATGTGTATACAGTAACATACAAAATTATCAAGGGAGGACAGATAAAAGTGAAAGAAAATTATAACAGGACTAAAAAATCACAAGGGTGATAGAATTGCATGTTACCTGTCTCAGTGATTTAGATTCCCCGAAATATTCTGGTAGCGAAGTCAGCTCCTTACCCATATTCGGCCCATTTCAGACAACAGTGCTAAAAAGAGAGAAAAAAACGAGACCACCCTCATATACACAGTAACATACAAGACAAAATATAAAATGTGTATACAGTAACATACAAAATTATCAAGGGAGGACAGATAAAAGTGAAAGAAAATTATAACAGGACTAAAAAAATAGAAGGGTGATAGAATTGCATGTTACCTGTCTCAGTGATTTAGATTCCCCGAAATATTCTGGTAGCGAAGTCAGCTCCTTACCCATATTCGGCCCATTTAAGACAACAGTGCTAAAAAGAGAGAAAAAAACGAGACCACCCTCATATACACAGTAACATACAAGACAAAATATAAAATGTGTATACAGTAACATACAAAATTATCAAGGGAGGACAGATAAAAGTGAAAGAAAATTATAACAGGACTAAAAAAATACAAGGGTGATAGAATTGCATGTTACCTGTCTCAGTGATTTAGATTCCCCTAAATATTCTGGTAGCGAAGTCAGCTCCTTACCCATATTCGGCCCATTTCAGACAACAGTGCTAAAAAGAGAGAAAAAAAACGAGACCACCCTCATATACACAGTAACATACAAGACAAAATATAAAATGTGTATACAGTAACATACAAAATTATCAAGGGAGGACAGATAAAAGTGAAAGAAAATTATAACAGGACTAAAAAAATACAAGGGTGATAGAATTGCATGTTACCTGTCTCAGTGATTTAGATTCCCCGAAATATTCTGGTAGCGAAGTCAGCTCCTTACCCATATTCGGCCCATTTCAGACAACAGTGCTAAAAAGAGAGAAAAAACGAGACCACCCTCATATACACAGTAACATACAAGACAAAATATAAAATGTGTATTCAGTAACATACAAAATTATCAAGGGAGGACAGATAAAAGTGAAAGAAAATTATAACCTTACTAAAAAAATACAAGGGTGATAGAATTGCATGTTACCTGTCTCAGTGATTTAGATTCCCCGAAATATTCTGGTAGCGAAGTCAGCTCCTTACCCATATTCGGCCCATTTCAGACAACAGTGCTTAAAAGAGAGAAAAAAACGAGACCACCCTCATATACACAGTAACATACAAGACAAAATATAAAATGTGTATACAGTAACATACAAAATTATCAAGGGAGGACAGATAAAAGTGAAAGAAAATTATAACAGGACTAAAAAAATACAAGGGTGATAGAATTGCATGTTACCTGTCTCAGTGATTTAGATTCCCCGAAATATTCTGGTAGCGAAGTCAGCTCCTTAGCCATATTCGGCCCATTTCAGACAACAGTGCTAAAAAGAGAGAAAAAAACGAGACCACCCTCATATACACAGTAACATACAAGACAAAATATAAAATGTGTATACAGTAACATACAAAATTATCAAGGGAGGACAGATAAAAGTGAAAGAAAATTATAACAGGACTAAAAAAATACAAGGGTGATAGAATTGCATGTTACCTGTCTCAGTGATTTAGATTCCCCGAAATATTCTGGTAGCGAAGTCAGCTCCTTACCCATATTCGGCCCATTTCAGACAACAGTGCTAAAAAGAGAGAAAAAAACGAGACCACCCTCATATACACAGTAACATACAAGACAAAATATAAAATGTGTATTCAGTAACATACAAAATTATCAAGGGAGGACAGATAAAAGTCAAAGAAAATTATAACAGGACTAAAAAAATACAAGGGTGATAGAATTGCATGTTACCTGTCTCAGTGATTTAGATTCCCCGAAATATTCTGGTAGCGAAGTCAGCTCCTTACCCTTATTCGGCCCATTTCGGACAACAGTGCTAAAAAGAGAGAAAAATCGAGACCACACTCATATACACAGTAACATACAAGACAAAATATAAAATGTGTATACAGTAACATACAAAATTATCAAGGGAGGACAGATAAAAGTGAAAGAAAATTATAACAGGACTAAAAAAATACAAGGGTGATAGAATTGCATGTTACCTGTCTCAGTGATTTAGATTCCCCGAAATATTCTGGTAGCGAAGTCAGCTCCTTACCCATATTCGGCCCATTTCAGACAACAGTGCTAAAAAGAGAGAATAAAACGAGACCACTCTCATATACACAGTAACATACAAGACAAAATATAAAATGTGTATACAGTAACATACAAAATTATCAAGTGAGGACAGATAAAAGTGAAAGAAAATTATAACAGGACTAAAAAAAAATACAAGGGTGATAGAATTGCATGTTACCTGTCTCAGTGATTTAGATTCCCCGAAATATTCTGGTAGCGAAGTCAGCTCCTTACCCATATTCGGCCCATTTCAGACAACAGTGCTAAAAAGAGAGAAAAAAACGAGACCACCCTCATATACACAGTAACATACAAGACAAAATATAAAATGTGTATACAGTAACATACAAAATTATCAAGGGAGGACAGATAAAAGTGAAAGAAAATTATAACAGGACTAAAAAAAATACAAGGGTGATAGAATTGCATGTTACCTGTCTCAGTGATTTAGATTCCCCGAAATATTCTGGTAGCGAAGTCAGCTCCTTACCCATATTCGGCCCATTTCAGACAACAGTGCTAAAAAGAGAGAAAAAAACGAGACCACCCTCATATACACAGTAACATACAAGACAAAATATAAAATGTGTATACAGTAACATACAAAATTATCAAGGGAGGACAGATAAAAGTGAAAGAAAATTATAACAGGAATAAAAAAAAATACAAGGGTGATAGAATTGCATGTTACCTGTCTCAGTGATTTAGATTCCCCGAAATATTCTGGTAGCGAAGTCAGCTCCTTACCCATATTCGGCCCATTTCAGACAACAGTGCTAAAAAGAGAGAAAAAAACGAGACCACCCTCATATACACAGTAACATACAAGGCAAAATATAAAATGTGTATACAGTAACATACAAAATTATCAAGTGAGGACAGATAAAAGTGAAAGAAAATTATAACAGGACTAAAAAAAAATACAAGGGTGATAGAATTGCATGTTACCTGTCTCAGTGATTTAGATTCCCCGAAATATTCTGGTAGCGAAGTCAGCTCCTTACCCATATTCGGCCCATTTCAGACAACAGTGCTAAAAAGAGAGAAAAAAACGAGACCACCCTCATATACACAGTAACATACAAGACAAAATATAAAATGTGTATTCAGTAACATACAAAATTATCAAGGGAGGACAGATAAAAGTCAAAGAAAATTATAACAGGACTAAAAAAATACAAGGGTGATAGAATTGCATGTTACCTGTCTCAGTGATTTAGATTCCCCGAAATATTCTGGTAGCGAAGTCAGCTCCTTACCCTTATTCGGCCCATTTCGGACAACAGTGCTAAAAAGAGAGAAAAATCGAGACCACACTCATATACACAGTAACATACAAGACAAAATATAAAATGTGTATACAGTAACATACAAAATTATCAAGGGAGGACAGATAAAAGGGAAAGAAAATTATAACAGGACTAAAAAAATACAAGGGTGATAGAATTGCATGTTACCTGTCTCAGTGATTTAGATTCCCCGAAATATTCTGGTAGCGAAGTCAGCTCCTTACCCATATTCGGCCCATTTCAGACAACAGTGCTAAAAAGAGAGAATAAAACGAGACCACTCTCATATACACAGTAACATACAAGACAAAATATAAAATGTGTATACAGTAACATACAAAATTATCAAGTGAGGACAGATAAAAGTGAAAGAAAATTATAACAGGACTAAAAAAAAATACAAGGGTGATAGAATTGCATGTTACCTGTCTCAGTGATTTAGATTCCCCGAAATATTCTGGTAGCGAAGTCAGCTCCTTACCCATATTCGGCCCATTTCAGACAACAGTGCTAAAAAGAGAGAAAAAAACGAGACCACCCTCATATACACAGTAACATACAAGACAAAATATAAAATGTGTATACAGTAACATACAAAATTATCAAGGGAGGACAGATAAAAGTGAAAGAAAATTATAACAGGACTAAAAAAAATACAAGGGTGATAGAATTGCATGTTACCTGTCTCAGTGATTTAGATTCCCCGAAATATTCTGGTAGCGAAGTCAGCTCCTTACCCATATTCGGCCCATTTAAGACAACAGTGCTAAAAAGAGAGAAAAAAACGAGACCACCCTCATATACACAGTAACATACAAGACAAAATATAAAATGTGTATACAGTAACATACAAAATTATCAAGGGAGGACAGATAAAAGTGAAAGAAAATTATAACAGGACTAAAAAAATACAAGGGTGATAGAATTGCATGTTACCTGTCTCAGTGATTTAGATTCCCCGAAATATTCTGGTAGCGAAGTCAGCTCCTTACCCTTATTCGGCCCATTTCGGACAACAGTGCTAAAAAGAGAGAAAAATCGAGACCACACTCATATACACAGTAACATACAAGACAAAATATAAAATGTGTATACAGTAACATACAAAATTATCAAGGGAGGACAGATAAAAGTGAAAGAAAATTATAACAGGACTAATAAAATACAAGGGTGATAGAATTGCATGTTACCTGTCTCAGTGATTTAGATTCCCCGAAATATTCTGGTAGCGATGTCAGCTCCTTACCCATAGTCGGCCCATTTCAGACAACAGTGCTAAAAAGAGAGAAAAAAACGAGACCACCCTCATTTACACAGTAACATACAAGACAAAATATAAAATGTGTATACAGTAACATACAAAATTATCAAGGGAGGACAGATAAAAGTGAAAGAAAATTATAACAGGACTAAAAAATCACAAGGGTGATAGAATTGCATGTTACCTGTCTCAGTGATTTAGATTCCCCGAAATATTCTGGTAGCGAAGTCAGCTCCTTACCCATATTCGGCCCATTTCAGACAACAGTGCTAAAAAGAGAGAAAAAAACGAGACCACCCTCATATACACAGTAACATACAAGACAAAATATAAAATGTGTATACAGTAACATACAAAATTATCAAGGGAGGACAGATAAAAGTGAAAGAAAATTATAACAGGACTAAAAAAATAGAAGGGTGATAGAATTGCATGTTACCTGTCTCAGTGATTTAGATTCCCCGAAATATTCTGGTAGCGAAGTCAGCTCCTTACCCATATTCGGCCCATTTAAGACAACAGTGCTAAAAAGAGAGAAAAAAACGAGACCACCCTCATATACACAGTAACATACAAGACAAAATATAAAATGTGTATACAGTAACATACAAAATTATCAAGGGAGGACAGATAAAAGTGAAAGAAAATTATAACAGGACTAAAAAAATACAAGGGTGATAGAATTGCATGTTACCTGTCTCAGTGATTTAGATTCCCCTAAATATTCTGGTAGCGAAGTCAGCTCCTTACCCATATTCGGCCCATTTCAGACAACAGTGCTAAAAAGAGAGAAAAAAAACGAGACCACCCTCATATACACAGTAACATACAAGACAAAATATAAAATGTGTATACAGTAACATACAAAATTATCAAGGGAGGACAGATAAAAGTGAAAGAAAATTATAACAGGACTAAAAAAATACAAGGGTGATAGAATTGCATGTTACCTGTCTCAGTGATTTAGATTCCCCGAAATATTCTGGTAGCGAAGTCAGCTCCTTACCCATATTCGGCCCATTTCAGACAACAGTGCTAAAAAGAGAGAAAAAACGAGACCACCCTCATATACACAGTAACATACAAGACAAAATATAAAATGTGTATTCAGTAACATACAAAATTATCAAGGGAGGACAGATAAAAGTGAAAGAAAATTATAACCTTACTAAAAAAATACAAGGGTGATAGAATTGCATGTTACCTGTCTCAGTGATTTAGATTCCCCGAAATATTCTGGTAGCGAAGTCAGCTCCTTACCCATATTCGGCCCATTTCAGACAACAGTGCTAAAAAGAGAGAAAAAAACGAGACCACCCTCATATACACAGTAACATACAAGACAAAATATAAAATGTGTATACAGTAACATACAAAATTATCAAGGGAGGACAGATAAAAGTGAAAGAAAATTATAACAGGACTAAAAAAATACAAGGGTGATAGAATTGCATGTTACCTGTCTCAGTGATTTAGATTCCCCGAAATATTCTGGTAGCGAAGTCAGCTCCTTAGCCATATTCGGCCCATTTCAGACAACAGTGCTAAAAAGAGAGAAAAAAACGAGACCACCCTCATATACACAGTAACATACAAGACAAAATATAAAATGTGTATACAGTAACATACAAAATTATCAAGGGAGGACAGATAAAAGTGAAAGAAAATTATAACAGGACTAAAAAAATACAAGGGTGATAGAATTGCATGTTACCTGTCTCAGTGATTTAGATTCCCCGAAATATTCTGGTAGCGAAGTCAGCTCCTTACCCATATTCGGCCCATTTCAGACAACAGTGCTAAAAAGAGAGAAAAAAACGAGACCACCCTCATATACACAGTAACATACAAGACAAAATATAAAATGTGTATTCAGTAACATACAAAATTATCAAGGGAGGACAGATAAAAGTCAAAGAAAATTATAACAGGACTAAAAAAATACAAGGGTGATAGAATTGCATGTTACCTGTCTCAGTGATTTAGATTCCCCGAAATATTCTGGTAGCGAAGTCAGCTCCTTACCCTTATTCGGCCCATTTCGGACAACAGTGCTAAAAAGAGAGAAAAATCGAGACCACACTCATATACACAGTAACATACAAGACAAAATATAAAATGTGTATACAGTAACATACAAAATTATCAAGGGAGGACAGATAAAAGTGAAAGAAAATTATAACAGGACTAAAAAAATACAAGGGTGATAGAATTGCATGTTACCTGTCTCAGTGATTTAGATTCCCCGAAATATTCTGGTAGCGAAGTCAGCTCCTTACCCATATTCGGCCCATTTCAGACAACAGTGCTAAAAAGAGAGAATAAAACGAGACCACTCTCATATACACAGTAACATACAAGACAAAATATAAAATGTGTATACAGTAACATACAAAATTATCAAGTGAGGACAGATAAAAGTGAAAGAAAATTATAACAGGACTAAAAAAAAATACAAGGGTGATAGAATTGCATGTTACCTGTCTCAGTGATTTAGATTCCCCGAAATATTCTGGTAGCGAAGTCAGCTCCTTACCCATATTCGGCCCATTTCAGACAACAGTGCTAAAAAGAGAGAAAAAAACGAGACCACCCTCATATACACAGTAACATACAAGACAAAATATAAAATGTGTATACAGTAACATACAAAATTATCAAGGGAGGACAGATAAAAGTGAAAGAAAATTATAACAGGACTAAAAAAAATACAAGGGTGATAGAATTGCATGTTACCTGTCTCAGTGATTTAGATTCCCCGAAATATTCTGGTAGCGAAGTCAGCTCCTTACCCATATTCGGCCCATTTCAGACAACAGTGCTAAAAAGAGAGAAAAAAACGAGACCACCCTCATATACACAGTAACATACAAGACAAAATATAAAATGTGTATACAGTAACATACAAAATTATCAAGGGAGGACAGATAAAAGTGAAAGAAAATTATAACAGGACTAAAAAAAAATACAAGGGTGATAGAATTGCATGTTACCTGTCTCAGTGATTTAGATTCCCCGAAATATTCTGGTAGCGAAGTCAGCTCCTTACCCATATTCGGCCCATTTCAGACAACAGTGCTAAAAAGAGAGAAAAAAACGAGACCACCCTCATATACACAGTAACATACAAGGCAAAATATAAAATGTGTATACAGTAACATACAAAATTATCAAGTGAGGACAGATAAAAGTGAAAGAAAATTATAACAGGACTAAAAAAAAATACAAGGGTGATAGAATTGCATGTTACCTGTCTCAGTGATTTAGATTCCCCGAAATATTCTGGTAGCGAAGTCAGCTCCTTACCCATATTCGGCCCATTTCAGACAACAGTGCTAAAAAGAGAGAAAAAAACGAGACCACCCTCATATACACAGTAACATACAAGACAAAATATAAAATGTGTATTCAGTAACATACAAAATTATCAAGGGAGGACAGATAAAAGTCAAAGAAAATTATAACAGGACTAAAAAAATACAAGGGTGATAGAATTGCATGTTACCTGTCTCAGTGATTTAGATTCCCCGAAATATTCTGGTAGCGAAGTCAGCTCCTTACCCTTATTCGGCCCATTTCGGACAACAGTGCTAAAAAGAGAGAAAAATCGAGACCACACTCATATACACAGTAACATACAAGACAAAATATAAAATGTGTATACAGTAACATACAAAATTATCAAGGGAGGACAGATAAAAGTGAAAGAAAATTATAACAGGACTAAAAAAATACAAGGGTGATAGAATTGCATGTTACCTGTCTCAGTGATTTAGATTCCCCGAAATATTCTGGTAGCGAAGTCAGCTCCTTACCCATATTCGGCCCATTTCAGACAACAGTGCTAAAAAGAGAGAATAAAACGAGACCACTCTCATATACACAGTAACATACAAGACAAAATATAAAATGTGTATACAGTAACATACAAAATTATCAAGTGAGGACAGATAAAAGTGAAAGAAAATTATAACAGGACTAAAAAAAAATACAAGGGTGATAGAATTGCATGTTACCTGTCTCAGTGATTTAGATTCCCCGAAATATTCTGGTAGCGAAGTCAGCTCCTTACCCATATTCGGCCCATTTCAGACAACAGTGCTAAAAAGAGAGAAAAAAACGAGACCACCCTCATATACACAGTAACATACAAGACAAAATATAAAATGTGTATACAGTAACATACAAAATTATCAAGGGAGGACAGATAAAAGTGAAAGAAAATTATAACAGGACTAAAAAAAATACAAGGGTGATAGAATTGCATGTTACCTGTCTCAGTGATTTAGATTCCCCGAAATATTCTGGTAGCGAAGTCAGCTCCTTACCCATATTCGGCCCATTTCAGACAACAGTGCTAAAAAGAGAGAAAAAAACGAGACCACCCTCATATACACAGTAACATACAAGACAAAATATAAAATGTGTATACAGTAACATACAAAATTATCAAGGGAGGACAGATAAAAGTGAAAGAAAATTATAACAGGACTAAAAAAAAAATACAAGGGTGATAGAATTGCATGTTACCTGTCTCAGTGATTTAGATTCCCCGAAATATTCTGGTAGCGAAGTCAGCTCCTTACCCATATTCGGCCCATTTCAGACAACAGTGCTAAAAAGAGAGAAAAAAACGAGACCACCCTCATATACACAGTAACATACAAGGCAAAATATAAAATGTGTATACAGTAACATACAAAATTATCAAGTGAGGACAGATAAAAGTGAAAGAAAATTATAACAGGACTAAAAAAAAATACAAGGGTGATAGAATTGCATGTTACCTGTCTCAGTGATTTAGATTCCCCGAAATATTCTGGTAGCGAAGTCAGCTCCTTACCCATATTCGGCCCATTTCAGACAACAGTGCTAAAATGAGAGAAAAAAACGAGACCACCCTCATATACACAGTAACATACAAGACAAAATATAAAATGTGTATACAGTAACATAAAAAATTATCAAGGGAGGACAGATAAAAGTGAAAGAAAATTATAACAGGACTAAAAAAATACAAGGGTGATAGAATTGCATGTTACCTGTCTCAGTGATTTAGATTCCCCCAAATATTCTGATAGCGAAGTCAGCTCCTTACCCATATTCGGCCCATTTCAGACAACAGTGCTAAAAAGAGAGAAAAAAACGAGACCACCCTCATATACACAGTAACATACAAGACAAAATATAAAATGTGTATACAGTAACATAAAAAATTATCAAGGGAGGACAGATAAAAGTGAAAGAAAATTATAACAGGACTAAAAAAATACAAGGGTGATAGAATTGCATGTTACCTGTCTCAGTGATTTAGATTCCCCCAAATATTCTGGTAGCGAAGTCAGCTCCTTACCCATATTCGGCCCATTTCAGACAACAGTGCTAAAAAGAGAGAAAAAAACGAGACCACCCTCATATACACAGTAACATACAAGACAAAATATAAAATGTGTATACAGTAACATACAAAATTATCAAGGGAGGACAGATAAAAGTGAAAGAAAATTATAACAGGACTAAAAAAATACAAGGGTGATAGAATTGCATGTTACCTGTCTCAGTGATTTAGATTCCCCGAAATATTCTGGTAGCGAAGTCAGCTCCTTACCCATATTCGGCCCATTTCAGACAACAGTGCTAAAAAGAGAGAAAAAAACGAGACCACCCTCATATACACAGTAACATACAAGACAAAATATAAAATGTGTATACAGTAACATACAAAATTATCAAGGGAGGACAGATAAAAGTGAAAGAAAATTATAACAGGACTAAAAAAATACAAGGGTGATAGAATTGCATGTTACCTGTCTCAGTGATTTAGATTCCCCGAAATATTCTGGTAGCGAAGTCAGCTCCTTACCTATATTCGGCCCATTTCAGACAACAGTGCTAAAAAGAGAGAAAAAAACGAGACCACCCTCATATACACAGTAACATACAAGACAAAATATAAAATGTGTATACAGTAACATACAAAATTATCAAGGGAGGACAGATAAAAGTGAAAGAAAATTATAACAGGACTAAAAAAATACAAGGGTGATAGAATTGCATGTTACCTGTCTCAGTGATTTAGATTCCCCCAAATATTCTGGTAGCGAAGTCAGCTCCTTACCCATATTTGGCCCATTTCAGACAAAAGTGCTAAAAAGAGAGAAAAAAACGAGACCACCCTCATATACACAGTAACATACAAGACAAAATATAAAATGTGTATACAGTAACATACAAAATTATCAAGGGAGGACAGATAAAAGTGAAAGAAAATTATAACAGGACTAAAAAATACAAGGGTGATAGAATTGCATGTTACCTGTCTCAGTGATTTAGATTCCCCGAAATATTCTGGTAACGAAGTCAGCTCCTTACCCATATTCGGCCCATTTCAGACAACAGTGCTAAAAAGAGAGAAAAAAACGAGACCACCCTCATCTACACAGTAACATACATGACAAAATATAAAATGTGTATACAGTAACATACAAAATTATCAAGGGAGGACAGATAAAAGTGAAAGAAAATTATAACAGGACTAAAAAAAATACAGGAGTGATAGAATTGCATGTTACCTGTCTCAGTGGTTTAGATTCCCCGAAATATTCTGGTAGCGAAGTCAGCTCCTTACCCATATTCGGCCCATTTCAGACAACAGTGCTAAAAAGAGAGAAAAAAAAGAGACCATCCTCATATACACAATAACATACAAGGCAAAATATAAAATTTGTATACAGTAACATACAAAATTATCAAGGGAGGACAGATAAAAGAGAAAGAAAATTATAACAGGACTAAAAAAATACAAGGGTGATAGAATTGCATGTTACCTGTCTCAGTGGTTTAGATTCCCCGAAATATTCCGGTAGCGAAGTCAGCTCCTTACCCATATTCGGCCCATTTCAGACAACAGTGCTAAAAAGAGAGAAAAAAACGAGACCACCCTCATATACACAGTAACATACAAGACAAAATATAAAATGTGTATACAGTAACATACAAAATTATCAAGGGAGGACAGATAAAAATGAAAGAAAATTATAACAGGACTAAAAAAATACAAGGATGATAGAATTGCATGTTACCTGTCTCAGTGATTTAGATTCCCCCAAATATTCTGGTAGCGAAGTCAGCTCCTTACCCATATTCGGCCCATTTCAGACAACAGTGCTAAAAAGAGAGAAAAAAACGAGACCACCCTCATATACACAGTAACATACAAGACAAAATATAAAATGTGTATACAGTAACATACAAAATTATCAAGGGAGGACAGATAAAAGTGAAAGAAAATTATAACAGGACTAAAAAAATAGAAGGGTGATAGAATTGCATGTTACCTGTCTCAGTGATTTAGATTCCCCGAAATATTCTGGTAGCGAAGTCAGCTCCTTACCCATATTCGGCCCATTTAAGACAACAGTGCTAAAAAGAGAGAAAAAAACGAGACCACCCTCATATACACAGTAACATACAAGACAAAATATAAAATGTGTATACAGTAACATACAAAATTATCAAGGGAGGACAGATAAAAGTGAAAGAAAATTATAACAGGACTAAAAAAATACAAGGGTGATAGAATTGCATGTTACCTGTCTCAGTGATTTAGATTCCCCGAAATATTCTGGTAGCGAAGTCAGCTCCTTACCCATATTCGGCCCATTTAAGACAACAGTGCTAAAAAGAGAGAAAAAAACGAGACCACCCTCATATACACAGTAACATACAAGACAAAATATAAAATGTGTATACAGTAACATACAAAATTATCAAGGGAGGACAGATAAAAGTGAAAGAAAATTATAACAGGACTAAAAAAATACAAGGGTGATAGAATTGCATGTTACCTGTCTCAGTGATTTAGATTCCCCGAAATATTCTGTTAGCGAAGTCAGCTCCTTACCCATATTCGGCCCATTTCAGACAACAGTGCTAAAAAGAGAGAAAAAAACGAGACCACCCTCATATACACAGTAACATACAAGACAAAATATAAAATGTGTATACAGTAACATACAAAATTATCAAGGGAGGACAGATAAAAATGAAAGAAAATTATAACAGGACTAAAAAAATACAAGGATGATAGAATTGCATGTTACCTGTCTCAGTGATTTAGATTCCCCGAAATATTCTGGTAGCGAAGTCAGCTCCTTACCCATATTCGGCCCATTTCAGACAACAGTGCTAAAAAGAGAGAAAAAAACGAGACCACCCTCATATACACAGTAACATACAAGACAAAATATAAAATGTGTATTCAGTAACATACAAAATTATCAAGGGAGGACAGATAAAAGTGAAAGAAAATTATAACAGGACTAAAAAAATACAAGGGTGATAGAATTGCATGTTACCTGTCTCAGTGATTTAGATTCCCCGAAATATTCTGGTAGCGAAGTCAGCTCCTTACCCATATTCGGCCCATTTCAGACAACAGTGCTAAAAAGAGAGAAAAAAACGAGACCACCCTCATATACACAGTAACATACAAGACAAAATATAAAATGTGTATACAGTAACATACAAAATTATCAAGGGAGGACAGATAAAAGTGAAAGAAAATTATAACAGGACTAAAAAAATACAAGGGTGATAGAATTGCATGTTACCTGTCTCAGTGATTTAGATTCCCCGAAATATTCTGGTAGCGAAGTCAGCTCCTTACCCATATTCGGCCCATTTCCGACAACAGTGCTAAAAAGAGAGAAAAAAACGAGACCACCCTCATATACACAGTAACATACAAGACAAAATATAAAATGTGTATACAGTAACATACAAAATTATCAAGGGAGGACAGATAAAAGTGAAAGAAAATTATAACAGGACTAATAAAATACAAGGGTGATAGAATTGCATGTTACCTGTCTCAGTGATTTAGATTCCCCGAAATATTCTGGTAGCGATGTCAGCTCCTTACCCATAGTCGGCCCATTTCAGACAACAGTGCTAAAAAGAGAGAAAAAAACGAGACCACCCTCATTTACACAGTAACATACAAGACAAAATATAAAATGTGTATACAGTAACATACAAAATTATCAAGGGAGGACAGATAAAAGTGAAAGAAAATTATAACAGGACTAAAAAATCACAAGGGTGATAGAATTGCATGTTACCTGTCTCAGTGATTTAGATTCCCCGAAATATTCTGGTAGCGAAGTCAGCTCCTTACCCATATTCGGCCCATTTCAGACAACAGTGCTAAAAAGAGAGAAAAAAACGAGACCACCCTCATATACACAGTAACATACAAGACAAAATATAAAATGTGTATACAGTAACATACAAAATTATCAAGGGAGGACAGATAAAAGTGAAAGAAAATTATAACAGGACTAAAAAAATAGAAGGGTGATAGAATTGCATGTTACCTGTCTCAGTGATTTAGATTCCCCGAAATATTCTGGTAGCGAAGTCAGCTCCTTACCCATATTCGGCCCATTTAAGACAACAGTGCTAAAAAGAGAGAAAAAAACGAGACCACCCTCATATACACAGTAACATACAAGACAAAATATAAAATGTGTATACAGTAACATACAAAATTATCAAGGGAGGACAGATAAAAGTGAAAGAAAATTATAACAAGACTAAAAAAATACAAGGGTGATAGAATTGCATGTTACCTGTCTCAGTGATTTAGATTCCCCTAAATATTCTGGTAGCGAAGTCAGCTCCTTACCCATATTCGGCCCATTTCAGACAACAGTGCTAAAAAGAGAGAAAAAAACGAGACCACCCTCATATACACAGTAACATACAAGACAAAATATAAAATGTGTATACAGTAACATACAAAATTATCAAGGGAGGACAGATAAAAGTGAAAGAAAATTATAACAGGACTAAAAAAATACAAGGGTGATAGAATTGCATGTTACCTGTCTCAGTGATTTAGATTCCCCGAAATATTCTGGTAGCGAAGTCAGCTCCTTACCCATATTCGGCCCATTTCAGACAACAGTGCTAAAAAGAGAGAAAAAACGAGACCACCCTCATATACACAGTAACATACAAGACAAAATATAAAATGTGTATTCAGTAACATACAAAATTATCAAGGGAGGACAGATAAAAGTGAAAGAAAATTATAACCTTACTAAAAAAAATACAAGGGTGATAGAATTGCATGTTACCTGTCTCAGTGATTTAGATTCCCCGAAATATTCTGGTAGCGAAGTCAGCTCCTTACCCATATTCGGCCCATTTCAGACAACAGTGCTAAAAAGAGAGAAAAAAACGAGACCACCCTCATATACACAGTAACATACAAGACAAAATATAAAATGTGTATACAGTAACATACAAAATTATCAAGGGAGGACAGATAAAAGTGAAAGAAAATTATAACAGGACTAATAAAATACAAGGGTGATAGAATTGCATGTTACCTGTCTCAGTGATTTAGATTCCCCGAAATATTCTGGTAGCGATGTCAGCTCCTTACCCATAGTCGGCCCATTTCAGACAACAGTGCTAAAAAGAGAGAAAAAAACGAGACCACCCTCATTTACACAGTAACATACAAGACAAAATATAAAATGTGTATACAGTAACATACAAAATTATCAAGGGAGGACAGATAAAAGTGAAAGAAAATTATAACAGGACTAAAAAATCACAAGGGTGATAGAATTGCATGTTACCTGTCTCAGTGATTTAGATTCCCCGAAATATTCTGGTAGCGAAGTCAGCTCCTTACCCATATTCGGCCCATTTCAGACAACAGTGCTAAAAAGAGAGAAAAAAACGAGACCACCCTCATATACACAGTAACATACAAGACAAAATATAAAATGTGTATACAGTAACATACAAAATTATCAAGGGAGGACAGATAAAAGTGAAAGAAAATTATAACAGGACTAAAAAAATAGAAGGGTGATAGAATTGCATGTTACCTGTCTCAGTGATTTAGATTCCCCGAAATATTCTGGTAGCGAAGTCAGCTCCTTACCCATATTCGGCCCATTTAAGACAACAGTGCTAAAAAGAGAGAAAAAAACGAGACCACCCTCATATACACAGTAACATACAAGACAAAATATAAAATGTGTATACAGTAACATACAAAATTATCAAGGGAGGACAGATAAAAGTGAAAGAAAATTATAACAAGACTAAAAAAATACAAGGGTGATAGAATTGCATGTTACCTGTCTCAGTGATTTAGATTCCCCTAAATATTCTGGTAGCGAAGTCAGCTCCTTACCCATATTCGGCCCATTTCAGACAACAGTGCTAAAAAGAGAGAAAAAAACGAGACCACCCTCATATACACAGTAACATACAAGACAAAATATAAAATGTGTATACAGTAACATACAAAATTATCAAGGGAGGACAGATAAAAGTGAAAGAAAATTATAACAGGACTAAAAAAATACAAGGGTGATAGAATTGCATGTTACCTGTCTCAGTGATTTAGATTCCCCGAAATATTCTGGTAGCGAAGTCAGCTCCTTACCCATATTCGGCCCATTTCAGACAACAGTGCTAAAAAGAGAGAAAAAACGAGACCACCCTCATATACACAGTAACATACAAGACAAAATATAAAATGTGTATTCAGTAACATACAAAATTATCAAGGGAGGACAGATAAAAGTGAAAGAAAATTATAACCTTACTAAAAAAATACAAGGGTGATAGAATTGCATGTTACCTGTCTCAGTGATTTAGATTCCCCGAAATATTCTGGTAGCGAAGTCAGCTCCTTACCCATATTCGGCCCATTTCAGACAACAGTGCTAAAAAGAGAGAAAAAAACGAGACCACCCTCATATACACAGTAACATACAAGACAAAATATAAAATGTGTATACAGTAACATACAAAATTATCAAGGGAGGACAGATAAAAGTGAAAGAAAATTATAACAGGACTAAAAAAATACAAGGGTGATAGAATTGCATGTTACCTGTCTCAGTGATTTAGATTCCCCGAAATATTCTGGTAGCGAAGTCAGCTCCTTAGCCATATTCGGCCCATTTCAGACAACAGTGCTAAAAAGAGAGAAAAAAACGAGACCACCCTCATATACACAGTAACATACAAGACAAAATATAAAATGTGTATACAGTAACATACAAAATTATCAAGGGAGGACAGATAAAAGTGAAAGAAAATTATAACAGGACTAAAAAAATACAAGGGTGATAGAATTGCATGTTACCTGTCTCAGTGATTTAGATTCCCCGAAATATTCTGGTAGCGAAGTCAGCTCCTTACCCATATTCGGCCCATTTCAGACAACAGTGCTAAAAAGAGAGAAAAAAACGAGACCACCCTCATATACACAGTAACATACAAGACAAAATATAAAATGTGTATTCAGTAACATACAAAATTATCAAGGGAGGACAGATAAAAGTCAAAGAAAATTATAACAGGACTAAAAAAATACAAGGGTGATAGAATTGCATGTTACCTGTCTCAGTGATTTAGATTCCCCGAAATATTCTGGTAGCGAAGTCAGCTCCTTACCCTTATTCGGCCCATTTCGGACAACAGTGCTAAAAAGAGAGAAAAATCGAGACCACACTCATATACACAGTAACATACAAGACAAAATATAAAATGTGTATACAGTAACATACAAAATTATCAAGGGAGGACAGATAAAAGTGAAAGAAAATTATAACAGGACTATAAAAATACAAGGGTGATAGAATTGCATGTTACCTGTCTCAGTGATTTAGATTCCCCGAAATATTCTGGTAGCGAAGTCAGCTCCTTACCCATATTCGGCCCATTTCAGACAACAGTGCTAAAAAGAGAGAATAAAACGAGACCACTCTCATATACACAGTAACATACAAGACAAAATATAAAATGTGTATACAGTAACATACAAAATTATCAAGTGTGGACAGATAAAAGTGAAAGAAAATTATAACAGGACTAAAAAAAAATACAAGGGTGATAGAATTGCATGTTACCTGTCTCAGTGATTTAGATTCCCCGAAATATTCTGGTAGCGAAGTCAGCTCCTTACCCATATTCGGCCCATTTCAGACAACAGTGCTAAAAAGAGAGAAAAAAACGAGACCACCCTCATATACACAGTAACATACAAGACAAAATATAAAATGTGTATACAGTAACATACAAAATTATCAAGGGAGGATAGATAAAAGTGAAAGAAAATTATAACAGGACTAAAAAAAATACAAGGGTGATAGAATTGCATGTTACCTGTCTCAGTGATTTAGATTCCCCGAAATATTCTGGAAGCGAAGTCAGCTCCTTACCCATATTCGGCCCATTTCAGACAACAGTGCTAAAAAGAGAGAAAAAAACGAGACCACCCTCATATACACAGTAACATACAAGACAAAATATAAAATGTGTATACAGTAACATACAAAATTATCAAGGGAGGACAGATAAAAGTGAAAGAAAATTATAACAGGACTAAAAAAAAATACAAGGGTGATAGAATTGCATGTTACCTGTCTCAGTGATTTAGATTCCCCGAAATATTCTGGTAGCGAAGTCAGCTCCTTACCCATATTCGGCCCATTTCAGACAACAGTGCTAAAAAGAGAGAAAAAAACGAGACCACCCTCATATACACAGTAACATACAAGGCAAAATATAAAATGTGTATACAGTAACATACAAAATTATCAAGTGAGGACAGATAAAAGTGAAAGAAAATTATAACAGGACTAAAAAAAAATACAAGGGTGATAGAATTGCATGTTACCTGTCTCAGTGATTTAGATTCCCCGAAATATTCTGGTAGCGAAGTCAGCTCCTTACCCATATTCGGCCCATTTCAGACAACAGTGCTAAAAAGAGAGAAAAAAACGAGACCACCCTCATATACACAGTAACATACAAGACAAAATATAAAATGTGTATACAGTAACATACAAAATTATCAAGGGAGGACAGATAAAAGTGAAAGAAAATTATAACAGGACTAAAAAAATACAAGGGTGATAAAATTGCATGTTACCTGTCTCAGTGATTTAGATTCCCCGAAATATTCTGGTAGCGAAGTCAGCTCCTTACCTATATTCGGCCCATTTCAGACAACAGTGCTAAAAAGAGAGAAAAAAACGAGACCACCCTCATATACACAGTAACATACAAGACAAAATATAAAATGTGTATACAGTAACATACAAAATTATCAAGGGAGGACAGATAAAAGTGAAAGAAAATTATAACAGGACTAAAAAAATACAAGGGTGATAGAATTGCATGTTACCTGTCTCAGTGATTTAGATTCCCCCAAATATTCTGGTAGCGAAGTCAGCTCCTTACCCATATTCGGCCCATTTCAGACAAAAGTGCTAAAAAGAGAGAAAAAAACGAGACCACCCTCATATACACAGTAACATACAAGACAAAATATAAAATGTGTATACAGTAACATACAAAATTATCAAGGGAGGACAGATAAAAGTGAAAGAAAATTATAACAGGACTAAAAAATACAAGGGTGATAGAATTGCATGTTACCTGTCTCAGTGATTTAGATTCCCCGAAATATTCTGGTAACGAAGTCAGCTCTTTACCCATATTCGGCCCATTTCAGACAACAGTGCTAAAAAGAGAGAAAAAAACGAGACCACCCTCATCTACACAGTAACATACATGACAAAATATAAAATGTGTATACAGTAACATACAAAATTATCAAGGGAGGACAGATAAAAGTGAAAGAAAATTATAACAGGACTAAAAAAAATACAGGAGTGATAGAATTGCATGTTACCTGTCTCAGTGGTTTAGATTCCCCGAAATATTCTGGTAGCGAAGTCAGCTCCTTACCCATATTCGGCCCATTTCAGACAACAGTGCTAAAAAGAGAGAAAAAAAAGAGACCATCCTCATATACACAATAACATACAAGGCAAAATATAAAATTTGTATACAGTAACATACAAAATTATCAAGGGAGGACAGATAAAAGAGAAAGAAAATTATAACAGGACTAAAAAAATACAAGGGTGATAGAATTGCATGTTACCTGTCTCAGTGGTTTAGATTCCCCGAAATATTCCGGTAGCGAAGTCAGCTCCTTACCCATATTCGGCCCATTTCAGACAACAGTGCTAAAAAGAGAGAAAAAAACGAGACCACCCTCATATACACAGTAACATACAAAACAAAATATAAAATGTGTATACAGTAACATACAAAATTATCAAGTGAGGACAGATAAAAGTGAAAGAAAATTATAACAGGACTAAAAAAATACAAGGGTGATAGAATTGCATGTTACCTGTCTCAGTGGTTTAGATTCCCCGAAATATTCCGGTAGCGAAGTCAGCTCCTTAGCCATATTCGGCCCATTTCAGACAACAGTGCTAAAAAGAGAGAAAAAAACGAGACCACCCTCATATACACAGTAACATACAAGACAAAATATAAAATGTGTATTCAGTAACATACAAAATTATCAAGGGAGGACAGATAAAAGTGAAAGAAAATTATAACAGGACTAAAAAAATACAAGGGTGATAGAATTGCATGTTACCTGTCTCAGTGATTTAGATTCCCCGAAATATTCTGGTAGCGAAGTCAGCTCCTTACCCATATTCGGCCCATTTCAGACAACAGTGCTAAAAAGAGAGAAAAAAAAGGGACCACCCTCATATACACAGTAACATACAAGACAAAATATAAAATGTGTATACAGTAACATACAAAATTATCAAGGGAGGACAGATAAAAGTGAAAGAAAATTATAACAGGACTAAAAAAATACAAGGGTGATAGAATTGCATGTTACCTGTCTCAGTGATTTAGATTCCCCGAAATATTCTGGTAGCGATGTCAGCTCCTTACCCATAGTCGGCCCATTTCAGACAACAGTGCTAAAAAGAGAGAAAAAAACGAGACCACCCTCATATACACAGTAACATACAAGACAAAATATAAAATGTGTATACAGTAACATACAAAATTATCAAGGGAGGACAGATAAAAGTGAAAGAAAATTATAACAGGACTAAAAAAATACAAGGGTGATAGAATTGCATGTTACCTGTCTCAGTGATTTAGATTCCCCGAAATATTCTGGTAGCGAAGTCAGCTCCTTACCCATAGTCGGCCCATTTCAGACAACAGTGCTAAAAAGAGAGAAAAAAACGAGACCACCCTCATATACACAGTAACATACAAGACAAAATATAAAATGTGTATACAGTAACATACAAAATTATCAAGGGAGGACAGATAAAAGTGAAAGAAAATTATAACAGGACTAAAAAAATACAAGGTTGATAGAATTGCATGTTACCTGTCTCAGTGATTTAGATTCCCCGAAATATTCTGGTAGCGAAGTCAGCTCCTTACCCATATTCGGCCCATTTCAGACAACAGTGCTAAAAAGAGAGAAAAAAACGAGACCACCCTCATATACACAGTAACATACAAGACAAAATATAAAATGTGTATACAGTAACATGCAAAATTATCAAGGGAGGACAGATAAAAGTGAAAGAAAATTATAACAGGACTAAAAAAATACAAGGGTGATAGAATTGCATGTTACCTGTCTCAGTGATTTAGATTCCCCGAAATATTCTGGTAGCGAAGTCAGCTCCTTACCCATAGTCGGCCCATTTCAGACAACAGTGCTAAAAAGAGAGAAAAAAACGAGACCACCCTCATATACACAGTAACATACAAAATTATCAAGGGAGGACAGATAAAAGTAAAAGAAAATTATAACAGGACTAAAAAAATACAAGGGTGATAGAATTGCATGTTACCTGTCTCAGTGATTTAGATTCCCCGAAATATTCTGGTAGCGAAGTCAGCTCCTTACCCATAGTCGGCCCATTTCAGACAACAGTGCTAAAAAGAGAGAAAAAAACGAGACCACCCTCATATACACAGTAACATACAAGACAAAATATAAAATGTGTATACAGTAACATACAAAATTATCAAGGGAGGACAGATAAAAGTGAAAGAAAATTATAACAGGACTAAAAAAATACAAGGGTGATAGAATTGCATGTTACCTGTCTCAGTGATTTAGATTCCCCGAAATATTCTGGTAGCGAAGTCTGCTCCTTACCCATAGTCGGCCCATTTCAGACAACAGTGCTAAAAAGAGAGAAAAAAACGAGACCACCCTCATATACACAATAACATACAAGACAAAATATAAAATGTGTATACAGTAACATACAAAATTATCAAGGGAGGACAGATAAAAGTGAAAGAAAATTATAACAGGACTAAAAAAATACAAGGGTGATAGAATTGCATGTTACCTGTCTCAGTGATTTAGATTCCCCGAAATATTCTGGTAGCGAAGTCAGCTCCTTACCCATATTCGGCCCATTTCAGACAACAGAGCTAAAAAGAGAGAAAAAAACGAGACCACCCTCATATACACAGTAACATACAAGACAAAATATAAAATGTGTATACAGTAACATACAAAATTATCAAGGGAGGACAGATAAAAGTGAAAGAAAATTATAACAGGACTAAAAAAATACAAGGGTGATAGAATTGCATGTTACCTGTCTCAGTGATTTAGATTCCCCGAAATATTCTGGTAGCGAAGTCAGCTCCTTACCCATATTCGGCCCATTTAAGACAACAGTGCTAAAAAGAGAGAAAAAAACGAGACCACCCTCATATACACAGTAACATACAAGACAAAATATAAAATGTGTATACAGTAACATACAAAATTATCAAGGGAGGACAGATAAAAGTGAAAGAAAATTATAACAGGACTAAAAAAATACAAGGGTGATAGAATTGCATGTTACCTGTCTCAGTGATTTAGATTCCCCGAAATATTCTGGTGGCGAAGTCAGCTCCTTACCCATATTCGGCCCATTTCAGACAACAGTGCTAAAAAGAGAGAAAAAAACGAGACCACCCTCATATACACAGTAACATACAAGACAAAATATAAAATGTGTATACAGTAACATACAAAATTATCAAGGGAGGACAGATAAAAGTGAAAGAAAATTATAACAGGACTAAAAAAATACAAGGGTGATAGAATTGCATGTTACCTGTCTCAGTGATTTAGATTCCCCGAAATATTCTGGTAGCAAAGTCAGCTCCTTAGCCATATTCGGCCCATTTCAGACAACAGTGCTAAAAAGAGAGAAAAAAACGAGACCACCCTCATATACACAGTAACATACAAGACAAAATATAAAATGTGTATACAGTAACATACAAAATTATCAAGGGAGGACAGATAAAAGTGAAAGAAAATTATAACAGGACTAAAAAAATACAAGGGTGATAGAATTGCATGTTACCTGTCTCAGTGATTTAGATTCCCCGAAATATTCTGGTAGCGAAGTCAGCTCCTTACCCATATTCGGCCCATTTCAGACAACAGTGCTAAAAAGAGAGAAAAAAACGAGACCACCCTCATATACACAGTAACATACAAGACAAAATATAAAATGTGTATTCAGTAACATACAAAATTATCAAGGGAGGACAGATAAAAGTGAAAGAAAATTATAACAGGACTAAAAAAATACAAGGGTGATAGAATTGCATGTTACCTGTCTCAGTGATTTAGATTCCCCGAAATATTCTGGTAGCGAAGTCAGCTCCTTACCCATATTCGGCCCATTTCAGACAACAGTGCTAAAAAGAGAGAAAAAAACGAGACCACCCTCATATACACAGTAACATACAAGACAAAATATAAAATGTGTATACAGTAACATACAAAATTATCAAGGGAGGACAGATAAAAGTGAAAGAAAATTATAACAGGACTAAAAAAATAAAAGGATGATAGAATTGCATGTTACCTGTCTCAGTGATTTAGATTCCCCGAAATATTCTGGTAGCGAAGTCAGCTCCTTACCCATATTCGGCCCATTTCAGACAACAGTGCTAAAAAGAGAGAAAAAAACGAGACCACCCTCATATACACAGTAACATACAAGACAAAATATAAAATGTGTATACAGTAACATACAAAATTATCAAGGGAGGACAGATAAAAGTGAAAGAAAATTATAACAGGACTAAAAAAATACAAGGGTGATAGAATTGCATGTTACCTGTCTCAGTGATTTAGATTCCCCGAAATATTCTGGTAGCGAAGTCAGCTCCTTACCCATAGTCGGCCCATTTCAGACAACAGTGCTAAAAAGAGAGAAAAAAACGAGACCACCCTCATATACACAGTAACATACAAGACAAAATATAAAATGTGTATATAGTAACATACAAAATTATCAAGGGAGGACAGATAAAAGTGAAAGAAAATTATAACAGGACTAAAAAAATACAAGGGTGATAGAATTGCATGTTACCTGTCTCAGTGATTTAGATTCCCCGAAATATTCTGGTAGCAAAGTCAGCTCCTTAGCCATATTCGGCCCATTTCAGACAACAGTGCTAAAAAGAGAGAAAAAAACGAGACCACCCTCATATACACAGTAACATACAAGACAAAATATAAAATGTGTATACAGTAACATACAAAATTATCAAGGGAGGACAGATAAAAGTGAAAGAAAATTATAACAGGACTAAGAAAATACAAGGGTGATAGAATTGCATGTTACCTGTCTCAGTGATTTAGATTCCCCGAAATATTCTGGTAGCGAAGTCAGCTCCTTACCCATATTCGGCCCATTTCAGACAACAGTGCTAAAAAGAGAGAAAAAAACGAGACCACCCTCATATACACAGTAACATACAAGACAAAATATAAAATGTGTATTCAGTAACATACAAAATTATCAAGGGAGGACAGATAAAAGTGAAAGAAAATTATAACAGGACTAAAAAAATACAAGGGTGATAGAATTGCATGTTACCTGTCTCAGTGATTTAGATTCCCCGAAATATTCTGGTAGCGAAGTCAGCTCCTTTCCCATATTCGGCCCATTTCAGACAACAGTGCTAAAAAGAGAGAAAAAAACGAGACCACCCTCATATACACAGTAACATACAAGACAAAATATAAAATGTGTATACAGTAACATACAAAATTATCAAGGGAGGACAGATAAAAGTGAAAGAAAATTATAACAGGACTAAAAAAATAAAAGGATGATAGAATTGCATGTTACCTGTCTCAGTGATTTAGATTCCCCGAAATATTCTGGTAGCGAAGTCAGCTCCTTACCCATATTCGGCCCATTTCAGACAACAGTGCTAAAAAGAGAGAAAAAAACGAGACCACCCTCATATACACAGTAACATACAAGACAAAATATAAAATGTGTATACAGTAACATACAAAATTATCAAGGGAGGACAGATAAAAGTGAAAGAAAATTATAACAGGACTAAAAAAATACAAGGGTGATAGAATTGCATGTTACCTGTCTCAGTGATTTAGATTCCCCGAAATATTCTGGTAGCGAAGTCAGCTCCTTACCCATAGTCGGCCCATTTCAGACAACAGTGCTAAAAAGAGAGAAAAAAACGAGACCACCCTCATATACACAGTAACATACAAGACAAAATATAAAATGTGTATACAGTAACATACAAAATTATCAAGGGAGGACAGATAAAAGTGAAAGAAAATTATAACAGGACTAAAAAAATACAAGGGTGATAGAATTGCATGTTACCTGTCTCAGTGATTTAGATTCCCCGAAATATTCTGGTAGCGAAGTCAGCTCCTTACCCATAGTCGGCCCATTTCAGACAACAGTGCTAAAAAGAGAGAAAAAAACGAGACCACCCTCATATATACAATAACATACAAGACAAAATATAAAATGTGTATACAGTAACATACAAAATTATCAAGGGAGGACAGATAAAAGTGAAAGAAAATTATAACAGGACTAAAAAAATACAAGGGTGATAGAATTGCATGTTACCTGTCTCAGTGATTTAGATTCCCCGAAATATTCTGGTAGCGAAGTCAGCTCCTTACCCATATTCGGCCCATTTCAGACAACAGTGCTAAAAAGAGAGAAAAAAACGAGACCACCCTCATATACACAGTAACATACAAGACAAAATATAAAATGTGTATACAGTAACATACAAAATTATCAAGGGAGGACAGATAAAAGTGAAAGAAAATTATAACAGGACTAAAAAAATACAAGGGTGATAGAATTGCATGTTACCTGTCTCAGTGATTTAGATTCCCCGAAATATTCTGCTAGCGAAGTCAGCTCCTTACCCATATTCGGCCCATTTAAGACAGCAGTGCTAAAAAGAGAGAAAAAAACGAGACCACCCTCATATACACAGTAACATACAAGACAAAATATAAAATGTGTATACAGTAACATACAAAATTATCAAGGGAGGACAGATAAAAGTGAAAGAAAATTATAACAGGACTAAAAAAATACAAGGGTGATAGAATTGCATGTTACCTGTCTCAGTGATTTAGATTCCCCGAAATATTCTGGTAGCGAAGTCAGCTCCTTACCCATATTCGGCCCATTTCAGACAACAGTGCTAAAAAGAGAGAAAAAAACGAGACCACCCTCATATACACAGTAACATACAAGACAAAATATAAAATGTGTATTCAGTAACATACAAAATTATCAAGGGAGGACAGATAAAAGTGAAAGAAAATTATAACAGGACTAAAAAAATACAAGGGTGATAGAATTGCATGTTACCTGTCTCAGTGATTTAGATTCCCCGAAATATTCTGGTAGCGAAGTCAGCTCCTTACCCATATTCGGCCCATTTCAGACAACAGTGCTAAAAAGAGAGAATAAAACGAGACCACCCTCATATACACAGTAACATACAAGACAAAATATAAAATGTGTATACAGTAACATACAAAATTATCAAGGGAGGACAGATAAAAGTGAAAGAAAATTATAACAGGACTAAAAAAATAAAAGGATGATAGAATTGCATGTTACCTGTCTCAGTGATTTAGATTCCCCGAAATATTCTGGTAGCGAAGTCAGCTCCTTACCCATATTCGGCCCATTTCAGACAACAGTGCTAAAAAGAGAGAAAAAAACGAGACCACCCTCATATACACAGTAACATACAAGACAAAATATAAAATGTGTATACAGTAACATACAAAATTATCAAGGGAGGACAGATAAAAGTGAAAGAAAATTATAACAGGACTAAAAAAATACAAGGGTGATAGAATTGCATGTTACCTGTCTCAGTGATTTAGATTCCCCGAAATATTCTGGTAGCGAAGTCAGCTCCTTACCCATAGTCGGCCCATTTCAGACAACAGTGCTAAAAAGAGAGAAAAAAACGAGACCACCCTCATATACACAGTAACATACAAGACAAAATATAAAATGTGTATACAGTAACATACAAAATTATCAAGGGAGGACAGATAAAAGTGAAAGAAAATTATAACAGGACTAAAAAAATACAAGGGTGATAGAATTGCATGTTACCTGTCTCAGTGATTTAGATTCCCCGAAATATTCTGGTAGCAAAGTCAGCTCCTTAGCCATATTCGGCCCATTTCAGACAACAGTGCTAAAAAGAGAGAAAAAAACGAGACCACCCTCATATACACAGTAACATACAAGACAAAATATAAAATGTGTATACAGTAACATACAAAATTATCAAGGGAGGACAGATAAAAGTGAAAGAAAATTATAACAGGACTAAGAAAATACAAGGGTGATAGAATTGCATGTTACCTGTCTCAGTGATTTAGATTCCCCGAAATATTCTGGTAGCGAAGTCAGCTCCTTACCCATATTCGGCCCATTTCAGACAACAGTGCTAAAAAGAGAGAAAAAAACGAGACCACCCTCATATACACAGTAACATACAAGACAAAATATAAAATGTGTATTCAGTAACATACAAAATTATCAAGGGAGGACAGATAAAAGTGAAAGAAAATTATAACAGGACTAAAAAAATACAAGGGTGATAGAATTGCATGTTACCTGTCTCAGTGATTTAGATTCCCCGAAATATTCTGGTAGCGAAGTCAGCTCCTTTCCCATATTCGGCCCATTTCAGACAACAGTGCTAAAAAGAGAGAAAAAAACGAGACCACCCTCATATACACAGTAACATACAAGACAAAATATAAAATGTGTATACAGTAACATACAAAATTATCAAGGGAGGACAGATAAAAGTGAAAGAAAATTATAACAGGACTAAAAAAATAAAAGGATGATAGAATTGCATGTTACCTGTCTCAGTGATTTAGATTCCCCGAAATATTCTGGTAGCGAAGTCAGCTCCTTACCCATATTCGGCCCATTTCAGACAACAGTGCTAAAAAGAGAGAAAAAAACGAGACCACCCTCATATACACAGTAACATACAAGACAAAATATAAAATGTGTATACAGTAACATACAAAATTATCAAGGGAGGACAGATAAAAGTGAAAGAAAATTATAACAGGACTAAAAAAATACAAGGGTGATAGAATTGCATGTTACCTGTCTCAGTGATTTAGATTCCCCGAAATATTCTGGTAGCGAAGTCAGCTCCTTACCCATAGTCGGCCCATTTCAGACAACAGTGCTAAAAAGAGAGAAAAAAACGAGACCACCCTCATATACACAGTAACATACAAGACAAAATATAAAATGTGTATACAGTAACATACAAAATTATCAAGGGAGGACAGATAAAAGTGAAAGAAAATTATAACAGGACTAAAAAAATACAAGGGTGATAGAATTGCATGTTACCTGTCTCAGTGATTTAGATTCCCCGAAATATTCTGGTAGCGAAGTCAGCTCCTTACCCATAGTCGGCCCATTTCAGACAACAGTGCTAAAAAGAGAGAAAAAAACGAGACCACCCTCATATATACAATAACATACAAGACAAAATATAAAATGTGTATACAGTAACATACAAAATTATCAAGGGAGGACAGATAAAAGTGAAAGAAAATTATAACAGGACTAAAAAAATACAAGGGTGATAGAATTGCATGTTACCTGTCTCAGTGATTTAGATTCCCCGAAATATTCTGGTAGCGAAGTCAGCTCCTTACCCATATTCGGCCCATTTCAGACAACAGTGCTAAAAAGAGAGAAAAAAACGAGACCACCCTCATATACACAGTAACATACAAGACAAAATATAAAATGTGTATACAGTAACATACAAAATTATCAAGGGAGGACAGATAAAAGTGAAAGAAAATTATAACAGGACTAAAAAAATACAAGGGTGATAGAATTGCATGTTACCTGTCTCAGTGATTTAGATTCCCCGAAATATTCTGCTAGCGAAGTCAGCTCCTTACCCATATTCGGCCCATTTAAGACAGCAGTGCTAAAAAGAGAGAAAAAAACGAGACCACCCTCATATACACAGTAACATACAAGACAAAATATAAAATGTGTATACAGTAACATACAAAATTATCAAGGGAGGACAGATAAAAGTGAAAGAAAATTATAACAGGACTAAAAAAATACAAGGGTGATAGAATTGCATGTTACCTGTCTCAGTGATTTAGATTCCCCGAAATATTCTGGTAGCGAAGTCAGCTCCTTACCCATAGTCGGCCCATTTCAGACAACAGTGCTAAAAAGAGAGAAAAAAACGAGACCACCCTCATATATACAATAACATACAAGACAAAATATAAAATGTGTATACAGTAACATACAAAATTATCAAGGGAGGACAGATAAAAGTGAAAGAAAATTATAACAGGACTAAAAAAATACAAGGGTGATAGAATTGCATGTTACCTGTCTCAGTGATTTAGATTCCCCGAAATATTCTGGTAGCGAAGTCAGCTCCTTACCCATATTCGGCCCATTTCAGACAACAGTGCTAAAAAGAGAGAAAAAAACGAGACCACCCTCATATACACAGTAACATACAAGACAAAATATAAAATGTGTATACAGTAACATACAAAATTATCAAGGGAGGACAGATAAAAGTGAAAGAAAATTATAACAGGACTAAAAAAATACAAGGGTGATAGAATTGCATGTTACCTGTCTCAGTGATTTAGATTCCCCGAAATATTCTGGTAGCGAAGTCAGCTCCTTACCCATATTCGGCCCATTTAAGACAGCAGTGCTAAAAAGAGAGAAAAAAACGAGACCACCCTCATATACACAGTAACATACAAGACAAAATATAAAATGTGTATACAGTAACATACAAAATTATCAAGGGAGGACAGATAAAAGTGAAAGAAAATTATAACAGGACTAAAAAAATACAAGGGTGATAGAATTGCATGTTACCTGTCTCAGTGATTTAGATTCCCCGAAATATTCTGGTAGCGAAGTCAGCTCCTTACCCATAGTCGGCCCATTTCAGACAACAGTGCTAAAAAGAGAGAAAAAAACGAGACCACCCTCATATATACAATAACATACAAGACAAAATATAAAATGTGTATACAGTAACATACAAAATTATCAAGGGAGGACAGATAAAAGTGAAAGAAAATTATAACAGGACTAAAAAAATACAAGGGTGATAGAATTGCATGTTACCTGTCTCAGTGATTTAGATTCCCCGAAATATTCTGGTAGCGAAGTCAGCTCCTTACCCATATTCGGCCCATTTCAGACAACAGTGCTAAAAAGAGAGAAAAAAACGAGACCACCCTCATATACACAGTAACATACAAGACAAAATATAAAATGTGTATACAGTAACATACAAAATTATCAAGGGAGGACAGATAAAAGTGAAAGAAAATTATAAAAGGACTAAAAAAATACAAGGGTGATAGAATTGCATGTTACCTGTCTCAGTGATTTAGATTCCCCGAAATATTCTGGTAGCGAAGTCAGCTCCTTACCCATATTCGGCCCATTTAAGACAGCAGTGCTAAAAAGAGAGAAAAAAACGAGACCACCCTCATATACACAGTAACATACAAGACAAAATATAAAATGTGTATACAGTAACATACAAAATTATCAAGGGAGGACAGATAAAAGTGAAAGAAAATTATAACAGGACTAAAAAAATACAAGGGTGATAGAATTGCATGTTACCTGTCTCAGTGATTTAGATTCCCCGAAATATTCTGGTAGCGAAGTCAGCTCCTTACCCATAGTCGGCCCATTTCAGACAACAGTGCTAAAAAGAGAGAAAAAAACGAGACCACCCTCATATATACAATAACATACAAGACAAAATATAAAATGTGTATACAGTAACATACAAAATTATCAAGGGAGGACAGATAAAAGTGAAAGAAAATTATAACAGGACTAAAAAAATACAAGGGTGATAGAATTGCATGTTACCTGTCTCAGTGATTTAGATTCCCCGAAATATTCTGGTAGCGAAGTCAGCTCCTTACCCATATTCGGCCCATTTGAGACAACAGTGCTAAAAAGAGAGAAAAAAACGAGACCACCCTCATATACACAGTAACATACAAGACAAAATATAAAATGTGTATACAGTAACATACAAAATTATCAAGGGAGGACAGATAAAAGTGAAAGAAAATTATAACAGGACTAAAAAAATACAAGGGTGATAGAATTGCATGTTACCTGTCTCAGTGATTTAGATTCCCCGAAATATTCTGGTAGCGAAGTCAGCTCCTTACCCATATTCGGCCCATTTAAGACAGCAGTGCTAAAAAGAGAGAAAAAAACGAGACCACCCTCATATACACAGTAACATACAAGACAAAATATAAAATGTGTATACAGTAACATACAAAATTATCAAGGGAGGACAGATAAAAGTGAAAGAAAATTATAACAGGACTAAAAAAATACAAGGGTGATAGAATTGCATGTTACCTGTCTCAGTGATTTAGATTCCCCGAAATATTCTGGTAGCGAAGTCAGCTCCTTACCTATATTCGGCCCATTTCAGACAACAGTGCTAAAAAGAGAGAAAAAAACGAGACCACCCTCATATACACAGTAACATACAAGACAAAATATAAAATGTGTATACAGTAACATACAAAATTATCAAGGGAGGAGAGATAAAGTGAATAAAATTATAACAGGACTAAAAAAATACAAGGGTGATAGAATTGCATGTTACCTGTCTAAGTGATTTAGATTCCCCGAAATATTCTGGTAGCGAAGTCAGCTCCTTACCCATATTCGGCCCATTTCAGACAACAGTGCTAAAAAGAGAGAAAAAAACGAGACCACCCTCATATACACAGTAACATACAAGACAAAATATAAAATGTGTATACAGTAACATACAAAATTATCAAGGGAGGACAGATAAAAGTGAAAGAAAATTATAACAGGACTAAAAAAATACAAGGGTGATAGAATTGCATGTTACCTGTCTCAGTGATTTAGATTCCCCCAAATATTCTGGTAGCGAAGTCAGCTCCTTACCCATATTCGGCCCATTTCAGACAACAGTGCTAAAAAGAGAGAAAAAAACGAGACCACCCTCATATACACAGTAACATACAAGACAAAATATAAAATGTGTATACAGTAACATACAAAATTATCAAGGGAGGACAGATAAAAGTGAAAGAAAATTATAACAGGACTAAAAAATACAAGGGTGATAGAATTGCATGTTACCTGTCTCAGTGATTTAGATTCCCCGAAATATTCTGGTAGCGAAGTCAGCTCCTTACCCATATTCGGCCCATTTCAGACAACAGTGCTAAAAAGAGAGAAAAAAACGAGACCACCCTCATCTACACAGTAACATACATGACAAAATATAAAATGTGTATACAGTAACATACAAAATTATCAAGGGAGGACAGATAAAAGTGAAAGAAAATTATAACAGGACTAAAAAAAATACAGGAGTGATAGAATTGCATGTTACCTGTCTCAGTGGTTTAGATTTCCCGAAATATTCTGGTAGCGAAGTCAGCTCCTTACCCATATTCGACCCATTTCAGACAACAGTGCTAAAAAGAGAGAAAAAAAAGAGACCATCCTCATATACACAATAACATACAAGGCAAAATATAAAATTTGTATACAGTAACATACAAAATTATCAAGGGAGGACAGATAAAAGAGAAAGAAAATTATAACAGGACTAAAAAAATACAAGGGTGATAGAATTGCATGTTACCTGTCTCAGTGGTTTAGATTCCCCGAAATATTCCGGTAGCGAAGTCAGCTCCTTACCCATATTCGGCCCATTTCAGACAACAGTGCTAAAAAGAGAGAAAAAAACGAGACCACCCTCATATACACAGTAACATACAAAACAAAATATAAAATGTGTATACAGTAACATACAAAATTATCAAGTGAGGACAGATAAAAGTGAAAGAAAATTATAACAGGACTAAAAAAATACAAGGGTGATAGAATTGCATGTTACCTGTCTCAGTGGTTTAGATTCCCCGAAATATTCCGTTTGCGAAGTCAGCTCCTTAGCCATATTCGGCCCATTTCAGACAACAGTGCTAAAAAGAGAGAAAAAAACGAGACCACCCTCATATACACAGTAACATAAAAGACAAAATATAAAATGTGTATACAGTAACATACAAAATTATCAAGGGAGGACAGATAAAAGTGAAAGAAAATTATAACAGGACTAAAAAAATACAAGGGTGATAGAATTGCATGTTACCTGTCTCAGTGGTTTAGATTCCCCGAAATATCTCGGTAGCGAAGTCAGCTCCTTACCCATATTCGGCCCATTTCAGACAACAGTGCTAAAAAGAGAGAAAAAACGAGACCACCCTCATATACACAGTAACATACAAGGCAAAATATAAAATGTGTATACAGTAACATACAAAATTATCAAGTGAGGACCGATAAAAGTGAAAGAAAATTATAACAGGACTAAAAAAAAATACAAGGGTGATAGAATTGCATGTTACCTGTCTCAGTGGTTTAGATTCCCCGAAATATTCTGGTAGCGAAGTCTGCTCCGTACACATTTTCGGCCCATTTCAGACAACAGTGCTAAAAAGAGAGAAAAAACGAGACCACCCTCATATACACAGTAACATACAAGGCAAAATATAAAATGTGTATACAGTAACATACAAAATTATCAAGGGAGGACAGATAAAAGTGAAAGAAAATTATAACAGGATGAAAAAAAATACAAGGGTGAGAGAATTGCATGTTACCTGTCTCAGTGGTTTAGATTCCCCGAAATATTCTGGTAGCGAAGTCAGCTCCTTACCCATATTCGGCCCATTTCAGACAACAGTGCTAAAAAGAGAGAAAAAACGAGACCACCCTCATATACACAGTAACATACAAGACAAAATATAAAATGTGTATACAGTAACATACAAAATTATCAAGGGAGGACAGATAAAAGTGAAAGAAAATTATAACAGGACTAAAAAAATACAAGGGTGATAGAATTGCATGTTACCTGTCTCAGTGATTTAGATTCCCCGAAATATTCTGGTAGCGAAGTCAGCTCCTTACCCATATTCGGCCCATTTAAGACAGCAGTGCTAAAAAGAGAGAAAAAAACGAGACCACCCTCATATACACAGTAACATACAAGACAAAATATAAAATGTGTATACAGTAACATACAAAATTATCAAGGGAGGACAGATAAAAGTGAAAGAAAATTATAACAGGACTAAAAAAATACAAGGGTGATAGAATTGCATGTTACCTGTCTCAGTGATTTAGATTCCCCGAAATATTCTGGTAGCGAAGTCAGCTCCTTACCCATATTCGGCCCATTTCAGACAACAGAGCTAAAAAGAGAGAAAAAAACGAGAGCACCCTCATATACACAGTAACATACAAGACAAAATATAAAATGTGTATACAGTAACATACAAAATTATCAAGGGAGGACAGATAAAAGTGAAAGAAAATTATAACAGGACTAAAAAAATACAAGGGTGATAGAATTGCATGTTACCTGTCTCAGTGATTTAGATTCCCCGAAATATTCTGGTAGCGAAGTCAGCTCCTTACCCATATTCGGCCCATTTAAGACAACAGTGCTAAAAAGAGAGAAAAAAACGAGACCACCCTCATATACACAGTAACATACAAGACAAAATATAAAATGTGTATACAGTAACATACAAAATTATCAAGGGAGGACAGATAAAAGTGAAAGAAAATTATAACAGGACTAAAAAAATACAAGGGTGATAGAATTGCATGTTACCTGTCTTAGTGATTTAGATTCCCCGAAATATTCTGGTAGCGAAGTCAGCTCCTTACCCATATTCGGCCCATTTCAGACAACAGTGCTAAAAAGAGAGAAAAAAAGGAGACCACCCTCATATACACAGTAACATACAAGACAAAATATAAAATGTGTATACAGTAACATACAAAATTATCAAGGGAGGACAGATAAAAGTGAAAGAAAATTATAACAGGACTAAAAAAATACAAGGGTGATAGAATTGCATGTTACCTGTCTCAGTGATTTAGATTCCCCGAAATATTCTGGTAGCGAAGTCAGCTCCTTAGCCATATTCGGCCCATTTCAGACAACAGTGCTAAAAAGAGAGAAAAAAACGAGACCACCCTCATATACACAGTAACATACAAGACAAAATATAAAATGTGTATACAGTAACATACAAAATTATCAAGGGAGGACAGATAAAAATGAAAGAAAATTATAACAGGACTAAAAAAATACAAGGATGATAGAATTGCATGTTACCTGTCTCAGTGATTTAGATTCCCCGAAATATTCTGGTAGCGAAGTCAGCTCCTTACCCATATTCGGCCCATTTCAGACAACAGTGCTAAAAAGAGAGAAAAAAACGAGACCACCCTCATATACACAGTAACATACAAGACAAAATATAAAATGTGTATTCAGTAACATACAAAATTATCAAGGGAGGACAGATAAAAGTGAAAGAAAATTATAACAGGACTAAAAAAATACAAGGGTGATAGAATTGCATGTAACCTGTCTCAGTGATTTAGATTCCCCGAAATATTCTGGTAGCGAAGTCAGCTCCTTACCCATATTCGGCCCATTTCAGACAACAGTGCTAAAAAGAGAGAAAAAAACGAGACCACCCTCATATACACAGTAACATACAAGACAAAATATAAAATGTGTATACAGTAACATACAAAATTATCAAGGGAGGACAGATAAAAGTGAAAGAAAATTATAACAGGACTAAAAAAATACAAGGGTGATAGAATTGCATGTTACCTGTCTCAGTGATTTAGATTCCCCGAAATATTCTGGTAGCGAAGTCAGCTCCTTACCCATATTCGGCCCATTTCAGACAACAGTGCTAAAAAGAGAGAAAAAAACGAGACCACCCTCATATACACAGTAACATACAAGACAAAATATAAAATGTGTATACAGTAACATGCAAAATTATCAAGGGAGGACAGATAAAAGTGAAAGAAAATTATAACAGGACTAAAAAAATACAAGGGTGATAGAATTGCATGTTACCTGTCTCAGTGATTTAGATTCCCCGAAATATTCTGGTAGCGAAGTCAGCTCCTTACCCATAGTCGGCCCATTTCAGACAACAGTGCTAAAAAGAGAGAAAAAAACGAGACCACCCTCATATACACAGTAACATACAAGACAAAATATAAAATGTGTATACAGTAACATACAAAATTATCAAGGGAGGACAGATAAAAGTAAAAGAAAATTATAACAGGACTAAAAAAATACAAGGGTGATAGAATTGCATGTTATCTGTCTCAGTGATTTAGATTCCCCGAAATATTCTGGTAGCGAAGTCAGCTCCTTACCCATAGTCGGCCCATTTCAGACAACAGTGCTAAAAAGAGAGAAAAAAACGAGACCACCCTCATATACACAGTAACATACAAGACAAAATATAAAATGTGTATACAGTAACATACAAAATTATCAAGGGAGGACAGATAAAAGTGAAAGAAAATTATAACAGGACTAAAAAAATACAAGGGTGATAGAATTGCATGTTACCTGTCTCAGTGATTTAGATTCCCCGAAATATTCTGGTAGCGAAGTCAGCTCCTTACCCATAGTCGGCCCATTTCAGACAACAGTGCTAAAAAGAGATAAAAAAACGAGACCACCCTCATATACACAATAACATACAAGACAAAATATAAAATGTGTATACAGTAACATACAAAATTATCAAGGGAGGACAGATAAAAGTGAAAGAAAATTATAACAGGACTAAAAAAATACAAGGGTGATAGAATTGCATGTTACCTGTCTCAGTGATTTAGATTCCCCGAAATATTCTGGTAGCGAAGTCAGCTCCTTACCCATATTCGGCCCATTTCAGACAACAGAGCTAAAAAGAGAGAAAAAAACGAGACCACCCTCATATACACAGTAACATACAAGACAAAATATAAAATGTGTATACAGTAACATACAAAATTATCAAGGGAGGACAGATAAAAGTGAAAGAAAATTATAACAGGACTAAAAAAATACAAGGGTGATAGAATTGCATGTTACCTGTCTCAGTGATTTAGATTCCCCGAAATATTCTGGTAGCGAAGTCAGCTCCTTACCCACATTCGGCCCATTTAAGACAACAGTGCTAAAAAGAGAGAAAAAAACGAGACCACCCTCATATACACAGTAACATACAAGACAAAATATAAAATGTGTATACAGTAACATACAAAATTATCAAGGGAGGACAGATAAAAGTGAAAGAAAATTATAACAGGACTAAAAAAATACAAGGGTGATACAATTGCATGTTACCTGTCTCAGTGATTTAGATTCCCCGAAATATTCTGGTGGCGAAGTCAGCTCCTTACCCATATTCGGCCCATTTCAGACAACAGTGCTAAAAAGAGAGAAAAAAACGAGACCACCCTCATATACACAGTAACATACAAGACAAAATATAAAATGTGTATACAGTAACATACAAAATTATCAAGGGAGGACAGATAAAAGTGAAAGAAAATTATAACAGGACTAAAAAAATACAAGGGTGATAGAATTGCATGTTACCTGTCTCAGTGATTTAGATTCCCCGAAATATTCTGGTAGCGAAGTCAGCTCCTTAGCCATATTCGGCCCATTTCAGACAACAGTGCTAAAAAGAGAGAAAAAAACGAGACCACCCTCATATACACAGTAACATACAAGACAAAATATAAAATGTGTATACAGTAACATACAAAATTATCAAGGGAGGACAGATAAAAGTGAAAGAAAATTATAACAGGACTAAAAAAATACAAGGGTGATAGAATTGCATGTTACCTGTCTCAGTGATTTAGATTCCCCGAAATATTCTGGTAGCGAAGTCAGCTCCTTACCCATATTCGGCCCATTTCAGACAACAGTGCTAAAAAGAGAGAAAAAAACGAAACCACCCTCATATACACAGTAACATACAAGACAAAATATAAAATTTGTATTCAGTAACATACAAAATTATCAAGGGAGGACAGATAAAAGTGAAAGAAAATTATAACAGGACTAAAAAAATACAAGGGTGATAGAATTGCATGTTACCTGTCTCAGTGATTTAGATTCCCCGAAATATTCTGGTAGCGAAGTCAGCTCCTTACCCATATTCGGCCCATTTCAGACAACAGTGCTAAAAAGAGAGAAAAAAACGAGACCACCCTCATATACACAGTAACATACAAGACAAAATATAAAATGTGTATACAGTAACATACAAAATTATCAAGGGAGGACAGATAAAAGTGAAAGAAAATTATAACAGGACTAAAAAAATACAAGGATGATAGAATTGCATGTTACCTGTCTCAGTGATTTAGATTCCCCGAAATATTCTGGTAGCGAAGTCAGCTCCTTACCCATATTCGGCCCATTTCAGACAACAGTGCTAAAAAGAGAGAAAAAAACGAGACCACCCTCATATACACAGTAACATACAAGACAAAATATAAAATGTGTATACAGTAACATACAAAATTATCAAGGGAGGACAGATAAAAGTGAAAGAAAATTATAACAGGACTAAAAAAATACAAGGGTGATAGAATTGCATGTTACCTGTCTCAGTGATTTAGATTCCCCGAAATATTCTGGTAGCGAAGTCAGCTCCTTACCCATAGTCGGCCCATTTCAGACAACAGTGCTAAAAAGAGAGAAAAAAACGAGACCACCCTCATATACACAGTAACATACAAGACAAAATATAAAATGTGTATACAGTAACATACAAAATTATCAAGGGAGGACAGATAAAAGTGAAAGAAAATTATAACAGGACTAAAAAAATACAAGGGTGATAGAATTGCATGTTACCTGTCTCAGTGATTTAGATTCCCCGAAATATTCTGGTAGCGAAGTCAGCTCCTTACCCATAGTCGGCCCATTTCAGACAACAGTGCTAAAAAGAGAGAAAAAAACGAGACCACCCTCATATATACAATAACATACAAGACAAAATATAAAATGTGTATACAGTAACATACAAAATTATCAAGGGAGGACAGATAAAAGTGAAAGAAAATTATAACAGGACTAAAAAAATACAAGGGTGATAGAATTGCATGTTACCTGTCTCAGTGATTTAGATTCCCCGAAATATTCTGGTAGCGAAGTCAGCTCCTTACCCATATTCGGCCCATTTCAGACAACAGAGCTAAAAAGAGAGAAAAAAACGAGAGCACCCTCATATACACAGTAACATACAAGACAAAATATAAAATGTGTATACAGTAACATACAAAATTATCAAGGGAGGACAGATAAAAGTGAAAGAAAATTATAACAGGACTAAAAAAATACAAGGGTGATAGAATTGCATGTTACCTGTCTCAGTGATTTAGATTCCCCGAAATATTCTGGTAGCGAAGTCAGCTCCTTACCCATATTCGGCCCATTTAAGACAACAGTGCTAAAAAGAGAGAAAAAAACGAGACCACCCTCATATACACAGTAACATACAAGACAAAATATAAAATGTGTATACAGTAACATACAAAATTATCAAGGGAGGACAGATAAAAGTGAAAGAAAATTATAACAGGACTAAAAAAATACAAGGGTGATAGAATTGCATGTTACCTGTCTCAGTGATTTAGATTCCCCGAAATATTCTGGTAGCGAAGTCAGCTCCTTACCCATATTCGGCCCATTTCAGACAACAGTGCTAAAAAGAGGGAAAAAAACGAAACCACCCTCATATACACAGTAACATACAAGACAAAATATAAAATGTGTATTCAGTAACATACAAAATTATCAAGGGAGGACAGATAAAAGTGAAAGAAAATTATAACAGGACTAAAAAAATACAAGGGTGATAGAATTGCATGTTACCTGTCTCAGTGATTTAGATTCCCCGAAATATTCTGGTAGCGAAGTCAGCTCCTTACCCATATTCGGCCCATTTCAGACAACAGTGCTAAAAAGAGAGAAAAAAACGAGACCACCCTCATATACACAGTAACATACAAGACAAAATATAAAATGTGTATACAGTAACATACAAAATTATCAAGGGAGGACAGATAAAAGTGAAAGAAAATTATAACAGGACTAAAAAAATACAAGGATGATAGAATTGCATGTTACCTGTCTCAGTGATTTAGATTCCCCGAAATATTCTGGTAGCGAAGTCAGCTCCTTACCCATAGTCGGCCCATTTCAGACAACAGTGCTAAAAAGAGAGAAAAAAACGAGACCACCCTCATATACACAGTAACATACAAGACAAAATATAAAATGTGTATACAGTAACATACAAAATTATCAAGGGAGGACAGATAAAAGTGAAAGAAAATTATAACAGGACTAAAAAAATACAAGGGTGATAGAATTGCATGTTACCTGTCTCAGTGATTTAGATTCCCCGAAATATTCTGGTAGCGAAGTCAGCTCCTTACCCATAGTCGGCCCATTTCAGACAACAGTGCTAAAAAGAGAGAAAAAAACGAGACCACCCTCATATACACAGTAACATACAAGACAAAATATAAAATGTGTATACAGTAACATACAAAATTATCAAGGGAGGACAGATAAAAGTAAAAGAAAATTATAACAGGACTAAAAAAATACAAGGGTGATAGAATTGCATGTTATCTGTCTCAGTGATTTAGATTCCCCGAAATATTCTGGTAGCGAAGTCAGCTCCTTACCCATAGTCGGCCCATTTCAGACAACAGTGCTAAAAAGAGAGAAAAAAACGAGACCACCCTCATATACACAGTAACATACAAGACAAAATATAAAATGTGTATACAGTAACATACAAAATTATCAAGGGAGGACAGATAAAAGTGAAAGAAAATTATAACAGGACTAAAAAAATACAAGGGTGATAGAATTGCATGTTACCTGTCTCAGTGATTTAGATTCCCCGAAATATTCTGGTAGCGAAGTCAGCTCCTTACCCATAGTCGGCCCATTTAAGACAACAGTGCTAAAAAGAGAGAAAAAAACGAGACCACCCTCATATACACAATAACATACAAGACAAAATATAAAATGTGTATACAGTAACATACAAAATTATCAAGGGAGGACAGATAAAAGTGAAAGAAAATTATAACAGGACTAAAAAAATACAAGGGTGATAGAATTGCATGTTACCTGTCTCAGTGATTTAGATTCCCCGAAATATTCTGGTAGCGAAGTCAGCTCCTTACCCATATTCGGCCCATTTCAGACAACAGAGCTAAAAAGAGAGAAAAAAACGAGACCACCCTCATATACACAGTAACATACAAGACAAAATATAAAATGTGTATACAGTAACATACAAAATTATCAAGGGAGGACAGATAAAAGTGAAAGAAAATTATAACAGGACTAAAAAAATACAAGGGTGATAGAATTGCATGTTACCTGTCTCAGTGATTTAGATTCCCCGAAATATTCTGGTAGCGAAGTCAGCTCCTTACCCACATTCGGCCCATTTAAGACAACAGTGCTAAAAAGAGAGAAAAAAACGAGACCACCCTCATATACACAGTAACATACAAGACAAAATATAAAATGTGTATACAGTAACATACAAAATTATCAAGGGAGGACAGATAAAAGTGAAAGAAAATTATAACAGGACTAAAAAAATACAAGGGTGATAGAATTGCATGTTACCTGTCTCAGTGATTTAGATTCCCCGAAATATTCTGGTAGCGAAGTCAGCTCCTTACCCATATTCGGCCCATTTCAGACAACAGTGCTAAAAAGAGAGAAAAAAACGAGACCACCCTCATATACACAGTAACATACAAGACAAAATATAAAATGTGTATACAGTAACATACAAAATTATCAAGGGAGGACAGATAAAAGTGAAAGAAAATTATAACAGGACTAAAAAAATACAAGGATGATAGAATTGCATGTTACCTGTCTCAGTGATTTAGATTCCCCGAAATATTCTGGTAGCGAAGTCAGCTCCTTACCCATATTCGGCCCATTTCAGACAACAGTGCTAAAAAGAGAGAAAAAAACGAGACCACCCTCATATACACAGTAACATACAAGACAAAATATAAAATGTGTATACAGTAACATACAAAATTATCAAGGGAGGACAGATAAAAGTGAAAGAAAATTATAACAGGACTAAAAAAATACAAGGGTGATAGAATTGCATGTTACCTGTCTCAGTGATTTAGATTCCCCGAAATATTCTGGTAGCGAAGTCAGCTCCTTACCCATAGTCGGCCCATTTCAGACAACAGTGCTAAAAAGAGAGAAAAAAACGAGACCACCCTCATATACACAGTAACATACAAGACAAAATATAAAATGTGTATACAGTAACATACAAAATTATCAAGGGAGGACAGATAAAAGTGAAAGAAAATTATAACAGGACTAAAAAAATACAAGGGTGATAGAATTGCATGTTACCTGTCTCAGTGATTTAGATTCCCCGAAATATTCTGGTAGCGAAGTCAGCTCCTTACCCATAGTCGGCCCATTTCAGACAACAGTGCTAAAAAGAGAGAAAAAAACGAGACCACCCTCATATATACAATAACATACAAGACAAAATATAAAATGTGTATACAGTAACATACAAAATTATCAAGGGAGGACAGATAAAAGTGAAAGAAAATTATAACAGGACTAAAAAAATACAAGGATGATAGAATTGCATGTTACCTGTCTCAGTGATTTAGATTCCCCGAAATATTCTGGTAGCGAAGTCAGCTCCTTACCCATAGTCGGCCCATTTCAGACAACAGTGCTAAAAAGAGAGAAAAAAACGAGACCACCCTCATATACACAGTAACATACAAGACAAAATATAAAATGTGTATACAGTAACATACAAAATTATCAAGGGAGGACAGATAAAAGTGAAAGAAAATTATAACAGGACTAAAAAAATACAAGGGTGATAGAATTGCATGTTACCTGTCTCAGTGATTTAGATTCCCCGAAATATTCTGGTAGCGAAGTCAGCTCCTTACCCATAGTCGGCCCATTTCAGACAACAGTGCTAAAAAGAGAGAAAAAAACGAGACCACCCTCATATACACAGTAACATACAAGACAAAATATAAAATGTGTATACAGTAACATACAAAATTATCAAGGGAGGACAGATAAAAGTAAAAGAAAATTATAACAGGACTAAAAAAATACAAGGGTGATAGAATTGCATGTTATCTGTCTCAGTGATTTAGATTCCCCGAAATATTCTGGTAGCGAAGTCAGCTCCTTACCCATAGTCGGCCCATTTCAGACAACAGTGCTAAAAAGAGAGAAAAAAACGAGACCACCCTCATATACACAGTAACATACAAGACAAAATATAAAATGTGTATACAGTAACATACAAAATTATCAAGGGAGGACAGATAAAAGTGAAAGAAAATTATAACAGGACTAAAAAAATACAAGGGTGATAGAATTGCATGTTACCTGTCTCAGTGATTTAGATTCCCCGAAATATTCTGGTAGCGAAGTCAGCTCCTTACCCATAGTCGGCCCATTTAAGACAACAGTGCTAAAAAGAGAGAAAAAAACGAGACCACCCTCATATACACAATAACATACAAGACAAAATATAAAATGTGTATACAGTAACATACAAAATTATCAAGGGAGGACAGATAAAAGTGAAAGAAAATTATAACAGGACTAAAAAAATACAAGGGTGATAGAATTGCATGTTACCTGTCTCAGTGATTTAGATTCCCCGAAATATTCTGGTAGCGAAGTCAGCTCCTTACCCATATTCGGCCCATTTCAGACAACAGAGCTAAAAAGAGAGAAAAAAACGAGACCACCCTCATATACACAGTAACATACAAGACAAAATATAAAATGTGTATACAGTAACATACAAAATTATCAAGGGAGGACAGATAAAAGTGAAAGAAAATTATAACAGGACTAAAAAAATACAAGGGTGATAGAATTGCATGTTACCTGTCTCAGTGATTTAGATTCCCCGAAATATTCTGGTAGCGAAGTCAGCTCCTTACCCACATTCGGCCCATTTAAGACAACAGTGCTAAAAAGAGAGAAAAAAACGAGACCACCCTCATATACACAGTAACATACAAGACAAAATATAAAATGTGTATACAGTAACATACAAAATTATCAAGGGAGGACAGATAAAAGTGAAAGAAAATTATAACAGGACTAAAAAAATACAAGGGTGATACAATTGCATGTTACCTGTCTCAGTGATTTAGATTCCCCGAAATATTCTGGTGGCGAAGTCAGCTCCTTACCCATATTCGGCCCATTTCAGACAACAGTGCTAAAAAGAGAGAAAAAAACGAGACCACCCTCATATACACAGTAACATACAAGACAAAATATAAAATGTGTATACAGTAACATACAAAATTATCAAGGGAGGACAGATAAAAGTGAAAGAAAATTATAACAGGACTAAAAAAATACAAGGGTGATAGAATTGCATGTTACCTGTCTCAGTGATTTAGATTCCCCGAAATATTCTGGTAGCGAAGTCAGCTCCTTAGCCATATTCGGCCCATTTCAGACAACAGTGCTAAAAAGAGAGAAAAAAACGAGACCACCCTCATATACACAGTAACATACAAGACAAAATATAAAATGTGTATACAGTAACATACAAAATTATCAAGGGAGGACAGATAAAAGTGAAAGAAAATTATAACAGGACTAAAAAAATACAAGGGTGATAGAATTGCATGTTACCTGTCTCAGTGATTTAGATTCCCCGAAATATTCTGGTAGCGAAGTCAGCTCCTTACCCATATTCGGCCCATTTCAGACAACAGTGCTAAAAAGAGAGAAAAAAACGAAACCACCCTCATATACACAGTAACATACAAGACAAAATATAAAATTTGTATTCAGTAACATACAAAATTATCAAGGGAGGACAGATAAAAGTGAAAGAAAATTATAACAGGACTAAAAAAATACAAGGGTGATAGAATTGCATGTTACCTGTCTCAGTGATTTAGATTCCCCGAAATATTCTGGTAGCGAAGTCAGCTCCTTACCCATATTCGGCCCATTTCAGACAACAGTGCTAAAAAGAGAGAAAAAAACGAGACCACCCTCATATACACAGTAACATACAAGACAAAATATAAAATGTGTATACAGTAACATACAAAATTATCAAGGGAGGACAGATAAAAGTGAAAGAAAATTATAACAGGACTAAAAAAATACAAGGATGATAGAATTGCATGTTACCTGTCTCAGTGATTTAGATTCCCCGAAATATTCTGGTAGCGAAGTCAGCTCCTTACCCATATTCGGCCCATTTCAGACAACAGTGCTAAAAAGAGAGAAAAAAACGAGACCACCCTCATATACACAGTAACATACAAGACAAAATATAAAATGTGTATACAGTAACATACAAAATTATCAAGGGAGGACAGATAAAAGTGAAAGAAAATTATAACAGGACTAAAAAAATACAAGGGTGATAGAATTGCATGTTACCTGTCTCAGTGATTTAGATTCCCCGAAATATTCTGGTAGCGAAGTCAGCTCCTTACCCATAGTCGGCCCATTTCAGACAACAGTGCTAAAAAGAGAGAAAAAAACGAGACCACCCTCATATACACAGTAACATACAAGACAAAATATAAAATGTGTATACAGTAACATACAAAATTATCAAGGGAGGACAGATAAAAGTGAAAGAAAATTATAACAGGACTAAAAAAATACAAGGGTGATAGAATTGCATGTTACCTGTCTCAGTGATTTAGATTCCCCGAAATATTCTGGTAGCGAAGTCAGCTCCTTACCCATAGTCGGCCCATTTCAGACAACAGTGCTAAAAAGAGAGAAAAAAACGAGACCACCCTCATATATACAATAACATACAAGACAAAATATAAAATGTGTATACAGTAACATACAAAATTATCAAGGGAGGACAGATAAAAGTGAAAGAAAATTATAACAGGACTAAAAAAATACAAGGGTGATAGAATTGCATGTTACCTGTCTCAGTGATTTAGATTCCCCGAAATATTCTGGTAGCGAAGTCAGCTCCTTACCCATATTCGGCCCATTTCATACAACAGAGCTAAAAAGAGAGAAAAAAACGAGAGCACCCTCATATACACAGTAACATACAAGACAAAATATAAAATGTGTATACAGTAACATACAAAATTATCAAGGGAGGACAGATAAAAGTGAAAGAAAATTATAACAGGACTAAAAAAATACAAGGGTGATAGAATTGCATGTTACCTGTCTCAGTGATTTAGATTCCCCGAAATATTCTGGTAGCGAAGTCAGCTCCTTACCCATATTCGGCCCATTTAAGACAACAGTGCTAAAAAGAGAGAAAAAAACGAGACCACCCTCATATACACAGTAACATACAAGACAAAATATAAAATGTGTATACAGTAACATACAAAATTATCAAGGGAGGACAGATAAAAGTGAAAGAAAATTATAACAGGACTAAAAAAATACAAGGGTGATAGAATTGCATGTTACCTGTCTCAGTGATTTAGATTCCCCGAAATATTCTGGTAGCGAAGTCAGCTCCTTACCCATATTCGGCCCATTTCAGACAACAGTGCTAAAAAGAGGGAAAAAAACGAAACCACCCTCATATACACAGTAACATACAAGACAAAATATAAAATGTGTATTCAGTAACATACAAAATTATCAAGGGAGGACAGATAAAAGTGAAAGAAAATTATAACAGGACTAAAAAAATACAAGGGTGATAGAATTGCATGTTACCTGTCTCAGTGATTTAGATTCCCCGAAATATTCTGGTAGCGAAGTCAGCTCCTTACCCATATTCGGCCCATTTCAGACAACAGTGCTAAAAAGAGAGAAAAAAAGGAGACCACCCTCATATACACAGTAACATACAAGACAAAATATAAAATGTGTATACAGTAACATACAAAATTATCAAGGGAGGACAGATAAAAGTGAAAGAAAATTATAACAGGACTAAAAAAATACAAGGATGATAGAATTGCATGTTACCTGTCTCAGTGATTTAGATTCCCCGAAATATTCTGGTAGCGAAGTCAGCTCCTTACCCATAGTCGGCCCATTTCAGACAACAGTGCTAAAAAGAGAGAAAAAAACGAGACCACCCTCATATACACAGTAACATACAAGACAAAATATAAAATGTGTATACAGTAACATACAAAATTATCAAGGGAGGACAGATAAAAGTGAAAGAAAATTATAACAGGACTAAAAAAATACAAGGGTGATAGAATTGCATGTTACCTGTCTCAGTGATTTAGATTCCCCGAAATATTCTGGTAGCGAAGTCAGCTCCTTACCCATAGTCGGCCCATTTCAGACAACAGTGCTAAAAAGAGAGAAAAAAACGAGACCACCCTCATATATACAATAACATACAAGACAAAATATAAAATGTGTATACAGTAACATACAAAATTATCAAGGGAGGACAGATAAAAGTGAAAGAAAATTATAACAGGACTAAAAAAATACAAGGGTGATAGAATTGCATGTTACCTGTCTCAGTGATTTAGATTCCCCGAAATATTCTGGTAGCGAAGTCAGCTCCTTACCCATATTCGGCCCATTTCAGACAACAGAGCTAAAAAGAGAGAAAAAAACGAGACCACCCTCATATACACAGTAACATACAAGACAAAATATAAAATGTGTATACAGTAACATACAAAATTATCAAGGGAGGACAGATAAAAGTGAAAGAAAATTATAACAGGACTAAAAAAATACAAGGGTGATAGAATTGCATGTTACCTGTCTCAGTGATTTAGATTCCCCGAAATATTCTGGTAGCGAAGTCAGCTCCTTAGCCATATTCGGCCCATTTCAGACAACAGTGCTAAAAAGAGAGAAAAAAACGAGACCACCCTCATATACACAGTAACATACAAGACAAAATATAAAATGTGTATACAGTAACATACAAAATTATCAAGGGAGGACAGATAAAAGTGAAAGAAAATTATAACAGGACTAAAAAAATACAAGGGTGATAGAATTGCATGTTACCTGTCTCAGTGATTTAGATTCCCCGAAATATTCTGGTAGCGAAGTCAGCTCCTTACCCATATTCGGCCCATTTCAGACAACAGTGCTAAAAAGAGAGAAAAAAACGAAACCACCCTCATATACACAGTAACATACAAGACAAAATATAAAATGTGTATTCAGTAACATACAAAATTATCAAGGGAGGACAGATAAAAGTGAAAGAAAATTATAACAGGACTAAAAAAATACAAGGGTGATAGAATAGCATGTTACCTGTCTCAGTGATTTAGATTCCCCGAAATATTCTGGTAGCGAAGTCAGCTCCTTACCCATATTCGGCCCATTTCAGACAACAGTGCTAAAAAGAGAGAAAAAAACGAGACCACCCTCATATACACAGTAACATACAAGACAAAATATAAAATGTGTATACAGTAACATACAAAATTATCAAGGGAGGACAGATAAAAGTGAAAGAAAATTATAACAGGACTAAAAAAATACAAGGATGATAGAATTGCATGTTACCTGTCTCAGTGATTTAGATTCCCCGAAATATTCTGGTAGCGAAGTCAGCTCCTTACCCATATTCGGCCCATTTCAGACAACAGTGCTAAAAAGAGAGAAAAAAACGAGACCACCCTCATATACACAGTAACATACAAGACAAAATATAAAATGTGTATACAGTAACATACAAAATTATCAAGGGAGGACAGATAAAAGTGAAAGAAAATTATAACAGGACTAAAAAAATACAAGGGTGATAGAATTGCATGTTACCTGTCTCAGTGATTTAGATTCCCCGAAATATTCTGGTAGCGAAGTCAGCTCCTTACCCATAGTCGGCCCATTTCAGACAACAGTGCAAAAAAGAAAGAAAAAAACGAGACCACCCTCATATACACAGTAACATACAAGACAAAATATAAAATGTGTATACAGTAACATACAAAATTATCAAGGGAGGACAGATAAAAGTGAAAGAAAATTATAACAGGACTAAAAAAATACAAGGGTGATAGAATTGCATGTTACCTGTCTCAGTGATTTAGATTCCCCGAAATATTCTGGTAGCGAAGTCAGCTCCTTACCCATAGTCGGCCCATTTCAGACAACAGTGCTAAAAAGAGAGAAAAAAACGAGACCACCCTCATATATACAATAACATACAAGACAAAATATAAAATGTGTATACAGTAACATACAAAATTATCAAGGGAGGACAGATAAAAGTGAAAGAAAATTATAACAGGACTAAAAAAATACAAGGGTGATAGAATTGCATGTTACCTGTCTCAGTGATTTAGATTCCCCGAAATATTCTGGTAGCGAAGTCAGCTCCTTACCCATATTCGGCCCATTTCAGACAACAGAGCTAAAAAGAGAGAAAAAAACGAGACCACCCTCATATACACAGTAACATACAAGACAAAATATAAAATGTTTATACAGTAACATACAAAATTATCAAGGGAGGACAGATAAAAGTGAAAGAAAATTATAACAGGACTAAAAAAATACAAGGGTGATAGAATTGCATGTTACCTGTCTCAGTGATTTAGATTCCCCGAAATATTCTGGTAGCGAAGTCAGCTCCTTACCCATATTCGGCCCATTTAAGACAACAGTGCTAAAAAGAGAGAAAAAACGAGACCACCCTCATATACACAGTAACATACAAGACAAAATATAAAATGTGTATACAGTAACATACAAAATTATCAAGGGAGGACAGATAAAAGTGAAAGAAAATTATAACAGGACTAAAAAAATACAAGGGTGATAGAATTGCATGTTACCTGTCTCAGTGATTTAGATTCCCCGAAATATTCTGGTAGCGAAGTCAGCTCCTTACCCATATTCGGCCCATTTAAGACAGCAGTGCTAAAAAGAGAGAAAAAAACGAGACCACCCTCATATACACAGTAACATACAAGACAAAATATAAAATGTGTATACAGTAACATACAAAATTATCAAGGGAGGACAGATAAAAGTGAAAGAAAATTATAACAGGACTAAAAAAATACAAGGGTGATAGAATTGCATGTTACCTGTCTCAGTGGTTTAGATTCCCCGAAATATCTCGGTAGCGAAGTCAGCTCCTTACCCATATTCGGCCCATTTCAGACAACAGTGCTAAAAAGAGAGAAAAAACGAGACCACCCTCATATACACTGTAACATACAAGGCAAAATATAAAATGTGTATACAGTAACATACAAAATTATCAAGTGAAGACAGATAAAAGTGAAAGAAAATTATAACAGGACTAAAAAAAAATACAAGGGTGATAGAATTGCATGTTACCTGTCTCAGTGGTTTAGATTCCCCGAAATATTCTGGTAGCGAAGTCTGCTCCGTACACATTTTCGGCCCATTTCAGACAACAGTGCTAAAAAGAGAGAAAAAACGAGACCACCCTCATATACACAGTAACATACAAGGCAAAATATAAAATGTGTATACAGTAACATACAAAATTATCAAGGGAGGACAGATAAAAGTGAAAGAAAATTATAACAGGATGAAAAAAAATACAAGGGTGAGAGAATTGCATGTTACCTGTCTCAGTGGTTTAGATTCCCCGAAATATTCTGGTAGCGAAGTCAGCTCCTTACCCATATTCGGCCCATTTCAGACAACAGTGCTAAAAAGAGAGAAAAAACGAGACCACCCTCATATACACAGTAACATACAAGGCAAAATATAAAATGTGTATACAGTAACATACAAAATTATCAAGGGAGGACAGATAAAAGTGAAAGAAAATTATAACAGGACTAAAAAAAAAATACAATTGTGATAGAATTGCATGTTACCTGTCTCAGTGGTTTAGATTCCCCGAAATGCTCTGGTAGCGAAGTCAGCTCCTTACCCATAATCAGCCCATTTCAGACAACAGTGCTAAAAAGAGAGAAAAAAACGAAACCACCCTCATATACACAGTAACATACAAGGCAAAATATAAAATGTGTATACAGTAACATACAAAATTATCAAGTGAGGACAGATAAAAGTGAAAGAAAATTATAACAGGACTAAAAAAAATACAAGGGTGATAGAATTGCATGTTACCTGTCCCAGTGGTTTAAATTCCCCGAAATATTCCGGTAGCTAAGTCTGCTCCGTACAAATATTCGGCCTATTTCAGACAGCAGTGCTAAAAAGAGAGAAAAAACCAGCCCACCCTCATATACACAGTAACATACAAGGCAAAATATAAAATGTGTATACAGTAACATACAAAATTATCAAGGGAGGACAGATAAAAGTGAAAGAAAATTATAACAGGACTAAAAAAAATACAAGGGTGATAGAATTGCATGCTACCTGTCTCAGTGGTTTAGATTCCACGAAATGCTCTGGTAGCGAAGTCAGCTCCTTACCCATATTCGGCCCATTTCAGACAACAGTGCTAAAAAGAGAGAAAAAAACGAGACCACCCTCATATACACAGTAACATACAAGACAAAATATAAAATGTGTATACAGTAACATCCAAAATTATCAAGGGAGGACAGATAAAAGTGAAAGAAAATTATAACAGGACTAAAAAAATACAAGGGTGATAGAATTGCATGTTACCTGTCTCAGTGATTTAGATTCCCCCAAATATTCTGGTAGAGAAGTCAGCTCCTTACCCATATTCGGCCCATTTCAGACAACAGTGCTAAAAAGAGAGAAAAAAACGAGACCACCCTCATATACACAGTAACATACAAAACAAAATATAAAATGTGTATACAGTAACATACAAAATTATCAAGGGAGGACAGATAAAAGTGAAAGAAAATTATAACAGGACTAAAAAAATACAAGGGTGATAGAATTGCATGTTACCTGTCTCAGTGATTTAGATTCCCCGAAATATTCTGGTAGCGAAGTCAGCTCCTTACCCATATTCGGCCCATTTAAGACAGCAGTGCTAAAAAGAGAGAAAAAAACGAGACCACCCTCATATACACAGTAACATACAAGACAAAATATAAAATGTGTATACAGTAACATACAAAATTATCAAGGGAGGACAGATAAAAGTGAAAGAAAATTATAACATTACTAAAAAAATACAAGGGTGATAGAATTGCATGTTACCTGTCTCAGTGATTTAGATTCCCCGAAATATTCTGGTAGCGATGTCAGCTCCTTAGCCATATTCGGCCCATTTCAGACAACAGTGCTAAAAAGAGAGAAAAAAACGAGACCACCCTCATATACACAGTAACATACAAGACAAAATATAAAATGTGTATACAGTAACATACAAAATTATCAAGGGAGGACAGATAAAAGTGAAAGAAAATTATAACAGGACTAAAAAAATACAAGGGTGATAGAATTGCATGTTACCTGTCTTAGTGATTTAGATTCCCCGAAATATTCTGGTAGCGAAGTCAGCTCTTTACCCATATTCGGCCCATTTCAGACAACAGTGCTAAAAAGAGAGAAAAAAAGGAGACCACCCTCATATACACAGTAACATACAAGACAAAATATAAAATGTGTATACAGTAACATACAAAATTATCAAGGGAGGACAGATAAAAGTGAAAGAAAATTATAACAGGACTAAAAAAATACAAGGGTGATAGAATTGCATGTTACCTGTCTCAGTGATTTAGATTCCCCGAAATATTCTGGTAGCGAAATCAGCTCCTTAGCCATATTCGGCCCATTTCAGACAACAGTGCTAAAAAGAGAGAAAAAAACGAGACCACCCTCATATACACAGTAACATACATGACAAAATATAAAATGTGTATACAGTAACATACAAAATTATCAAGGGAGGACAGATAAAAATGAAAGAAAATTATAACAGGACTAAAAAAATACAAGGATGATAGAATTGCATGTTACCTGTCTCAGTGATTTAGATTCCCCGAAATATTCTGGTAGCGAAGTCAGCTCCTTACCCATATTCGGCCCATTTCAGACAACAGTGCTAAAAAGAGAGAAAAAAACGAGACCACCCTCATATACACAGAAACATACAAGACAAAATATAAAATGTGTATTCAGTAACATACAAAATTATCAAGGGAGGACAGATAAAAGTGAAAGAAAATTATAACAGGACTAAAAAAATACAAGGGTGATAGAATTGCATGTTACCTGTCTCAGTGATTTAGATTCCCCGAAATATTCTGGTAGCGAAGTCAGCTCCTTACCCATATTCGGCCCATTTCAGACAACAGTGCTAAAAAGAGAGAAAAAAACGAGACCACCCTCATATACACAGTAACATACAAGACAAAATATAAAATGTGTATACAGTAACATACAAAATTATCAAGGGAGGACAGATAAAAGTGAAAGAAAATTATAACAATACTAAAAAAATACAAGGGTGATAGAATTGCATGTTACCTGTCTCAGTGATTTAGATTCCCCGAAATATTCTGGTAGCGAAGTCAGCTCCTTACCCATATTCGGCCCATTTCAGACAACAGTGCTAAAAAGAGAGAAAAAAACGAGACCACCCTCATATACACAGTAACATACAAGACAAAATATAAAATGTGTATACAGTAACATACAAAATTATCAAGGGAGGACAGATAAAAGTGAAAGAAAATTATAACAGGACTAAAAAAATACAAGGGTGATAGAATTGCATGTTACCTGTCTCAGTGATTTAGATTCCCCGAAATATTCTGGTAGCGAAGTCAGCTCCTTACCCATATTCGGCCCATTTCAGACAACAGTGCTAAAAAGAGAGAAAAAAACGAGACCACCCTCATATACACAGTAACATACAAGACAAAATATAAAATGTGTATACAGTAACATGCAAAATTATCAAGGGAGGACAGATAAAAGTGAAAGAAAATTATAACAGGACTAAAAAAATACAAGGGTGATAGAATTGCATGTTACCTGTCTCAGTGATTTAGATTCCCCGAAATATTCTGGTAGCGAAGTCAGCTCCTTACCCATAGTCGGCCCATTTCAGACAACAGTGCTAAAAAGAGAGAAAAAAACGAGACCACCCTCATATACACAGTAACATACAAGACAAAATATAAAATGTGTATACAGTAACATACAAAATTATCAAGGGAGGACAGATAAAAGTAAAAGAAAATTATAACAGGACTAAAAAAATACAAGGGTGATAGAATTGCATGTTACCTGTCTCAGTGATTTAGATTCCCCGAAATATTCTGGTAGCGAAGTCAGCTCCTTACCCATAGTCGGCCCATTTCAGACAACAGTGCTAAAATGAGAGAAAAAAACGAGACCACCCTCATATACACAGTAACATACAAGACAAAATATAAAATGTGTATACAGTAACATACAAAATTATCAAGGGAGGACAGATAAAAGTGAAAGAAAATTATAACAGGACTAAAAAAATACAAGGGTGATAGAATTGCATGTTACCTGTCTCAGTGATTTAGATTCCCCGAAATATTCTGGTAGCGAAGTCAGCTCCTTACCCATAGTCGGCCCATTTCAGACAACAGTGCTAAAAAGAGAGAAAAAAAACGAGACCACCCTCATATACACAATAACATACAAGACAAAATATAAAATGTGTATACAGTAACATACAAAATTATCAAGGGAGGACAGATAAAAGTGAAAGAAAATTATAACAGGACTAAAAAAATACAAGGGTGATAGAATTGCATGTTATCTGTCTCAGTGATTTAGATTCCCCGAAATATTCTGGTAGCGAAGTCAGCTCCTTACCCATATTCGGCCTATTTCAGACAGCAGTGCTAAAAAGAGAGAAAAAACCAGCCCACCCTCATATACACAGTAACATACAAGGCAAAATATAAAATGTGTATACAGTAACATACAAAATTATCAAGGGAGGACAGATAAAAGTGAAAGAAAATTATAACAGGACTAAAAAAAATACAAGGGTGATAGAATTGCATGCTACCTGTCTCAGTGGTTTAGATTCCACGAAATGCTCTGGTAGCGAAGTCAGCTCCTTACCCATATTCGGCCCATTTCAGACAACAGTGCTAAAAAGAGAGAAAAAAACGAGACCACCCTCATATACACAGTAACATACAAGACAAAATATAAAATGTGTATACAGTAACATCCAAAATTATCAAGGGAGGACAGATAAAAGTGAAAGAAAATTATAACAGGACTAAAAAAATACAAGGGTGATAGAATTGCATGTTACCTGTCTCAGTGATTTAAATTCCCCCAAATATTCTGGTAGAGAAGTCAGCTCCTTACCCATATTCGGCCCATTTCAGACAACAGTGCTAAAAAGAGAGAAAAAAACGAGACCACCCTCATATACACAGTAACATACAAGACAAAATATAAAATGTGTATACAGTAACATACAAAATTATCAAGGGAGGACAGATAAAAGTGAAAGAAAATTATAACAGGACTAAAAAAATACAAGGGTGATAGAATTGCATGTTACCTGTCTCAGTGATTTAGATTCCCCGAAATATTCTGGTAGCGAAGTCAGCTCCTTACCCATATTCGGCCCATTTAAGACAGCAGTGCTAAAAAGAGAGAAAAAAACGAGACCACCCTCATATACACAGTAACATACAAGACAAAATATAAAATGTGTATACAGTAACATACAAAATTATCAAGGGAGGACAGATAAAAGTGAAAGAAAATTATAACATTACTAAAAAAATACAAGGGTGATAGAATTGCATGTTACCTGTCTCAGTGATTTAGATTCCCCGAAATATTCTGGTAGCGATGTCAGCTCCTTAGCCATATTCGGCCCATTTCAGACAACAGTGCTAAAAAGAGAGAAAAAAACGAGACCACCCTCATATACACAGTAACATACAAGACAAAATATAAAATGTGTATACAGTAACATACAAAATTATCAAGGGAGGACAGATAAAAGTGAAAGAAAATTATAACAGGACTAAAAAAATACAAGGGTGATAGAATTGCATGTTACCTGTCTTAGTGATTTAGATTCCCCGAAATATTCTGGTAGCGAAGTCAGCTCCTTACCCATATTCGGCCCATTTCAGACAACAGTGCTAAAAAGAGAGAAAAAAAGGAGACCACCCTCATATACACAGTAACATACAAGACAAAATATAAAATGTGTATACAGTAACATACAAAATTATCAAGGGAGGACAGATAAAAGTGAAAGAAAATTATAACAGGACTAAAAAAATACAAGGGTGATAGAATTGCATGTTACCTGTCTCAGTGATTTAGATTCCCCGAAATATTCTGGTAGCGAAATCAGCTCCTTAGCCATATTCGGCCCATTTCAGACAACAGTGCTAAAAAGAGAGAAAAAAACGAGACCACCCTCATATACACAGTAACATACAAGACAAAATATAAAATGTGTATACAGTAACATACAAAATTATCAAGGGAGGACAGATAAAAATGAAAGAAAATTATAACAGGACTAAAAAAATACAAGGATGATAGAATTGCATGTTACCTGTCTCAGTGATTTAGATTCCCCGAAATATTCTGGTAGCGAAGTCAGCTCCTTACCCATATTCGGCCCATTTCAGACAACAGTGCTAAAAAGAGAGAAAAAAACGAGACCACCCTCATATACACAGAAACATACAAGACAAAATATAAAATGTGTATTCAGTAACATACAAAATTATCAAGGGAGGACAGATAAAAGTGAAAGAAAATTATAACAGGACTAAAAAAATACAAGGGTGATAGAATTGCATGTTACCTGTCTCAGTGATTTAGATTCCCCGAAATATTCTGGTAGCGAAGTCAGCTCCTTACCCATATTCGGCCCATTTCAGACAACAGTGCTAAAAAGAGAGAAAAAAACGAGACCACCCTCATATACACAGAAACATACAAGACAAAATATAAAATGTGTATTCAGTAACATACAAAATTATCAAGGGAGGACAGATAAAAGTGAAAGAAAATTATAACAGGACTAAAAAAATACAAGGGTGATAGAATTGCATGTTACCTGTCTCAGTGATTTAGATTCCCCGAAATATTCTGGTAGCGAAGTCAGCTCCTTACCCATATTCGGCCCATTTCAGACAACAGAGCTAAAAAGAGAGAAAAAAACGAGACCACCCTCATATACACAGTAACATACAAGACAAAATATAAAATGTGTATACAGTAACATACAAAATTATCAAGGGAGGACAGATAAAAGTGAAAGAAAATTATAACAGGACTAAAAAAATACAAGGGTGATAGAATTGCATGTTACCTGTCTCAGTGATTTAGATTCCCCGAAATATTCTGGTAGCGAAGTCAGCTCCTTACCCATATTCGGCCCATTTAAGACAACAGTGCTAAAAAGAGAGAAAAAAACGAGACCACCCTCATATACACAGTAACATACAAGACAAAATATAAAATGTGTATACAGTAACATACAAAATTATCAAGGGAAGACAGATAAAAGTGAAAGAAAATTATAACAGGACTAAAAAAAATACAAGGGTGATAGAATTGCATGTTACCTGTCTCAGTGATTTAGATTCCCCCAAATATTCTGGTAGAGAAGTCAGCTCCTTACCCATATTCGGCCCATTTCAGACAACAGTGCTAAAAAGAGAGAAAAAAACGAGACCACCCTCATATACACAGTAACATACAAGACAAAATATAAAATGTGTATACAGTAACATACAAAATTATCAAGGGAGGACAGATAAAAGTGAAAGAAAATTATAACAGGACTAAAAAAATACAAGGGTGATAGAATTGCATGTTACCTGTCTCAGTGATTTAGATTCCCCGAAATATTCTGGTAGCGAAGTCAGCTCCTTACCCATATTCGGCCCATTTAAGACAGCAGTGCTAAAAAGAGAGAAAAAAACGAGACCACCCTCATATACACAGTAACATACAAGACAAAATATAAAATGTGTATACAGTAACATACAAAATTATCAAGGGAGGACAGATAAAAGTGAAAGAAAATTATAACATTACTAAAAAAATACAAGGGTGATAGAATTGCATGTTACCTGTCTCAGTGATTTAGATTCCCCGAAATATTCTGGTAGCGATGTCAGCTCCTTAGCCATATTCGGCCCATTTCAGACAACAGTGCTAAAAAGAGAGAAAAAAACGAGACCACCCTCATATACACAGTAACATACAAGACAAAATATAAAATGTGTATACAGTAACATACAAAATTATCAAGGGAGGACAGATAAAAGTGAAAGAAAATTATAACAGGACTAAAAAAATACAAGGGTGATAGAATTGCATGTTACCTGTCTTAGTGATTTAGATTCCCCGAAATATTCTGGTAGCGAAGTCAGCTCCTTACCCATATTCGGCACATTTCAGACAACAGTGCTAAAAAGAGAGAAAAAAAGGAGACCACCCTCATATACACAGTAACATACAAGACAAAATATAAAATGTGTATACAGTAACATACAAAATTATCAAGGGAGGACAGATAAAAGTGAAAGAAAATTATAACAGGACTAAAAAAATACAAGGGTGATAGAATTGCATGTTACCTGTATCAGTGATTTAGATTCCCCGAAATATTCTGGTAGCGAAATCAGCTCCTTAGCCATATTCGGCCCATTTCAGACAACAGTGCTAAAAAGAGAGAAAAAAACGAGACCACCCTCATATACACAGTAACATACATGACAAAATATAAAATGTGTATACAGTAACATACAAAATTATCAAGGGAGGACAGATAAAAATGAAAGAAAATTATAACAGGACTAAAAAAATACAAGGATGATAGAATTGCATGTTACCTGTCTCAGTGATTTAGATTCCCCGAAATATTCTGGTAGCGAAGTCAGCTCCTTACCCATATTCGGCCCATTTCAGACAACAGTGCTAAAAAGAGAGAAAAAAACGAGACCACCCTCATATACACAGAAACATACAAGACAAAATATAAAATGTGTATTCAGTAACATACAAAATTATCAAGGGAGGACAGATAAAAGTGAAAGAAAATTATAACAGGACTAAAAAAATACAAGGGTGATAGAATTGCATGTTACCTGTCTCAGTGATTTAGATTCCCCGAAATATTCTGGTAGCGAAGTCAGCTCCTTACCCATATTCGGCCCATTTCAGACAACAGTGCTAAAAAGAGAGAAAAAAACGAGACCACCCTCATATACACAGTAACATACAAGACAAAATATAAAATGTGTATACAGTAACATACAAAATTATCAAGGGAGGACAGATAAAAGTGAAAGAAAATTATAACAGGACTAAAAAAATACAAGGGTGATAGAATTGCATGTTACCTGTCTCAGTGATTTAGATTCCCCGAAATATTCTGGTAGCGAAGTCAGCTCCTTACCCATATTCGGCCCATTTCAGACAACAGTGCTAAAAAGAGAGAAAAAAACGAGACCACCCTCATATACACAGTAACATACAAGACAAAATATAAAATGTGTATACAGTAACATACAAAATTATCAAGGGAGGACAGATAAAAGTGAAAGAAAATTATAACAGGACTAAAAAAATACAAGGGTGATAGAATTGCATGTTACCTGTCTCAGTGATTTAGATTCCCCGAAATATTCTGGTAGCGAAGTCAGCTCCTTACCCATATTCGGCCCATTTCAGACAACAGTGCTAAAAAGAGAGAAAAAAACGAGACCACCCTCATATACACAGTAACATACAAGACAAAATATAAAATGTGTATACAGTAACATGCAAAATTATCAAGGGAGGACAGATAAAAGTGAAAGAAAATTATAACAGGACTAAAAAAATACAAGGGTGATAGAATTGCATGTTACCTGTCTCAGTGATTTAGATTCCCCGAAATATTCTGGTAGCGAAGTCAGCTCCTTACCCATAGTCGGCCCATTTCAGACAACAGTGCTAAAAAGAGAGAAAAAAACGAGACCACCCTCATATACACAGTAACATACAAGACAAAATATAAAATGTGTATACAGTAACATACAAAATTATCAAGGGAGGACAGATAAAAGTAAAAGAAAATTATAACAGGACTAAAAAAATACAAGGGTGATAGAATTGCATGTTACCTGTCTCAGTGATTTAGATTCCCCGAAATATTCTGGTAGCGAAGTCAGCTCCTTACCCATATTCGGCCCATTTCAGACAACAGAGCTAAAAAGAGAGAAAAAAACGAGACCACCCTCATATACACAGTAACATACAAGACAAAATATAAAATGTGTATACAGTAACATACAAAATTATCAAGGGAAGACAGATAAAAGTGAAAGAAAATTATAACAGGACTAAAAAAAATACAAGGGTGATAGAATTGCATGTTACCTGTCTCAGTGATTTAGATTCCCCCAAATATTCTGGTAGAGAAGTCAGCTCCTTACCCATATTCGGCCCATTTCAGACAACAGTGCTAAAAAGAGAGAAAAAAACGAGACCACCCTCATATACACAGTAACATACAAGACAAAATATAAAATGTGTATACAGTAACATACAAAATTATCAAGGGAGGACAGATAAAAGTGAAAGAAAATTATAACAGGACTAAAAAAATACAAGGGTGATAGAATTGCATGTTACCTGTCTCAGTGATTTAGATTCCCCGAAATATTCTGGTAGCGAAGTCAGCTCCTTACCCATATTCGGCCCATTTAAGACAGCAGTGCTAAAAAGAGAGAAAAAAACGAGACCACCCTCATATACACAGTAACATACAAGACAAAATATAAAATGTGTATACAGTAACATACAAAATTATCAAGGGAGGACAGATAAAAGTGAAAGAAAATTATAACATTACTAAAAAAATACAAGGGTGATAGAATTGCATGTTACCTGTCTCAGTGATTTAGATTCCCCGAAATATTCTGGTAGCGATGTCAGCTCCTTAGCCATATTCGGCCCATTTCAGACAACAGTGCTAAAAAGAGAGAAAAAAACGAGACCACCCTCATATACACAGTAACATACAAGACAAAATATAAAATGTGTATACAGTAACATACAAAATTATCAAGGGAGGACAGATAAAAGTGAAAGAAAATTATAACAGGACTAAAAAAATACAAGGGTGATAGAATTGCATGTTACCTGTCTTAGTGATTTAGATTCCCCGAAATATTCTGGTAGCGAAGTCAGCTCCTTACCCATATTCGGCACATTTCAGACAACAGTGCTAAAAAGAGAGAAAAAAAGGAGACCACCCTCATATACACAGTAACATACAAGACAAAATATAAAATGTGTATACAGTAACATACAAAATTATCAAGGGAGGACAGATAAAAGTGAAAGAAAATTATAACAGGACTAAAAAAATACAAGGGTGATAGAATTGCATGTTACCTGTATCAGTGATTTAGATTCCCCGAAATATTCTGGTAGCGAAATCAGCTCCTTAGCCATATTCGGCCCATTTCAGACAACAGTGCTAAAAAGAGAGAAAAAAACGAGACCACCCTCATATACACAGTAACATACATGACAAAATATAAAATGTGTATACAGTAACATACAAAATTATCAAGGGAGGACAGATAAAAATGAAAGAAAATTATAACAGGACTAAAAAAATACAAGGATGATAGAATTGCATGTTACCTGTCTCAGTGATTTAGATTCCCCGAAATATTCTGGTAGCGAAGTCAGCTCCTTACCCATATTCGGCCCATTTCAGACAACAGTGCTAAAAAGAGAGAAAAAAACGAGACCACCCTCATATACACAGAAACATACAAGACAAAATATAAAATGTGTATTCAGTAACATACAAAATTATCAAGGGAGGACAGATAAAAGTGAAAGAAAATTATAACAGGACTAAAAAAATACAAGGGTGATAGAATTGCATGTTACCTGTCTCAGTGATTTAGATTCCCCGAAATATTCTGGTAGCGAAGTCAGCTCCTTACCCATATTCGGCCCATTTCAGACAACAGTGCTAAAAAGAGAGAAAAAAACGAGACCACCCTCATATACACAGTAACATACAAGACAAAATATAAAATGTGTATACAGTAACATACAAAATTATCAAGGGAGGACAGATAAAAGTGAAAGAAAATTATAACAGGACTAAAAAAATACAAGGGTGATAGAATTGCATGTTACCTGTCTCAGTGATTTAGATTCCCCGAAATATTCTGGTAGCGAAGTCAGCTCCTTACCCATATTCGGCCCATTTCAGACAACAGTGCTAAAAAGAGAGAAAAAAACGAGACCACCCTCATATACACAGTAACATACAAGACAAAATATAAAATGTGTATACAGTAACATACAAAATTATCAAGGGAGGACAGATAAAAGTGAAAGAAAATTATAACAGGACTAAAAAAATACAAGGGTGATAGAATTGCATGTTACCTGTCTCAGTGATTTAGATTCCCCGAAATATTCTGGTAGCGAAGTCAGCTCCTTACCCATATTCGGCCCATTTCAGACAACAGTGCTAAAAAGAGAGAAAAAAACGAGACCACCCTCATATACACAGTAACATACAAGACAAAATATAAAATGTGTATACAGTAACATGCAAAATTATCAAGGGAGGACAGATAAAAGTGAAAGAAAATTATAACAGGACTAAAAAAATACAAGGGTGATAGAATTGCATGTTACCTGTCTCAGTGATTTAGATTCCCCGAAATATTCTGGTAGCGAAGTCAGCTCCTTACCCATAGTCGGCCCATTTCAGACAACAGTGCTAAAAAGAGAGAAAAAAACGAGACCACCCTCATATACACAGTAACATACAAGACAAAATATAAAATGTGTATACAGTAACATACAAAATTATCAAGGGAGGACAGATAAAAGTAAAAGAAAATTATAACAGGACTAAAAAAATACAAGGGTGATAGAATTGCATGTTACCTGTCTCAGTGATTTAGATTCCCCGAAATATTCTGGTAGCGAAGTCAGCTCCTTACCCATAGTCGGCCCATTTCAGACAACAGTGCTAAAAAGAGAGAAAAAAACGAGACCACCCTCATATACACAGTAACATACAAGACAAAATATAAAATGTGTATACAGTAACATACAAAATTATCAAGGGAGGACAGATAAAAGTGAAAGAAAATTATAACAGGACTAAAAAAATACAAGGGTGATAGAATTGCATGTTACCTGTCTCAGTGATTTAGATTCCCCGAAATATTCTGGTAGCGAAGTCAGCTCCTTACCCATAGTCGGCCCATTTCAGACAACAGTGCTAAAAAGAGAGAAAAAAACGAGACCACCCTCATATACACAATAACATACAAGACAAAATATAAAATGTGTATACAGTAACATACAAAATTATCAAGGGAGGACAGATAAAAGTGAAAGAAAATTATAACAGGACTAAAAAAATACAAGGGTGATAGAATTGCATGTTATCTGTCTCAGTGATTTAGATTCCCCGAAATATTCTGGTAGCGAAGTCAGCTCCTTACCCATATTCGGCCTATTTCAGACAGCAGTGCTAAAAAGAGAGAAAAAACCAGCCCACCCTCATATACACAGTAACATACAAGGCAAAATATAAAATGTGTATACAGTAACATACAAAATTATCAAGGGAGGACAGATAAAAGTGAAAGAAAATTATAACAGGACTAAAAAAAATACAAGGGTGATAGAATTGCATGCTACCTGTCTCAGTGATTTAGATTCCCCGAAATATTCTGGTAGCGAAGTCAGCTCCTTACCCATATTCGGCCCATTTAAGACAGCAGTGCTAAAAAGAGAGAAAAAAACGAGACCACCCTCATATACACAGTAACATACAAGACAAAATATAAAATGTGTATACAGTAACATACAAAATTATCAAGGGAGGACAGATAAAAGTGAAAGAAAATTATAACATTACTAAAAAAATACAAGGGTGATAGAATTGCATGTTACCTGTCTCAGTGATTTAGATTCCCCGAAATATTCTGGTAGCGATGTCAGCTCCTTAGCCATATTCGGCCCATTTCAGACAACAGTGCTAAAAAGAGAGAAAAAAACGAGACCACCCTCATATACACAGTAACATACAAGACAAAATATAAAATGTGTATACAGTAACATACAAAATTATCAAGGGAGGACAGATAAAAGTGAAAGAAAATTATAACAGGACTAAAAAAATACAAGGGTGATAGAATTGCATGTTACCTGTCTTAGTGATTTAGATTCCCCGAAATATTCTGGTAGCGAAGTCAGCTCCTTACCCATATTCGGCCCATTTCAGACAACAGTGCTAAAAAGAGAGAAAAAAACGAGACCACCCTCATATACACAGTAACATACAAGACAAAATATAAAATGTGTATACAGTAACATACAAAATTATCAAGGGAGGACAGATAAAAGTGAAAGAAAATTATAACAGGACTAAAAAAATACAAGGGTGATAGAATTGCATGTTACCTGTCTCAGTGATTTAGATTCCCCGAAATATTCTGGTAGCGAAGTCAGCTCCTTACCCATATTCGGCCCATTTAAGACAACAGTGCTAAAAAGAGAGAAAAAAACGAGACCACCCTCATATACACAGTAACATACAAGACAAAATATAAAATGTGTATACAGTAACATACAAAATTATCAAGGGAAGACAGATACAAGTGAAAGAAAATTATAACAGGACTAAAAAAATACAAGGGTGATAGAATTGCATGTTACCTGTCTCAGTGATTTAGATTCCCCGAAATATTTGGTAGCGAAGTCAGCTCCTTACCCATATTCGGCACATTTAAGACAGCAGTGCTAAAAAGAGAGAAAAAAACGAGACCACCCTCATATACACAGTAACATACAAGACAAAATATAAAATGTGTATACAATAACATACAAAATTATCAAGGGAGGACAGATAAAAGTGAAAGAAAATTATAACAGGACTAAAAAAATACAAGGGTGATAGAATTGCATGTTACCTGTCTCAGTGATTTAGATTCCCCGAAATATTCTGGTAGCGAAGTCAGCTCCTTACCTATATTCGGCCCATTTCAGACAACAGTGCTAAAAAGAGAGAAAAAAACGAGACCACCCTCATATACACAGTAACACACAAGACAAAATATAAAATGTGTATACAGTAACATACAAAATTATCAAGGGAGGAGAGATAAAGTGAATAAAATTATAACAGGACTAAAAAAATACAAGGGTGATAGAATTGCATGTTACCTGTCTCAGTGATTTAGATTCCCCGAAATATTCTGGTAGCGAAGTCAGCTCCTTACCCATATTCGGCCCATTTCAGACAACAGTGCTAAAAAGAGAGAAAAAAACGAGACCACCCTCATATACACAGTAACATACAAGACAAAATATAAAATGTGTATACAGTAACATACAAAATTATCAAGGGAGGACAGATAAAAGTGAAAGAAAATTATAACAGGACTAAAAAAATACAAGGGTGATAGAATTGCATGTTACCTGTCTCAGTGATTTAGATTCCCCCAAATATTCTGGTAGCGAAGTCAGCTCCTTACCCATATTCGGCCCATTTCAGACAACAGTGCTAAAAAGAGAGAAAAAAACGAGACCACCCTCATATACACAGTAACATGCAAGACAAAATATAAAATGTGTATACAGTAACATACAAAATTATCAAGGGAGGACAGATAAAAGTGAAAGAAAATTATAACAGGACTAAAAAATACAAGGGTGATAGAATTGCATGTTACCTGTCTCAGTGATTTAGATTCCCCGAAATATTCTGGTAGCGAAGTCAGCTCCTTAACCATATTCGGCCCATTTCAGACAACAGTGCTAAAAAGAGAGAAAAAAACGAGACCACCCTCATCTACACAGTAACATACATGACAAAATATAAAATGTGTATACAGTAACATACAAAATTATCAAGGGAGGACAGATAAAAGTGAAAGAAAATTATAACAGGACTAAAAAAAATACAGGAGTGATAGAATTGCATGTTACCTGTCTCAGTGGTTTAGATTCCCCGAAATATTCTGGTAGCGAAGTCAGCTCCTTACCCATATTCGGCCCATTTCAGACAACAGTGCTAAAAAGAGAGAAAAAAAAGAGACCATCCTCATATACACAATAACATACAAGGCAAAATATAAAATTTGTATACAGTAACATACAAAATTATCAAGGGAGGACAGATAAAAGAGAAAGAAAATTATAACAGGACTAAAAAAATACAAGGGTGATAGAATTGCATGTTACCTGTCTCAGTGGTTTAGATTCCCCGAAATATTCCGGTAGCGAAGTAGGCTCCTTACCCATATTCGGCCCATTTCAGACAACAGTGCTAAAAAGAGAGAAAAAAACGAGACCACCCTCATATACACAGTAACATACAAAACAAAATATAAAATGTGTATACAGTAACATACAAAATTATCAAGTGAGGACAGATAAAAGTGAAAGAAAATTATAACAGGACTAAAAAAATACAAGGGTGATAGAATTGCATGTTACCTGTCTCAGTGGTTTAGATTTCCCGAAATATTCCGGTAGCGAAGTCAGCTCCTTAGCCATATTCGGCCCATTTCAGACAACAGTGCTAAAAAGAGAGAAAAAAACGAGACCACCCTCATATACACAGTAACATAAAAGACAAAATATAAAATGTGTATACAGTAACATACAAAATTATCAAGGGAGGACAGATAAAAGTGAAAGAAAATTATAACAGCACTAAAAAAATACAAGGGTGATAGAATTGCATGTTACCTGTCTCAGTGGTTTAGATTCCCCGAAATATCTCGGTAGCGAAGTCAGCTCCTTACCCATATTCGGCCCATTTCAGACAACAGTGCTAAAAAGAGAGAAAAAACGAGACCACCCTCATATACACTGTAACATACAAGGCAAAATATAAAATGTGTATACAGTAACATACAAAATTATCAAGTGAGGACAGATAAAAGTGAAAGAAAATTATAACAGGACTAAAAAAAAATACAAGGGTGATAGAATTGCATGTTACCTGTCTCAGTGGTTTAGATTCCCCGAAATATTCTGGTAGCGAAGTCTGCTCCGTACACATTTTCGGCCCATTTCAGACAACAGTGCTAAAAAGAGAGAAAAAACGAGACCACCCTCATATACACAGTAACATACAAGGCAAAATATAAAATGTGTATACAGTAACATACAAAATTATCAAGGGAGGACAGATAAAAGTGAAAGAAAATTATAACAGGATGAAAAAAAATACAAGGGTGAGAGAATTGCATGTTACCTGTCTCAGTGGTTTAGATTCCCCGAAATATTCTGGTAGCGAAGTCAGCTCCTTACCCATATTCGGCCCATTTCAGACAACAGTGCTAAAAAGAGAGAAAAAACGAGACCACCCTCATATACACAGTAACATACAAGGCAAAATATAAAATGTGTATACAGTAACATACAAAATTATCAAGGGAGGACAGATAAAAGTGAAAGAAAATTATAACAGGACTAAAAAAAAATACAATTGTGATAGAATTGCATGTTACCTGTCTCAGTGGTTTAGATTCCCCGAAATGCTCTGGTAGCGAAGTCAGCTCCTTACCCATAATCAGCCCATTTCAGACAACAGTGCTAAAAAGAGAGAAAAAACGAGACCACCCTCATATACACAGTAACATACAAGGCAAAATATAAAATGTGTATACAGTAACATACAAAATTATCAAGTGAGGACAGATAAAAGTGAAAGAAAATTATAACAGGACTAAAAAAAATACAAGGGTGATAGAATTGCATGTTACCTGTCCCAGTGGTTTAAATTCCCCGAAATATTCCGGTAGCTAAGTCTGCTCCGTACAAATATTCGGCCTATTTCAGACAGCAGTGCTAAAAAGAGAGAAAAAACCAGCCCACCCTCATATACACAGTAACATACAAGGCAAAATATAAAATGTGTATACAGTAACATACAAAATTATCAAGGGAGGACAGATAAAAGTGAAAGAAAATTATAACAGGACTAAAAAAAATACAAGGGTGATAGAATTGCATGCTACCTGTCTCAGTGGTTTAGATTCCACGAAATGCTCTGGTAGCGAAGTCAGCTCCTTACCCATATTCGGCCCATTTCAGACAACAGTGCTAAAAAGAGAGAAAAAAACGAGACCACCCTCATATACACAGTAACATACAAGACAAAATATAAAATGTGTATACAGTAACATCCAAAATTATCAAGGGAGGACAGATAAAAGTGAAAGAAAATTATAACAGGACTAAAAAAATACAAGGGTGATAGAATTGCATGTTACCTGTCTCAGTGATTTAGATTCCCCCAAATATTCTGGTAGAGAAGTCAGCTCCTTACCCATATTCGGCCCATTTCAGACAACAGTGCTAAAAAGAGAGAAAAAAACGAGACCACCCTCATATACACAGTAACATACAAGACAAAATATAAAATGTGTATACAGTAACATACAAAATTATCAAGGGAGGACAGATAAAAGTGAAAGAAAATTATAACAGGACTAAAAAAATACAAGGGTGATAGAATTGCATGTTACCTGTCTCAGTGATTTAGATTCCCCGAAATATTCTGGTAGCGAAGTCAGCTCCTTACCCATATTCGGCCCATTTAAGACAGCAGTGCTAAAAAGAGAGAAAAAAACGAGACCACCCTCATATACACAGTAACATACAAGACAAAATATAAAATGTGTATACAGTAACATACAAAATTATCAAGGGAGGACAGATAAAAGTGAAAGAAAATTATAACATTACTAAAAAAATACAAGGGTGATAGAATTGCATGTTACCTGTCTCAGTGATTTAGATTCCCCGAAATATTCTGGTAGCGATGTCAGCTCCTTAGCCATATTCGGCCCATTTCAGACAACAGTGCTAAAAAGAGAGAAAAAAACGAGACCACCCTCATATACACAGTAACATACAAGACAAAATATAAAATGTGTATACAGTAACATACAAAATTATCAAGGGAGGACAGATAAAAGTGAAAGAAAATTATAACAGGACTAAAAAAATACAAGGGTGATAGAATTGCATGTTACCTGTCTTAGTGATTTAGATTCCCCGAAATATTCTGGTAGCGAAGTCAGCTCCTTACCCATATTCGGCCCATTTCAGACAACAGTGCTAAAAAGAGAGAAAAAAAGGAGACCACCCTCATATACACAGTAACATACAAGACAAAATATAAAATGTGTATACAGTAACATACAAAATTATCAAGGGAGGACAGATAAAAGTGAAAGAAAATTATAACAGGACTAAAAAAATACAAGGGTGATAGAATTGCATGTTACCTGTCTCAGTGATTTAGATTCCCCGAAATATTCTGGTAGCGAAATCAGCTCCTTAGCCATATTCGGCCCATTTCAGACAACAGTGCTAAAAAGAGAGAAAAAAACGAGACCACCCTCATATACACAGTAACATACAAGACAAAATATAAAATGTGTATACAGTAACATACAAAATTATCAAGGGAGGACAGATAAAAATGAAAGAAAATTATAACAGGACTAAAAAAATACAAGGATGATAGAATTGCATGTTACCTGTCTCAGTGATTTAGATTCCCCGAAATATTCTGGTAGCGAAGTCAGCTCCTTACCCATATTCGGCCCATTTCAGACAACAGTGCTAAAAAGAGAGAAAAAAACGAGACCACCCTCATATACACAGAAACATACAAGACAAAATATAAAATGTGTATTCAGTAACATACAAAATTATCAAGGGAGGACAGATAAAAGTGAAAGAAAATTATAACAGGACTAAAAAAATACAAGGGTGATAGAATTGCATGTTACCTGTCTCAGTGATTTAGATTCCCCGAAATATTCTGGTAGCGAAGTCAGCTCCTTACCCATATTCGGCCCATTTCAGACAACAGTGCTAAAAAGAGAGAAAAAAACGAGACCACCCTCATATACACAGTAACATACAAGACAAAATATAAAATGTGTATACAGTAACATACAAAATTATCAAGGGAGGACAGATAAAAGTGAAAGAAAATTATAACAGGACTAAAAAAATACAAGGGTGATAGAATTGCATGTTACCTGTCTCAGTGATTTAGATTCCCCGAAATATTCTGGTAGCGAAGTCAGCTCCTTACCCATATTCGGCCCATTTCAGACAACAGTGCTAAAAAGAGAGAAAAAAACGAGACCACCCTCATATACACAGTAACATACAAGACAAAATATAAAATGTGTATACAGTAACATCCAAAATTATCAAGGGAGGACAGATAAAAGTGAAAGAAAATTATAACAGGACTAAAAAAATACAAGGGTGATAGAATTGCATGTTACCTGTCTCAGTGATTTAGATTCCCCGAAATATTCTGGTAGAGAAGTCAGCTCCTTACCCATATTCGGCCCATTTCAGACAACAGTGCTAAAAAGAGAGAAAAAAACGAGACCACCCTCATATACACAGTAACATACAAGACAAAATATAAAATGTGTATACAGAAACATACAAAATTATCAAGGGAGGACAGATAAAAGTGAAAGAAAATTATAACAGGACTAAAAAAATACAAGGGTGATAGAATTGCATGTTACCTGTCTCAGTGATTTAGATTCCCCGAAATATTCTGGTAGCGAAGTCAGCTCCTTACCCATATTCGGCCCATTTAAGACAGCAGTGCTAAAAAGAGAGAAAAAAACGAGACCACCCTCATATACACAGTAACATACAAGACAAAATATAAAATGTGTATACAGTAACATACAAAATTATCAAGGGAGGACAGATAAAAGTGAAAGAAAATTATAACATTACTAAAAAAATACAAGGGTGATAGAATTGCATGTTACCTGTCTCAGTGATTTAGATTCCCCGAAATATTCTGGTAGCGATGTCAGCTCCTTAGCCATATTCGGCCCATTTCAGACAACAGTGCTAAAAAGAGAGAAAAAAACGAGACCACCCTCATATACACAGTAACATACAAGACAAAATATAAAATGTGTATACAGTAACATACAAAATTATCAAGGGAGGACAGATAAAAGTGAAAGAAAATTATAACAGGACTAAAAAAATACAAGGGTGATAGAATTGCATGTTACCTGTCTTAGTGATTTAGATTCCCCGAAATATTCTGGTAGCGAAGTCAGCTCCTTACCCATATTCGGCCCATTTCAGACAACAGTGCTAAAAAGAGAGAAAAAAAGGAGACCACCCTCATATACACAGTAACATACAAGACAAAATATAAAATGTGTATACAGTAACATACAAAATTATCAAGGGAGGACAGATAAAAGTGAAAGAAAATTATAACAGGACTAAAAAAATACAAGGGTGATAGAATTGCATGTTACCTGTCTCAGTGATTTAGATTCCCCGAAATATTCTGGTAGCGAAATCAGCTCCTTAGCCATATTCGGCCCATTTCAGACAACAGTGCTAAAAAGAGAGAAAAAAACGAGACCACCCTCATATACACAGTAACATACAAGACAAAATATAAAATGTGTATACAGTAACATACAAAATTATCAAGGGAGGACAGATAAAAATGAAAGAAAATTATAACAGGACTAAAAAAATACAAGGATGATAGAATTGCATGTTACCTGTCTCAGTGATTTAGATTCCCCGAAATATTCTGGTAGCGAAGTCAGCTCCTTACCCATATTCGGCCCATTTCAGACAACAGTGCTAAAAAGAGAGAAAAAAACGAGACCACCCTCATATACACAGAAACATACAAGACAAAATATAAAATGTGTATTCAGTAACATACAAAATTATCAAGGGAGGACAGATAAAAGTGAAAGAAAATTATAACAGGACTAAAAAAATACAAGGGTGATAGAATTGCATGTTACCTGTCTCAGTGATTTAGATTCCCCGAAATATTCTGGTAGCGAAGTCAGCTCCTTACCCATATTCGGCCCATTTCAGACAACAGTGCTAAAAAGAGAGAAAAAAACGAGACCACCCTCATATACACAGTAACATACAAGACAAAATATAAAATGTGTATACAGTAACATACAAAATTATCAAGGGAGGACAGATAAAAGTGAAAGAAAATTATAACAGGACTAAAAAAATACAAGGGTGATAGAATTGCATGTTACCTGTCTCAGTGATTTAGATTCCCCGAAATATTCTGGTAGCGAAGTCAGCTCCTTACCCATATTCGGCCCATTTCAGACAACAGTGCTAAAAAGAGAGAAAAAAACGAGACCACCCTCATATACACAGTAACATACAAGACAAAATATAAAATGTGTATACAGTAACATACAAAATTATCAAGGGAGGACAGATAAAAGTGAAAGAAAATTATAACAGGACTAAAAAAATACAAGGGTGATAGAATTGCATGTTACCTGTCTCAGTGATTTAGATTCCCCGAAATATTCTGGTAGCGAAGTCAGCTCCTTACCCATATTCGGCCCATTTCAGACAACAGTGCTAAAAAGAGAGAAAAAAACGAGACCACCCTCATATACACAGTAACATACAAGACAAAATATAAAATGTGTATACAGTAACATGCAAAATTATCAAGGGAGGACAGATAAAAGTGAAAGAAAATTATAACAGGACTAAAAAAATACAAGGGTGATAGAATTGCATGTTACCTGTCTCAGTGATTTAGATTCCCCGAAATATTCTGGTAGCGAAGTCAGCTCCTTACCCATAGTCGGCCCATTTCAGACAACAGTGCTAAAAAGAGAGAAAAAAACGAGACCACCCTCATATACACAGTAACATACAAGACAAAATATAAAATGTGTATACAGTAACATACAAAATTATCAAGGGAGGACAGATAAAAGTAAAAGAAAATTATAACAGGACTAAAAAAATACAAGGGTGATAGAATTGCATGTTACCTGTCTCAGTGATTTAGATTCCCCGAAATATTCTGGTAGCGAAGTCAGCTCCTTACCCATAGTCGGCCCATTTCAGACAACAGTGCTAAAAAGAGAGAAAAAAACGAGACCACCCTCATATACACAGTAACATACAAGACAAAATATAAAATGTGTATACAGTAACATACAAAATTATCAAGGGAGGACAGATAAAAGTGAAAGAAAATTATAACAGGACTAAAAAAATACAAGGGTGATAGAATTGCATGTTACCTGTCTCAGTGATTTAGATTCCCCGAAATATTCTGGTAGCGAAGTCAGCTCCTTACCCATAGTCGGCCCATTTCAGACAACAGTGCTAAAAAGAGAGAAAAAAACGAGACCACCCTCATATACACACTAACATACAAGACAAAATATAAAATGTGTATACAGTAACATAGAAAATTATCAAGGGAGGACAGATAAAAGTGAAAGAAAATTATAACAGGACTAAAAAAATACAAGGGTGATAGAATTGCATGTTACCTGTCTCAGTGATTTAGATTCCCCGAAATATTCTGGTAGCGAAGTCAGCTCCTTACCCATATTCGGCCTATTTCAGACAGCAGTGCTAAAAAGAGAGAAAAAACCAGCCCACCCTCATATACACAGTAACATACAAGGCAAAATATAAAATGTGTATACAGTAACATACAAAATTATCAAGGGAGGACAGATAAAAGTGAAAGAAAATTATAACAGGACTAAAAAAAATACAAGGGTGATAGAATTGCATGCTACCTGTCTCAGTGGTTTAGATTCCACGAAATGCTCTGGTAGCGAAGTCAGCTCCTTACCCATATTCGGCCCATTTCAGACAACAGTGCTAAAAAGAGAGAAAAAACGAGACCACCCTCATATACACAGTAACATACAAGACAAAATATAAAATGTGTATACAGTAACATCCAAAATTATCAAGGGAGGACAGATAAAAGTGAAAGAAAATTATAACAGGACTAAAAAAATACAAGGGTGATAGAATTGCATGTTACCTGTCTCAGTGATTTAGATTCCCCCAAATATTCTTGTAGAGAAGTCAGCTCCTTACCCATATTCGGCCCATTTCAGACAACAGTGCTAAAAAGAGAGAAAAAAACGAGACCACCCTCATATACACAGTAACATACAAGACAAAATATAAAATGTGTATACAGTAACATACAAAATTATCAAGGGAGGACAGATAAAAGTGAAAGAAATTATAACAGGACTAAAAAAATACAAGGGTGATAGAATTGCATGTTACCTGTCTCAGTGATTTAGATTCCCCGAAATATTCTGGTAGCGAAGTCAGCTCCTTACCCATATTCGGCCCATTTAAGACAGCAGTGCTAAAAAGAGAGAAAAAAACGAGACCACCCTCATATACACAGTAACATACAAGACAAAATATAAAATGTGTATACAGTAACATACAAAATTATCAAGGGAGGACAGATAAAAGTGAAAGAAAATTATAACATTACTAAAAAAATACAAGGGTGATAGAATTGCATGTTACCTGTCTCAGTGATTTAGATTCCCCGAAATATTCTGGTAGCGATGTCAGCTCCTTAGCCATATTCGGCCCATTTCAGACAACAGTGCTAAAAAGAGAGAAAAAAACGAGACCACCCTCATATACACAGTAACATACAAGACAAAATATAAAATGTGTATACAGTAACATACAAAATTATCAAGGGAGGACAGATAAAAGTGAAAGAAAATTATAACAGGACTAAAAAAATACAAGGGTGATAGAATTGCATGTTACCTGTCTTAGTGATTTAGATTCCCCGAAATATTCTGGTAGCGAAGTCAGCTCCTTACCCATATTCGGCCCATTTCAGACAACAGTGCTAAAAAGAGAGAAAAAAAGGAGACCACCCTCATATACACAGTAACATACAAGACAAAATATAAAATGTGTATACAGTAACATACAAAATTATCAAGGGAGGACAGATAAAAGTGAAAGAAAATTATAACAGGACTAAAAAAATACAAGGGTGATAGAATTGCATGTTACCTGTCTCAGTGATTTAGATTCCCCGAAATATTCTGGTAGCGAAATCAGCTCCTTAGCCATATTCGGCCCATTTCAGACAACAGTGCTAAAAAGAGAGAAAAAAACGAGACCACCCTCATATACACAGTAACATACAAGACAAAATATAAAATGTGTATACAGTAACATACAAAATTATCAAGGGAGGACAGATAAAAATGAAAGAAAATTATAACAGGACTAAAAAAATACAAGGATGATAGAATTGCATGTTACCTGTCTCAGTGATTTAGATTCCCCGAAATATTCTGGTAGCGAAGTCAGCTCCTTACCCATATTCGGCCCATTTCAGACAACAGTGCTAAAAAGAGAGAAAAAAACGAGACCACCCTCATATACACAGAAACATACAAGACAAAATATAAAATGTGTATTCAGTAACATACAAAATTATCAAGGGAGGACAGATAAAAGTGAAAGAAAATTATAACAGGACTAAAAAAATACAAGGGTGATAGAATTGCATGTTACCTGTCTCAGTGATTTAGATTCCCCGAAATATTCTGGTAGCGAAGTCAGGTCCTTACCCATATTCGGCCCATTTCAGACAACAGTGCTAAAAAGAGAGAAAAAAACGAGACCACCCTCATATACACAGTAACATACAAGACAAAATATAAAATGTGTATACAGTAACATACAAAATTATCAAGGGAGGACAGATAAAAGTGAAAGAAAATTATAACAGGACTAAAAAAATACAAGGGTGATAGAATTGCATGTTACCTGTCTCAGTGATTTAGATTCCCCGAAATATTCTGGTAGCGAAGTCAGCTCCTTACCCATATTCGGCCCATTTCAGACAACAGTGCTAAAAAGAGAGAAAAAAACGAGACCACCCTCATATACACAGTAACATACAAGACAAAATATAAAATGTGTATACAGTAACATACAAAATTATCAAGGGAGGACAGATAAAAGTGAAAGAAAATTATAACAGGACTAAAAAAATACAAGGGTGATAGAATTGCATGTTACCTGTCTCAGTGATTTAGATTCCCCGAAATATTCTGGTAGCGAAGTCAGCTCCTTACCCATATTCGGCCCATTTCAGACAACAGTGCTAAAAAGAGAGAAAAAAACGAGACCACCCTCATATACACAGTAACATACAAGACAAAATATAAAATGTGTATACAGTAACATGCAAAATTATCAAGGGAGGACAGATAAAAGTGAAAGAAAATTATAACAGGACTAAAAAAATACAAGGGTGATAGAATTGCATGTTACCTGTCTCAGTGATTTAGATTCCCCGAAATATTCTGGTAGCGAAGTCAGCTCCTTACCCATAGTCGGCCCATTTCAGACAACAGTGCTAAAAAGAGAGAAAAAAACGAGACCACCCTCATATACACAGTAACATACAAGACAAAATATAAAATGTGTATACAGTAACATACAAAATTATCAAGGGAGGACAGATAAAAGTAAAAGAAAATTATAACAGGACTAAAAAAATACAAGGGTGATAGAATTGCATGTTACCTGTCTCAGTGATTTAGATTCCCCGAAATATTCTGGTAGCGAAGTCAGCTCCTTACCCATAGTCGGCCCATTTCAGACAACAGTGCTAAAAAGAGAGAAAAAAACGAGACCACCCTCATATACACAGTAACATACAAGACAAAATATAAAATGTGTATACAGTAACATACAAAATTATCAAGGGAGGACAGATAAAAGTGAAAGAAAATTATAACAGGACTAAAAAAATACAAGGGTGATAGAATTGCATGTTACCTGTCTCAGTGATTTAGATTCCCCGAAATATTCTGGTAGCGAAGTCAGCTCCTTACCCATAGTCGGCCCATTTCAGACAACAGTGCTAAAAAGAGAGAAAAAAACGAGACCACCCTCATATACACAATAACATACAAGACAAAATATAAAATGTGTATACAGTAACATACAAAATTATCAAGGGAGGACAGATAAAAGTGAAAGAAAATTATAACAGGACTAAAAAAATACAAGGGTGATAGAATTGCATGTTACCTGTCTCAGTGATTTAGATTCCCCGAAATATTCTGGTAGCGAAGTCAGCTCCTTACCCATATTCGGCCCATTTCAGACAACAGAGCTAAAAAGAGAGAAAAAAACGAGACCACCCTCATATACACAGTAACATACAAGACAAAATATAAAATGTGTATACAGTAACATACAAAATTATCAAGGGAGGACAGATAAAAGTGAAAGAAAATTATAACAGGACTAAAAAAATACAAGGGTGATAGAATTGCATGTTACCTGTCTCAGTGATTTAGATTCCCCGAAATATTCTGGTAGCGAAGTCAGCTCCTTACCCATATTCGGCCCATTTAAGACAACAGTGCTAAAAAGAGAGAAAAAAACGAGACCACCCTCATATACACAGTAACATACAAGACAAAATATAAAATGTGTATACAGTAACATACAAAATTATCAAGGGAGGACAGATAAAAGTGAAAGAAAATTATAACAGGACTAAAAAAATACAAGGGTGATAGAATTGCATGTTACCTGTCTCAGTGATTTAGATTCCCCGAAATATTCTGGTGGCGAAGTCAGCTCCTTACCCATATTCGGCCCATTTCAGACAACAGTGCTAAAAAGAGAGAAAAAAACGAGACCACCCTCATATACACAGTAACATACAAGACAAAATATAAAATGTGTATACAGTAACATACAAAATTATCAAGGGAGGACAGATAAAAGTGAAAGAAAATTATAACAGGACTAAAAAAATACAAGGGTGATAGAATTGCATGTTACCTGTCTCAGTGATTTAGATTCCCCGAAATATTCTGGTAGCGAAGTCAGCTCCTTACCCATATTCGGCCCATTTCAGACAACAGTGCTAAAAAGAGAGAAAAAAACGAGACCACCCTCATATACACAGTAACATACAAGACAAAATATAAAATGTGTATACAGTAACATACAAAATTATCAAGGGAGGACAGATAAAAGTGAAAGAAAATTATAACAGGACTAAAAAAATACAAGGATGATAGAATTGCATGTTACCTGTCTCAGTGATTTAGATTCCCCGAAAAATTCTGGTAGCGAAGTCAGCTCCTTACCCATATTCGGCCCATTTCAGACAACAGTGCTAAAAAGAGAGAAAAAAACGAGACCACCCTCATATACACAGTAACATACAAGACAAAATATAAAATGTGTATACAGTAACATACAAAATTATCAAGAGAGGACAGATAAAAGGGAAAGAAAATTATAACAGGACTAAAAAAATACAAGGGTGATAGAATTGCATGTTACCTGTCTCAGTGATTTAGATTCCCCGAAATATTCTGGTAGCGAAGTCAGCTCCTTACCCATATTCGGCCCATTTAAGACAGCAGTGCTAAAAAGAGAGAAAAAAACGAGACCACCCTCATATACACAGTAACATACAAGACAAAATATAAAATGTGTATACAGTAACATACAAAATTATCAAGGGAGGACAGATAAAAGTGAAAGAAAATTATAACAGGACTAAAAAAATACAAGGGTGATAGAATTGCATGTTACCTGTCTCAGTGATTTAGATTCCCCGAAATATTCTGGTAGCGAAGTCAGCTCCTTACCCATAGTCGGCCCATTTCAGACAACAGTGCTAAAAAGAGAGAAAAAAACGAGACCACCCTCATATACACAATAACATACAAGACAAAATATAAAATGTGTATACAGTAACATACAAAATTATCAAGGGAGGACAGATAAAAGTGAAAGAAAATTATAACAGGACTAAAAAAATACAAGGGTGATAGAATTGCATGTTACCTGTCTCAGTGATTTAGATTCCCCGAAATATTCTGGTAGCGAAGTCAGCTCCTTACCCATATTCGGCCCATTTCAGACAACAGAGCTAAAAAGAGAGAAAAAAACGAGACCACCCTCATATACACAGTAACATACAAGACAAAATATAAAATGTGTATACAGTAACATACAAAATTATCAAGGGAGGACAGATAAAAGTGAAAGAAAATTATAACAGGACTAAAAAAATACAAGGGTGATAGAATTGCATGTTACCTGTCTCAGTGATTTAGATTCCCCGAAATATTCTGGTAGCGAAGTCAGCTCCTTACCCATATTCGGCCCATTTAAGACAACAGTGCTAAAAAGAGAGAAAAAAACGAGACCACCCTCATATACACAGTAACATACAAGACAAAATATAAAATGTGTATACAGTAACATACAAAATTATCAAGGGAGGACAGATAAAAGTGAAAGAAAATTATAACAGGACTAAAAAAATACAAGGGTGATAGAATTGCATGTTACCTGTCTCAGTGATTTAGATTCCCCGAAATATTCTGGTGGCGAAGTCAGCTCCTTACCCATATTCGGCCCATTTCAGACAACAGTGCTAAAAAGAGAGAAAAAAACGAGACCACCCTCATATACACAGTAACATACAAGACAAAATATAAAATGTGTATACAGTAACATACAAAATTATCAAGGGAGGACAGATAAAAGTGAAAGAAAATTATAACAGGACTAAAAAAATACAAGGGTGATAGAATTGCATGTTACCTGTCTCAGTGATTTAGATTCCCCGAAATATTCTGGTAGCGAAGTCAGCTCCTTACCCATATTCGGCCCATTTCAGACAACAGTGCTAAAAAGAGAGAAAAAAACGAGACCACCCTCATATACACAGTAACATACAAGACAAAATATAAAATGTGTATACAGTAACATACAAAATTATCAAGGGAGGACAGATAAAAGTGAAAGAAAATTATAACAGGACTAAAAAAATACAAGGATGATAGAATTGCATGTTACCTGTCTCAGTGATTTAGATTCCCCGAAAAATTCTGGTAGCGAAGTCAGCTCCTTACCCATATTCGGCCCATTTCAGACAACAGTGCTAAAAAGAGAGAAAAAAACGAGACCACCCTCATATACACAGTAACATACAAGACAAAATATAAAATGTGTATACAGTAACATACAAAATTATCAAGAGAGGACAGATAAAAGGGAAAGAAAATTATAACAGGACTAAAAAAATACAAGGGTGATAGAATTGCATGTTACCTGTCTCAGTGATTTAGATTCCCCGAAATATTCTGGTAGCGAAGTCAGCTCCTTACCCATATTCGGCCCATTTAAGACAGCAGTGCTAAAAAGAGAGAAAAAAACGAGACCACCCTCATATACACAGTAACATACAAGACAAAATATAAAATGTGTATACAGTAACATACAAAATTATCAAGGGAGGACAGATAAAAGTGAAAGAAAATTATAACATTACTAAAAAAATACAAGGGTGATAGAATTGCATGTTACCTGTCTCAGTGATTTAGATTCCCCGAAATATTCTGGTAGCGATGTCAGCTCCTTAGCCATATTCGGCCCATTTCAGACAACAGTGCTAAAAAGAGAGAAAAAAACGAGACCACCCTCATATACACAGTAACATACAAGACAAAATATAAAATGTGTATACAGTAACATACAAAATTATCAAGGGAGGACAGATAAAAGTGAAAGAAAATTATAACAGGACTAAAAAAATACAAGGGTGATAGAATTGCATGTTACCTGTCTTAGTGATTTAGATTCCCCGAAATATTCTGGTAGCGAAGTCAGCTCCTTACCCATATTCGGCCCATTTCAGACAACAGTGCTAAAAAGAGAGAAAAAAAGGAGACCACCCTCATATACACAGTAACATACAAGACAAAATATAAAATGTGTATACAGTAACATACAAAATTATCAAGGGAGGACAGATAAAAGTGAAAGAAAATTATAACATTACTAAAAAAATACAAGGGTGATAGAATTGCATGTTACCTGTCTCAGTGATTTAGATTCCCCGAAATATTCTGGTAGCGATGTCAGCTCCTTAGCCATATTCGGCCCATTTCAGACAACAGTGCTAAAAAGAGAGAAAAAAACGAGACCACCCTCATATACACAGTAACATACAAGACAAAATATAAAATGTGTATACAGTAACATACAAAATTATCAAGGGAGGACAGATAAAAGTGAAAGAAAATTATAACAGGACTAAAAAAATACAAGGGTGATAGAATTGCATGTTACCTGTCTTAGTGATTTAGATTCCCCGAAATATTCTGGTAGCGAAGTCAGCTCCTTACCCATATTCGGCCCATTTCAGACAACAGTGCTAAAAAGAGAGAAAAAAAGGAGACCACCCTCATATACACAGTAACATACAAGACAAAATATAAAATGTGTATACAGTAACATACAAAATTATCAAGGGAGGACAGATAAAAGTGAAAGAAAATTATAACAGGACTAAAAAAATACAAGGGTGATAGAATTGCATGTTACCTGTCTCAGTGATTTAGATTCCCCGAAATATTCTGGTAGCGAAATCAGCTCCTTAGCCATATTCGGCCCATTTCAGACAACAGTGCTAAAAAGAGAGAAAAAAACGAGACCACCCTCATATACACAGTAACATACAAGACAAAATATAAAATGTGTATACAGTAACATACAAAATTATCAAGGGAGGACAGATAAAAATGAAAGAAAATTATAACAGGACTAAAAAAATACAAGGTTGATAGAATTGCATGTTACCTGTCTCAGTGATTTAGATTCCCCGAAATATTCTGGTAGCGAAGTCAGCTCCTTACCCATATTCGGCCCATTTCAGACAACAGTGCTAAAAAGAGAGAAAAAAACGAGACCACCCTCATATACACAGAAACATACAAGACAAAATATAAAATGTGTATTCAGTAACATACAAAATTATCAAGGGAGGACAGATAAAAGTGAAAGAAAATTATAACAGGACTAAAAAAATACAAGGGTGATAGAATTGCATGTTACCTGTCTCAGAGATTTAGATTCCCCGAAATATTCTGGTAGCGAAGTCAGCTCCTTACCCATATTCGGCCCATTTCAGACAACAGTGCTAAAAAGAGAGAAAAAAACGAGACCACCCTCATATACACAGTAACATACAAGACAAAATATAAAATGTGTATACAGTAACATACAAAATTATCAAGGGAGGACAGATAAAAGTGAAAGAAAATTATAACAGGACTAAAAAAATACAAGGGTGATAGAATTGCATGTTACCTGTCTCAGTGATTTAGATTCCCCGAAATATTCTGGTAGCGAAGTCAGCTCCTTACCCATATTCGGCCCATTTCAGACAACAGTGCTAAAAAGAGAGAAAAAAACGAGACCACCCTCATATACACAGTAACATACAAGACAAAATATAAAATGTGTATACAGTAACATACAAAATTATCAAGGGAGGACAGATAAAAGTGAAAGAAAATTATAACAGGACTAAAAAAATACAAGGGTGATAGAATTGCATGTTACCTGTCTCAGTGATTTAGATTCCCCGAAATATTCTGGTAGCGAAGTCAGCTCCTTACCCATATTCGGCCCATTTCAGACAACAGTGCTAAAAAGAGAGAAAAAAACGAGACCACCCTCATATACACAGTAACATACAAGACAAAATATAAAATGTGTATACAGTAACATGCAAAATTATCAAGGGAGGACAGATAAAAGTGAAAGAAAATTATAACAGGACTAAAAAAATACAAGGGTGATAGAATTGCATGTTACCTGTCTCAGTGATTTAGATTCCCCGAAATATTCTGGTAGCGAAGTCAGCTCCTTACCCATAGTCGGCCCATTTCAGACAACAGTGCTAAAAAGAGAGAAAAAAACGAGACCACCCTCATATACACAGTAACATACAAGACAAAATATAAAATGTGTATACAGTAACATACAAAATTATCAAGGGAGGACAGATAAAAGTAAAAGAAAATTATAACAGGACTAAAAAAATACAAGGGTGATAGAATTGCATGTTACCTGTCTCAGTGATTTAGATTCCCCGAAATATTCTGGTAGCGAAGTCAGCTCCTTACCCATAGTCGGCCCATTTCAGACAACAGTGCTAAAAAGAGAGAAAAAAACGAGACCACCCTCATATACACAGTAACATACAAGACAAAATATAAAATGTGTATACAGTAACATACAAAATTATCAAGGGAGGACAGATAAAAGTGAAAGAAAATTATAACAGGACTAAAAAAATACAAGGGTGATAGAATTGCATGTTACCTGTCTCAGTGATTTAGATTCCCCGAAATATTCTGGTAGCGAAGTCAGCTCCTTACCCATAGTCGGCCCATTTCAGACAACAGTGCTAAAAAGAGAGAAAAAAACGAGACCACCCTCATATACACAATAACATACAAGACAAAATATAAAATGTGTATACAGTAACATACAAAATTATCAAGGGAGGACAGATAAAAGTGAAAGAAAATTATAACAGGACTAAAAAAATACAAGGGTGATAGAATTGCATGTTACCTGTCTCAGTGATTTAGATTCCCCGAAATATTCTGGTAGCGAAGTCAGCTCCTTACCCATATTCGGCCCATTTCAGACAACAGAGCTAAAAAGAGAGAAAAAAACGAGACCACCCTCATATACACAGTAACATACAAGACAAAATATAAAATGTGTATACAGTAACATACAAAATTATCAAGGGAGGACAGATAAAAGTGAAAGAAAATTATAACAGGACTAAAAAAATACAAGGGTGATAGAATTGCATGTTACCTGTCTCAGTGAATTAGATTCCCCGAAATATTCTGGTAGCGAAGTCAGCTCCTTACCCATATTCGGCCCATTTAAGACAACAGTGCTAAAAAGAGAGAAAAAAACGAGACCACCCTCATATACACAGTAACATACAAGACAAAATATAAAATGTGTATACAGTAACATACAAAATTATCAAGGGAGGACAGATAAAAGTGAAAGAAAATTATAACAGGACTAAAAAAATACAAGGGTGATAGAATTGCATGTTACCTGTCTCAGTGATTTAGATTCCCCGAAATATTCTGGTGGCGAAGTCAGCTCCTTACCCATATTCGGCCCATTTCAGACAACAGTGCTAAAAAGAGAGAAAAAAACGAGACCACCCTCATATACACAGTAACATACAAGACAAAATATAAAATGTGTATACAGTAACATACAAAATTATCAAGGGAGGACAGATAAAAGTGAAAGAAAATTATAACAGGACTAAAAAAATACAAGGGTGATAGAATTGCATGTTACCTGTCTCAGTGATTTAGATTCCCCGAAATATTCTGGTAGCGAAGTCAGCTCCTTACCCATATTCGGCCCATTTCAGACAACAGTGCTAAAAAGAGAGAAAAAAACGAGACCACCCTCATATACACAGTAACATACAAGACAAAATATAAAATGTGTATACAGTAACATACAAAATTATCAAGGGAGGACAGATAAAAGTGAAAGAAAATTATAACAGGACTAAAAAAATACAAGGATGATAGAATTGCATGTTACCTGTCTCAGTGATTTAGATTCCCCGAAATATTCTGGTAGCGAAGTCAGCTCCTTACCCATATTCGGCCCATTTCAGACAACAGTGCTAAAAAGAGAGAAAAAAACGAGACCACCCTCATATACACAGTAACATACAAGACAAAATATAAAATGTGTATACAGTAACATACAAAATTATCAAGGGAGGACAGATAAAAGTGAAAGAAAATTATAACAGGACTAAAAAAATACAAGGGTGATAGAATTGCATGTTACCTGTCTCAGTGATTTAGATTCCCCGAAATATTCTAGTAGCGAAGTCAGCTCCTTACCCATAGTCGGCCCATTTCAGACAACAGTGCTAAAAAGAGAGAAAAAAACGAGACCACCCTCATATACACAGTAACATACAAGACAAAATATAAAATGTGTATACAGTAACATACAAAATTATCAAGGGAGGACAGATAAAAGTGAAAGAAAATTATAACAGGACTAAAAAAATACAAGGGTGATAGAATTGCATGTTACCTGTCTCAGTGATTTAGATTCCCCGAAATATTCTGGTAGCGAAGTCAGCTCCTTACCCATAGTCGGCCCATTTCAGACAACAGTGCTAAAAAGAGAGAAAAAAACGAGACCACCCTCATATATACAATAACATACAAGACAAAATATAAAATGTGTATACAGTAACATACAAAATTATCAAGGGAGGACAGATAAAAGTGAAAGAAAATTATAACAGGACTAAAAAAATACAAGGGTGATAGAATTGCATGTTACCTGTCTCAGTGATTTAGATTCCCCGAAATATTCTGGTAGCGAAGTCAGCTCCTTACCCATATTCGGCCCATTTCAGACAACAGAGCTAAAAAGAGAGAAAAAAACGAGACCACCCTCATATACACAGTAACATACAAGACAAAATATAAAATGTGTATACAGTAACATACAAAATTATCAAGGGAGGACAGATAAAAGTGAAAGAAAATTATAACAGGACTAAAAAAATACAAGGGTGATAGAATTGCATGTTACCTGTCTCAGTGATTTAGATTCCCCGAAATATTCTGGTAGCGAAGTCAGCTCCTTACCCATATTCGGCCCATTTAAGACAACAGTGCTAAAAAGAGAGAAAAAAACGAGACCACCCTCATATACACAGTAACATACAAGACAAAATATAAAATGTGTATACAGTAACATACAAAATTATCAAGGGAGGACAGATAAAAGTGAAAGAAAATTATAACAGGACTAAAAAAATACAAGGGTGATAGAATTGCATGTTACCTGTCTCAGTGATTTAGATTCCCCGAAATATTCTGGTAGCGAAGTCAGCTCCTTACCCATATTCGGCCCTTTTCAGACAACAGTGCTAAAAAGAGAGAAAAAAACGAGACCACCCTCATATACACAGTAACATACAAGACAAAATATAAAATGTGTATACAGTAACATACAAAATTATCAAGGGAGGACAGATAAAAGTGAAAGAAAATTATAACAGGACTAAAAAAATACAAGGGTGATAGAATTGCATGTTACCTGTCTCAGTGATTTAGATTCCCCGAAATATTCTGGTAGCGAAGTCAGCTCCTTACCCATATTCGGCCCATTTAAGACAACAGTGCTAAAAAGAGAGAAAAAAACGAGACCACCCTCATATACACAGTAACATACAAGACAAAATATAAAATGTGTATACAGTAACATACAAAATTATCAAGGGAGGACAGATAAAAGTGAAAGAAAATTATAACAGGACTAAAAAAATACAAGGGTGATAGAATTGCATGTTACCTGTCTCAGTGATTTAGATTCCCCGAAATATTCTGGTAGCGAAGTCAGCTCCTTACCCATATTCGGCCCATTTAAGACAACAGTGCTAAAAAGAGAGAAAAAAACGAGACCACCCTCATATACACAGTAACATACAAGACAAAATATAAAATGTGTATACAGTAACATACAAAATTATCAAGGGAGGACAGATAAAAGTGAAAGAAAATTATAACAGGACTAAAAAAATACAAGGGTGATAGAATTGCATGTTACCTGTCTCAGTGATTTAGATTCCCCGAAATATTCTGGTGGCGAAGTCAGCTCCTTACCCATATTCGGCCCATTTCAGACAACAGTGCTAAAAAGAGAGAAAAAAACGAGACCACCCTCATATACACAGTAACATACAAGACAAAATATAAAATGTGTATACAGTAACATACAAAATTATCAAGGAAGGACAGATAAAAGTGAAAGAAAATTATAACAGGACTAAAAAAATACAAGGGTGATAGAATTGCATGTTACCTGTCTCAGTGATTTAGATTCCCCGAAATATTCTGGTAGCGAAGTCAGCTCCTTACCCATATTCGGCCCATTTCAGACAACAGTGCTAAAAAGAGAGAAAAAAACGAGACCACCCTCATATACACAGTAACATACAAGACAAAATATAAAATGTGTATTCAGTAACATACAAAATTATCAAGGGAGGACAGATAAAAGTGAAAGAAAATTATAACAGGACTAAAAAAATACAAGGGTGATAGAATTGCATGTTACCTGTCTCAGTGATTTAGATTCCCCGAAATATTCTGGTAGCGAAGTCAGCTCCTTACCCATAGTCGGCCCATTTCAGACAACAGTGCTAAAAAGAGAGAAAAAAACGAGACCACCCTCATATATACAATAACATACAAGACAAAATATAAAATGTGTATACAGTAACATACAAAATTATCAAGGGAGGACAGATAAAAGTGAAAGAAAATTATAACAGGACTAAAAAAATACAAGGGTGATAGAATTGCATGTTACCTGTCTCAGTGATTTAGATTCCCCGAAATATTCTGGTAGCGAAGTCAGCTCCTTACCCATATTCGGCCCATTTCAGACAACAGAGCTAAAAAGAGAGAAAAAAAACGAGACCACCCTCATATACACAGTAACATACAAGACAAAATATAAAATGTGTATACAGTAACATACAAAATTATCAAGGGAGGACAGATAAAAGTGAAAGAAAATTATAACAGGACTAAAAAAATACAAGGGTGATAGAATTGCATGTTACCTGTCTCAGTGATTTAGATTCCCCGAAATATTCTGGTAGCGAAGTCAGCTCCTTAGCCATATTCGGCCCATTTCAGACAACAGTGCTAAAAAGAGAGAAAAAAACGAGACCACCCTCATATACACAGTAACATACAAGACAAAATATAAAATGTGTATACAGTAACATACAAAATTATCAAGGAAGGACAGATAAAAGTGAAAGAAAATTATAACAGGACTAAAAAAATACAAGGGTGATAGAATTGCATGTTACCTGTCTCAGTGATTTAGATTCCCCGAAATATTCTGGTAGCGAAGTCAGCTCCTTACCCATATTCGGCCCATTTCAGACAACAGTGCTAAAAAGAGAGAAAAAAACGAGACCACCCTCATATACACAGTAACATACAAGACAAAATATAAAATGTGTATTCAGTAACATACAAAATTATCAAGGGAGGACAGATAAAAGTGAAAGAAAATTATAACAGGACTAAAAAAATACAAGGGTGATAGAATTGCATGTTACCTGTCTCAGTGATTTAGATTCCCCGAAATATTCTGGTAGCGAAGTCAGCTCCTTACCCATATTCGGCCCATTTCAGACAACAGTGCTAAAAAGAGAGAAAAAAACGAGACCACCCTCATATACACAGTAACATACAAGACAAAATATAAAATGTGTATACAGTAACATACAAAATTATCAAGGGAGGACAGATAAAAGTGAAAGAAAATTATAACAGGACTAAAAAAATACAAGGATGATAGAATTGCATGTTACCTGTCTCAGTGATTTAGATTCCCCGAAATATTCTGGTAGCGAAGTCAGCTCCTTACCCATATTCGGCCCATTTCAGACAACAGTGCTAAAAAGAGAGAAAAAAACGAGACCACCCTCATATACACAGTAACATACAAGACAAAATATAAAATGTGTATACAGTAACATACAAAATTATCAAGGGAGGACAGATAAAAGTGAAAGAAAATTATAACAGGACTAAAAAAATACAAGGGTGATAGAATTGCATGTTACCTGTCTCAGTGATTTAGATTCCCCGAAATATTCTGGTAGCGAAGTCAGCTCCTTACCCATAGTCGGCCCATTTCAGACAACAGTGCTAAAAAGAGAGAAAAAAACGAGACCACCCTCATATACACAGTAACATACAAGACAAAATATAAAATGTGTATACAGTAACATACAAAATTATCAAGGGAGGACAGATAAAAGTGAAAGAAAATTATAACAGGACTAAAAAAATACAAGGGTGATAGAATTGCATGTTACCTGTCTCAGTGATTTAGATTCCCCGAAATATTCTGGTAGCGAAGTCAGCTCCTTACCCATAGTCGGCCCATTTCAGACAACAGTGCTAAAAAGAGAGAAAAAAACGAGACCACCCTCATATATACAATAACATACAAGACAAAATATAAAATGTGTATACAGTAACATACAAAATTATCAAGGGAGGACAGATAAAAGTGAAAGAAAATTATAACAGGACTAAAAAAATACAAGGGTGATAGAATTGCATGTTACCTGTCTCAGTGATTTAGATTCCCCGAAATATTCTGGTAGCGAAGTCAGCTCCTTACCCATATTCGGCCCATTTCAGACAACAGAGCTAAAAAGAGAGAAAAAAAACGAGACCACCCTCATATACACAGTAACATACAAGACAAAATATAAAATGTGTATACAGTAACATACAAAATTATCAAGGGAGGACAGATAAAAGTGAAAGAAAATTATAACAGGACTAAAAAAATACAAGGGTGATAGAATTGCATGTTACCTGTCTCAGTGATTTAGATTCCCCGAAATATTCTGGTAGCGAAGTCAGCTCCTTACCCATATTCGGCCCATTTAAGACAGCAGTGCTAAAAAGAGAGAAAAAAACGAGACCACCCTCATATACACAGTAACATACAAGACAAAATATAAAATGTGTATACAGTAACATACAAAATTATCAAGGGAGGACAGATAAAAGTGAAAGAAAATTATAACAGGACTAAAAAAATACAAGGGTGATAGAATTGCATGTTACCTGTCTCAGTGATTTAGATTCCCCGAAATATTCTGGTAGCGAAGTCAGCTCCTTAGCCATATTCGGCCCATTTCAGACAACAGTGCTAAAAAGAGAGAAAAAACGAGACCACCCTCATATACACAGTAACATACAAGAAAAAATATAAAATGTGTATACAGTAACATACAAAATTATCAAGGGAGGACAGATAAAAGTGAAAGAAAATTATAACAGGACTAAAAAAATACAAGGGTGATAGAATTGCATGTTACCTGTCTCAGTGATTTAGATTCCCCGAAATATTCTGGTAGCGAAGTCAGCTCCTTACCCATATTCGGCCCATTTCAGACAACAGAGCTAAAAAGAGAGAAAAAAACGAGACCACCCTCATATACACAGTAACATACAAGACAAAATATAAAATGTGTATACAGTAACATACAAAATTATCAAGGGAGGACAGATAAAAGTGAAAGAAAATTATAACAGGACTAAAAAAATACAAGGGTGGTAGAATTGCATGTTACCTGTCTCAGTGATTTAGATTCCCCGAAATATTCTGGTAGCGAAGTCAGCTCCTTACCCATATTCGGCCCATTTAAGACAACAGTGCTAAAAAGAGAGAAAAAAACGAGACCACCCTCATATACACAGTAACATACAAGACAAAATATAAAATGTGTATACAGTAACATACAAAATTATCAAGGGAGGACAGATAAAAGTGAAAGAAAATTATAACAGGACTAAAAAAATACAAGGGTGATAGAATTGCATGTTACCTGTCTCAGTGATTTAGATTCCCCGAAATATTCTGGTAGCGAAGTCAGCTCCTTACCCATATTCGGCCCATTTCAGACAACAGTGCTAAAAAGAGAGAAAAAAACGAGACCACCCTCATATACACAGTAACATACAAGAGAAAATATAAAATGTGTATACAGTAACATACAAAATTATCAAGGGAGGACAGATAAAAGTGAAAGAAAATTATAACAGGACTAAAAAAATACAAGGGTGATAGAATTGCATGTTACCTGTCTCAGTGATTTAGATTCCCCGAAATATTCTGGTAGCGAAGTCAGCTCCTTACCCATATTCGGCCCATTTAAGACAGCAGTGCTAAAAAGAGAGAAAAAAACGAGACCACCCTCATATACACAGTAACATACAAGACAAAATATAAAATGTGTATACAGTAACATACAAAATTATCAATGGAGGACAGATAAAAGTGAAAGAAAATTATAACAGGACTAAAAAAATACAAGGGTGATAGAATTGCATGTTACCTGTCTCAGTGATTTAGATTCCCCGAAATATTCTGGTAGCGAAGTCAGCTCCTTAGCCATATTCGGCCCATTTCAGACAACAGTGCTAAAAAGAGAGAAAAAAACGAGACCACCCTCATATACACATTAACATACAAGAAAAAATATAAAATGTGTATACAGTAACATACAAAATTATCAAGGGAGGACAGATAAAAGTGAAAGAAAATTATAACATTACTAAAAAAATACAAGGGTGATAGAATTGCATGTTACCTGTCTCAGTGATTTAGATTCCCCGAAATATTCTGGTAGCGAAGTCAGCTCCTTACCCATATTCGGCCCATTTCAGACAACAGTGCTAAAAAGAGAGAAAAAAACGAGACCACCCTCATATACACAGTAACATACAAGACAAAATATAAAATGTGTATACAGTAACATACAAAATTATCAAGGGAGGACAGATAAAAGTGAAAGAAAATTATAACAGGACTAAAAAAATACAAGGGTGATAGAATTGCATGTTACCTGTCTCAGTGATTTAGATTCCCCGAAATATTCTGGTAGCGAAGTCAGCTCCTTAGCCATATTCGGCCCATTTCAGACAACAGTGCTAAAAAGAGAGAAAAAAAAGAGACCACCCTCATATACACAGTAACATACAAGACAAAATATAAAATGTGTATACAGTAACATACAAAATTATCAAGGGAGGACAGATAAAAGTGAAAGAAAATTATAACAGGACTAAAAAAATACAAGGGTGATAGAATTGCATGTTACCTGTCTCAGTGATTTAGATTCCCCGAAATATTCTGGTAGCGAAGTCAGCTCCTTACCCATATTCGGCCCATTTCAGACAACAGTGCTAAAAAGAGAGAAAAAAACGAGACCACCCTCATATACACAGTAACATACAAGACAAAATATAAAATGTGTATACAGTAACATACAAAATTATCAAGGGAGGACAGATAAAAGTGAAAGAAAATTATAACAGGACTAAAAAAATACAAGGGTGATAGAATTGCATGTTACCTGTCTCAGTGATTTAGATTCCCCGAAATATTCTGGTAGCGAAGTCAGCTCCTTACCCATATTCGGCCCATTTCAGACAACAGTGCTAAAAAGAGAGAAAAAAACGAGACCACCCTCATATACACAGTAACATACAAGACAAAATATAAAATGTGTATACAGTAACATACAAAATTATCAAGGGAGGACAGATAAAAGTGAAAGAAAATTATAACAGGACTAAAAAAATACAAGGGTGATAGAATTGCATGTTACCTGTCTCAGTGATTTAGATTCCCCGAAATATTCTGGTAGCGAAGTCAGCTCCTTACCCATAGTCGGCCCATTTCAGACAACAGTGCTAAAAAGAGAGAAAAAAACGAGACCACCCTCATATACACAGTAACATACAAGACAAAATATAAAATGTGTATACAGTAACATACAAAAATATCAAGGGAGGACAGATAAAAGTGAAAGAAAATTATAACAGGACTAAAAAAATACAAGGGTGATAGAATTGCATGTTACCTGTCTCAGTGATTTAGATTCCCCGAAATATTCTGGTAGCGAAGTCAGCTCCTTACCCATATTCGGCCCATTTCAGACAACAGTGCTAAAAAGAGAGAAAAAAACGAGACCACCCTCATATACACAGTAACATACAAGACAAAATATAAAATGTGTATACAGTAACATACAAAATTATCAAGGGAGGACAGATAAAAGTGAAAGAAAATTATAACAGGACTAAAAAAATAGAAGGGTGATAGAATTGCATGTTACCTGTCTCAGTGATTTAGATTCCCCGAAATATTCTGGTAGCGAAGTCAGCTCCATACCCATATTCGGCCCATTTAAGACAACAGTGCTAAAAAGAGAGAAAAAAACGAGACCACCCTCATATACACAGTAACATACAAGACAAAATATAAAATGTGTATACAGTAACATACAAAATTATCAAGGGAGGACAGATAAAAGTGAAAGAAAATTATAACAGGACTAAAAAAATACAAGGGTGATAGAATTGCATGTTACCTGTCTCAGTGATTTAGATTCCCCGAAATATTCTGGTAGCGAAGTCAGCTCCTTACCCATATTCGGCCCATTTCAGACAACAGTGCTAAAAAGAGAGAAAAAAACGAGACCACCCTCATATACACAGTAACATACAAGACAAAATATAAAATGTGTATACAGTAACATACAAAATTATCAAGGGAGGACAGATAAAAGTGAAAGAAAATTATAACAGGACTAAAAAAATACAAGGGTGATAGAATTGCATGTTACCTGTCTCAGTGATTTAGATTCCCCGAAATATTCTGGTAGCGAAGTCAGCTCCTTACCCATATTCGGCCCATTTAAGACAACAGTGCTAAAAAGAGAGAAAAAAACGAGACCACCCTCATATACACAGTAACATACAAGACAAAATATAAAATGTGTATACAGTAACATACAAAATTATCAAGGGAGGACAGATAAAAGTGAAAGAAAATTATAACAGGACTAAAAAAATACAAGGGTGATAGAATTCATGTTACCTGTCTCAGTGATTTAGATTCCCCGAAATATTCTGGTGGCGAAGTCAGCTCCTTACCCATATTCGGCCCATTTCAGACAACAGTGCTAAAAAGAGAGAAAAAAACGAGACCACCCTCATATACACAGTAACATACAAGACAAAATATAAAATGTGTATACAGTAACATACAAAATTATCAAGGGAGGACAGATAAAAGTGAAAGAAAATTATAACAGGACTAAAAAAATACAAGGGTGATAGAATTGCATGTTACCTGTCTCAGTGATTTAGATTCCCCGAAATATTCTGGTAGCGAAGTCAGCTCCTTACCCATATTCGGCCCATTTCAGACAACAGTGCTAAAAAGAGAGAAAAAAACGAGACCACCCTCATATACACAGTAACATACAAGACAAAATATAAAATGTGTATACAGTAACATACAAAATTATCAAGGGAGGACAGATAAAAGTGAAAGAAAATTATAACAGGACTAAAAAAATACAAGGGTGATAGAATTGCATGTTACCTGTCTCAGTGATTTAGATTCCCCGAAGTATTCTGGTAGCGAAGTCAGCTCCTTACCCATAGTCGGCCCATTTCAGACAACAGTGCTAAAAAGAGAGAAAAAAACGAGACCACCCTCATATACACAGTAACATACAAGACAAAATATAAAATGTGTATACAGTAACATACAAAAATATCAAGGGAGGACAGATAAAAGTGAAAGAAAATTATAACAGGACTAAAAAAATACAAGGGTGATAGAATTGCATGTTACCTGTCTCAGTGATTTAGATTCCCCGAAATATTCTGGTAGCGAAGTCAGCTCCTTACCCATATTCGGCCCATTTCAGACAACAGTGCTAAAAAGAGAGAAAAAAACGAGACCACCCTCATATACACAGTAACATACAAGACAAAATATAAAATGTGTATACAGTAACATACAAAATTATCAAGGGAGGACAGATAAAAGTGAAAGAAAATTATAACAGGACTAAAAAAATACAAGGGTGATAGAATTGCATGTTACCTGTCTCAGTGATTTAGATTCCCCGAAATATTCTGGTAGCGAAGTCAGCTCCTTACCCATATTCGGCCCATTTCAGACAACAGTGCTAAAAAGAGAGAAAAAACGAGACCACCCTCATATACACAGTAACATACAAGACAAAATATAAAATGTGTATACAGTAACATACAAAATTATCTAGGGAGGACAGATAAAAGTGAAAGAAAATTATAACAGGACTAAAAAAATACAAGGGTGATAGAATTGCATGTTACCTGTCTCAGTGATTTAGATTCCCCGAAATATTCTGGTAGCGAAGACAGCTCCTTACCCATATTCGGCCCATTTCAGACAACAGTGCTAAAAAGAGAGAAAAAAAACGAGACCACCCTCATATACACAGTAACATACAAGACAAAATATAAAATGTGTATTCAGTAACATAAAAAATTATCAAGGGAGGACAGATAAAAGTGAAAGAAAATTATAACAGGACTAAAAAAATACAAGGGTGATAGAATTGCATGTTACCTGTCTCTCTGATTTAGATTCCCCGAAATATTCTGGTAGCGAAGTCAGCTCCTTACCCATATTCGGCCCATTTCAGACAACAGTGCTAAAAAGAGAGAAAAAAACGAGACCTCCCTCATATACACAGTAACATACAAGACAAAATATAAAATGTGTATACAGTAACATACAAAATTATCAAGGGAGGACAGATAAAAGTGAAAGAAAATTATAACAGGACTAAAAAAATACAAGGGTGATAGAATTGCATGTTACCTGTCTCAGTGATTTAGATTCCCCGAAATATTCTGGTAGCGAAGTCAGCTCCTTAGCCATATTCGGCCCATTTCAGACAACAGTGCTAAAAAGAGAGAAAAAAACGAGACCACCCTCATATACACAGTAACATACAAGACAAAATATAAAATGTGTATACAGTAACATACAAAATTATCAAGGGAGGACAGATAAAAGTGAAAGAAAATTATAACAGGACTAAAAAATACAAGGGTGATAGAATTGCATGTTACCTGTCTCAGTGATTTAGATTCCCCGAAATATTCTGGTAGCGAAGTCAGCTCCTTACCCATAGTCGGCCCATTTCAGACAACAGTGCTAAAAAGAGAGAAAAAAACGAGACCACCCTCATATACACAGTAACATACAAGACAAAATATAAAATGTGTATACAGTAACATACAAAATTATCAAGGGAGGAGAGATAAAAGTGAAAGAAAATTATAACAGGACTAAAAAAATAGAAGGGTGATAGAATAGCATGTTACCTGTCTCAGTGATTTAGATTCCCCGAAATATTCTGGTAGCGAAGTCAGCTCCTTACCCATATTCGGCCCATTTAAGACAACAGTGCTAAAAAGAGAGAAAAAAACGAGACCACCCTCATATACACAGTAACATACAAGACAAAATATAAAATGTGTATACAGTAACATACAAAATTATCAAGGGAGGACAGATAAAAGTGAAAGAAAGTTATAACAGGACTAAAAAAATACAAGGGTGATAGAATTGCATGTTACCTGTCTCAGTGATTTAGATTCCCCGAAATATTCTGGTAGCGAAGTCAGCTCCTTACCCATATTCGGCCCATTTCAGACAACAGTGCTAAAAAGAGAGAAAAAAACGAGACCACCCTCATATACACAGTAACATACAAGACAAAATATAAAATGTGTATACAGTAACATACAAAATTATCAAGGGAGGACAGATAAAAGTGAAAGAAAATTATAACAGGACTAAAAAAATACAAGGGTGATAGAATTGCATGTTACCTGTCTCAGTGATTTAGATTCCCCGAAATATTCTGGTAGCGAAGTCAGCTCCTTACCCATATTCGGCCCATTTCAGACAACAGTGCTAAAAAGAGAGAAAAAACGAGACCACCCTCATATACACAGTAACATACAAGACAAAATATAAAATGTGTATACAGTAACATACAAAATTATCAAGGGAGGACAGATAAAAGTGAAAGAAAATTATAACAGGACTAAAAAAATACAAGGGTGATAGAATTGCATGTTACCTGTCTCAGTGATTTAGATTCCCCGAAATATTCTGGTAGCGAAGACAGCTCCTTACCCATATTCGGCCCATTTCAGACAACAGTGCTAAAAAGAGAGAAAAAAACGAGACCACCCTCATATACACAGTAACATACAAGACAAAATATAAAATGTGTATACAGTAACATACAAAATTATCAAGGGAGGAGAGATAAAAGTGAAAGAAAATTATAACAGGACTAAAAAAATAGAAGGGTGATAGAATAGCATGTTACCTGTCTCAGTGATTTAGATTCCCCGAAATATTCTGGTAGCGAAGTCAGCTCCTTACCCATATTCGGCCCATTTAAGACAACAGTGCTAAAAAGAGAGAAAAAAACGAGACCACCCTCATATACACAGTAACATACAAGACAAAATATAAAATGTGTATACAGTAACATACAAAATTATCAAGGGAGGACAGATAAAAGTGAAAGAAAATTATAACAGGACTAAAAAAATACAAGGGTGATAGAATTGCATGTTACCTGTCTCAGTGATTTAGATTCCCCGAAATATTCTGGTAGCGAAGTCAGCTCCTTACCCATATTCGGCCCATTTCAGACAACAGTGCTAAAAAGAGAGAAAAAAACGAGACCACCCTCATATACACAGTAACATACAAGACAAAATATAAAATGTGTATACAGTAACATACAAAATTATCAAGGGAGGACAGATAAAAGTGAAAGAAAATTATAACAGGACTAAAAAAATACAAGGGTGATAGAATTGCATGTTACCTGTCTCAGTGATTTAGATTCCCCGAAATATTCTGGTAGCGAAGTCAGCTCCTTACCCATATTCGGCCCATTTCAGACAACAGTGCTAAAAAGAGAGAAAAAACGAGACCACCCTCATATACACAGTAACATACAAGACAAAATATAAAATGTGTATACAGTAACATACAAAATTATCAAGGGAGGACAGATAAAAGTGAAAGAAAATTATAACAGGACTAAAAAAATACAAGGGTGATAGAATTGCATGTTACCTGTCTCAGTGATTTAGATTCCCTGAAATATTCTGGTAGCGAAGACAGCTCCTTACCCATATTCGGCCCATTTCAGACAACAGTGCTAAAAAGAGAGAAAAAAACGAGACCACCCTCATATACACAGTAACATACAAGACAAAATATAAAATGTGTATTCAGTAACATAAAAAATTATCAAGGGAGGACAGATAAAAGTGAAAGAAAATTATAACAGGACTAAAAAAATACAAGGGTGATAGAATAGCATGTTACCTGTCTCTGTGATTTAGATTCCCCGAAATATTCTGGTAGCGAAGTCAGCTCCTTACCCATATTCGGCCCATTTCAGACAACAGTGCTAAAAAGAGAGAAAAAAACGAGACCACCCTCATATACACAGTAACATACAAGACAAAATATAAAATGTGTATACAGTAACATACAAAATTATCAAGGGAGGACAGATAAAAGTGAAAGAAAATTATAACAGGACTAAAAAAATACAAGGGTGATAGAATTGCATGTTACCTGTCTCAGTGATTTAGATTCCCCGAAATATTCTGGTAGCGAAGTCAGCTCCTTAGCCATATTCGGCCCATTTCAGACAACAGTGCTAAAAAGAGAGAAAAAAACGAGACCACCCTCATATACACAGTAACATACAAGACAAAATATAAAATGTGTATACAGTAACATACAAAATTATCAAGGGAGGACAGATAAAAGTGAAAGAAAATTATAACAGGACTAAAAAAATACAAGGGTGATAGAATTGCATGTTACCTGTCTCAGTGATTTAGATTCCCCGAAATATTCTGGTAGCGAAGTCAGCTCCTTACCCATATTCGGCCCACTTCAGACAACAGTGCTAAAAAGAGAGAAAAAAACGAGACCACCCTCATATACACAGTAACATACAAGACAAAATATAAAATGTGTATTCAGTAACATACAAAATTATCAAGGGAGGACAGATAAAAGTGAAAGAAAATTATAACAGGACTAAAAAAATACAAGGGTGATAGAATTGCATGTTACCTGTCTCAGTGATTTAGATTCCCCGAAATATTCTGGTAGCGAAGTCAGCTCCTTACCCATATTCGGCCCATTTCAGACAACAGTGCTAAAAAGAGAGAAAAAAACGAGACCACCCTCATATACACAGTAACATACAAGACAAAATATAAAATGTGTATACAGTAACATACAAAATTATCAAGGGAGGACAGATAAAAGTGAAAGAAAATTATAACAGGACTAAAAAAATACAAGGGTGATAGAATTGCATGTTACCTGTCTCAGTGATTTAGATTCCCCGAAATATTCTGGTAGCGAAGTCAGCTCCTTAGCCATATTCGGCCCATTTCAGACAACAGTGCTAAAAAGAGAGAAAAAAACGAGACCACCCTCATATACACAGTAACATACAAGACAAAATATAAAATGTGTATACAGTAACATACAAAATTATCAAGGGAGGACAGATAAAAGTGAAAGAAAATTATAACAGGACTAAAAAATACAAGGGTGATAGAATTGCATGTTACCTGTCTCAGTGATTTAGATTCCCCGAAATATTCTGGTAGCGAAGTCAGCTCCTTACCCATAGTCGGCCCATTTCAGACAACAGTGCTAAAAAGAGAGAAAAAAACGAGACCACCCTCATATACACAGTAACATACAAGACAAAATATAAAATGTGTATACAGTAACATACAAAATTATCAAGGGAGGAGAGATAAAAGTGAAAGAAAATTATAACAGGACTAAAAAAATAGAAGGGTGATAGAATAGCATGTTACCTGTCTCAGTGATTTAGATTCCCCGAAATATTCTGGTAGCGAAGTCAGCTCCTTACCCATATTCGGCCCATTTAAGACAACAGTGCTAAAAAGAGAGAAAAAAACGAGACCACCCTCATATACACAGTAACATACAAGACAAAATATAAAATGTGTATACAGTAACATACAAAATTATCAAGGGAGGACAGATAAAAGTGAAAGAAAATTATAACAGGACTAAAAAAATACAAGGGTGATAGAATTGCATGTTACCTGTCTCAGTGATTTAGATTCCCCGAAATATTCTGGTAGCGAAGTCAGCTCCTTACCCATATTCGGCCCATTTCAGACAACAGTGCTAAAAAGAGAGAAAAAAACGAGACCACCCTCATATACACAGTAACATACAAGACAAAATATAAAATGTGTATACAGTAACATACAAAATTATCAAGGGAGGACAGATAAAAGTGAAAGAAAATTATAACAGGACTAAAAAAATACAAGGGTGATAGAATTGCATGTTACCTGTCTCAGTGATTTAGATTCCCCGAAATATTCTGGTAGCGAAGTCAGCTCCTTACCCATATTCGGCCCATTTCAGACAACAGTGCTAAAAAGAGAGAAAAAACGAGACCACCCTCATATACACAGTAACATACAAGACAAAATACAAAATGTGTATACAGTAACATACAAAATTATCAAGGGAGGACAGATAAAAGTGAAAGAAAATTATAACAGGACTAAAAAAATACAAGGGTGATAGAATTGCATGTTACCTGTCTCAGTGATTTAGATTCCCCGAAATATTCTGGTAGCGAAGACAGCTCCTTACCCATATTCGGCCCATTTCAGACAACAGTGCTAAAAAGAGAGAAAAAAACGAGACCACCCTCATATACACAGTAACATACAAGACAAAATATAAAATGTGTATACAGTAACATACAAAATTATCAAGGGAGGAGAGATAAAAGTGAAAGAAAATTATAACAGGACTAAAAAAATAGAAGGGTGATAGAATAGCATGTTACCTGTCTCAGTGATTTAGATTCCCCGAAATATTCTGGTAGCGAAGTCAGCTCCTTACCCATATTCGGCCCATTTAAGACAACAGTGCTAAAAAGAGAGAAAAAAACGAGACCACCCTCATATACACAGTAACATACAAGACAAAATATAAAATGTGTATACAGTAACATACAAAATTATCAAGGGAGGACAGATAAAAGTGAAAGAAAATTATAACAGGACTAAAAAAATACAAGGGTGATAGAATTGCATGTTACCTGTCTCAGTGATTTAGATTCCCCGAAATATTCTGGTAGCGAAGTCAGCTCCTTACCCATATTCGGCCCATTTCAGACAACAGTGCTAAAAAGAGAGAAAAAAACGAGACCACCCTCATATACACAGTAACATACAAGACAAAATATAAAATGTGTATACAGTAACATACAAAATTATCAAGGGAGGACAGATAAAAGTGAAAGAAAATTATAACAGGACTAAAAAAATACAAGGGTGATAGAATTGCATGTTACCTGTCTCAGTGATTTAGATTCCCCGAAATATTCTGGTAGCGAAGTCAGCTCCTTACCCATATTCGGCCCATTTCAGACAACAGTGCTAAAAAGAGAGAAAAAACGAGACCACCCTCATATACACAGTAACATACAAGACAAAATATAAAATGTGTATACAGTAACATACAAAATTATCAAGTGAGAACAGATAAAAGTGAAAGAAAATTATAACAGGACTAAAAAAATACAAGGGTGATAGAATTGCATGTTACCTGTCTCAGTGATTTAGATTCCCCGAAATATTCTGGTAGCGAAGACAGCTCCTTACCCATATTCGGCCCATTTCAGACAACAGTGCTAAAAAGAGAGAAAAAAACGAGACCACCCTCATATACACAGTAACATACAAGACAAAATATAAAATGTGTATTCAGTAACATAAAAAATTATCAAGGGAGGACAGATAAAAGTGAAAGAAAATTATAACAGGACTAAAAAAATACAAGGGTGATAGAATAGCATGTTACCTGTCTCTGTGATTTAGATTCCCCGAAATATTCTGGTAGCGAAGTCAGCTCCTTACCCATATTCGGCCCATTTCAGACAACAGTGCTAAAAAGAGAGAAAAAAACGAGACCACCCTCATATACACAGTAACATACAAGACAAAATATAAAATGTGTATACAGTAACATACAAAATTATCAAGGGAGGACAGATAAAAGTGAAAGAAAATTATAACAGGACTAAAAAAATACAAGGGTGATAGAATTGCATGTTACCTGTCTCAGTGATTTAGATTCCCCGAAATATTCTGGTAGCGAAGTCAGCTCCTTAGCCATATTCGGCCCATTTCAGACAACAGTGCTAAAAAGAGAGAAAAAAACGAGACCACCCTCATATACACAGTAACATACAAGACAAAATATAAAATGTGTATACAGTAACATACAAAATTATCAAGGGAGGACAGATAAAAGTGAAAGAAAATTATAACAGGACTAAAAAAATACAAGGGTGATAGAATTGCATGTTACCTGTCTCAGTGATTTAGATTCCCCGAAATATTCTGGTAGCGAAGTCAGCTCCTTACCCATATTCGGCCCACTTCAGACAACAGTGCTAAAAAGAGAGAAAAAAACGAGACCACCCTCATATACACAGTAACATACAAGACAAAATATAAAATGTGTATTCAGTAACATACAAAATTATCAAGGGAGGACAGATAAAAGTGAAAGAAAATTATAACAGGACTAAAAAAATACAAGGGTGATAGAATTGCATGTTACCTGTCTCAGTGATTTAGATTCCCCGAAATATTCTGGTAGCGAAGTCAGCTCCTTACCCATATTCGGCCCATTTCAGACAACAGTGCTAAAAAGAGAGAAAAAAACGAGACCACCCTCATATACACAGTAACATACAAGACAAAATATAAAATGTGTATACAGTAACATACAAAATTATCAAGGGAGGACAGATAAAAGTGAAAGAAAATTATAACAGGACTAAAAAAATACAAGGGTGATAGAATTGCATGTTACCTGTCTCAGTGATTTAGATTCCCCGAAATATTCTGGTAGCGAAGTCAGCTCCTTACCCATATTCGGCCCATTTCAGACAACAGTGCTAAAAAGAGAGAAAAAACGAGACCACCCTCATATACACAGTAACATACAAGACAAAATATAAAATGTGTATACAGTAACATACAAAATTATCAAGGGAGGACAGATAAAAGTGAAAGAAAATTATAACAGGACTAAAAAAATACAAGGGTGATAGAATTGCATGTTACCTGTCTCAGTGATTTAGATTCCCCGAAATATTCTGGTAGCGAAGACAGCTCCTTACCCATATTCGGCCCATTTCAGACAACAGTGCTAAAAAGAGAGAAAAAAACGAGACCACCCTCATATACACAGTAACATACAAGACAAAATATAAAATGTGTATACAGTAACATACAAAATTATCAAGGGAGGACAGATAAAAGTGAAAGAAAATTATAACAGGACTAAAAAAATACAAGGGTGATAGAATTGCATGTTACCTGTCTCAGTGATTTAGATTCCCCGAAATATTCTGGTAGCGAAGTCAGCTCCTTAGCCATATTCGGCCCATTTCAGACAACAGTGCTAAAAAGAGAGAAAAAAACGAGACCACCCTCATATACACAGTAACATACAAGACAAAATATAAAATGTGTATACAGTAACATACAAAATTATCAAGGGAGGACAGATAAAAGTGAAAGAAAATTATAACAGGACTAAAAAAATACAAGGGTGATAGAATTGCATGTTACCTGTCTCAGTGATTTAGATTCCCCGAAATATTCTGGTAGCGAAGTCAGCTCCTTACCCATATTCGGCCCACTTCAGACAACAGTGCTAAAAAGAGAGAAAAAAACGAGACCACCCTCATATACACAGTAATATACAAGACAAAATATAAAATGTGTATTCAGTAACATACAAAATTATCAAGGGAGGACAGATAAAAGTGAAAGAAAATTATAACAGGACTAAAAAAATACAAGGGTGATAGAATTGCATGTTACCTGTCTCAGTGATTTAGATTCCCCGAAATATTCTGGTAGCGAAGTCAGCTCCTTACCCATATTCGGCCCATTTCAGACAACAGTGCTAAAAAGAGAGAAAAAAACGAGACCACCCTCATATACACAGTAACATACAAGACAAAATATAAAATGTGTATACAGTAACATACAAAATTATCAAGGGAGGACAGATAAAAGTGAAAGAAAATTATAACAGGACTAAAAAAATACAAGGGTGATAGAATTGCATGTTACCTGTCTCAGTGATTTAGATTCCCCGAAATATTCTGGTAGCGAAGTCAGCTCCTTACCCATATTCGGCCCATTTCAGACAACAGTGCTAAAAAGAGAGAAAAAAACGAGACCACCCTCATATACACAGTAACATACAAGACAAAATATAAAATGTGTATACAGTAACATACAAAATTATCAAGGGAGGACAGATAAAAGTGAAAGAAAATTATAACAGGACTAAAAAAATACAAGGGTGATAGAATTGCATGTTACCTGTCTCAGGGATTTAGATTCCCCGAAATATTCTGGTAGCGAAGTTAGCTCCTTACCCATAGTCGGCCCATTTCAGACAACAGTGCTAAAAAGAGAGAAAAAAACGAGACCACCCTCATATACACAGTAACATACAAGACAAAATATAAAATGTGTATACAGTAACATACAAAATTATCAAGGGAGGACAGATAAAAGTGAAAGAAAATTATAACAGGACAAATAAAATACAAGGGTGATAGAATTGCATGTTACCTGTCTCAGTGATTTAGATTCCCCGAAATATTCTGGTAGCGAAGTCAGCTCCTTACCCATATTCGGCCCATTTCAGACAACAGTGCTAAAAAGAGAGAAAAAAACGAGACCACCCTCATATGCACAGTAACATACAAGACAAAATATAAAATGTGTATACAGTAACATACAAAATTATCAAGGGAGGACAGATAAAAGTGAAAGAAATAATAACAGGACTAAAAAAATACATGGGTGATAGAATTGCATGTTACCTGTCTCAGTGATTTAGATTCCCCGAAAGATTCTGGTAGCGAAGTCAGCTCCTTACCCATATTCGGCCCATTTAAGACAACAGTGCTAAAAAGAGAGAAAAAAACGAGACCACCCTCATATACACAGTAACATACAAGACAAAATATAAAATGTGTATACAGTAACATACAAAATTATCAAGGGAGGACAGATAAAAGTGAAAGAAAATTATAACAGGACTAAAAAAATACAAGGGTGATAGAATTGCATGTTACCTGTCTCAGTGATTTAGATTCCCCGAAATATTCTGGTAGCGAAGTCAGCTCCTTACCCATATTCGGCCCATTTCAGACAACAGTGCTAAAAAGAGAGAAAAAAACGAGACCACCCTCATATACACAGTAACATACAAGACAAAATATAAAATGTGTATATAGTAACATACAAAATTATCAAGGGAGGACAGATAAAAGTGAAAGAAAATTACAACAGGACTAAAAAAATACAAGGGTGATAGAATTGCATGTTACCTGTCTCAGTGATTTAGATTCCCCGAAATATTCTGGTAGCGAAGTCAGCTCCTTACCCATATTCGGCCCATTTAAGACAGCAGTGCTAAAAAGAGAGAAAAAAACGAGACCACCCTCATATACACAGTAACATACAAGACAAAATATAAAATGTGTATACAGTAACATACAAAATTATCAAGGGAGGACAGATAAAAGTGAAAGAAAATTATAACAGGACTAAAAAAATACAAGGGTGATAGAATTGCATGTTACCTGTCTCAGTGATTTAGATTCCCCGAAATATTCTGGTAGCGAAGTCAGCTCCTTAGCCATATTCGGCCCATTTCAGACAACAGTGCTAAAAAGAGAGAAAAAAACGAGACCACCCTCATATACACAGTAACATACAAGACAAAATATAAAATGTGTATACAGTAACATACAAAATTATCAAGGGATGACAGATAAAAGTGAAAGAAAATTATAACAGGACTAAAAAAATACAAGGGTGATAGAATTGCATGTTACCTGTCTCAGTGATTTAGATTCCCCGAAATATTCTGGTAGCGAAGTCAGCTCCTTACCCATATTCGGCCCATTTCAGACAACAGTGCTAAAAAGAGAGAAAAAAACGAGACCACCCTCATATACACAGTAACATACAAGACAAAATATAAAATGTGTATTCAGTAACATACAAAATTATCAAGGGAGGACAGATAAAAGTGAAAGAAAATTATAACAGGACTAAAAAAATACAAGGGTGATAGAATTGCATGTTACCTGTCTCAGTGATTTAGATTCCCCGAAATATTCTGGTAGCGAAGTCAGCTCCTTAGCCATATTCGGCCCATTTCAGACAACAGTGCTAAAAAGAGAGAAAAAAACGAGACCACCCTCATATACACAGTAACATACAAGACAAAATATAAAATGTGTATACAGTAACATACAAAATTATCAAGGGAGGACAGATAAAAGTGAAAGAAAATTATAACAGGACTAAAAAAATACAAGGGTGATAGAATTGCATGTTACCTGTCTCAGTGATTTAGATTCCCCGAAATATTCTGGTAGCGAAGTCAGCTCCTTACCCATATTCGGCCCATTTCAGACAACAGTGCTAAAAAGAGAGAAAAAAACGAGACCACCCTCATATACACAGTAACATACAAGACAAAATATAAAATGTGTATTCAGTAACATACAAAATTATCAAGATAGGACAGATAAAAGTGAAAGAAAATTATAACAGGACTAAAAAAATACAAGGGTGATAGAATTGCATGTTACCTGTCTCAGTGATTTAGATTCCCCGAAATATTCTGGTAGCGAAGTCAGCTCCTTACCCATATTCGGCCCATTTCAGACAACAGTGCTAAAAAGAGAGAAAAAACGAGACCACCCTCATATACACAGTAACATACAAGACAAAATATAAAATGTGTATACAGTAACATACAAAATTATCAAGGGAGGACAGATAAAAGTGAAAGAAAATTATAACAGGACTAAAAAAATACAAGGGTGATAGAATTGCATGTTACCTGTCTCAGTGATTTAGATTCCCCGAAATATTCTGGTAGCGAAGACAGCTCCTTACCCATATTCGGCCCATTTCAGACAACAGTGCTAAAAAAGAGAGAAAAAAACGAGACCACCCTGATATACACAGTAACATACAAGACAAAATATAAAATGTGTATTCAGTAACATACAAAATTATCAAGGGAGGACAGATAAAAGTGAAAGAAAATTATAACAGGACTAAAAAAATACAAGGGTGATAGAATTGCATGTTACCTGTCTCAGTGATTTAGATTCCCCGAAATATTCTGGTAGCGAAGTCAGCTCCTTACCCATATTCGGCCCATTTCAGACAACAGTGCTAAAAAGAGAGAAAAAAACGAGACCACCCTCATATACACAGTAACATACAAGACAAAATATAAAATGTGTATACAGTAACATACAAAATTATCAAGGGAGGACAGATAAAAGTGAAAGAAAATTATAACAGGACTAAAAAAATACAAGGGTGATAGAATTGCATGTTACCTGTCTCAGTGATTTAGATGCCCCGAAATATTCTGGTAGCGAAGTCAGCTCCTTACCCATATTCGGCCCATTTCAGATAACAGTGCTAAAAAGAGAGAAAAAAAACGAGACCACCCTCATATACACAGTAACATACAAGACAAAATATAAAACAGGTATACAGTAACATACAAAATTATCAAGGGAGGACAGATAAAAGTGAAAGAAAATTATAACAGGACTAAAAAAATACAAGGGTGATAGAATTGCATGTTACCTGTCTCAGTGATTTAGATGCCCCGAAATATTCTGGTAGCGAAGTCAGCTCCTTACCCATATTCGGCCCATTTCAGATAACAGTGCTAAAAAGAGAGAAAAAAAACGAGACCACCCTCATATACACAGTAACATACAAGACAAAATATAAAACAGGTATACAGTAACATACAAAATTATCAAGGGAGGACAGATAAAAGTGAAAGAAAATTATAACAGGACTAAAAAAATACAAGGGTGATAGAATTGCATGTTACCTGTCTCAGTGATTTAGATGCCCCGAAATATTCTGGTAGCGAAGTCAGCTCCTTACCCATATTCGGCCCATTTCAGATAACAGTGCTAAAAAGAGAGAAAAAAAACGAGACCACCCTCATATACACAGTAACATACAAGACAAAATATAAAACAGGTATACAGTAACATACAAAATTATCAAGGGAGGACAGATAAAAGTGAAAGAAAATTATAACAGGACTAAAAAAATACAAGGGTGATAGAATTGCATGTTACCTGTCTCAGTGATTTAGATTCCCCGAAATATTCTGGTAGCGAAGTCAGCTCCTTACCCATATTCGGCCCATTTCAGACAACAGTGCTAAAAAGAGAGAAAAAAACGAGACCACCCTCATATACACAGTAACATACAAGACAAAATATAAAATGTGTATTCAGTAACATACAAAATTATCAAGGGAGGACAGATAAAAGTGAAAGAAAATTATAACAGGAATAAAAAAATACAAGGGTGATAGAATTGCATGTTACCTGTCTCAGTGATTTAGATTCCCCGAAATATTCTGGTAGCGAAGTCAGCTCCTTACCCATATTCGGCCCATTTCAGACAACAGTGCTAAAAAGAGAGAAAAAAACGAGACCACCCTCATATACACAGTAACATACAAGACAAAATATAAAATGTGTATACAGTAACATACAAAATTATCAAGGGAGGACAGATAAAAGTGAAAGAAAATTATAACAGGACTAAAAAAATACAAGGGTGATAGAATTGCATGTTACCTGTCTCAGTGATTTAGATTCCCCGAAATATTCTGGTAGCGAAGTCAGCTCCTTACCCATAGTCGGCCCATTTCAGACAACAGTGCTAAAAAGAGAGAAAAAAACGAGACCACCCTCATATATACAATAACATACAAGACAAAATATAAAATGTGTATACAGTAACATACAAAATTATCAAGGGAGGACAGATAAAAGTGAAAGAAAATTATAACAGGACTAAAAAAATACAAGGGTGATAGAATTGCATGTTACCTGTCTCAGTGATTTAGATTCCCCGAAATATTCTGGTAGCGAAGTCAGCTCCTTACCCATATTCGGCCCATTTCAGACAACAGAGCTAAAAAGAGAGAAAAAAACGAGACCACCCTCATATACACAGTAACATACAAGACAAAATATAAAATGTGTATACAGTAACATACAAAATTATCAAGGGAGGACAGATAAAAGTGAAAGAAAATTATAACAGGACTAAAAAAATACAAGGGTGATAGAATTGCATGTTACCTGTCTCAGTGATTTAGATTCCCCGAAATATTCTGGTAGCGAAGTCAGCTCCTTACCCATAGTCGGCCCATTTCAGACAACAGTGCTAAAAAGAGAGAAAAAAACGAGACCACCCTCATATATACAATAACATACAAGACAAAATATAAAATGTGTATACAGTAACATACAAAATTATCAAGGGAGGACAGATAAAAGTGAAAGAAAATTATAACAGGACTAAAAAAATACAAGGGTGATAGAATTGCATGTTACCTGTCTCAGTGATTTAGATTCCCCGAAATATTCTGGTAGCGAAGTCAGCTCCTTACCCATATTCGGCCCATTTCAGACAACAGAACTAAAAAGAGAGAAAAAAACGAGACCACCCTCATATACACAGTAACATACAAGACAAAATATAAAATGTGTATACAGTAACATACAAAATTATCAAGGGAGGACAGATAAAAGTGAAAGAAAATTATAACAGGACTAAAAAAATACAAGGGTGATAGAATTGCATGTTACCTGTCTCAGTGATTTAGATTCCCCGAAATATTCTGGTAGCGAAGTCAGCTCCTTACCCATATTCGGCCCATTTAAGACAACAGTGCTAAAAAGAGAGAAAAAAACGAGACCACCCTCATATACACAGTAACATACAAGACAAAATATAAAATGTGTATACAGTAACATACAAAATTATCAAGGGAGGACAGATAAAAGTGAAAGAAAATTATAACAGGACTAAAAAAATACAAGGGTGATAGAATTGCATGTTACCTGTCTCAGTGATTTAGATTCCCCGAAATATTCTGGTAGCGAAGTCAGCTCCTTACCCATATTCGGCCCATTTCAGACAACAGTGCTAAAAAGAGAGAAAAAAACGAGACCACCCTCATATACACAGTAACATACAAGACAAAATATAAAATGTGTATACAGTAACATACAAAATTATCAAGGGAGGACAGATAAAAGTGAAAGAAAATTATAACAGGACTAAAAAAATACAAGGGTGATAGAATTGCATGTTACCTGTCTCAGTGATTTAGATTCCCCGAAATATTCTGGTAGCGAAGTCAGCTCCTTACCCATATTCGGCCCATTTCAGACAACAGTGCTAAAAAGAGAGAAAAAAACGAGACCACCCTCATATACACAGTAACATACAAGACAAAATATAAAATGTGTATACAGTAACATACAAAATTATCAAGGGAGGACAGATAAAAGTGAAAGAAAATTATAACAGGACTAAAAAAATACAAGGGTGATAGAATTGCATGTTACCTGTCTCAGTAATTTAGATTCCCCGAAATATTCTGGTAGCGAAGTCAGCTCCTTAGCCATATTCGGCCCATTTCAGACAACAGTGCTAAAAAGAGAGAAAAAAAACGAGACCACCCTCATATACACAGTAACATACAAGACAAAATATAAAATGTGTATACAGTAACATACAAAATTATCAAGGGAGGACAGATAAAAGTGAAAGAAAATTATAACAGGACTAAAAAAATACAAGAGTGATAGAATTGCATGTTACCTGTCTCAGTGATTTAGATTCCCCGAAATATTCTGGTAGCGAAGTCAGCTCCTTAGCCATATTCGGCCCATTTCAGACAACAGTGCTAAAAAGAGAGAAAAAAACGAGACCACCCTCATATACACAGTAACATACAAGACAAAATATAAAATGTGTATACAGTAACATACAAAATTATCAAGGGAGGACAGATAAAAGTGAAAGAAAATTATAACAGGACTAAAAAAATACAAGGGTGATAGAATTGCATGTTACCTGTCTCAGTGATTTAGATTCCCCGAAATATTCTGGTAGCGAAGTCAGCTCCTTACCCATATTCGGCCCACTTCAGACAACAGTGCTAAAAAGAGAGAAAAAAACGAGACCACCCTCATATACACAGTAATATACAAGACAAAATATAAAATGTGTATTCAGTAACATACAAAATTATCAAGGGAGGACAGATAAAAGTGAAAGAAAATTATAACAGGACTAAAAAAATACAAGGGTGATAGAATTGCATGTTACCTGTCTCAGTGATTTAGATTCCCCGAAATATTCTGGTAGCGAAGTCAGCTCCTTACCCATATTCGGCCCATTTCAGACAACAGTGCTAAAAAGAGAGAAAAAAACGAGACCACCCTCATATACACAGTAACATACAAGACAAAATATAAAATGTGTATACAGTAACATACAAAATTATCAAGGGAGGACAGATAAAAGTGAAAGAAAATTATAACAGGACTAAAAAAATACAAGGGTGATAGAATTGCATGTTACCTGTCTCAGTGATTTAGATTCCCCGAAATATTCTGGTAGAGAAGTCAGCTCCTTACCCATATTCGGCCCATTTCAGACAACAGTGCTAAAAAGAGAGAAAAAAACGAGACCACCCTCATATACACAGTAACATACAAGACAAAATATAAAATGTGTATACAGTAACATACAAAATTATCAAGGGAGGACAGATAAAAGTGAAAGAAAATTATAACAGGACTAAAAAAATACAAGGGTGATAGAATTGCATGTTACCTGTCTCAGGGATTTAGATTCCCCGAAATATTCTGGTAGCGAAGTTAGCTCCTTACCCATAGTCGGCCCATTTCAGACAACAGTGCTAAAAAGAGAGAAAAAAACGAGACCACCCTCATATACACAGTAACATACAAGACAAAATATAAAATGTGTATACAGTAACATACAAAATTATCAAGGGAGGACAGATAAAAGTGAAAGAAAATTATAACAGGACAAATAAAATACAAGGGTGATAGAATTGCATGTTACCTGTCTCAGTGATTTAGATTCCCCGAAATATTCTGGTAGCGAAGTCAGCTCCTTACCCATATTCGGCCCATTTCAGACAACAGTGCTAAAAAGAGAGAAAAAAACGAGACCACCCTCATATGCACAGTAACATACAAGACAAAATATAAAATGTGTATACAGTAACATACAAAATTATCAAGGGAGGACAGATAAAAGTGAAAGAAATAATAACAGGACTAAAAAAATACATGGGTGATAGAATTGCATGTTACCTGTCTCAGTGATTTAGATTCCCCGAAAGATTCTGGTAGCGAAGTCAGCTCCTTACCCATATTCGGCCCATTTAAGACAACAGTGCTAAAAAGAGAGAAAAAAACGAGACCACCCTCATATACACAGTAACATACAAGACAAAATATAAAATGTGTATACAGTAACATACAAAATTATCAAGGGAGGACAGATAAAAGTGAAAGAAAATTATAACAGGACTAAAAAAATACAAGGGTGATAGAATTGCATGTTACCTGTCTCAGTGATTTAGATTCCCCGAAATATTCTGGTAGCGAAGTCAGCTCCTTAGCCATATTCGGCCCATTTCAGACAACAGTGCTAAAAAGAGAGAAAAAAACGAGACCACCCTCATATACACAGTAACATACAAGACAAAATATAAAATGTGTATACAGTAACATACAAAATTATCAAGGGAGGACAGATAAAAGTGAAAGAAAATTATAACAGGACTAAAAAAATACAAGGGTGATAGAATTGCATGTTACCTGTCTCAGTGATTTAGATTCCCCGAAATATTCTGGTAGCGAAGTCAGCTCCTTAGCCATATTCGGCCCATTTCAGACAACAGTGCTAAAAAGAGAGAAAAAAACGAGACCACCCTCATATACACAGTAACATACAAGACAAAATATAAAATGTGTATACAGTAACATACAAAATTATCAAGGGATGACAGATAAAAGTGAAAGAAAATTATAACAGGACTAAAAAAATACAAGGGTGATAGAATTGCATGTTACCTGTCTCAGTGATTTAGATTCCCCGAAATATTCTGGTAGCGAAGTCAGCTCCTTACCCATATTCGGCCCATTTCAGACAACAGTGCTAAAAAGAGAGAAAAAAACGAGACCACCCTCATATACACAGTAACATACAAGACAAAATATAAAATGTGTATTCAGTAACATACAAAATTATCAAGGGAGGACAGATAAAAGTGAAAGAAAATTATAACAGGACTAAAAAAATACAAGGGTGATAGAATTGCATGTTACCTGTCTCAGTGATTTAGATTCCCCGAAATATTCTGGTAGCGAAGTCAGCTCCTTAGCCATATTCGGCCCATTTCAGACAACAGTGCTAAAAAGAGAGAAAAAAACGAGACCACCCTCATATACACAGTAACATACAAGACAAAATATAAAATGTGTATACAGTAACATACAAAATTATCAAGGGAGGACAGATAAAAGTGAAAGAAAATTATAACAGGACTAAAAAAATACAAGGGTGATAGAATTGCATGTTACCTGTCTCAGTGATTTAGATTCCCCGAAATATTCTGGTAGCGAAGTCAGCTCCTTACCCATATTCGGCCCATTTCAGACAACAGTGCTAAAAAGAGAGAAAAAAACGAGACCACCCTCATATACACAGTAACATACAAGACAAAATATAAAATGTGTATTCAGTAACATACAAAATTATCAAGATAGGACAGATAAAAGTGAAAGAAAATTATAACAGGACTAAAAAAATACAAGGGTGATAGAATTGCATGTTACCTGTCTCAGTGATTTAGATTCCCCGAAATATTCTGGTAGCGAAGTCAGCTCCTTACCCATATTCGGCCCATTTCAGACAACAGTGCTAAAAAGAGAGAAAAAACGAGACCACCCTCATATACACAGTAACATACAAGACAAAATATAAAATGTGTATACAGTAACATACAAAATTATCAAGGGAGGACAGATAAAAGTGAAAGAAAATTATAACAGGACTAAAAAAATACAAGGGTGATAGAATTGCATGTTACCTGTCTCAGTGATTTAGATTCCCCGAAATATTCTGGTAGCGAAGACAGCTCCTTACCCATATTCGGCCCATTTCAGACAACAGTGCTAAAAAAGAGAGAAAAAAACGAGACCACCCTGATATACACAGTAACATACAAGACAAAATATAAAATGTGTATTCAGTAACATACAAAATTATCAAGGGAGGACAGATAAAAGTGAAAGAAAATTATAACAGGACTAAAAAAATACAAGGGTGATAGAATTGCATGTTACCTGTCTCAGTGATTTAGATTCCCCGAAATATTCTGGTAGCGAAGTCAGCTCCTTACCCATATTCGGCCCATTTCAGACAACAGTGCTAAAAAGAGAGAAAAAAACGAGACCACCCTCATATACACAGTAACATACAAGACAAAATATAAAATGTGTATACAGTAACATACAAAATTATCAAGGGAGGACAGATAAAAGTGAAAGAAAATTATAACAGGACTAAAAAAATACAAGGGTGATAGAATTGCATGTTACCTGTCTCAGTGATTTAGATGCCCCGAAATATTCTGGTAGCGAAGTCAGCTCCTTACCCATATTCGGCCCATTTCAGATAACAGTGCTAAAAAGAGAGAAAAAAAACGAGACCACCCTCATATACACAGTAACATACAAGACAAAATATAAAACAGGTATACAGTAACATACAAAATTATCAAGGGAGGACAGATAAAAGTGAAAGAAAATTATAACAGGACTAAAAAAATACAAGGGTGATAGAATTGCATGTTACCTGTCTCAGTGATTTAGATGCCCCGAAATATTCTGGTAGCGAAGTCAGCTCCTTACCCATATTCGGCCCATTTCAGATAACAGTGCTAAAAAGAGAGAAAAAAAACGAGACCACCCTCATATACACAGTAACATACAAGACAAAATATAAAACAGGTATACAGTAACATACAAAATTATCAAGGGAGGACAGATAAAAGTGAAAGAAAATTATAACAGGACTAAAAAAATACAAGGGTGATAGAATTGCATGTTACCTGTCTCAGTGATTTAGATGCCCCGAAATATTCTGGTAGCGAAGTCAGCTCCTTACCCATATTCGGCCCATTTCAGATAACAGTGCTAAAAAGAGAGAAAAAAAACGAGACCACCCTCATATACACAGTAACATACAAGACAAAATATAAAACAGGTATACAGTAACATACAAAATTATCAAGGGAGGACAGATAAAAGTGAAAGAAAATTATAACAGGACTAAAAAAATACAAGGGTGATAGAATTGCATGTTACCTGTCTCAGTGATTTAGATTCCCCGAAATATTCTGGTAGCGAAGTCAGCTCCTTACCCATATTCGGCCCATTTCAGACAACAGTGCTAAAAAGAGAGAAAAAAACGAGACCACCCTCATATACACAGTAACATACAAGACAAAATATAAAATGTGTATTCAGTAACATACAAAATTATCAAGGGAGGACAGATAAAAGTGAAAGAAAATTATAACAGGAATAAAAAAATACAAGGGTGATAGAATTGCATGTTACCTGTCTCAGTGATTTAGATTCCCCGAAATATTCTGGTAGCGAAGTCAGCTCCTTACCCATATTCGGCCCATTTCAGACAACAGTGCTAAAAAGAGAGAAAAAAACGAGACCACCCTCATATACACAGTAACATACAAGACAAAATATAAAATGTGTATACAGTAACATACAAAATTATCAAGGGAGGACAGATAAAAGTGAAAGAAAATTATAACAGGACTAAAAAAATACAAGGGTGATAGAATTGCATGTTACCTGTCTCAGTGATTTAGATTCCCCGAAATATTCTGGTAGCGAAGTCAGCTCCTTACCCATAGTCGGCCCATTTCAGACAACAGTGCTAAAAAGAGAGAAAAAAACGAGACCACCCTCATATATACAATAACATACAAGACAAAATATAAAATGTGTATACAGTAACATACAAAATTATCAAGGGAGGACAGATAAAAGTGAAAGAAAATTATAACAGGACTAAAAAAATACAAGGGTGATAGAATTGCATGTTACCTGTCTCAGTGATTTAGATTCCCCGAAATATTCTGGTAGCGAAGTCAGCTCCTTACCCATATTCGGCCCATTTCAGACAACAGAGCTAAAAAGAGAGAAAAAAACGAGACCACCCTCATATACACAGTAACATACAAGACAAAATATAAAATGTGTATACAGTAACATACAAAATTATCAAGTTAGGACAGATAAAAGTGAAAGAAAATTATAACAGGACTAAAAAAATACAAGGGTGATAGAATTGCATGTTACCTGTCTCAGTGATTTAGATTCCCCGAAATATTCTGGTAGCGAAGTCAGCTCCTTACCCATAGTCGGCCCATTTCAGACAACAGTGCTAAAAAGAGAGAAAAAAACGAGACCACCCTCATATATACAATAACATACAAGACAAAATATAAAATGTGTATACAGTAACATACAAAATTATCAAGGGAGGACAGATAAAAGTGAAAGAAAATTATAACAGGACTAAAAAAATACAAGGGTGATAGAATTGCATGTTACCTGTCTCAGTGATTTAGATTCCCCGAAATATTCTGGTAGCGAAGTCAGCTCCTTACCCATATTCGGCCCATTTAAGACAACAGTGCTAAAAAGAGAGAAAAAAACGAGACCACCCTCATATACACAGTAACATACAAGACAAAATATAAAATGTGTATACAGTAACATACAAAATTATCAAGGGAGGACAGATAAAAGTGAAAGAAAATTATAACAGGACTAAAAAAATACAAGGGTGATAGAATTGCATGTTACCTGTCTCAGTGATTTAGATTCCCCGAAATATTCTGGTAGCGAAGTCAGCTCCTTACCCATATTCGGCCCATTTCAGACAACAGTGCTAAAAAGAGAGAAAAAAACGAGACCACCCTCATATACACAGTAACATACAAGACAAAATATAAAATGTGTATACAGTAACATACAAAATTATCAAGGGAGGACAGATAAAAGTGAAAGAAAATTATAACAGGACTAAAAAAATACAAGGGTGATAGAATTGCATGTTACCTGTCTCAGTGATTTAGATTCCCCGAAATATTCTGGTAGCGAAGTCAGCTCCTTACCCATATTCGGCCCATTTCAGACAACAGTGCTAAAAAGAGAGAAAAAAACGAGACCACCCTCATATACACAGTAACATACAAGACAAAATATAAAATGTGTATACAGTAACATACAAAATTATCAAGGGAGGACAGATAAAAGTGAAAGAAAATTATAACAGGACTAAAAAAATACAAGGGTGATAGAATTGCATGTTACCTGTCTCAGTAATTTAGATTCCCCGAAATATTCTGGTAGCGAAGTCAGCTCCTTAGCCATATTCGGCTCATTTCAGACAACAGTGCTAAAAAGAGAGAAAAAAAACGAGACCACCCTCATATACACAGTAACATACAAGACAAAATATAAAATGTGTATACAGTAACATACAAAATTATCAAGGGAGGACAGATAAAAGTGAAAGAAAATTATAACAGGACTAAAAAAATACAAGAGTGATAGAATTGCATGTTACCTGTCTCAGTGATTTAGATTCCCCGAAATATTCTGGTAGCGAAGTCAGCTCCTTACCCATATTCGGCCCATTTCAGACAACAGTGCTAAAAAGAGAGAAAAAAACGAGACCACCCTCATATACACAGTAACATACAAGACAAAATATAAAATGTGTATACAGTAACATACAAAATTATCAAGGGAGGACAGATAAAAGTGAAAGAAAATTATAACAGGACTAAAAAAATACAAGGGTGATAGAATTGCATGTTACCTGTCTCAGTGATTTAGATTCCCCGAAATATTCTGGTAGCGAAGTCAGCTCCTTACCCATATTCGGCCCATTTCAGACAACAGTGCTAAAAAGAGAGAAAAAAACGAGACCACCCTCATATACACAGTAACATACAAGACAAAATATAAAATGTGTATACAGTAACATACAAAATTATCAAGGGAGGACAGATAAAAGTGAAAGAAAATTATAACAGGACTAAAAAAATACAAGGGTGATAGAATTGCATGTTACCTGTCTCAGTGATTTAGATTCCCCGAAGTATTCTGGTAGCGAAGTCAGCTCCTTACCCATAGTCGGCCCATTTCAGACAACAGTGCTAAAAAGAGAGAAAAAAACGAGACCACCCTCATATACACAGTAACATACAAGACAAAATATAAAATGTGTATACAGTAACATACAAAAATATCAAGGGAGGACAGATAAAAGTGAAAGAAAATTATAACAGGACTAAAAAAATACAAGGGTGATAGAATTGCATGTTACCTGTCTCAGTGATTTAGATTCCCCGAAATATTCTGGTAGCGAAGTCAGCTCCTTACCCATATTCGGACCATTTCAGACAACAGTGCTAAAAAGAGAGAAAAAAACGAGACCACCCTCATATACACAGTAACATACAAGACAAAATATAAAATGTGTATACAGTAACATACAAAATTATCAAGGGAGGACAGATAAAAAGGAAAGAAAATTATAACAGGACTAAAAAAATACAAGGGTGATAGAATTGCATGTTACCTGTCTCAGTGATTTAGATTCCCCGAAATATTCTGGTAGCGAAGTCAGCTCCTTACCCATATTCGGCCCATTTCAGACAACAGTGCTAAAAAGAGAGAAAAAACGAGACCACCCTCATATACACAGTAACATACAAGACAAAATATAAAATGTGTATACAGTAACATACAAAATTATCTAGGGAGGACAGATAAAAGTGAAAGAAAATTATAACAGGACTAAAAAAATACAAGGGTGATAGAATTGCATGTTACCTGTCTCAGTGATTTAGATTCCCCGAAATATTCTGGTAGCGAAGACAGCTCCTTACCCATATTCGGCCCATTTCAGACAACAGTGCTAAAAAGAGAGAAAAAAAACGAGACCACCCTCATATACACAGTAACATACAAGACAAAATATAAAATGTGTATTCAGTAACATAAAAAATTATCAAGGGAGGACAGATAAAAGTGAAAGAAAATTATAACAGGACTAAAAAAATACAAGGGTGATAGAATTGCATGTTACCTGTCTCTCTGATTTAGATTCCCCGAAATATTCTGGTAGCGAAGTCAGCTCCTTACCCATATTCGGCCCATTTCAGACAACAGTGCTAAAAAGAGAGAAAAAAACGAGACCTCCCTCATATACACAGTAACATACAAGACAAAATATAAAATGTGTATACAGTAACATACAAAATTATCAAGGGAGGACAGATAAAAGTGAAAGAAAATTATAACAGGACTAAAAAAATACAAGGGTGATAGAATTGCATGTTACCTGTCTCAGTGATTTAGATTCCCCGAAATATTCTGGTAGCGAAGTCAGCTCCTTAGCCATATTCGGCCCATTTCAGACAACAGTGCTAAAAAGAGAGAAAAAAACGAGACCACCCTCATATACACAGTAACATACAAGACAAAATATAAAATGTGTATACAGTAACATACAAAATTATCAAGGGAGGACAGATAAAAGTGAAAGAAAATTATAACAGGACTAAAAAATACAAGGGTGATAGAATTGCATGTTACCTGTCTCAGTGATTTAGATTCCCCGAAATATTCTGGTAGCGAAGTCAGCTCCTTACCCATAGTCGGCCCATTTCAGACAACAGTGCTAAAAAGAGAGAAAAAAACGAGACCACCCTCATATACACAGTAACATACAAGACAAAATATAAAATGTGTATACAGTAACATACAAAATTATCAAGGGAGGAGAGATAAAAGTGAAAGAAAATTATAACAGGACTAAAAAAATAGAAGGGTGATAGAATAGCATGTTACCTGTCTCAGTGATTTAGATTCCCCGAAATATTCTGGTAGCGAAGTCAGCTCCTTACCCATATTCGGCCCATTTAAGACAACAGTGCTAAAAAGAGAGAAAAAAACGAGACCACCCTCATATACACAGTAACATACAAGACAAAATATAAAATGTGTATACAGTAACATACAAAATTATCAAGGGAGGACAGATAAAAGTGAAAGAAAATTATAACAGGACTAAAAAAATACAAGGGTGATAGAATTGCATGTTACCTGTCTCAGTGATTTAGATTCCCCGAAATATTCTGGTAGCGAAGTCAGCTCCTTACCCATATTCGGCCCATTTCAGACAACAGTGCTAAAAAGAGAGAAAAAAACGAGACCACCCTCATATACACAGTAACATACAAGACAAAATATAAAATGTGTATACAGTAACATACAAAATTATCAAGGGAGGACAGATAAAAGTGAAAGAAAATTATAACAGGACTAAAAAAATACAAGGGTGATAGAATTGCATGTTACCTGTCTCAGTGATTTAGATTCCCCGAAATATTCTGGTAGCGAAGTCAGCTCCTTACCCATATTCGGCCCATTTCAGACAACAGTGCTAAAAAGAGAGAAAAAACGAGACCACCCTCATATACACAGTAACATACAAGACAAAATATAAAATGTGTATACAGTAACATACGAAATTATCAAGGGAGGACAGATAAAAGTGAAAGAAAATTATAACAGGACTAAAAAAATACAAGGGTGATAGAATTGCATGTTACCTGTCTCAGTGATTTAGATTCCCCGAAATATTCTGGTAGCGAAGACAGCTCCTTACCCATATTCGGCCCATTTCAGACAACAGTGCTAAAAAGAGAGAAAAAACGAGACCACCCTCATATACACAGTAACATACAAGACAAAATATAAAATGTGTATACAGTAACATACAAAATTATCAAGGGAGGAGAGATAAAAGTGAAAGAAAATTATAACAGGACTAAAAAAATAGAAGGGTGATAGAATAGCATGTTACCTGTCTCAGTGATTTAGATTCCCCGAAATATTCTGGTAGCGAAGTCAGCTCCTTACCCATATTCGGCCCATTTAAGACAACAGTGCTAAAAAGAGAGAAAAAAACGAGACCACCCTCATATACACAGTAACATACAAGACAAAATATAAAATGTGTATACAGTAACATACAAAATTATCAAGGGAGGACAGATAAAAGTGAAAGAAAATTATAACAGGACTAAAAAAATACAAGGGTGATAGAATTGCATGTTACCTGTCTCAGTGATTTAGATTCCCCGAAATATTCTGGTAGCGAAGTCAGCTCCTTACCCATATTCGGCCCATTTCAGACAACAGTGCTAAAAAGAGAGAAAAAAACGAGACCACCCTCATATACACAGTAACATACAAGACAAAATATAAAATGTGTATACAGTAACATACAAAATTATCAAGGGAGGACAGATAAAAGTGAAAGAAAATTATAACAGGACTAAAAAAATACAAGGGTGATAGAATTGCATGTTACCTGTCTCAGTGATTTAGATTCCCCGAAATATTCTGGTAGCGAAGTCAGCTCCTTACCCATATTCGGCCCATTTCAGACAACAGTGCTAAAAAGAGAGAAAAAACGAGACCACCCTCATATACACAGTAACATACAAGACAAAATATAAAATGTGTATACAGTAACATAAAAAATTATCAAGGGAGGACAGATAAAAGTGAAAGAAAATTATAACAGGACTAAAAAAATACAAGGGTGATAGAATTGCATGTTACCTGTCTCAGTGATTTAGATTCCCCGAAATATTCTGGTAGCGAAGACAGCTCCTTACCCATATTCGGCCCATTTCAGACAACAGTGCTAAAAAGAGAGAAAAAAACGAGACCACCCTCATATACACAGTAACATACAAGACAAAATATAAAATGTGTATTCAGTAACATAAAAAATTATCAAGGGAGGACAGATAAAAGTGAAAGAAAATTATAACAGGACTAAAAAAATACAAGGGTGATAGAATAGCATGTTACCTGTCTCTGTGATTTAGATTCCCCGAAATATTCTGGTAGCGAAGTCAGCTCCTTACCCATATTCGGCCCATTTCAGACAACAGTGCTAAAAAGAGAGAAAAAAACGAGACCACCCTCATATACACAGTAACATACAAGACAAAATATAAAATGTGTATACAGTAACATACAAAATTATCAAGGGAGGACAGATAAAAGTGAAAGAAAATTATAACAGGACTAAAAAAATACAAGGGTGATAGAATTGCATGTTACCTGTCTCAGTGATTTAGATTCCCCGAAATATTCTGGTAGCGAAGTCAGCTCCTTAGCCATATTCGGCCCATTTCAGACAACAGTGCTAAAAAGAGAGAAAAAAACGAGACCACCCTCATATACACAGTAACATACAAGACAAAATATAAAATGTGTATACAGTAACATACAAAATTATCAAGGGAGGACAGATAAAAGTGAAAGAAAATTATAACAGGACTAAAAAAATACAAGGGTGATAGAATTGCATGTTACCTGTCTCAGTGATTTAGATTCCCCGAAATATTCTGGTAGCGAAGTCAGCTCCTTACCCATATTCGGCCCACTTCAGACAACAGTGCTAAAAAGAGAGAAAAAAACGAGACCACCCTCATATACACAGTAACATACAAGACAAAATATAAAATGTGTATTCAGTAACATACAAAATTATCAAGGGAGGACAGATAAAAGTGAAAGAAAATTATAACAGGACTAAAAAAATACAAGGGTGATAGAATTGCATGTTACCTGTCTCAGTGATTTAGATTCCCCGAAATATTCTGGTAGCGAAGTCAGCTCCTTACCCATATTCGGCCCATTTCAGACAACAGTGCTAAAAAGAGAGAAAAAAACGAGACCACCCTCATATACACAGTAACATACAAGACAAAATATAAAATGTGTATACAGTAACATACAAAATTATCAAGGGAGGACAGATAAAAGTGAAAGAAAATTATAACAGGACTAAAAAAATACAAGGGTGATAGAATTGCATGTTACCTGTCTCAGTGATTTAGATTCCCCGAAATATTCTGGTAGCGAAGTCAGCTCCTTACCCATATTCGGCCCATTTCAGACAACAGTGCTAAAAAGAGAGAAAAAACGAGACCACCCTCATATACACAGTAACATACAAGACAAAATATAAAATGTGTATACAGTAACATACAAAATTATCAAGGGAGGACAGATAAAAGTGAAAGAAAATTATAACAGGACTAAAAAAATACAAGGGTGATAGAATTGCATGTTACCTGTCTCAGTGATTTAGATTCCCCGAAATATTCTGGTAGCGAAGACAGCTCCTTACCCATATTCGGCCCATTTCAGACAACAGTGCTAAAAAGAGAGAAAAAAACGAGACCACCCTCATATACACAGTAACATACAAGACAAAATATAAAATGTGTATACAGTAACATACAAAATTATCAAGGGAGGACAGATAAAAGTGAAAGAAAATTATAACAGGACTAAAAAAATACAAGGGTGATAGAATTGCATGTTACCTGTCTCAGTGATTTAGATTCCCCGAAATATTCTGGTAGCGAAGTCAGCTCCTTACCCATATTCGGCCCATTTCAGACAACAGTGCTAAAAAGAGAGAAAAAACGAGACCACCCTCATATACACAGTAACATACAAGACAAAATATAAAATGTGTATACAGTAACATACAAAATTATCAAGGGAGGACAGATAAAAGTGAAAGAAAATTATAACAGGACTAAAAAAATACAAGGGTGATAGAATTGCATGTTACCTGTCTCAGTGATTTAGATTCCCCGAAATATTCTGGTAGCGAAGACAGCTCCTTACCCATATTCGGCCCATTTCAGACAACAGTGCTAAAAAGAGAGAAAAAAACGAGACCACCCTCATATACACAGTAACATACAAGACAAAATATAAAATGTGTATACAGTAACATACAAAATTATCAAGGGAGGACAGATAAAAGTGAAAGAAAATTATAACAGGACTAAAAAAATACAAGGGTGATAGAATTGCATGTTACCTGTCTCAGTGATTTAGATTCCCCGAAATATTCTGGTAGCGAAGTCAGCTCCTTAGCCATATTCGGCCCATTTCAGACAACAGTGCTAAAAAGAGAGAAAAAAACGAGACCACCCTCATATACACAGTAACATACAAGACAAAATATAAAATGTGTATACAGTAACATACAAAATTATCAAGGGAGGACAGATAAAAGTGAAAGAAAATTATAACAGGACTAAAAAAATACAAGGGTGATAGAATTGCATGTTACCTGTCTCAGTGATTTAGATTCCCCGAAATATTCTGGTAGCGAAGTCAGCTCCTTACCCATATTCGGCCCACTTCAGACAACAGTGCTAAAAAGAGAGAAAAAAACGAGACCACCCTCATATACACAGTAATATACAAGACAAAATATAAAATGTGTATTCAGTAACATACAAAATTATCAAGGGAGGACAGATAAAAGTGAAAGAAAATTATAACAGGACTAAAAAAATACAAGGGTGATAGAATTGCATGTTACCTGTCTCAGTGATTTAGATTCCCCGAAATATTCTGGTAGCGAAGTCAGCTCCTTACCCATATTCGGCCCATTTCAGACAACAGTGCTAAAAAGAGAGAAAAAAACGAGACCACCCTCATATACACAGTATCATACAAGACAAAATATAAAATGTGTATACAGTAACATACAAAATTATCAAGGGAGGACAGATAAAAGTGAAAGAAAATTATAACAGGACTAAAAAAATACAAGGGTGATAGAATTGCATGTTACCTGTCTCAGTGATTTAGATTCCCCGAAATATTCTGGTAGCGAAGTCAGCTCCTTACCCATATTCGGCCCATTTCAGACAACAGTGCTAAAAAGAGAGAAAAAAACGAGACCACCCTCATATACACAGTAACATACAAGACAAAATATAAAATGTGTATACAGTAACATACAAAATTATCAAGGGAGGACAGATAAAAGTGAAAGAAAATTATAACAGGACAAAAAAAATACAAGGGTGATAGAATTGCATGTTACCTGTCTCAGGGATTTAGATTCCCCGAAATATTCTGGTAGCGAAGTTAGCTCCTTACCCATAGTCGGCCCATTTCAGACAACAGTGCTAAAAAGAGAGAAAAAAACGAGACCACCCTCATATACACAGTAACATACAAGACAAAATATAAAATGTGTATACAGTAACATACAAAATTATCAAGGGAGGACAGATAAAAGTGAAAGAAAATTATAACAGGACAAATAAAATACAAGGGTGATAGAATTGCATGTTACCTGTCTCAGTGATTTAGATTCCCCGAAATATTCTGGTAGCGAAGTCAGCTCCTTACCCATATTCGGCCCATTTCAGACAACAGTGCTAAAAAGAGAGAAAAAAACGAGACCACCCTCATATGCACAGTAACATACAAGACAAAATATAAAATGTGTATACAGTAACATACAAAATTATCAAGGGAGGACAGATAAAAGTGAAAGAAATAATAACAGGACTAAAAAAATACATGGGTGATAGAATTGCATGTTACCTGTCTCAGTGATTTAGATTCCCCGAAAGATTCTGGTAGCGAAGTCAGCTCCTTACCCATATTCGGCCCATTTAAGACAACAGTGCTAAAAAGAGAGAAAAAAACGAGACCACCCTCATATACACAGTAACATACAAGACAAAATATAAAATGTGTATACAGTAACATACAAAATTATCAAGGGAGGACAGATAAAAGTGAAAGAAAATTATAACAGGACTAAAAAAATACAAGGGTGATAGAATTGCATGTTACCTGTCTCAGTGATTTAGATTCCCCGAAATATTCTGGTAGCGAAGTCAGCTCCTTACCCATATTCGGCCCATTTCAGACAACAGTGCTAAAAAGAGAGAAAAAAACGAGACCACCCTCATATACACAGTAACATACAAGACAAAATATAAAATGTGTATATATTAACATACAAAATTATCAAGGGAGGACAGATAAAAGTGAAAGAAAATTACAACAGGACTAAAAAAATACAAGGGTGATAGAATTGCATGTTACCTGTCTCAGTGATTTAGATTCCCCGAAATATTCTGGTAGCGAAGTCAGCTCCTTACCCATATTCGGCCCATTTAAGACAGCAGTGCTAAAAAGAGAGAAAAAAACGAGACCACCCTCATATACACAGTAACATACAAGACAAAATATAAAATGTGTATACAGTAACATACAAAATTATCAAGGGAGGACAGATAAAAGTGAAAGAAAATTATAACAGGACTAAAAAAATACAAGGGTGATAGAATTGCATGTTACCTGTCTCAGTGATTTAGATTCCCCGAAATATTCTGGTAGCGAAGTCAGCTCCTTAGCCATATTCGGCCCATTTCAGACAACAGTGCTAAAAAGAGAGAAAAAAACGAGACCACCCTCATATACACAGTAACATACAAGACAAAATATAAAATGTGTATACAGTAACATACAAAATTATCAAGGGATGACAGATAAAAGTGAAAGAAAATTATAACAGGACTAAAAAAATACAAGGGTGATAGAATTGCATGTTACCTGTCTCAGTGATTTAGATTCCCCGAAATATTCTGGTAGCGAAGTCAGCTCTTTACCCATATTCGGCCCATTTCAGACAACAGTGCTAAAAAGAGAGAAAAAAACGAGACCACCCTCATATACACAGTAACATACAAGACAAAATATAAAATGTGTATTCAGTAACATACAAAATTATCAAGGGAGGACAGATAAAAGTGAAAGAAAATTATAACAGGACTAAAAAAATACAAGGGTGATAGAATTGCATGTTACCTGTCTCAGTGATTTAGATTCCCCGAAATATTCTGGTAGCGAAGTCAGCTCCTTAGCCATATTCGGCCCATTTCAGACAGCAGTGCTAAAAAGAGAGAAAAAAACGAGACCACCCTCATATACACAGTAACATACAAGACAAAATATAAAATGTGTATACAGTAACATACAAAATTATCAAGGGAGGACAGATAAAAGTGAAAGAAAATTATAACAGGACTAAAAAAATACAAGGGTGATAGAATTGCATGTTACCTGTCTCAGTGATTTAGATTCCCCGAAATATTCTGGTAGCGAAGTCAGCTCCTTACCCATATTCGGCCCATTTCAGACAACAGTGCTAAAAAGAGAGAAAAAAACGAGACCACCCTCATATACACAGTAACATACAAGACAAAATATAAAATGTGTATTCAGTAACATACAAAATTATCAAGGGAGGACAGATAAAAGTGAAAGAAAATTATAACAGGACTAAAAAAATACAAGGGTGATAGAATTGCATGTTACCTGTCTCAGTGATTTAGATTCCCCGAAATATTCTGGTAGCGAAGTCAGCTCCTTACCCATATTCGGCCCATTTCAGACAACAGTGCTAAAAAGAGAGAAAAAACGAGACCACCCTCATATACACAGTAACATACAAGACAAAATATAAAATGTGTATACAGTAACATACAAAATTATCAAGGGAGGACAGATAAAAGTGAAAGAAAATTATAACAGGACTAAAAAAATACAAGGGTGATAGAATTGCATGTTACCTGTCTCAGTGATTTAGATTCCCCGAAATATTCTGGTAGCGAAGACAGCTCCTTACCCATATTCGGCCCATTTCAGACAACAGTGCTAAAAAAGAGAGAAAAAAACGAGACCACCCTGATATACACAGTAACATACAAGACAAAATATAAAATGTGTATTCAGTAACATACAAAATTATCAAGGGAGGACAGATAAAAGTGAAAGAAAATTATAACAGGACTAAAAAAATACAAGGGTGATAGAATTGCATGTTACCTGTCTCAGTGATTTAGATTCCCCGAAATATTCTGGTAGCGAAGTCAGCTCCTTACCCATATTCGGCCCATTTCAGACAACAGTGCTAAAAAGAGAGAAAAAAACGAGACCACCCTCATATACACAGTAACATACAAGACAAAATATAAAATGTGTATACAGTAACATACAAAATTATCAAGGGAGGACAGATAAAAGTGAAAGAAAATTATAACAGGACTAAAAAAATACAAGGGTGATAGAATTGCATGTTACCTGTCTCAGTGATTTAGATGCCCCGAAATATTCTGGTAGCGAAGTCAGCTCCTTACCCATATTCGGCCCATTTCAGATAACAGTGCTAAAAAGAGAGAAAAAAAACGAGACCACCCTCATATACACAGTAACATACAAGACAAAATATAAAACAGGTATACAGTAACATACAAAATTATCAAGGGAGGACAGATAAAAGTGAAAGAAATTTATAACAGGACTAAAAAAATACAAGGGTGATAGAATTGCATGTTACCTGTCTCAGTGATTTAGATTCCCAAAAATATTCTGGTAGCGAAGTCAGCTCCTTACCCATATTCGGCCCATTTCAGACAACAGTGCTAAAAAGAGAGAAAAAAACGAGACCACCCTCATATACACAGTAACATACAAGACAAAATATAAAATGTGTATACAGTAACATACAAAATTATCAAGGGAGGACGGATAAAAGTGAAAGAAAATTATAACAGGACTAAAAAAATACAAGGGTGATAGAATTGCATGTTACCTGTCTCAGTGATTTAGATGCCCCGAAATATTCTGGTAGCGAAGTCAGCTCCTTACCCATATTCGGCCCATTTCAGACAACAGTGCTAAATAGAGAGAAAAAAACGAGACCACCCTCATATACACAGTAACATACAAGACAAAATAAAAAATGTGTATACAGTAACATACAAAATTATCAAGGGAGGACAGATAAAAGTGAAAGAAAATTATAACAGGACTAAAAAAATACAAGGGTGATAGAATTGCATGTTACCTGTCTCAGTGATTTAGATGCCCCGAAATATTCTGGTAGCGAAGCCAGCTCCTTACCCATATTCGGCCCATTTCAGACAACAGTGCTAAAAAGAGAGAAAAAAACGAGACCACCCTCATATACACAGTAACATACAAGACAAAATATAAAATGTGTATACAGTAACATACAAAATTATCAAGGGAGGACAGATAAAAGTGAAAGAAAATTATAACAGGACTAAAAAAATACAAGGGTGATAGAATTGCATGTTACCTGTCTCAGTGATTTAGATTCCCCGAAATATTCTGGTAGCGAAGTCAGCTCCTTACCCATATTCGGCCCATTTCAGACAACAGTGCTAAATAGAGAGAAAAAAACGAGACCACCCTCATATACACAGTAACATACAAGACAAAATATAAAATGTGTATACAGTAACATACAAAATTATCAAGGGAGGACAGATAAAAGTGAAAGAAAATTATAACAGGACTAAAAAAATACAAGAGTGATAGAATTGCATGTTACCTGTCTCAGTGATTTAGATTCCCCGAAATATTCTGGTAGCGAAGTCAGCTCCTTACCCATATTCGGCCCATTTCAGACAACAGTGCTAAAAAGAGAGAAAAAAACAAGACCACCCTCATATACACAGTAACATACAAGACAAACTATAAAATGTGTATACAGTAACATACAAAATTATCAAGGGAGGACAGATAAAAGTGAAAGAAAATTATAACAGGACTAAAAAAATACAAGGGTGATAGAATTGCATGTTACCTGTCTCAGTGATTTAGATTCCCCGAAATATTCTGGTAGCGAAGTCAGCTCCTAACCCATATTCGGCCCATTTCAGACAACAGTTCTAAATAGAGAGAAAAAAACGAGACCACCCTCATATACACAGTAACATACAAGACAAAATATAAAATGTGTATACAGTAACATACAAAATTATCAAGGGAGGACAGATAAAAGTGAAAGAAAATTATAACAGGACTAAAAAAATACAAGGGTGATAGAATTGCATGTTACCTGTCTCAGTGATTTAGATTCCCCGAAATATTCTGGTAGCGAAGTCAGCTCCTTACCCATATTCGGCCCATTTCAGACAACAGTGCTAAAAAGAGAGAAAAAAACGAGACCACCCTCATATACACAGTAACATACAAGACAAACTATAAAATGTGTATACAGTAACATACAAAATTATCAAGGGAGGACAGATAAAAGTGAAAGAAAATTATAACAGGACTAAAAAAATACAAGGGTGATAGAATTGCATGTTACCTGTCTCAGTGATTTAGATTCCCCGAAATATTCTGGTAGCGAAGTCAGCTCCTTACCCATATTCGGCCCATTTCAGACAACAGTACTAAAAAGAGAGAAAAAAACGAGACCACACTCATATACACAGTAACATACAAGACAAAATATAAAATGTGTATACAGTAACATACAAAATTATCAAGGGAGGACAGATAAAAGTGAAAGAAAATTATAACAGGACTAAAAAAATACAAGGGTGATAGAATTGCATGTTACCTGTCTCAGTGATTTAGATTCCCCGAAATATTCTGGTAGCGAAGTCAGCTCCTTACCCATATTCGGCCCATTTCAGACAACAGTGCTAAAAAGAGAGAAAAAAACGAGACCACCCTCATATGCACAGTAACATACAAGACAAAATATAAAATGTGTATACAGTAACATACAAAATTATCAAGGGAGGACAGATAAAAGTGAAAGAAAATTATAACAGGACTAAAAAAATACAAGGGTGATAGAATTGCATGTTACCTGTCTCAGTGATTTAGATTCCTCGAAAGATTCTGGTAGCGAAGTCAGCTCCTTACCCATATTCGGCCCATTTAAGACAACAGTGCTAAAAAGAGAGAAAAAAACGAGACCACCCTCATATACACAGTAACATACAAGACAAAATATAAAATGTGTATACAGTAACATACAAAATTATCAAGGGAGGACAGATAAAAGTGAAAGAAAATTATAACAGGACTAAAAAAATACAAGGGTGATAGAATTGCATGTTACCTGTCTCAGTGATTTAGATGCCCCGAAATATTCTGGTAGCGAAGTCAGCTCCTTACCCATATTCGGCCCATTTCAGATAACAGTGCTAAAAAGAGAGAAAAAAACGAGACCACCCTCATATACACAGTAACATACAAGACAAAATATAAAACAGGTATACAGTAACATACAAAATTATCAAGGGAGGACAGATAAAAGTGAAAGAAATTTATAACAGGACTAAAAAAATACAAGGGTGATAGAATTGCATGTTACCTGTCTCAGTGATTTAGATTCCCAAAAATATTCTGGTAGCGAAGTCAGCTCCTTACCCATATTCGGCCCATTTCAGACAACAGTGCTAAAAAGAGAGAAAAAAACGAGACCACCCTCATATACACAGTAACATACAAGACAAAATATAAAATGTGTATACAGTAACATACAAAATTATCAAGGGAGGACAGATAAAAGTGAAAGAAAATTATAACAGGACTAAAAAAATACAAGGGTGATAGAATTGCATGTTACCTGTCTCAGTGATTTAGATGCCCCGAAATATTCTGGTAGCGAAGTCAGCTCCTTACCCATATTCGGCCCATTTCAGACAACAGTGCTAAAAAGAGAGAAAAAAACGAGACCACCCTCATATACACAGTAACATACAAGACAAAATATAAAATGTGTATACAGTAACATACAAAATTATCAAGGGAGGACAGATAAAAGTGAAAGAAAATTATAACAGGACTAAAAAAATACAAGGGTGATAGAATTGCATGTTACCTGTCTCAGTGATTTAGATGCCCCGAAATATTCTGGTAGCGAAGCCAGCTCCTTACCCATATTCGGCCCATTTCAGACAACAGTGCTAAAAAGAGAGAAAAAAACGAGACCACCCTCATATACACAGTAACATACCAGACAAAATATAAAATGTGTATACAGTAACATACAAAATTATCAAGGGAGGACAGATAAAAGTGAAAGAAAATTATAACAGGACTAAAAAAATACAAGGGTGATAGAATTGCATGTTACCTGTCTCAGTGATTTAGATTCCCCGAAATATTCTGGTAGCGAAGTCAGCTCCTTACCCATATTCGGCCCATTTCAGACAACAGTCCTAAATAGAGAGAAAAAAACGAGACCACCCTCATATACACAGTAACATACAAGACAAAATATAAAATGTGTATACAGTAACATACAAAATTATCAAGGGCGGACAGATAAAAGTGAAAGAAAATTATAACAGGACTAAAAAAATACAAGGGTGATAGAATTGCATGTTACCTGTCTCAGTGATTTAGATTCCCCGAAATATTCTGGTAGCGAAGTCAGCTCCTTACCCATATTCGGCCCATTTCAGACAACAGTGCTAAAAAGAGAGAAAAAAACAAGACCACCCTCATATACACAGTAACATACAAGACAAACTATAAAATGTGTATACAGTAACATACAAAATTATCAAGGGAGGACAGATAAAAGTGAAAGAAAATTATAACAGGACTAAAAAATACAAGGGTGATAGAATTGCATGTTACCTGTCTCAGTGATTTAGATTCCCCGAAATATTCTGGTAGCGAAGTCAGCTCCTTACCCATATTCGGCCCATTTCAGACAACAGTGCTAAATAGAGAGAAAAAAACGAGACCACCCTCATATACACAGTAACATACAAGACAAAATATAAAATGTGTATACAGTAACATACAAAATTATCAAGGGAGGACAGATAAAAGTGAAAGAAAATTATAACAGGACTAAAAAAATACAAGGGTGATAGAATTGCATGTTACCTGTCTCAGTGATTTAGATTCCCCGAAATATTCTGGTAGCGAAGTCAGCTCCTTACCCATATTCGGCCCATTTCAGACAACAGTGCTAAAAAGAGAGAAAAAAACGAGACCACCCTCATATACACAGTAACATACAAGACAAACTATAAAATGTGTATACAGTAACATACAAAATTATCAAGGGAGGACAGATAAAAGTGAAAGAAAATTATAACAGGACTAAAAAAATACAAGCGTGATAGAATTGCATGTTACCTGTCTCAGTGATTTAGATTCCCCGAAATATTCTGGTAGCGAAGTCAGCTCCTTACCCATATTCGGCCCATTTCAGACAACAGTGCTAAAAAGAGAGAAAAAAACGAGACCACACTCATATACACAGTAACATACAAGACAAAATATAAAATGTGTATACAGTAACATACAAAATTATCAAGGGAGGACAGATAAAAGTGAAAGAAAATTATAACAGGACTAAAAAAATACAAGGGTGATAGAATTGCATGTTACATGTCTCAGTGATTTAGATTCCCCGAAATATTCTGGTAGCGAAGTCAGCTCCTTACCCATATTCGGCCCATTTCAGACAACAGTGCTAAAAAGAGAGAAAAAAACGAGACCACCCTCATATGCACAGTAACATACAAGACAAAATATAAAATGTGTATACAGTAACATACAAAATTATCAAGGGAGGACAGATAAAAGTGAAAGAAAATTATAACAGGACTAAAAATATACAAGGGTGATAGAATTGCATGTTACCTGTCTCAGTGATTTAGATTCCCCGAAAGATTCTGGTAGCGAAGTCAGCTCCTTACCCATATTCGGCCCATTTAAGACAACAGTGCTAAAAAGAGAGAAAAAAACGAGACCACCCTCATATACACAGTAACATACAAGACAAAATATAAAATGTGTATACAGTAACATACAAAATTATCAAGGGAGGACAGTTAAAAGTGAAAGAAAATTATAACAGGACTAAAAAAATACAAGGGTGATAGAATTGCATGTTACCTGTCTCAGTGATTTAGATTCCCCGAAATATTCTGGTAGCGAAGTCAGCTCCTTACCCATATTCGGCCCATTTCAGACAACAGTGCTAAAAAGAGAGAAAAAAACGAGACCACCCTCATATACACAGTACCATACAAGACAAAATATAAAATGTGTATACAGTAACATACAAAATTATCAAGGGAGGACAGATAAAAGTGAAAGAAAATTATAACAGGACTAAAAAAATACAAGGGTGATAGAATTGCATGTTACCTGTCTCAGAGATTTAGATTCCCCGAAATATTCTGGTAGCGAAGTCAGCTCCTTACCCATATTCGGCCCATTTAAGACAGCAGTGCTAAAAAGAGAGAAAAAAACGAGACCACCCTCATATACACAGTAACATACAAGACAAAATATAAAATGTGTATACAGTAACATACAAAATTATCAAGGGAGGACAGATAAAAGTGAAAGAAAATTATAACAGGACTAAAAAAATACAAGGGTGATAGAATTGCATGTTACCTGTCTCAGTGATTTAGATTCCCCGAAATATTCTGGTAGCGAAGTCAGCTCCTTAGCCATATTCGGCCCATTTCAGACAACAGTGCTAAAAAGAGAGAAAAAAACGAGACCACCCTCATATACACAGTAACATACAAGACAAAATATAAAATGTGTATACAGTAACATACAAAATTATCAAGGGAGGACAGATAAAAGTGAAAGAAAATTATAACAGGACTAAAAAAATACAAGGGTGATAGAATTGCATGTTACCTGTCTCAGTGATTTAGATTCCCCGAAATATTCTGGTAGCGAAGTCAGCTCCTTACCCATATTCGGCCCATTTCAGACAACAGTGCTAAAAAGAGAGAAAAAAACGAGACCACCCTCATATACACAGTAACATACAAGACAAAATATAAAATGTGTATTCCGTAACATACAAAATTATCAAGGGAGGACAGATAAAAGTGAAAGAAAATTATAACAGGACTAAAAAAATACAAGGGTGATAGAATTGCATGTTACCTGTCTCAGTGATTTAGATTCCCCGAAATATTCTGGTAGCGAAGTCAGCTCCTTACCCATATTCGGCCCATTTCAGACAACAGTGCTAAAAAGAGAGAAAAAACGAGACCACCCTCATATACACAGTAACATACAAGACAAAATATAAAATGTGTATACAGTAACATACAAAATTATCAAGGGAGGACAGATAAAAGTGAAAGAAAATTATAACAGGACTAAAAAAATACAAGGGTGATAGAATTGCATGTTACCTGTCTCAGTGATTTAGATTCCCCGAAATATTCTGGTAGCGAAGTCAGCTCCTTACCCATATTCGGCCCATTTCAGACAACAGTGCTAAAAAGAGAGAAAAAAACGCGACCACCCTCATATACACAGTAACATACAAGACAAAATATAAAATGTGTATTCAGTAACATACAAAATTATCAAGGGAGGACAGATAAAAGTGAAAGAAAATTATGACAGGACTAAAAAAATACAAGGGTGATAGAATTGCATGTTACCTGTCTCAGTGATTTAGATTCCCCGAAATATTCTGGTAGCGAAGTCAGCTCCTTACCCATATTCGGCCCATTTCAGACAACAGTGCTAAAAAGAGAGAAAAAACGAGACCACCCTCATATACACAGTAACATACAAGACAAAATATAAAATGTGTATACAGTAACATACAAAATTATCAAGGGAGGACAGATAAAAGTGAAAGAAAATTATAACAGGACTAAAAAAATACAAGGGTGATAGAATTGCATGTTACCTGTCTCAGTGATTTAGATTCCCCGAAATATTCTGGTAGCGAAGACAGCTCCTTACCCATATTCGGCCCATTTCAGACAACAGTGCTAAAAAGAGAGAAAAAAAACGAGACCACCCTCATATACACAGTAACATACAAGACAAAATATAAAATGTGTATTCAGTAACATAAAAAATTATCAAGGGAGGACAGATAAAAGTGAAAGAAAATTATAACAGGACTAAAAAAATACAAGGGTGATAGAATTGCATGTTACCTGTCTCTCTGATTTAGATTCCCCGAAATATTCTGGTAGCGAAGTCAGCTCCTTACCCATATTCGGCCCATTTCAGACAACAGTGCTAAAAAGAGAGAAAAAAACGAGACCACCCTCATATACACAGTAACATACAAGACAAAATATAAAATGTGTATACAGTAACATACAAAATTATCAAGGGAGGACAGATAAAAGTGAAAGAAAATTATAACAGGACTAAAAAAATACAAGGGTGATAGAATTGCATGTTACCTGTCTCAGTGATTTAGATTCCCCGAAATATTCTGGTAGCGAAGTCAGCTCCTTAGCCATATTCGGCCCATTTCAGACAACAGTGCTAAAAAGAGAGAAAAAAACGAGACCACCCTCATATACACAGTAACACACAAGACAAAATATAAAATGTGTATACAGTAACATACAAAATTATCAAGGGAGGACAGATAAAAGTGAAAGAAAATTATAACAGGACTAAAAAATACAAGGGTGATAGAATTGCATGTTACCTGTCTCAGTGATTTAGATTCCCCGAAATATTCTGGTAGCGAAGTCAGCTCCTTACCCATAGTCGGCCCATTTCAGACAACAGTGCTAAAAAGAGAGAAAAAAACGAGACCACCCTCATATACACAGTAACATACAAGACAAAATATAAAATGTGTATACAGTAACATACAAAATTATCAAGGGAGGAGAGATAAAAGTGAAAGAAAATTATAACAGGACTAAAAAAATAGAAGGGTGATAGAATTGCATGTTACCTGTCTCAGTGATTTAGATTCCCCGAAATATTCTGGTAGCGAAGTCAGCTCCTTACCCATATTCGGCCCATTTAAGACAACAGTGCTAAAAAGAGAGAAAAAAACGAGACCACCCTCATATACACAGTAACATACAAGACAAAATATAAAATGTGTATACAGTAACATACAAAATTATCAAGGGAGGACAGATAAAAGTGAAAGAAAATTATAACAGGACTAAAAAAATACAAGGGTGATAGAATTGCATGTTACCTGTCTCAGTGATTTAGATTCCCCGAAATATTCTGGTAGCGAAGTCAGCTCCTTACCCATATTCGGCCCATTTCAGACAACAGTGCTAAAAAGAGAGAAAAAAACGAGACCACCCTCATATACACAGTAACATACAAGACAAAATATAAAATGTGTATACAGTAACATACAAAATTATCAAGGGAGGACAGATAAAAGTGAAAGAAAATTATAACAGGACTAAAAAAATACAAGGGTGATAGAATTGCATGTTACCTGTCTCAGTGATTTAGATTCCCCGAAATATTCTGGTAGCGAAGTCAGCTCCTTACCCATATTCGGCCCATTTCAGACAACAGTGCTAAAAAGAGAGAAAAAACGAGACCACCCTCATATACACAGTAACATACAAGACAAAATATAAAATGTGTATACAGTAACATACAAAATTATCAAGGGAGGACAGATAAAAGTGAAAGAAAATTATAACAAGACTAAAAAAATACAAGGGTGATAGAATTGCATGTTACCTGTCTCAGTGATTTAGATTCCCCGAAATATTCTGGTAGCGAAGACAGCTCCTTACCCATATTCGGCCCATTTCAGACAACAGTGCTAAAAAGAGAGAAAAAAACGAGACCACCCTCATATACACAGGAACATACAAGACAAAATATAAAATGTGTATTCAGTAACATAAAAAATTATCAAGGGAGGACAGATAAAAGTGAAAGAAAATTATAACAGGACTAAAAAAATACAAGGGTGATAGAATAGCATGTTACCTGTCTCTGTGATTTAGATTCCCCGAAATATTCTGGTAGCGAAGTCAGCTCCTTACCCATATTCGGCCCATTTCAGACAACAGTGCTAAAAAGAGAGAAAAAAACGAGACCACCCTCATATACACAGTAACATACAAGACAAAATATAAAATGTGTATACAGTAACATACAAAATTATCAAGGGAGGACAGATAAAAGTGAAAGAAAATTATAACAGGACTAAAAAAATACAAGGGTGATAGAATTGCATGTTACCTGTCTCAGTGATTTAGATTCCCCGAAATATTCTGGTAGCGAAGTCAGCTCCTTACCCATATTCGGCCCATTTCAGACAACAGTGCTAAAAAGAGAGAAAAAAACGAGACCACCCTCATATACACAGTAACATACAAGACAAAATATAAAATGTGTATACAGTAACATACAAAATTATCAAGGGAGGACAGATAAAAGTGAAAGAAAATTATAACAGGACTAAAAAAATACAAGGGTGATAGAATTGCATGTTACCTGTCTCAGTGATTTAGATTCCCCGAAATATTCTGGTAGCGAAGTCAGCTCCTTACCCATATTCGGCCCATTTCAGACAACAGTGCTAAAAAGAGAGAAAAAAACGAGACCACCCTCATATACACAGTAACATACAAGACAAAATATAAAATGTGTATACAGTAACATACAAAATTATCAAGGGAGGACAGATAAAAGTGAAAGAAAATTATAACAGGACTAAAAAAATACAAGGGTGATAGAATTGCATGTTACCTGTCTCAGGGATTTAGATTCCCCGAAATATTCTGGTAGCGAAGTTAGCTCCTTACCCATAGTCGGCCCATTTCAGACAACAGTGCTAAAAAGAGAGAAAAAAACGAGACCACCCTCATATACACAGTAACATACAAGACAAAATATAAAATGTGTATACAGTAACATACAAAATTATCAAGGGAGGACAGATAAAAGTGAAAGAAAATTATAACAGGACAAATAAAATACAAGGGTGATAGAATTGCATGTTACCTGTCTCAGTGATTTAGATTCCCCGAAATATTCTGGTAGCGAAGTCAGCTCCTTACCCATATTCGGCCCATTTCAGACAACAGTGCTAAAAAGAGAGAAAAAAACGAGACCACCCTCATATACACAGTAACATACAAGACAAATTATAAAATGTGTATACAGTAACATACAAAATTATCAAGGGAGGACAGATAAAAGTGAAAGAAAATTATAACAGGACTAAAAAAATACAAGGGTGATAGAATTGCATGTTACCTGTCTCAGTGATTTAGATTCCCCGAAATATTCTGGTAGCGAAGTCAGCTCCTTACCCATATTCGGCCCATTTCAGACAACAGTGCTAAAAAGAGAGAAAAAAACGAGACCACCCTCATATACACAGTAACAAACAAGACAAAATATAAAATGTGTATATAGTAACATACAAAATTATCAAGGGAGGACAGATAAAAGTGAAAGAAAATTACAACAGGACTAAAAAAATACAAGGGTGATAGAATTGCATGTTACCTGTCTCAGTGATTTAGATTCCCCGAAATATTCTGGTAGCGAAGTCAGCTCCTTACCCATATTCGGCCCATTTAAGACAGCAGTGCTAAAAAGAGAGAAAAAAACGAGACCACCCTCATATACACAGTAACATACAAGACAAAATATAAAATGTGTATACAGTAACATACAAAATTATCAAGGGAGGACAGATAAAAGTGAAAGAAAATTATAACAGGACTAAAAAAATACAAGGGTGATAGAATTGCATGTTACCTGTCTCAGCGATTTAGATTCCCCGAAATATTCTGGTAGCGAAGTCAGCTCCTTACCCATATTCGGCCCATTTCAGACAACAGTGCTAAAAAGAGAGAAAAAAACGAGACCACCCTCATATACACAGTAACATACAAGACAAAATATAAAATGTGTATTCAGTAACATACAAAATTATCAAGGGAGGACAGATAAAAGTGAAAGAAAATTATAACAGGACTAAAAAAATACAAGGGTGATAGAATTGCATGTTACCTGTCTCAGTGATTTAGATTCCCCGAAATATTCTGGTAGCGAAGTCAGCTCCTTAGCCATATTCGGCCCATTTCAGACAACAGTGCTAAAAAGAGAGAAAAAAACGAGACCACCCTCATATACACAGTAACATACAAGACAAAATATAAAATGTGTATACAGTAACATACAAAATTATCAAGGGAGGACAGATAAAAGTGAAAGAAAATTATAACAGGACTAAAAAAATACAAGGGTGATAGAATTGCATGTTACCTGTCTCAGTGATTTAGATTCCCCGAAATATTCTGGTAGCGAAGTCAGCTCCTTACCCATATTCGGCCCATTTCAGACAACAGTGCTAAAAAGAGAGAAAAAAACGAGACCACCCTCATATACACAGTAACATACAAGACAAAATATAAAATGTGTATTCAGTAACATACAAAATTATCAAGGGAGGACAGATAAAAGTGAAAGAAAATTATAACAGGACTAAAAAAATACAAGGGTGATAGAATTGCATGTTACCTGTCTCAGTGATTTAGATTCCCCGAAATATTCTGGTAGCGAAGTCAGCTCCTTACCCATATTCGGCCCATTTCAGACAACAGTGCTAAAAAGAGAGAAAAAACGAGACCACCCTCATATACACAGTAACATACAAGACAAAATATAAAATGTGTATACAGTAACATACAAAATTATCAAGGGAGGACAGATAAAAGTGAAAGAAAATTATAACAGGACTAAAAAAATACAAGGGTGATAGAATTGCATGTTACCTGTCTCAGTGATTTAGATTCCCCGAAATATTCTGGTAGCGAAGACAGCTCCTTACCCATATTCGGCCCATTTCAGACAACAGTGCTAAAAAAGAGAGAAAAAAACGAGACCACCCTGATATACACAGTAACATACAAGACAAAATATAAAATGTGTATTCAGTAACATACAAAATTATCAAGGGAGGACAGATAAAAGTGAAAGAAAATTATAACAGGACTAAAAAAATACAAGGGTGATAGAATTGCATGTTACCTGTCTCAGTGATTTAGATTCCCCGAAATATTCTGGTAGCGATGTCAGCTCCTTACCCATATTCGGCCCATTTCAGACAACAGTGCTAAAAAGAGAGAAAAAAACGAGACCACCCTCATATACACAGTAACATACAAGACAAAATATAAAATGTGTATACAGTAACATACAAAATTATCAAGGGAGGACAGATAAAAGTGAAAGAAAATTATAACAGGACTAAAAAAATACAAGGGTGATAGAATTGCATGTTACCTGTCTCAGTGATTTAGATGCCCCGAAATATTCTGGTAGCGAAGTCAGCTCCTTACCCATATTCGGCCCATTTCAGATAACAGTGCTAAAAAGAGAGAAAAAAAACGAGACCACCCTCATATACACAGTAACATACAAGACAAAATATAAAACAGGTATACAGTAACATACAAAATTATCAAGGGAGGACAGATAAAAGTGAAAGAAATTTATAACAGGACTAAAAAAATACAAGGGTGATAGAATTGCATGTTACCTGTCTCAGTGATTTAGATTCCCAAAAATATTCTGGTAGCGAAGTCAGCTCCTTACCCATATTCGGCCCATTTCAGACAACAGTGCTAAAAAGAGAGAAAAAAACGAGACCACCCTCATATACACAGTAACATACAAGACAAAATATAAAATGTGTATACAGTAACATACAAAATTATCAAGGGAGGACGGATAAAAGTGAAAGAAAATTATAACAGGACTAAAAAAATACAAGGGTGATAGAATTGCATGTTACCTGTCTCAGTGATTTAGATGCCCCGAAATATTCTGGTAGCGAAGTCAGCTCCTTACCCATATTCGGCCCATTTCAGACAACAGTGCTAAAAAGAGAGAAAAAAACGAGACCACCCTCATATACACAGTAACATACAAGACAAAATATAAAATGTGTATACAGTAACATACAAAATTATCAAGGGAGGACAGATAAAAGTGAAAGAAAATTATAACAGGACTAAAAAAATACAAGGGTGATAGAATTGCATGTTACCTGTCTCAGTGATTTAGATTCCCCGAAATATTCTGGTAGCGAAGTCAGCTCCTTACCCATATTCGGCCCATTTCAGACAACAGTGCTAAATAGAGAGAAAAAAACGAGACCACCCTCATATACACAGTAACATACAAGACAAAATATAAAATGTGTATACAGTAACATACAAAATTATCAAGGAAGGACAGATAAAAGTGAAAGAAAATTATAACAGGACTAAAAAAATACAAGGGTGATAGAATTGCATGTTACCTGTCTCAGTGATTTAGATGCCCCGAAATATTCTGGTAGCGAAGCCAGCTCCTTACCCATATTCGGCCCATTTCAGACAACAGTGCTAAAAAGAGAGAAAAAAACGAGACCACCCTCATATACACAGTAACATACAAGACAAAATATAAAATGTGTATACAGTAACATACAAAATTATCAAGGGAGGAGAGATAAAAGTGAAAGAAAATTATAACAGGACTAAAAAAATACAAGGGTGATAGAATTGCATGTTACCTGTCTCAGTGATTTAGATTCCCCGAAATATTCTGGTAGCGAAGTCAGCTCCTTACCCATATTCGGCCCATTTAAGACAACAGTGCTAAAAAGAGAGAAAAAAACGAGACCACCCTCATATACACAGTAACATACAAGACAAAATATAAAATGTGTATACAGTAACATACAAAATTATCAAGGGAGGACAGATAAAAGTGAAAGAAAATTATAACAGGACTAAAAAAATACAAGGGTGATAGAATTGCATGTTACCTGTCTCAGTGATTTAGATTCCCCGAAATATTCTGGTAGCGAAGTCAGCTCCTTACCCATATTCGGCCCATTTCAGACAACAGTGCTAAAAAGAGAGAAAAAAACGAGACCACCCTCATATACACAGTAACATACAAGACAAAATATAAAATGTGTATACAGTAACATACAAAATTATCAAGGGAGGACAGATAAAAGTGAAAGAAAATTATAACAGGACTAAAAAAATACAAGGGTGATAGAATTGCATGTTACCTGTCTCAGTGATTTAGATTCCCCGAAATATTCTGGTAGCGAAGTCAGCTCCTTACCCATATTCGGCCCATTTCAGACAACAGTGCTAAAAAGAGAGAAAAAACGAGACCACCCTCATATACACAGTAACATACAAGACAAAATATAAAATGTGTATACAGTAACATACAAAATTATCAAGGGAGGACAGATAAAAGTGAAAGAAAATTATAACAAGACTAAAAAAATACAAGGGTGATAGAATTGCATGTTACCTGTCTCAGTGATTTAGATTCCCCGAAATATTCTGGTAGCGAAGACAGCTCCTTACCCATATTCGGCCCATTTCAGACAACAGTGCTAAAAAGAGAGAAAAAAACGAGACCACCCTCATATACACAGGAACATACAAGACAAAATATAAAATGTGTATTCAGTAACATAAAAAATTATCAAGGGAGGACAGATAAAAGTGAAAGAAAATTATAACAGGACTAAAAAAATACAAGGGTGATAGAATAGCATGTTACCTGTCTCTGTGATTTAGATTCCCCGAAATATTCTGGTAGCGAAGTCAGCTCCTTACCCATATTCGGCCCATTTCAGACAACAGTGCTAAAAAGAGAGAAAAAAACGAGACCACCCTCATATACACAGTAACATACAAGACAAAATATAAAATGTGTATACAGTAACATACAAAATTATCAAGGGAGGACAGATAAAAGTGAAAGAAAATTATAACAGGACTAAAAAAATACAAGGGTGATAGAATTGCATGTTACCTGTCTCAGTGATTTAGATTCCCCGAAATATTCTGGTAGCGAAGTCAGCTCCTTACCCATATTCGGCCCATTTCAGACAACAGTGCTAAAAAGAGAGAAAAAAACGAGACCACCCTCATATACACAGTAACATACAAGACAAAATATAAAATGTGTATACAGTAACATACAAAATTATCAAGGGAGGACAGATAAAAGTGAAAGAAAATTATAACAGGACTAAAAAAATACAAGGGTGATAGAATTGCATGTTACCTGTCTCAGTGATTTAGATTCCCCGAAATATTCTGGTAGCGAAGTCAGCTCCTTACCCATATTCGGCCCATTTCAGACAACAGTGCTAAAAAGAGAGAAAAAAACGAGACCACCCTCATATACACAGTAACATACAAGACAAAATATAAAATGTGTATACAGTAACATACAAAATTATCAAGGGAGGACAGATAAAAGTGAAAGAAAATTATAACAGGACTAAAAAAATACAAGGGTGATAGAATTGCATGTTACCTGTCTCAGGGATTTAGATTCCCCGAAATATTCTGGTAGCGAAGTTAGCTCCTTACCCATAGTCGGCCCATTTCAGACAACAGTGCTAAAAAGAGAGAAAAAAACGAGACCACCCTCATATACACAGTAACATACAAGACAAAATATAAAATGTGTATACAGTAACATACAAAATTATCAAGGGAGGACAGATAAAAGTGAAAGAAAATTATAACAGGACAAATAAAATACAAGGGTGATAGAATTGCATGTTACCTGTCTCAGTGATTTAGATTCCCCGAAATATTCTGGTAGCGAAGTCAGCTCCTTACCCATATTCGGCCCATTTCAGACAACAGTGCTAAAAAGAGAGAAAAAAACGAGACCACCCTCATATACACAGTAACATACAAGACAAATTATAAAATGTGTATACAGTAACATACAAAATTATCAAGGGAGGACAGATAAAAGTGAAAGAAAATTATAACAGGACTAAAAAAATACAAGGGTGATAGAATTGCATGTTACCTGTCTCAGTGATTTAGATTCCCCGAAATATTCTGGTAGCGAAGTCAGCTCCTTACCCATATTCGGCCCATTTCAGACAACAGTGCTAAAAAGAGAGAAAAAAACGAGACCACCCTCATATACACAGTAACAAACAAGACAAAATATAAAATGTGTATATAGTAACATACAAAATTATCAAGGGAGGACAGATAAAAGTGAAAGAAAATTACAACAGGACTAAAAAAATACAAGGGTGATAGAATTGCATGTTACCTGTCTCAGTGATTTAGATTCCCCGAAATATTCTGGTAGCGAAGTCAGCTCCTTACCCATATTCGGCCCATTTAAGACAGCAGTGCTAAAAAGAGAGAAAAAAACGAGACCACCCTCATATACACAGTAACATACAAGACAAAATATAAAATGTGTATACAGTAACATACAAAATTATCAAGGGAGGACAGATAAAAGTGAAAGAAAATTATAACAGGACTAAAAAAATACAAGGGTGATAGAATTGCATGTTACCTGTCTCAGTGATTTAGATTCCCCGAAATATTCTGGTAGCGAAGTCAGCTCCTTACCCATATTCGGCCCATTTCAGACAACAGTGCTAAAAAGAGAGAAAAAAACGAGACCACCCTCATATACACAGTAACATACAAGACAAAATATAAAATGTGTATTCAGTAACATACAAAATTATCAAGGGAGGACAGATAAAAGTGAAAGAAAATTATAACAGGACTAAAAAAATACAAGGGTGATAGAATTGCATGTTACCTGTCTCAGTGATTTAGATTCCCCGAAATATTCTGGTAGCGAAGTCAGCTCCTTAGCCATATTCGGCCCATTTCAGACAACAGTGCTAAAAAGAGAGAAAAAAACGAGACCACCCTCATATACACAGTAACATACAAGACAAAATATAAAATGTGTATACAGTAACATACAAAATTATCAAGGGAGGACAGATAAAAGTGAAAGAAAATTATAACAGGACTAAAAAAATACAAGGGTGATAGAATTGCATGTTACCTGTCTCAGTGATTTAGATTCCCCGAAATATTCTGGTAGCGAAGTCAGCTCCTTACCCATATTCGGCCCATTTCAGACAACAGTGCTAAAAAGAGAGAAAAAAACGAGACCACCCTCATATACACAGTAACATACAAGACAAAATATAAAATGTGTATTCAGTAACATACAAAATTATCAAGGGAGGACAGATAAAAGTGAAAGAAAATTATAACAGGACTAAAAAAATACAAGGGTGATAGAATTGCATGTTACCTGTCTCAGTGATTTAGATTCCCCGAAATATTCTGGTAGCGAAGTCAGCTCCTTACCCATATTCGGCCCATTTCAGACAACAGTGCTAAAAAGAGAGAAAAAACGAGACCACCCTCATATACACAGTAACATACAAGACAAAATATAAAATGTGTATACAGTAACATACAAAATTATCAAGGGAGGACAGATAAAAGTGAAAGAAAATTATAACAGGACTAAAAAAATACAAGGGTGATAGAATTGCATGTTACCTGTCTCAGTGATTTAGATTCCCCGAAATATTCTGGTAGCGAAGACAGCTCCTTACCCATATTCGGCCCATTTCAGACAACAGTGCTAAAAAAGAGAGAAAAAAACGAGACCACCCTGATATACACAGTAACATACAAGACAAAATATAAAATGTGTATTCAGTAACATACAAAATTATCAAGGGAGGACAGATAAAAGTGAAAGAAAATTATAACAGGACTAAAAAAATACAAGGGTGATAGAATTGCATGTTACCTGTCTCAGTGATTTAGATTCCCCGAAATATTCTGGTAGCGATGTCAGCTCCTTACCCATATTCGGCCCATTTCAGACAACAGTGCTAAAAAGAGAGAAAAAAACGAGACCACCCTCATATACACAGTAACATACAAGACAAAATATAAAATGTGTATACAGTAACATACAAAATTATCAAGGGAGGACAGATAAAAGTGAAAGAAAATTATAACAGGACTAAAAAAATACAAGGGTGATAGAATTGCATGTTACCTGTCTCAGTGATTTAGATGCCCCGAAATATTCTGGTAGCGAAGTCAGCTCCTTACCCATATTCGGCCCATTTCAGATAACAGTGCTAAAAAGAGAGAAAAAAAACGAGACCACCCTCATATACACAGTAACATACAAGACAAAATATAAAACAGGTATACAGTAACATACAAAATTATCAAGGGAGGACAGATAAAAGTGAAAGAAATTTATAACAGGACTAAAAAAATACAAGGGTGATAGAATTGCATGTTACCTGTCTCAGTGATTTAGATTCCCAAAAATATTCTGGTAGCGAAGTCAGCTCCTTACCCATATTCGGCCCATTTCAGACAACAGTGCTAAAAAGAGAGAAAAAAACGAGACCACCCTCATATACACAGTAACATACAAGACAAAATATAAAATGTGTATACAGTAACATACAAAATTATCAAGGGAGGACGGATAAAAGTGAAAGAAAATTATAACAGGACTAAAAAAATACAAGGGTGATAGAATTGCATGTTACCTGTCTCAGTGATTTAGATGCCCCGAAATATTCTGGTAGCGAAGTCAGCTCCTTACCCATATTCGGCCCATTTCAGACAACAGTGCTAAAAAGAGAGAAAAAAACGAGACCACCCTCATATACACAGTAACATACAAGACAAAATATAAAATGTGTATACAGTAACATACAAAATTATCAAGGGAGGACAGATAAAAGTGAAAGAAAATTATAACAGGACTAAAAAAATACAAGGGTGATAGAATTGCATGTTACCTGTCTCAGTGATTTAGATTCCCCGAAATATTCTGGTAGCGAAGTCAGCTCCTTACCCATATTCGGCCCATTTCAGACAACAGTGCTAAATAGAGAGAAAAAAACGAGACCACCCTCATATACACAGTAACATACAAGACAAAATATAAAATGTGTATACAGTAACATACAAAATTATCAAGGAAGGACAGATAAAAGTGAAAGAAAATTATAACAGGACTAAAAAAATACAAGGGTGATAGAATTGCATGTTACCTGTCTCAGTGATTTAGATGCCCCGAAATATTCTGGTAGCGAAGCCAGCTCCTTACCCATATTCGGCCCATTTCAGACAACAGTGCTAAAAAGAGAGAAAAAAACGAGACCACCCTCATATACACAGTAACATACAAGACAAAATATAAAATGTGTATACAGTAACATACAAAATTATCAAGGGAGGACAGATAAAAGTGAAAGAAAATTATAACAGGACTAAAAAAATACAAGGGTGATAGAATTGCATGTTACCTGTCTCAGTGATTTAGATTCCCCGAAATATTCTGGTAGCGAAGTCAGCTCCTTACCCATATTCGGCCCATTTCAGACAACAGTGCTAAATAGAGAGAAAAAAACGAGACCACCCTCATATACACAGTAACATACAAGACAAAATATAAAATGTGTATACAGTAACATACAAAATTATCAAGGGAGGACAGATAAAAGTGAAAGAAAATTATAACAGGACTAAAAAAATACAAGGGTGATAGAATTGCATGTTACCTGTCTCAGTGATTTAGATTCCCCGAAATATTCTGGTAGCGAAGTCAGCTCCTTACCCATATACGGCCCATTTCAGACAACAGTGCTAAAAAGAGAGAAAAAAACAAGACCACCCTCATATACACAGTAACATACAAGACAAACTATAAAATGTGTATACAGTAACATACAAAATTATCAAGGGAGGACAGATAAAAGTGAAAGAAAATTATAACAGGACTAAAAAAATACAAGGGTGATAGAATTGCATGTTACCTGTCTCAGTGATTTAGATTCCCCGAAATATTCTGGTAGCGAAGTCAGCTCCTAACCCATATTCGGCCCATTTCAGACAACAGTTCTAAATAGAGAGAAAAAAACGAGACCACCCTCATATACACAGTAACATACAAGACAAAATATAAAATGTGTATACAGTAACATACAAAATTATCAAGGGAGGACAGATAAAAGTGAAAGAAAATTATAACAGGACTAAAAAAATACAAGGGTGATAGAATTGCATGTTACCTGTCTCAGTGATTTAGATTCCCCGAAATATTCTGGTAGCGAAGTCAGCTCCTTACCCATATTCGGCCCATTTCAGACAACAGTGCTAAAAAGAGAGAAAAAAACGAGACCACCCTCATATACACAGTAACATACAAGACAAACTATAAAATGTGTATACAGTAACATACAAAATTATCAAGGGAGGACAGATAAAAGTGAAAGAAAATTATAACAGGACTAAAAAAATACAAGGGTGATAGAATTGCATGTTACCTGTCTCAGTGATTTAGATTCCCCGAAATATTCTGGTAGCGAAGTCAGCTCCTTACCCATATTCGGCCCATTTCAGACAACAGTACTAAAAAGAGAGAAAAAAACGAGACCACACTCATATACACAGTAACATACAAGACAAAATATAAAATGTGTATACAGTAACATACAAAATTATCAAGGGAGGACAGATAAAAGTGAAAGAAAATTATAACAGGACTAAAAAAATACAAGGGTGATAGAATTGCATGTTACCTGTCTCAGTGATTTAGATTCCCCGAAATATTCTGGTAGCGAAGTCAGCTCCTTACCCATATTCGGCCCATTTCAGACAACAGTGCTAAAAAGAGAGAAAAAAAACGAGACCACCCTCATATGCACAGTAACATACAAGACAAAATATAAAATGTGTATACAGTAACATACAAAATTATCAAGGGAGGACAGATAAAAGTGAAAGAAAATTATAACAGGACTAAAAAAATACAAGGGTGATAGAATTGCATGTTACCTGTCTCAGTGATTTAGATTCCTCGAAAGATTCTGGTAGCGAAGTCAGCTCCTTACCCATATTCGGCCCATTTAAGACAACAGTGCTAAAAAGAGAGAAAAAAACGAGACCACCCTCATATACACAGTAACATACAAGACAAAATATAAAATGTGTATACAGTAACATACAAAATTATCAAGGGAGGACAGATAAAAGTGAAAGAAAATTATAACAGGACTAAAAAAATACAAGGGTGATAGAATTGCATGTTACCTGTCTCAGTGATTTAGATGCCCCGAAATATTCTCGTAGCGAAGTCAGCTCCTTACCCATATTCGGCCCATTTCAGATAACAGTGCTAAAAAGAGAGAAAAAAACGAGACCACCCTCATATACACAGTAACATACAAGACAAAATATAAAACAGGTATACAGTAACATACAAAATTATCAAGGGAGGACAGATAAAAGTGAAAGAAATTTATAACAGGACTAAAAAAATACAAGGGTGATAGAATTGCATGTTACCTGTCTCAGTGATTTAGATTCCCAAAAATATTCTGGTAGCGAAGTCAGCTCCTTACCCATATTCGGCCCATTTCAGACAACAGTGCTAAAAAGAGAGAAAAAAACGAGACCACCCTCATATACACAGTAACATACAAGACAAAATATAAAATGTGTATACAGTAACATACAAAATTATCAAGGGAGGACAGATAAAAGTGAAAGAAAATTATAACAGGACTAAAAAAATACAAGGGTGATAGAATTGCATGTTACCTCTCTCAGTGATTTAGATGCCCCGAAATATTCTGGTAGCGAAGTCAGCTCCTTACCCATATTCGGCCCATTTCAGACAACAGTGCTAAAAAGAGAGAAAAAAACGAGACCACCCTCATATACACAGTAACATACAAGACAAAATATAAAATGTGTATACAGTAACATACAAAAATATCAAGGGAGGACAGATAAAAGTGAAAGAAAATTATAACAGGACTAAAAAAATACAAGGGTGATAGAATTGCATGTTACCTGTCTCAGTGATTTAGATGCCCCGAAATATTCTGGTAGCGAAGCCAGCTCCTTACCCATATTCGGCCCATTTCAGACAACAGTGCTAAAAAGAGAGAAAAAAACGAGACCACCCTCATATACACAGTAACATACCAGACAAAATATAAAATGTGTATACAGTAACATACAAAATTATCAAGGGAGGACAGATAAAAGTGAAAGAAAATTATAACAGGACTAAAAAAATACAAGGGTGATAGAATTGCATGTTACCTGTCTCAGTGATTTAGATTCCCCGAAATATTCTGGTAGCGAAGTCAGCTCCTTACCCATATTCGGCCCATTTCAGACAACAGTCCTAAATAGAGAGAAAAAAACGAGACCACCCTCATATACACAGTAACATACAAGACAAAATATAAAATGTGTATACAGTAACATACAAAATTATCAAGGGCGGACAGATAAAAGTGAAAGAAAATTATAACAGGACTAAAAAAATACAAGGGTGATAGAATTGCATGTTACCTGTCTCAGTGATTTAGATTCCCCGAAATATTCTGGTAGCGAAGTCAGCTCCTTACCCATATTCGGCCCATTTCAGACAACAGTGCTAAAAAGAGAGAAAAAAACAAGACCACCCTCATATACACAGTAACATACAAGACAAACTATAAAATGTGTATACAGTAACATACAAAATTATCAAGGGAGGACAGATAAAAGTGAAAGAAAATTATAACAGGACTAAAAAATACAAGGGTGATAGAATTGCATGTTACCTGTCTCAGTGATTTAGATTCCCCGAAATATTCTGGTAGCGAAGTCAGCTCCTTACCCATATTCGGCCCATTTCAGACAACAGTGCTAAATAGAGAGAAAAAAACGAGACCACCCTCATATACACAGTAACATACAAGACAAAATATAAAATGTGTATACAGTAACATACAAAATTATCAAGGGAGGACAGATAAAAGTGAAAGAAAATTATAACAGGACTAAAAAAATACAAGGGTGATAGAATTGCATGTTACCTGTCTCAGTGATTTAGATTCCCCGAAATATTCTGGTAGCGAAGTCAGCTCCTTACCCATATTCGGCCCATTTCAGACAACAGTGCTAAAAAGAGAGAAAAAAACGAGACCACCCTCATATACACAGTAACATACAAGACAAACTATAAAATGTGTATACAGTAACATACAAAATTATCAAGGGAGGACAGATAAAAGTGAAAGAAAATTATAACAGGACTAAAAAAATACAAGCGTGATAGAATTGCATGTTACCTGTCTCAGTGATTTAGATTCCCCGAAATATTCTGGTAGCGAAGTCAGCTCCTTACCCATATTCGGCCCATTTCAGACAACAGTGCTAAAAAGAGAGAAAAAAACGAGACCACACTCATATACACAGTAACATACAAGACAAAATATAAAATGTGTATTCAGTAACATACAAAATTATCAAGGGAGGACAGATAAAAGTGAAAGAAAATTATAACAGGACTAAAAAAATACAAGGGTGATAGAATTGCATGTTACCTGTCTCGGTGATTTAGATTCCCCGAAATATTCTGGTAGCGAAGTCAGCTCCTTACCCATATTCGGCCCATTTCAGACAACAGTGCTAAAAAGAGAGAAAAAACGAGACCACCCTCATATACACAGTAACATACAAGACAAAATATAAAATGTGTATACAGTAACATACAAAATTATCAAGGGAGGACAGATAAAAGTGAAAGAAAATTATAACAGGACTAAAAAAATACAAGGGTGATAGAATTGCATGTTACCTGTCTCAGTGATTTAGATTCCCCGAAATATTCTGGTAGCGAAGTCAGCTCCTTACCCATATTCGGCCCATTTCAGACAACAGTGCTAAAAAGAGAGAAAAAAACGCGACCACCCTCATATACACAGTAACATACAAGACAAAATATAAAATGTGTATTCAGTAACATACAAAATTATCAAGGGAGGACAGATAAAAGTGAAAGAAAATTATAACAGGACTAAAAAAATACAAGGGTGATAGAATTGCATGTTACCTGTCTCAGTGATTTAGATTCCCCGAAATATTCTGGTAGCGAAGACAGCTCCTTACCCATATTCGGCCCATTTCAGACAACAGTGCTAAAAAGAGAGAAAAAAACGAGACCACCCTGATATACACAGTAACATACAAGACAAAATATAAAATGTGTATTCAGTAACATACAAAATTATCAAGGGAAGACAGATAAAAGTGAAAGAAAATTATAACAGGACTAAAAAAATACAAGGGTGATAGAATTGCATGTTACCTGTCTCAGTGATTTAGATTCCCCGAAATATTCTGGTAGCGAAGTCAGCTCCTTACCCATATTCGGCCCATTTCAGACAACAGTGCTAAAAAGAGAGAAAAAAACGAGACCACCCTCATATACACAGTAACATACAAGACAAAATATAAAATGTGTATACAGTAACATACAAAATTATCAAGGGAGGACAGATAAAAGTGAAAGAAAATTATAACAGGACTAAAAAAATACAAGGGTGATAGAATTGCATGTTACCTGTCTCAGTGATTTAGATGCCCCGAAATATTCTGGTAGCGAAGTCAGCTCCTTACCCATATTCGGCCCATTTCAGACAACAGTGCTAAAAAGAGAGAAAAAAACGAGACCACCCTCATATACACAGTAACATACAAGACAAAATATAAAACAGGTATACAGTAACATACAAAATTATCAAGCGAGGACAGATAAAAGTGAAAGAAATTTATAACAGGACTAAAAAAATACAAGGGTGATAGAATTGCATGTTACCTGTCTCAGTGATTTAGATTCCCAAAAATATTCTGGCAGCGAAGTCAGCTCCTTACCCATATTCGGCCCATTTCAGACAACAGTGCTAAAAAGAGAGAAAAAAACGAGACCACCCTCATATACACAGTAACATAGAAGACAAAATATAAAATGTGTATACAGTAACATACAAAATTATCAAGGGAGGACAGATAAAAGTTAAAGAAAATTATAACAGGACTAAAAAAATACAAGGGTGATAGAATTGCATGTTACCTGTCTCAGTGATTTAGATTCCCCGAAATATTCTGGTAGCGAAGTCAGCTCCTTACCCATATTCGGCCCATTTCAGACAATAGTGCTAAAAAGAGAGAAAAAACGAGACCACACTCATATACACAGTAACATACAAGACAAAATATAAAATGTGTATACAGTAACATACAAAATTATCAAGGGAGGACAGATAAAAGTGAAAGAAAATTATAACAGGACTAAAAAAATACAAGGGTGATAGAATTGGATGTTACCTGTCTCAGTGATTTAGATGCCCCGAAATATTCTGGTAGCGAAGCCAGCTCCTTACCCATATTCGGCCCACTTCAGACAACAGTGCTAAAAAGAGAGAAAAATACGAGACCACCCTCATATACACAGTAACATACAAGACAAAATATAAAATGTGTATACAGTAACATACAAAATTATCAAGGGAGGACAGATAAAAGTGAAAGAAAATTATAACAGGACTAAAAAAATACAAGGGTGATAGAATTGCATGTTACCTGTCTCAGTGATTTAGATTCCCCGAAATATTCTGGTAGCGAAGTCAGCTCCTTACCCATATTCGGCCCATTTCAGACAACAGTGCTAAAAAGAATGAAAAAAACGAGACCACCCTCATATACACAGTAACATACAAGACAAAATATAAATTGTGTATACAGTAACATACAAAATTATCAAGGGAGGACAGATAAAAGTGAAAGAAAATTATAACAGGACTAAAAAAATACAAGGGTGATAGAATTGCATGTTACCTGTCTCAGAGATTTAGATTCCCCGAAATATTCTGGTAGCGAAGTCAGCTCCTTACCTATATTCGGCCCATTTCAGACAACAGTGCTAAAAAGAGAGAAAAAAACGAGACCACCCTCATATACACAGTAACATACAAGACAAAATATAAAATGTGTATACAGTAACATACAAAATTATCAAGGGAGGACAGATAAAAGTGAAAGAAAATTATAACAGGACTAAAAAAATACAAGGGTGATAGAATTGCATGTTACCTGTCTCAGTGATTTAGATTCCCCGAAATATTCTGGTAGCGAAGTCAGCTCCTTACCCATATTCGGCCCATTTCAGACAACAGTGCTAAAAAGAGAGAAAAAAACGAGACCACCCTCATATACACAGTAACATACAAGACAAAATATAAAATGTGTATACAGTAACATACAAAATTATCAAGGGAGGACAGATAAAAGTGAAAGAAAATTATAACAGGACTAAAAAAATACAAGGGTGATAGAATTGCATCTTACCTGTCTCAGTGATTTAGATGCCCCGAAATATTCTGGTAGCGAAGTCAGCTCCTTACCCATATTCGGCCCATTTCAGGCAACAGTGCTAAAAAGAGAGAAAAAAACGAGACCACCCTCATATACACAGTAACATACAAGACAAAATATAAAACAGGTATACAGTAACATACAAAATTATCAAGCGAGGACAGATAAAAGTGAAAGAAATTTATAACAGGACTAAAAAAATACAAGGGTGATAGAATTGCATGTTACCTGTCTCAGTGATTTAGATTCCCAAAAATATTCTGGTAGCGAAGTCAGCTCCTTACCCATATTCGGCCCATTTCAGACAACAGTGCTAAAAAGAGAGAAAAAAACGAGACCACCCTCATATACACAGTAACATAGAAGACAAAATATAAAATGTGTATACAGTAACATACAAAATTATCAAGGGAGGACAGATAAAAGTGAAAGAAAATTATAACAGGACTAAAAAAATACAAGGGTGATAGAATTGCATGTTACCTGTCTCAGTGATTTAGATTCCCCGAAATATTCTGGTAGCGAAGTCAGCTCCTTACCCATATTCGGCCCATTTCAGACAATAGTGCTAAAAAGAGAGAAAAAAAACGAGACCACACTCATATACACAGTAACATACAAGACAAAATATAAAATGTGTATACAGTAACATACAAAATTATCAAGGGAGGACAGATAAAAGTGAAAGAAAATTATAACAGGACTAAAAAAATACAAGGGTGATAGAATTGCATGTTACCTGTCTCAGTGATTTAGATGCCCCGAAATATTCTGGTAGCGAAGCCAGCTCCTTACCCATATTCGGCCCACTTCAGACAACAGTGCTAAAAAGAGAGAAAAATACGAGACCACCCTCATATACACAGTAACATACAAGACAAAATATAAAATGTGTATACAGTAACATACAAAATTATCAAGGGAGGACAGATAAAAATGAAAGAAAATTATAACAGGACTAAAAAAATACAAGGGTGATAGAATTGCATGTTACCTGTCTCAGTGATTTAGATTCCCCGAAATATTCTGGTAGCGAAGTCAGCTCCTTACCCATATTCGGCCCATTTCAGACAACAGTGCTAAAAAGAATGAAAAAAACGAGACCACCCTCATATACACAGTAACATACAAGACAAAATATAAATTGTGTATACAGTAACATACAAAATTATCAAGGGAGGACAGATAAAAGTGAAAGAAAATTATAACAGGACTAAAAAAATACAAGGGTGATAGAATTGCATGTTACCTGTCTCAGAGATTTAGATTCCCCGAAATATTCTGGTAGCGAAGTCAGCTCCTTACCTATATTCGGCCCATTTCAGACAACAGTGCTAAAAAGAGAGAAAAAAACGAGACCACCCTCATATACACAGTAACATACAAGACAAAATATAAAATGTGTATACAGTAACATACAAAATTATCAAGGGAGGACAGATAAAAGTGAAAGAAAATTATAACAGGACTAAAAAAATACAAGGGTGATAGAATTGCATGTTACCTGTCTCAGTGATTTAGATTCCCCGAAATATTCTGGTAGCGAAGTCAGCTCCTTACCCATATTCGGCCCATTTCAGACAACAGTGCTAAATAGAGAGAAAAAAACGAGACCACCCTCATATACACAGTAACATACAAGACAAACTATAAAATGTGTATACAGTAACATACAAAATTATCAAGGGAGGACAGATAAAAGTGATAGAAAATTTTAACAGGACTAAAAAAATACAAGGGTGATAGAATTGCATGTTACCTGTCTCAGTGATTTAGATTCCCCGAAATATTCTGGTAGCGAAGTCAGCTCCTTACCCATATTCGGCCCATTTCAGACAACAGTGCTAAAAAGAGAGAAAAAAACGAGACCACACTCATATACACAGTAACATACAAGACAAAATATAAAATGTGTATACAGTAACATACAAAATTATCAAGGGAGGACAGATAAAAGTGAAAGAAAATTATAACAGGACTAAAAAAATACAAGGGTGATAGAATTGCATGTTACCTGTCTCAGTGATTTAGATTCCCCGAAATATTCTGGTAGCGAAGTCAGCTCCTTACCCATATTTGGCCCATTTCAGACAACAGTGCTAAAAAGAGAGAAAAAAACGAGACCACCCTCATATACACAGTAACATACAAGACAAAATATAAAATGTGTATACAGTAACATACAAAATTATCAAGGGAGGACAGATAAAAGTGAAAGAAAATTATAACAGGACTAAAAAAATACAAGGGTGATAGAATTGCATGTTACCTGTCTCAGTGATTTAGATTCCCCGAAATATTCTGGTAGCGAAGTCAGCTCCTTACCTATATTCGGCCCATTTCAGACAACAGTGCTAAAAAGAGAGAAAAAAACGAGACCACCCTCATATACACAGTAACATACAAGACAAAATATAAAATGTGTATACAGTAACATACAAAATTATCAAGGGAGGACAGATAAAAGTGAAAGAAAATTATAACAGGACTAAAAAAATACAAGGGTGATAGAATTGCATGTTACCTGTCTCAGTGATTTAGATTCCCCGAAATATTCTGGTAGCGAAGTCAGCTCCTTACCCATATTCGGCCCATTTCAGACAACAGTGCTAAAAAGAGAGAAAAAAACGAGACCACACTCATATACACAGTAACATACAAGACAAAATATAAAATGTGTATACAGTAACATACAAAATTATCAAGGGAGGACAGATAAAAGTGAAAGAAAATTATAACAGGACTAAAAAAAATACAAGGGTGATAGAATTGCATGTTACCTGTCTCAGTGATTTAGATGCCCCGAAATATTCTGGTAGCGAAGTCAGCTCCTTACCCATATTCGGCCCATTTCAGACAACAGTGCTAAAAAGAGAGAAAAAAACGAGACCACCCTCATATACACAGTAACAGACAAGACAAAATATAAAACAGGTATACAGTAACATACAAAATTATCAAGGGAGGACAGATAAAAGTGAAAGAAATTTATAACAGGACTAAAAAAATACAAGGGTGATAGAATTGCATGTTACCTGTCTCAGTGATTTAGATTCCCAAAAATATTCTGGTAGCGAAGTCAGCTCCTTACCCATATTCGGCCCATTTCAGACAACAGTGCTAAAAAGAGAGAAAAAAACGAGACCACCCTCATATACACAGTAACATACAAGACAAAATATAAAATGTGTATACAGTAACATACAAAATTATCAAGGGAGGACAGATAAAAGTGAAAGAAAATTATAACAGGACTAAAAAAATACAAGGGTGATAGAATTGCATGTTACCTGTCTCAGTGATTTAGATGCCCCGAAATATTCTGTTAGCGAAGTCAGCTCCTTACCCATATTCGGCCCATTTCAGACAACAGTGCTAAAAAGAGAGAAAAAACGAGACCACCCTCATATACACAGTAACATACAAGACAAAATATAAAATGTGTATACAGTAACATAAAAAATTATCAAGGGAGGACAGATAAAAGTGAAAGAAAATTATAACAGGACTAAAAAAATACAAGGGTGATAGAATTGCATGTTACCTGTCTCAGTGATTTAGATTCCCCGAAATATTCTGGTAGCGAAGTCAGCTCCTTACCCATATTCGGCCCATTTCAGACAATAGTGCTAAAAAGAGAGAAAAAAACGAGACCACACTCATATACACAGTAACATACAAGACAAAATATAAAATGTGTATACAGTAACATACAAAATTATCAAGGGAGGACAGATGAAAGTGAAAGAAAATTATAACAGGACTAAAAAAATACCATGGTGATAGAATTGCATGTTACCTGTCTCAGTGATTTAGATGCCCCGAAATATTCTGGTAGCGAAGCCAGCTCCTTACCCATAGTCGGCCCACTTCAGACAACAGTGCTAAAAAGAGAGAAAAATACGAGACCACCCTCATATACACAGTAACATACAAGACAAAATATAAAATGTGTATACAGTAACATACAAAATTATCAAGGGAGGACAGATAAAAGTGAAAGAAAATTATAACAGGACTAAAAAAATACAAGGGTGATAGAATTGCATGTTACCTGTCTCAGTGATTTAGATTCCCCGAAATATTCTGGTAGCGAAGTCAGCTCCTTACCCATATTCGGCCCATTTCAGACAACAGAGCTAAAAAGAATGAAAAAAACGAGACCACCCTCATATACACAGTAACATACAAGACAAAATATAAATTGTGTATACAGTAACATACAAAATTATCAAGGGAGGACAGATAAAAGTGAAAGAAAATTATAACAGGACTAAAAAAATACAAGGGTGATAGAATTGCATGTTACCTGTCTCAGTGATTTAGATTCCCCGAAATATTCTGGTAGCGAAGTCAGCTCCTTACCTATATTCGGCCCATTTCAGAGAACAGTGCTAAAAAGAGAGAAAAAAACGAGACCACCCTCATATACACAGTAACATACAAGACAAAATATAAAATGTGTATACAGTAACATACAAAATTATCAAGGGAGGACAGATAAAAGTGAAAGAAAATTATAACAGGACTAAAAAAATACAAGGGTGATAGAATTGCATGTTACCTGTCTCAGTGATTTAGATTCCCCGAAATATTCTGGTAGCGAAGTCAGCTCCTTACCCATATTCGGCCCATTTCAGACAACAGTGCTAAAAAGAGAGAAAAAAACGAGACCACACTCATATACACAGTAACATACAAGACAAAATATAAAATGTGTATACAGTAACATACAACATTATCAAGGGAGGACAGATAAAAGTGAAAGAAAATTATAACAGGACTAAAAAAATACAAGGGTGATAGAATTGCATGTTACCTGTCTCAGTGATTTAGATGCCCCGAAATATTCTGGTAGCGAAGTCAGCTCCTTACCCATATTCGGCCCATTTCAGACAACAGTGCTAAAAAGAGAGAAAAAAACGAGACCACCCTCATATACACAGTAACATACAAGACAAAATATAAAACAGGTATACAGTAACATACAAAATTATCAAGGGAGGACAGATAAAAGTGAAAGAAATTTATAACAGGACTAAAAAAATACAAGGGTGATAGAATTGCATGTTACCTGTCTCAGTGATTTAGATTCCCAAAAATATTCTGGTAGCGAAGTCAGCTCCTTACCCATATTCGGCCCATTTCAGACAACAGTGCTAAAAAGAGAGAAAAAAACGAGACCACCCTCATATACACAGTAACATACAAGACAAAATATAAAATGTGTATACAGTAACATACAAAATTATCAAGGGAGGACAGATAAAAGTGAAAGAAAATTATAACAGGACTAAAAAAATACAAGGGTGATAGAATTGCATGTTACCTGTCTCAGTGATTTAGATGCCCCGAAATATTCTGGTAGCGAAGTCAGCTCCTTACCCATATTCGGCCCATTTCAGACAACAGTGCTAAAAAGAGAGAAAAAAACGAGACCACCCTCATATACACAGTAACATACAAGACAAAATATAAAATGTGTATACAGTAACATACAAAATTATCAAGGGAGGACAGATAAAAGTGAAAGAAAATTATAACAGGACTAAAAAAATACAAGGGTGATAGAATTGCATGTTACCTGTCTCAGTGATTTAGATTCCCCGAAATATTCTGGTAGCGAAGTCAGCTCCTTACCCATATTCGGCCCATTTCAGACAATAGTGCTAAAAAGAGAGAAAAAAACGAGACCACACTCATATACACAGTAACATACAAGACAAAATATAAAATGTGTATACAGTAACATACAAAATTATCAAGGGAGGACAGATAAAAGTGAAAGAAAATTATAACATGACTAAAAAAATACAAGGGTGATAGAATTGCATGTTACCTGTCTCAGTGATTTAGATGCCCCGAAATATTCTGGTAGCGAAGCCAGCTCCTTACCCATATTCGGCCCACTTCAGACAACAGTGCTAAAAAGAGAGAAAAATACGAGACCACCCTCATATACACAGTAACATACAAGACAAAATATAAAATGTGTATACAGTAACATACAAAATTATCAAGGGAGGACAGATAAAAGTGAAAGAAAATTATAACAGGACTAAAAAAATACAAGGGTGATAGAATTGCATGTTACCTGTCTCAGTGATTTAGATTCCCCGAAATATTCTGGTAGCGAAGTCAGCTCCTTACCCATATTCGGCCCATTTCAGACAACAGTGCTAAAAAGAATGAAAAAAACGAGACCACCCTCATATACACAGTAACATACAAGACAAAATATAAATTGTGTATACAGTAACATACAAAATTATCAAGGGAGGACAGATAAAAGTGAAAGAAAATTATAACAGGACTAAAAAAATACAAGGGTGATAGAATTGCATGTTACCTGTCTCAGTGATTTAGATTCCCCGAAATATTCTGGTAGCGAAGTCAGCTCCTTACCTATATTCGGCCCATTTCAGACAACAGTGCTAAAAAGAGAGAAAAAAATGAGACCACCCTCATATACACAGTAACATACAAGACAAAATATAAAATGTGTATACAGTAACATACAAAATTATCAAGGGAGGACAGATAAAAGTGAAAGAAAATTATAACAGGACTAAAAAAATACAAGGGTGATAGAATTGCATGTTACCTGTCTCAGTGATTTAGATTCCCCGAAATATTCTGGTAGCGAAGTCAGCTCCTTACCCATATTCGGCCCATTTCAGACAACAGTGCTAAATAGAGAGAAAAAAACGAGACCACACTCATATACACAGTAACATACAAGACAAAATATAAAATGTGTATACAGTAACATACAAAATTATCAAGGGAGGACAGATAAAAGTGAAAGAAAATTATAACAGGACTAAAAAAATACAAGGGTGATAGAATTGCATGTTACCTGTCTCAGTGATTTAGATTCCCCGAAATATTCTGGTAGCGAAGTCAGCTCCTTACCCATATTCGGCCCATTTCAGACAACAGTGCTAAAAAGAGAGAAAAAAACGAGACCACCCTCATATACACAGTAACATACAAGACAAAATATAAAATGTGTATACAGTAACATACAAAATTATCAAGGGAGGACAGATAAAAGTGAAAGAAAATTATAACAGGACTAAAAAAATACAAGGGTGATAGAATTGCATGTTACCTGTCTCAGTGATTTAGATTCCCCGAAATATTCTGGTAGCGAAGTCAGCTCCTTACCTATATTCGGCCCATTTCAGACAACAGTGCTAAAAAGAGAGAAAAAAACGAGACCACCCTCATATACACAGTAACGTACAAGACAAAATATAAAACAGGTATACAGTAACATACAAAATTATCAAGGGAGGACAGATAAAAGTGAAAGAAATTTATAACAGGACTAAAAAAATACAAGGGTGATAGAATTGCATGTTACCTGTCTCAGTGATTTAGATTCCCAAAAATATTCTGGTAGCGAAGTCAGCTCCTTACCCATATTCGGCCCATTTCAGACAACAGTGCTAAAAAGAGAGAAAAAAACGAGACCACCCTCATATACACAGTAACATACAAGACAAAATATAAAATGTGTATACAGTAACATACAAAATTATCAAGGGAGGACAGATAAAAGTGAAAGAAAATTATAACAGGACTAAAAAAATACAAGGGTGATAGAATTGCATGTTACCTGTCTCAGTGATTTAGATGCCCCGAAATATTCTGGTAGCGAAGTCAGCTCCTTACCCATATTCGGCCCGTTTCAGACAACAGTGCTAAAAAGAGAGAAAAAAACGAGACCACCCTCATATACACAGTAACATACAAGACAAAATATAAAATGTGTATACAGTAACATACAAAATTATCAAGGGAGGACAGATAAAAGTGAAAGAAAATTATAACAGGACTAAAAAAATACAAGGGTGATAGAATTGCATGTTACCTGTCTCAGTGATTTAGATTCCCCGAAATATTCTGGTAGCGAAGTCAGCTCCTTACCCATATTCGGCCCATTTCAGACAATAGTGCTAAAAAGAGAGAAAAAAACGAGACCACACTCATATACACAGTAACATACAAGACAAAATATAAAATGTGTATACAGTAACATACAAAATTATCAAGGGAGGACAGATAAAAGTGAAAGAAAATTATAACAGGACTAAAAAAATACAAGGGTGATAGAATTGCATGTTACCTGTCTCAGTGATTTAGATGCCCCGAAATATTCTGGTAGCGAAGCCAGCTCCTTACCCATATTCGGCGCACTTCAGACAACAGTGCTAAAAAGAGAGAAAAATACGAGACCACCCTCATATACACAGTAACATACAAGACAAAATATAAAATGTGTATACAGTAACATACAAAATTATCAAGGGAGGACAGATAAAAGTGAAAGAAAATTATAACAGGACTAAAAAAATACAAGGGTGATAGAATTGCATGTTACCTGTCTCAGTGATTTAGATTCCCCGAAATATTCTGGTAGCGAAGTCAGCTCCTTACCCATATTCGGCCCATTTCAGACAACAGTGCTAAAAAGAATGAAAAAAACGAGACCACCCTCATATACACAGTAACATACAAGACAAAATATAAATTGTGTATACAGTAACATACAAAATTATCAAGGGAGGACAGATAAAAGTGAAAGAAAATTATAACAGGACTAAAAAAATACAAGGGTGATAGAATTGCATGTTACCTGTCTCAGTGATTTAGATTCCCCGAAATATTCTGGTAGCGAAGTCAGCTCCTTACCCATATTCGGCCCATTTCAGACAACAGTGCTAAAAAGAGAGAAAAAAACGAGACCACCCTCATATACACAGTAACATACAAGACAAAATATAAAATGTGTATTCAGTAACATACAAAATTATCAAGGGAGGACAGATAAAAGTGAAAGAAAATTATAACAGGACTAAAAAAATACAAGGGTGATAGAATTGCATGTTACCTGTCTCAGTGATTTAGATTCCCCGAAATATTCTGGTAGCGAAGTCAGCTCCTTACCCATATTCGGCCCATTTCAGACAACAGTGCTAAAAAGAGAGAAAAAACGAGACCACCCTCATATACACAGTAACATACAAGACAAAATATAAAATGTGTATACAGTAACATACAAAATTATCAAGGGAGGACAGATAAAAGTGAAAGAAAATTATAACAGGACTAAAAAAATACAAGGGTGATAGAATTGCATGTTACCTGTCTCAGTGATTTAGATTCCCCGAAATATTCTGGTAGCGAAGACAGCTCCTTACCCATATTCGGCCCATTTCAGACAACAGTGCTAAAAAGAGAGAAAAAAACGAGACCACCCTGATATACACAGTAACATACAAGACAAAATATAAAATGTGTATTCAGTAACATACAAAATTATCAAGGGAGGACAGATAAAAGTGAAAGAAAATTATAACAGGAATAAAAAAATACAAGGGTGATAGAATTGCATGTTACCTGTCTCAGTGATTTAGATTCCCCGAAATATTCTGGTAGCGAAGTCAGCTCCTTACCCATATTCGGCCCATTTCAGACAACAGTGCTAAATAGAGAGAAAAAAACGAGACCACCCTCATATACACAGTAACATACAAGACAAAATATAAAATGTGTATACAGTAACATACAAAATTATCAAGGGAGGACAGATAAAAGTGAAAGAAAATTATAACAGGACTAAAAAAATACAAGGGTGATAGAATTGCATGTTACCTGTCTCAGTGATTTAGATTCCCCGAAATATTCTGGTAGCGAAGTCAGCTCCTTACCCATATTCGGCCCATTTCAGACAACAGTGCTAAAAAGAGAGAAAAAAACGGGACCACCCTCATATACACAGTAACATACAAGACAAACTATAAAATGTGTATACAGTAACATACAAAATTATCAAGGGAGGACAGATAAAAGTGAAAGAAAATTATAACAGGACTAAAAAAATACAAGGGTGATAGAACTGCATGTTACCTGTCTCAGTGATTTAGATTCCCCGAAATATTCTGGTAGCGAAGTCAGCTCCTTACCCATATTCGGCCCATTTCAGACAACAGTGCTAAAAAGAGAGAAAAAAACGAGACCACACTCATATACACAGTAACATACAAGACAAAATATAAAATGTGTATACAGTAACATACAAAATTATCAAGGGAGGACAGATAAAAGTGAAAGAAAATTATAACAGGACTAAAAAAATACAAGGGTGATAGAATTGCATGTTACCTGTCTCAGTGATTTAGATTCCCCGAAATATTCTGGTAGCGAAGTCAGCTCCTTACCCATATTTGGCCCATTTCAGACAACAGTGCTAAAAAGAGAGAAAAAAACGAGACCACCCTCATATACACAGTAACATACAAGACAAAATATAAAATGTGTATTCAGTAACATACAAAATTATCAAGGGAGGACAGATAAAAGTGAAAGAAAATTATAACAGGACTAAAAAAATACAAGGGTGATAGAATTGCATGTTACCTGTCTCAGTGATTTAGATTCCCCGAAATATTCTGGTAGCGAAGTCAGCTCCTTACCCATATTCGGCCCATTTCAGACAACAGTGCTAAATAGAGAGAAAAAAACGAGACCACCCTCATATACACAGTAACATACAAGACAAAATATAAAATGTGTATACAGTAACATACAAAATTATCAAGGGAGGACAGATAAAAGTGAAAGAAAATTATAACAGGACTAAAAAAATACAAGGGTGATAGAATTGCATGTTACCTGTCTCAGTGATTTAGATTCCCCGAAATATTCTGGTAGCGAAGTCAGCTCCTTACCCATATTCGGCCCATTTCAGACAACAGTGCTAAAAAGAGAGAAAAAAACGAGACCACCCTCATATACACATTAACATACAAGACAAACTATAAATGTGTATACAGTAACATACAAAATTATCAAGGGAGGACAGATAAAAGTGAAAGAAAATTATAACAGGACTAAAAAAATACAAGGGTGATAGAATTGCATGTTACCTGTCTCAGTGATTTAGATTCCCAGAAATATTCTGGTAGCGAAGTCAGCTCCTTACCCATATTCGGCCCATTTCAGACAACAGTGCTAAAAAGAGAGAAAAAAACGAGACCACACTCATATACACAGTAACATACAAGACAAAATATAAAATGTGTATACAGTAACATACAAAATTATCAAGGGAGGACAGATAAAAGTGAAAGAAAATTATAACAGGACGAAAAAAAATACAAGGGTGATAGAATTGCATGTTACCTGTCTCAGTGATTTAGATTCCCCGAAATATTCTGGTAGCGAAGTCAGCTCCTTACCCATATTAGCCCATTTCAGACAACAGTGCTAAAAAGAGAGAAAAAAACGAGACCACCCTCATATACACAGTAACATACAAGACAAAATATAAAATGTGTATACAGTAACATACAAAATTATCAAGGGAGGACAGATAAAAGTGAAAGAAAATTATAACAGGACTAAAAAAATACAAGGGTGATAGAATTGCATGTTACCTGTCTCAGTGATTTAGATTCCCCGAAATATTCTGGTAGCGAAGTCAGCTCCTTACCCATATTCGGCCCATTTCAGACAACAGTGCTAAATAGAGAGAAAAAAACGAGACCACCCTCATATACACAGTAACATACAAGACAAAATATAAAATGTGTATACAGTAACATACAAAATTATCAAGGGAGGACAGATAAAAGTGAAAGAAAATTATAACAGGACTAAAAAAATACAAGGGTGATAGAATTGCATGTTACCTGTCTCAGTGATTTAGATTCCCCGAAATATTCTGGTAGCGAAGTCAGCTCCTTACCCATATTCGGCCCATTTCAGACAACAGTGCTAAAAAGAGAGAAAAAAACGAGACCACCCTCATATACACAGTAACATACAAGACAAACTATAAAATGTGTATACAGTAAAATACAAAATTATCAAGGGAGGACAGATAAAAGTGAAAGAAAATTATAACAGGACTAAAAAAATACAAGGGTGATAGAATTGCATGTTACCTGTCTCAGTGATTTAGATTCCCCGAAATATTCTGGTAGCGAAGTCAGCTCCTTACCCATATTCGGCCCATTTCAGACAACAGTGCTAAAAAGAGAGAAAAAAACGAGACCACACTCATATACACAGTAACATACAAGACAAAATATAAAATGTGTATACAGTAACATACAAAATTATCAAGGGAGGACAGATAAAAGTGAAAGAAAATTATAACAGGACTAAAAAAATACAAGGGTGATAGAATTGCATGTTACCTGTCTCAGTGATTTAGATTCCCCGAAATATTCTGGTAGCGAAGTCAGCTCCTTACCCATATTTGGCCCATTTCAGACAACAGTGCTAAAAAGAGAGAAAAAAACGAGACCACCCTCATATACACAGTAACATACAAGACAAAATATAAAATGTGTATACAGTAACATACAAAATTATCAAGGGAGGACAGATAAAAGTGAAAGAAAATTATAACAGGACTAAAAAAATACAAGGGTGATAGAATTGCATGTTACCTGTCTCAGTGATTTAGATTCCCCGAAATATTCTGGTAGCGAAGTCAGCTCCTTACCTATATTCGGCCCATTTCAGACAACACTGCTAAAAAGAGAGAAAAAAACGAGACCACCCTCATATACACAGTAACATACAAGACAAAATATAAAATGTGTATACAGTAACATACAAAATTATCAAGGGAGGACAGATAAAAGTGAAAGAAAATTATAACAGGACTAAAAAAATACAAAAGTGATAGAATTGCATGTTTTCTGTCTCAGTGATTTAGATTCCCCGAAATATTCTGGTAGCGAAGTCAGCTCCTTACCCACATTCGGCCCATTTCAGACAACAGTGCTAAAAAGAGAGAAAAAAACGAGACCACACTCATATACACAGTAACATACAAGACAAAATATAAAATGTGTATACAGTAACATACAAAATTATCAAGGGAGGACAGATAAAAGTGAAAGAAAATTATAACAGGACTAAAAAAATACAAGGGTGATAGAATTGCATGTTACCTGTCTCAGTGATTTAGATTCCCCGAAATATTCTGGTAGCGAAGACAGCTCCTTACCCATATTCGGCCCATTTCAGACAACAGTGCTAAAAAGAGAGAAAAAAACGAGACCACCCTGATATACACAGTAACATACAAGACAAAATATAAAATGTGTATTCAGTAACATACAAAATTATCAAGGGAGGACAGATAAAAGTGAAAGAAAATTATAACAGGACTAAAAAAATACAAGGGTGATAGAATTGCATGTTACCTGTCTCAGTGATTTAGATTCCCCGAAATATTCTGGTAGCGAAGACAGCTCCTTACCCATATTCGGCCCATTTCAGACAACAGTGCTAAAAAGAGAGAAAAAAACGAGACCACCCTGATATACACAGTAACATACAAGACAAAATATAAAATGTGTATTCAGTAACATACAAAATTATCAAGGGAGGACAGATAAAAGTGAAAGAAAATTATAACAGGACTAAAAAAATACAAGGGTGATAGAATTGCATGTTACCTGTCTCAGTGATTTAGATTCCCCGAAATATTCTGGTAGCGAAGTCAGCTCCTTACCCATATTCGGCCCATTTCAGACAACAGTGCTAAAAAGAGAGAAAAAAACGAGACCACACTCATATACACAGTAACATACAAGACAAAATATAAAATGTGTATACAGTAACATACAAAATTATCAAGGGAGGACAGATAAAAGTGAAAGAAAATTATAACAGGACTAAAAAAATACAAGGGTGATAGAATTGCATGTTACCTGTCTCAGTGATTTAGATTCCCCGAAATATTCTGGTAGCGAAGTCAGCTCCTTACCCATATTTGGCCCATTTCAGACAACAGTGCTAAAAAGAGAGAAAAAAACGAGACCACCCTCATATACACAGTAACATACAAGACAAAATATAAAATGTGTATACAGTAACATACAAAATTATCAAGGGAGGACAGATAAAAGTGAATGAAAATTATAACAGGACTAAAAAAATACAAGGGTGATAGAATTGCATGTTACCTGTCTCAGTGATTTAGATTCCCCGAAATATTCTGGTAGCGAAGTCAGCTCCTTACCTATATTCGGCCCATTTCAGACAACACTGCTAAAAAGAGAGAAAAAAACGAGACCACCCTCATATACACAGTAACATACAAGACAAAATATAAAATGTGTATACAGTAACATACAAAATTATCAAGGGAGGACAGATAAAAGTGAAAGAAAATTATAACAGGACTAAAAAAATACAAAAGTGATAGAATTGCATGTTACCTGTCTCAGTGATTTAGATTCCCCGAAATATTCTGGTAGCGAAGTCAGCTCCTTACCCACATTCGGCCCATTTCAGACAACAGTGCTAAAAAGAGAGAAAAAAACGAGACCACACTCATATACACAGTAACATACAAGACAAAATATAAAATGTGTATACAGTAACATACAAAATTATCAAGGGAGGACAGATAAAAGTGAAAGAAAATTATAACAGGACTAAAAAAATACAAGGGTGATAGAATTGCATGTTACCTGTCTCAGTGATTTAGATTCCCCGAAATATTCTGGTAGCGAAGACAGCTCCTTACCCATATTCGGCCCATTTCAGACAACAGTGCTAAAAAGAGAGAAAAAAACGAGACCACCCTGATATACACAGTAACATACAAGACAAAATATAAAATGTGTATTCAGTAACATACAAAATTATCAAGGGAGGACAGATAAAAGTGAAAGAAAATTATAACAGGACTAAAAAAATACAAGGGTGATAGAATTGCATGTTACCTGTCTCAGTGATTTAGATTCCCCGAAATATTCTGGTAGCGAAGTCAGCTCCTTACCCATATTCGGCCCATTTCAGACAACAGTGCTAAAAAGAGAGAAAAAAACGAGACCACCCTGATATACACAGTAACATACAAGACAAAATATAAAATGTGTATTCAGTAACATACAAAATTATCAAGGGAGGACAGATAAAAGTGAAAGAAAATTATAACAGGACTAAAAAAATACAAGGGTGATAGAATTGCATGTTACCTGTCTCAGTGATTTAGATTCCCCGAAATATTCTGGTAGCGAAGTCAGCTCCTTACCCATATTCGGCCCATTTCAGACAACAGTGCTAAATAGAGAGAAAAAAACGAGACCACCCTCATATACACAGTAACATACAAGACAAAATATAAAATGTGTATACAGTAACATACAAAATTATCAAGGGAGGACAGATAAAAGTGAAAGAAAATTATAACAGGACTAAAAAAATACAAGGGTGATAGAATTGCATGTTACCTGTCTCAGTGATTTAGATTCCCAGAAATATTCTGGTAGCGAAGTCAGCTCCTTACCCATATTCGGCCCATTTCAGACAACAGTGCTAAAAAGAGAGAAAAAAACGAGACCACACTCATATACACAGTAACATGCAAGACAAAATATAAAATGTGTATACAGTAACATACAAAATTATCAAGGGAGGACAGATAAAAGTGAAAGAAAATTATAACAGGACTAAAAAAATACAAGGGTGATAGAATTGCATGTTACCTGTCTCAGTGATTTAGATTCCCCGAAATATTCTGGTAGCGAAGTCAGCTCCTTACCCATATTTGGCCCATTTCAGACAACAGTGCTAAAAAGAGAGAAAAAAACGAGACCACCCTCATATACACAGTAACATACAAGACAAAATATAAAATGTGTATACAGTAACATACAAAATTATCAAGGGAGGACAGATAAAAGTGAAAGAAAATTATAACAGGACTAAAAAAATACAAGGGTGATAGAATTGCATGTTACCTGTCTCAGTGATTTAGATTCCCCGAAATATTCTGGTAGCGAAGTCAGCTCCTTACCTATATTCGGCCCATTTCAGACAACACTGCTAAAAAGAGAGAAAAAAACGAGACCACCCTCATATACACAGTAACATGCAAGACAAAATATAAAATGTGTATACAGTAACATACAAAATTATCAAGGGAGGACAGATAAAAGTGAAAGAAAATTATAACAGGACTAAAAAAATACAAGGGTGATAGAATTGCATGTTACCTGTCTCAGTGATTTAGATTCCCCGAAATATTCTGGTAGCGAAGTCAGCTCCTTACCCATATTAGGCCCATTTCAGACAACAGTGCTAAAAGGAGAGAAAAAAACGAGACCACCCTCATATACACAGTAACATACAAGACAAAATATAAAATGTGTATACAGTAACATACAAAATTATCAAGGGAGGACAGATAAAAGTGAAAGAAAATTATAACAGGACTAAAAAAATACAAGGGTGATAGAATTGCATGTTACCTGTCTCAGTGATTTAGATTCCCCGAAATATTCTGGTAGCGAAGTCAGCTCCTTACCCATATTCGGCCCATTTCAGACAACAGTGCTAAAAAGAGAGAAAAAAACGAGACCACCCTCATATACACAGTAACATACAAGACAAAATATAAAATGTGTATACAGTAACATACAAAATTATCAAGGGAGGACAGATAAAAGTGAAAGAAAATTATAACAGGACTAAAAAAATACAAGGGTGATAGAATTGCATGTTACCTGTCTCAGTGATTTAGATGCCCCGAAATATTCTGGTAGCGAAGTCAGCTCCTTACCCATATTCGGCCCATTTCAGACAACAGTGCTAAAAAGAGAGAAAAAAACGAGACCACCCTCATATACACAGTAACATACAAGACAAAATATAAAATGTGTATACAGTAACATACAAAATTATCAAGGGAGGACAGATAAAAGTGAAAGAAAATTATAACAGGACTAAAAAAATACAAGGGTGATAGAATTGCATGTTACCTGTCTCAGTGATTTAGATTCCCCGAAATATTCTGGTAGCGAAGTCAGCTCCTTACCCATATTCGGCCCATTTCAGACAATAGTGCTAAAAAGAGAGAAAAAAACGAGACCACACTCATATACACAGTAACATACAAGACAAAATATAAAATGTGTATACAGTAACATACAAAATTATCAAGGGAGGACAGATAAAAGTGAAAGAAAATTATAACAGGACTAAAAAAATACAAGGGTGATAGAATTGCATGTTACCTGTCTCAGTGATTTAGATGCCCCGAAATATTCTGGTAGCGAAGCCAGCTCCTTACCCATATTCGGCCCACTTCAGACAACAGTGCTAAAAAGAGAGAAAAATACGAGACCACCCTCATATACACAGTAACATACAAGACAAAATATAAAATGTGTATACAGTAACATACAAAATTATCAAGGGAGGACAGATAAAAGTGAAAGAAAATTATAACAGGACTAAAAAAATACAAGGGTGATAGAATTGCATGTTACCTGTCTCAGTGATTTAGATTCCCCGAAATATTCTGGTAGCGAAGTCAGCTCCTTACCCATATTCGGCCCATTTCAGACAACAGTGCTAAAAAGAATGAAAAAAACGAGACCACCCTCATATACACAGTAACATACAAGACAAAATATAAATTGTGTATACAGTAACATACAAAATTATCAAGGGAGGACAGATAAAAGTGAAAGAAAATTATAACAGGACTAAAAAAATACAAGGGTGATAGAATTGCATGTTACCTGTCTCAGTGATTTAGATTCCCCGAAATATTCTGGTAGCGAAGTCAGCTCCTTACCCATATTCGGCCCATTTCAGACAACAGTGCTAAATAGAGAGAAAAAAACGAGACCACACTCATATACACAGTAACATACAAGACAAAATATAAAATGTGTATACAGTAACATACAAAATTATCAAGGGAGGACAGATAAAAGTGAAAGAAAATTATAACAGGACTAAAAAAATACAAGGGTGATAGAATTGCATGTTACCTGTCTCAGTGATTTAGATTCCCCGAAATATTCTGGTAGCGAAGTCAGCTCCTTACCCATATTCGGCCCATTTCAGACAATAGTGCTAAAAAGAGAGAAAAAACGAGACCACACTCATATACACAGTAACATACAAGACAAAATATAAAATGTGTATACAGTAACATACAAAATTATCAAGGGAGGACAGATAAAAGTGAAAGAAAATTATAACATGACTAAAAAAATACAAGGGTGATAGAATTGCATGTTACCTGTCTCAGTGATTTAGATGCTCCGAAATATTCTGGTAGCGAAGCCAGCTCCTTACCCATATTCGGCCCACTTCAGACAACAGTGCTAAAAAGAGAGAAAAATACGAGACCACCCTCATATACACAGTAACATACAAGACAAAATATAAAATGTGTATACAGTAACATACAAAATTATCAAGGGAGGACAGATAAAAGTGAAAGAAAATTATAACAGGACTAAAAAAATACAAGGGTGATAGAATTGCATGTTACCTGTCTCAGTGATTTAGATTCCCCGAAATATTCTGGTAGCGAAGTCAGCTCCTTACCCATATTCGGCCCATTTCAGACAACAGTGCTAAAAAGAATGAAAAAAACGAGACCACCCTCATATACACAGTAACATACAAGACAAAATATAAATTGTGTATACAGTAACATACAAAATTATCAAGGGAGGACAGATAAAAGTGAAAGAAAATTATAACAGGACTAAAAAAATACAAGGGTGATAGAATTGCATGTTACCTGTCTCAGTGATTTAGATTCCCCGAAATATTCTGGTAGCGAAGTCAGCTCCTTACCTATATTCGGCCCATTTCAGACAACAGTGCTAAAAAGAGAGAAAAAAATGAGACCACCCTCATATACACAGTAACATACAAGACAAAATATAAAATGTGTATACAGTAACATACAAAATTATCAAGGGAGGACAGATAAAAGTGAAAGAAAATTATAACAGGACTAAAAAAATACAAGCGTGATAGAATTGCATGTTACCTGTCTCAGTGATTTAGATTCCCCGAAATATTCTGGTAGCGAAGTCAGCTCCTTACCCATATTCGGCCCATTTCAGACAACAGTGCTAAATAGAGAGAAAAAAACGAGACCACACTCATATACACAGTAACATACAAGACAAAATATAAAATGTGTATACAGTAACATACAAAATTATCAAGGGAGGACAGATAAAAGTGAAAGAAAATTATAACAGGACTAAAAAAATACAAGGGTGATAGAATTGCATGTTACCTGTCTCAGTGATTTAGATTCCCCGAAATATTCTGGTAGCGAAGTCAGCTCCTTACCCATATTCGGCCCATTTCAGACAACAGTGCTAAAAAGAGAGAAAAAAACGAGACCACCCTCATATACACAGTAACATACAAGACAAAATATAAAATGTGTATACAGTAACATACAAAATTATCAAGGGAGGACAGATAAAAGTGAAAGAAAATTATAACAGGACTAAAAAAATACAAGGGTGATAGAATTGCATGTTACCTGTCTCAGTGATTTAGATTCCCCGAAATATTCTGGTAGCGAAGTCAGCTCCTTACCTATATTCGGCCCATTTCAGACAACAGTGCTAAAAAGAGAGAAAAAAACGAGACCACCCTCATATACACAGTAACGTACAAGACAAAATATAAAACAGGTATACAGTAACATACAAAATTATCAAGGGAGGACAGATAAAAGTGAAAGAAATTTATAACAGGACTAAAAAAATACAAGGGTGATAGAATTGCATGTTACCTGTCTCAGTGATTTAGATTCCCAAAAATATTCTGGTAGCGAAGTCAGCTCCTTACCCATATTCGGCCCATTTCAGACAACAGTGCTAAAAAGAGAGAAAAAAATGAGACCACCCTCATATACACAGTAACATACAAGACAAAATATAAAATGTGTATACAGTAACATACAAAATTATCAAGGGAGGACAGATAAAAGTGAAAGAAAATTATAACAGGACTAAAAAAATACAAGGGTGATAGAATTGCATGTTACCTGTCTCAGTGATTTAGATGCCCCGAAATATTCTGGTAGCGAAGTCAGCTCCTTACCCATATTCGGCCCGTTTCAGACAACAGTGCTAAAAAGAGAGAAAAAAACGAGACCACCCTCATATACACAGTAACATACAAGACAAAATATAAAATGTGTATACAGTAACATACAAAATTATCAAGGGAGGACAGATAAAAGTGAAAGAAAATTATAACAGGACTAAAAAAATACAAGGGTGATAGAATTGCATGTTACCTGTCTCAGTGATTTAGATTCCCCGAAATATTCTGGTAGCGAAGTCAGCTCCTTACCCATATTCGGCCCATTTCAGACAATAGTGCTAAAAAGAGAGAAAAAAACGAGACCACACTCATATACACAGTAACATACAAGACAAAATATAAAATGTGTATACAGTAACATACAAAATTATCAAGGGAGGACAGATAAAAGTGAAAGAAAATTATAACAGGACTAAAAAAATACAAGGGTGATAGAATTGCATGTTACCTGTCTCAGTGATTTAGATGCCCCGAAATATTCTGGTAGCGAAGCCAGCTCCTTACCCATATTCGGCGGACTTCAGACAACAGTGCTAAAAAGAGAGAAAAATACGAGACCACCCTCATATACACAGTAAAATACAAGACAAAATATAAAATGTGTATACAGTAACATACAAAATTATCAAGGGAGGACAGATAAAAGTGAAAGAAAATTATAACAGGACTAAAAAAATACAAGGGTGATAGAATTGCATGTTACCTGTCTCAGTGATTTAGATTCCCCGAAATATTCTGGTAGCGAAGTCAGCTCCTTACCCATATTCGGCCCATTTCAGACAACAGTGCTAAAAAGAATGAAAAAAACGAGACCACCCTCATATACACAGTAACATACAAGACAAAATATAAATTGTGTATACAGTAACATACAAAATTATCAAGGGAGGACAGATAAAAGTGAAAGAAAATTATAACAGGACTAAAAAAATACAAGGGTGATAGAATTGCATGTTACCTGTCTCAGTGATTTAGATTCCCCGAAATATTCTGGTAGCGAAGTCAGCTCCTTACCCATATTCGGCCCATTTCAGACAACAGTGCTAAAAAGAGAGAAAAAAACGAGACCACCCTCATATACACAGTAACATACAAGACAAAATATAAAATGTGTATTCAGTAACATACAAAATTATCAAGGGAGGACAGATAAAAGTGAAAGAAAATTATAACAGGACTAAAAAAATACAAGGGTGATAGAATTGCATGTTACCTGTCTCAGTGATTTAGATTCCCCGAAATATTCTGGTAGCGAAGTCAGCTCCTTACCCATATTCGGCCCATTTCAGACAACAGTGCTAAAAAGAGAGAAAAAACGAGACCACCCTCATATACACAGTAACATACAAGACAAAATATAAAATGTGTATACAGTAACATACAAAATTATCAAGGGAGGACAGATAAAAGTGAAAGAAAATTATAACAGGACTAAAAAAATACAAGGGTGATAGAATTGCATGTTACCTGTCTCAGTGATTTAGATTCCCCGAAATATTCTGGTAGCGAAGACAGCTCCTTACCCATATTCGGCCCATTTCAGACAACAGTGCTAAAAAGAGAGAAAAAAACGAGACCACCCTGATATACACAGTAACATACAAGACAAAATATAAAATGTGTATTCAGTAACATACAAAATTATCAAGGGAGGACAGATAAAAGTGAAAGAAAATTATAACAGGAATAAAAAAATACAAGGGTGATAGAATTGCATGTTACCTGTCTCAGTGATTTAGATTCCCCGAAATATTCTGGTAGCGAAGTCAGCTCCTTACCCATATTCGGCCCATTTCAGACAACAGTGCTAAATAGAGAGAAAAAAACGAGACCACCCTCATATACACAGTAACATACAAGACAAAATATAAAATGTGTATACAGTAACATACAAAATTATCAAGGGAGGACAGATAAAAGTGAAAGAAAATTATAACAGGACTAAAAAAATACAAGGGTGATAGAATTGCATGTTACCTGTCTCAGTGATTTAGATTCCCCGAAATATTCTGGTAGCGAAGTCAGCTCCTTACCCATATTCGGCCCATTTCAGACAACAGTGCTAAAAAGAGAGAAAAAAACGGGACCACCCTCATATACACAGTAACATACAAGACAAACTATAAAATGTGTATACAGTAACATACAAAATTATCAAGGGAGGACAGATAAAAGTGAAAGAAAATTATAACAGGACTAAAAAAATACAAGGGTGATAGAATTGCATGTTACCTGTCTCAGTGATTTAGATTCCCCGAAATATTCTGGTAGCGAAGTCAGCTCCTTACCCATATTCGGCCCATTTCAGACAACAGTGCTAAAAAGAGAGAAAAAAACGAGACCACACTCATATACACAGTAACATACAAGACAAAATATAAAATGTGTATACAGTAACATACAAAATTATCAAGGGAGGACAGATAAAAGTGAAAGAAAATTATAACAGGACTAAAAAAATACAAGGGTGATAGAATTGCATGTTACCTGTCTCAGTGATTTAGATTCCCCGAAATATTCTGGTAGCGAAGTCAGCTCCTTACCCATATTTGGCCCATTTCAGACAACAGTGCTAAAAAGAGAGAAAAAAACGAGACCACCCTCATATACACAGTAACATACAAGACAAAATATAAAATGTGTATTCAGTAACATACAAAATTATCAAGGGAGGACAGATAAAAGTGAAAGAAAATTATAACAGGACTAAAAAAATACAAGGGTGATAGAATTGCATGTTACCTGTCTCAGTGATTTAGATTCCCCGAAATATTCTGGTAGCGAAGTCAGCTCCTTACCCATATTCGGCCCATTTCAGACAACAGTGCTAAATAGAGAGAAAAAAACGAGACCACCCTCATATACACAGTAACATACAAGACAAAATATAAAATGTGTATACAGTAACATACAAAATTATCAAGGGAGGACAGATAAAAGTGAAAGAAAATTATAACAGGACTAAAAAAATACAAGGGTGATAGAATTGCATGTTACCTGTCTCAGTGATTTAGATTCCCCGAAATATTCTGGTAGCGAAGTCAGCTCCTTACCCATATTCGGCCCATTTCAGACAACAGTGCTAAAAAGAGAGAAAAAAACGAGACCACCCTCATATACACATTAACATACAAGACAAACTATAAATGTGTATACAGTAACATACAAAATTATCAAGGGAGGACAGATAAAAGTGAAAGAAAATTATAACAGGACTAAAAAAATACAAGGGTGATAGAATTGCATGTTACCTGTCTCAGTGATTTAGATTCCCAGAAATATTCTGGTAGCGAAGTCAGCTCCTTACCCATATTCGGCCCATTTCAGACAACAGTGCTAAAAAGAGAGAAAAAAACGAGACCACACTCATATACACAGTAACATACAAGACAAAATATAAAATGTGTATACAGTAACATACAAAATTATCAAGGGAGGACAGATAAAAGTGAAAGAAAATTATAACAGGACGAAAAAAAATACAAGGGTGATAGAATTGCATGTTACCTGTCTCAGTGATTTAGATTCCCCGAAATATTCTGGTAGCGAAGTCAGCTCCTTACCCATATTAGCCCATTTCAGACAACAGTGCTAAAAAGAGAGAAAAAAACGAGACCACCCTCATATACACAGTAACATACAAGACAAAATATAAAATGTGTATACAGTAACATACAAAATTATCAAGGGAGGACAGATAAAAGTGAAAGAAAATTATAACAGGACTAAAAAAATACAAGGGTGATAGAATTGCATGTTACCTGTCTCAGTGATTTAGATTCCCCGAAATATTCTGGTAGCGAAGTCAGCTCCTTACCCATATTCGGCCCATTTCAGACAACAGTGCTAAATAGAGAGAAAAAAACGAGACCACCCTCATATACACAGTAACATACAAGACAAAATATAAAATGTGTATACAGTAACATACAAAATTATCAAGGGAGGACAGATAAAAGTGAAAGAAAATTATAACAGGACTAAAAAAATACAAGGGTGATAGAATTGCATGTTACCTGTCTCAGTGATTTAGATTCCCCGAAATATTCTGGTAGCGAAGTCAGCTCCTTACCCATATTCGGCCCATTTCAGACAACAGTGCTAAAAAGAGAGAAAAAAACGAGACCACCCTCATATACACAGTAACATACAAGACAAACTATAAAATGTGTATACAGTAACATACAAAATTATCAAGGGAGGACAGATAAAAGTGAAAGAAAATTATAACAGGACTAAAAAAATACAAGGGTGATAGAATTGCATGTTACCTGTCTCAGTGATTTAGATTCCCCGAAATATTCTGGTAGCGAAGTCAGCTCCTTACCCATATTCGGCCCATTTCAGACAACAGTGCTAAAAAGAGAGAAAAAAACGAGACCACACTCATATACACAGTAACATACAAGACAAAATATAAAATGTGTATACAGTAACATACAAAATTATCAAGGGAGGACAGATAAAAGTGAAAGAAAATTATAACAGGACTAAAAAAATACAAGGGTGATAGAATTGCATGTTACCTGTCTCAGTGATTTAGATTCCCCGAAATATTCTGGTAGCGAAGTCAGCTCCTTACCCATATTTGGCCCATTTCAGACAACAGTGCTAAAAAGAGAGAAAAAAACGAGACCACCCTCATATACACAGTAACATACAAGACAAAATATAAAATGTGTATACAGTAACATACAAAATTATCAAGGGAGGACAGATAAAAGTGAAAGAAAATTATAACAGGACTAAAAAAATACAAGGGTGATAGAATTGCATGTTACCTGTCTCAGTGATTTAGATTCCCCGAAATATTCTGGTAGCGAAGTCAGCTCCTTACCTATATTCGGCCCATTTCAGACAACACTGCTAAAAAGAGAGAAAAAAACGAGACCACCCTCATATACACAGTAACATACAAGACAAAATATAAAATGTGTATACAGTAACATACAAAATTATCAAGGGAGGACAGATAAAAGTGAAAGAAAATTATAACAGGACTAAAAAAATACAAAAGTGATAGAATTGCATGTTACCTGTCTCAGTGATTTAGATTCCCCGAAATATTCTGGTAGCGAAGTCAGCTCCTTACCCACATTCGGCCCATTTCAGACAACAGTGCTAAAAAGAGAGAAAAAAACGAGACCACCCTCATATACACAGTAACATACAAGACAAAATATACAATGTGTATACAGTAACATACAAAATTATCAAGGGAGGACAGATAAAAGTGAAAGAAAATTATAACAGGACTAAAAAAATACAAGGGTGATAGAATTGCATGTTACCTGTCTCAGTGATTTAGATTCCCCGAAATATTCTGGTAGCGAAGTCAGCTCCTTACCTATATTCGGCCCATTTCAGACAACACTGCTAAAAAGAGAGAAAAAAACGAGACCACCCTCATATACACAGTAACATACAAGACAAAATATAAAATGTGTATACAGTAACATACAAAATTATCAAGGGAGGACAGATAAAAGTGAAAGAAAATTATAACAGGACTAAAAAAATACAAGGGTGATAGAATTGCATGTTACCTGTCTCAGTGATTTAGATTCCCCGAAATATTCTGGTAGCGAAGTCAGCTCCTTACCCATATTCGGCCCATTTCAGACAACAGTGCTAAATAGAGAGAAAAAAACGAGACCACCCTCATATACACAGTAACATACAAGACAAAATATAAAATGTGTATACAGTAACATACAAAATTATCAAGGGAGGACAGATAAAAGTGAAAGAAAATTATAACAGGACTAAAAAAATACAAGGGTGATAGAATTGCATGTTACCTGTCTCAGTGATTTAGATTCCCCGAAATATTCTGGTAGCGAAGTCAGCTCCTTACCCATATTCGGCCCATTTCAGACAACAGTGCTAAAAAGAGAGAAAAAAACGAGACCACCCTCATATACACAGTAACATACAAGACAAACTATAAAATGTGTATACAGTAACATACAAAATTATCAAGGGAGGACAGATAAAAGTGAAAGAAAATTATAACAGGACTAAAAAAATACAAGGGTGATAGAATTGCATGTTACCTGTCTCAGTGATTTAGATTCCCCGAAATATTCTGGTAGCGAAGTCAGCTCCTTACCCATATTCGGCCCATTTCAGACAACAGTGCTAAAAAGAGAGAAAAAAACGAGACCACACTCATATACACAGTAACATACAAGACAAAATATAAAATGTGTATACAGTAACATACAAAATTATCAAGGGAGGACAGATAAAAGTGAAAGAAAATTATAACAGGACTAAAAAAATACAAGGGTGATAGAATTGCATGTTACCTGTCTCAGTGATTTAGATTCCCCGAAATATTCTGGTAGCGAAGTCAGCTCCTTACCCATATTTGGCCCATTTCAGACAACAGTGCTAAAAAGAGAGAAAAAAACGAGACCACCCTCATATACACAGTAACATACAAGACAAAATATAAAATGTGTATACAGTAACATACAAAATTATCAAGGGAGGACAGATAAAAGTGAAAGAAAATTATAACAGGACTAAAAAAATACAAGGGTGATAGAATTGCATGTTACCTGTCTCAGTGATTTAGATTCCCCGAAATATTCTGGTAGCGAAGTCAGCTCCTTACCTATATTCGGCCCATTTCAGACAACACTGCTAAAAAGAGAGAAAAAAACGAGACCACCCTCATATACACAGTAACATACAAGACAAAATATAAAATGTGTATACAGTAACATACAAAATTATCAAGGGAGGACAGATAAAAGTGAAAGAAAATTATAACAGGACTAAAAAAATACAAAAGTGATAGAATTGCATGTTACCTGTCTCAGTGATTTAGATTCCCCGAAATATTCTGGTAGCGAAGTCAGCTCCTTACCCACATTCGGCCCATTTCAGACAACAGTGCTAAAAAGAGAGAAAAAAACGAGACCACACTCATATACACAGTAACATACAAGACAAAATATAAAATGTGTATACAGTAACATACAAAATTATCAAGGGAGGACAGATAAAAGTGAAAGAAAATTATAACAGGACTAAAAAAATACAAGGGTGATAGAATTGCATGTTACCTGTCTCAGTGATTTAGATTCCCCGAAATATTCTGGTAGCGAAGACAGCTCCTTACCCATATTCGGCCCATTTCAGACAACAGTGCTAAAAAGAGAGAAAAAAACGAGACCACCCTGATATACACAGTAACATACAAGACAAAATATAAAATGTGTATTCAGTAACATACAAAATTATCAAGGGAGGACAGATAAAAGTGAAAGAAAATTATAACAGGACTAAAAAAATACAAGGGTGATAGAATTGCATGTTACCTGTCTCAGTGATTTAGATTCCCCGAAATATTCTGGTAGCGAAGTCAGCTCCTTACCCATATTCGGCCCATTTCAGACAACAGTGCTAAAAAGAGAGAAAAAAACGAGACCACCCTGATATACACAGTAACATACAAGACAAAATATAAAATGTGTATTCAGTAACATACAAAATTATCAAGGGAGGACAGATAAAAGTGAAAGAAAATTATAACAGGACTAAAAAAATACAAGGGTGATAGAATTGCATGTTACCTGTCTCAGTGATTTAGATTCCCCGAAATATTCTGGTAGCGAAGTCAGCTCCTTACCCATATTCGGCCCATTTCAGACAACAGTGCTAAATAGAGAGAAAAAAACGAGACCACCCTCATATACACAGTAACATACAAGACAAAATATAAAATGTGTATACAGTAACATACAAAATTATCAAGGGAGGACAGATAAAAGTGAAAGAAAATTATAACAGGACTAAAAAAATACAAGGGTGATAGAATTGCATGTTACCTGTCTCAGTGATTTAGATTCCCCGAAATATTCTGGTAGCGAAGTCAGCTCCTTACCCATATTCGGCCCATTTCAGACAACAGTGCTAAAAAGAGAGAAAAAAACGAGACCACCCTCATATACACATTAACATACAAGACAAACTATAAAATGTGTATACAGTAACATACAAAATTATCAAGGGAGGACAGATAAAAGTGAAAGAAAATTATAACAGGACTAAAAAAATACAAGGGTGATAGAATTGCATGTTACCTGTCTCAGTGATTTAGATTCCCAGAAATATTCTGGTAGCGAAGTCAGCTCCTTACCCATATTCGGCCCATTTCAGACAACAGTGCTAAAAAGAGAGAAAAAAACGAGACCACACTCATATACACAGTAACATGCAAGACAAAATATAAAATGTGTATACAGTAACATACAAAATTATCAAGGGAGGACAGATAAAAGTGAAAGAAAATTATAACAGGACTAAAAAAATACAAGGGTGATAGAATTGCATGTTACCTGTCTCAGTGATTTAGATTCCCCGAAATATTCTGGTAGCGAAGTCAGCTCCTTACCCATATTTGGCCCATTTCAGACAACAGTGCTAAAAAGAGAGAAAAAAACGAGACCACCCTCATATACACAGTAACATACAAGACAAAATATAAAATGTGTATACAGTAACATACAAAATTATCAAGGGAGGACAGATAAAAGTGAAAGAAAATTATAACAGGACTAAAAAAATACAAGGGTGATAGAATTGCATGTTACCTGTCTCAGTGATTTAGATTCCCCGAAATATTCTGGTAGCGAAGTCAGCTCCTTACCTATATTCGGCCCATTTCAGACAACACTGCTAAAAAGAGAGAAAAAAACGAGACCACCCTCATATACACAGTAACATGCAAGACAAAATATAAAATGTGTATACAGTAACATACAAAATTATCAAGGGAGGACAGATAAAAGTGAAAGAAAATTATAACAGGACTAAAAAAATACAAGGGTGATAGAATTGCATGTTACCTGTCTCAGTGATTTAGATTCCCCGAAATATTCTGGTAGCGAAGTCAGCTCCTTACCCATATTTGGCCCATTTCAGACAACAGTGCTAAAAAGAGAGAAAAAAACGAGACCACCCTCATATACACAGTAACATACAAGACAAAATATAAAATGTGTATACAGTAACATACAAAATTATCAAGGGAGGACAGATAAAAGTGAAAGAAAATTATAACAGGACTAAAAAAATACAAGGGTGATAGAATTGCATGTTACCTGTCTCAGTGATTTAGATTCCCCGAAATATTCTGGTAGCGAAGTCAGCTCCTTACCCATATTCGGCCCATTTCAGACAACAGTGCTAAAAAGAGAGAAAAAAACGAGACCACCCTCATATACACAGTAACATACAAGACAAAATATAAAATGTGTATACAGTAACATACAAAATTATCAAGGGAGGACAGATAAAAGTGAAAGAAAATTATAACAGGACTAAAAAAATACAAGGGTGATAGAATTGCATGTTACCTGTCTCAGTGATTTAGATGCCCCGAAATATTCTGGTAGCGAAGTCAGCTCCTTACCCATATTCGGCCCATTTCAGACAACAGTGCTAAAAAGAGAGAAAAAAACGAGACCACCCTCATATACACAGTAACATACAAGACAAAATATAAAATGTGTATACAGTAACATACAAAATTATCAAGGGAGGACAGATAAAAGTGAAAGAAAATTATAACAGGACTAAAAAAATACAAGGGTGATAGAATTGCATGTTACCTGTCTCAGTGATTTAGATTCCCCGAAATATTCTGGTAGCGAAGTCAGCTCCTTACCCATATTCGGCCCATTTCAGACAATAGTGCTAAAAAGAGAGAAAAAAACGAGACCACACTCATATACACAGTAACATACAAGACAAAATATAAAATGTGTATACAGTAACATACAAAATTATCAAGGGAGGACAGATAAAAGTGAAAGAAAATTATAACAGGACTAAAAAAATACAAGGGTGATAGAATTGCATGTTACCTGTCTCAGTGATTTAGATGCCCCGAAATATTCTGGTAGCGAAGCCAGCTCCTTACCCATATTCGGCCCACTTCAGACAACAGTGCTAAAAAGAGAGAAAAATACGAGACCACCCTCATATACACAGTAACATACAAGACAAAATATAAAATGTGTATACAGTAACATACAAAATTATCAAGGGAGGACAGATAAAAGTGAAAGAAAATTATAACAGGACTAAAAAAATACAAGGGTGATAGAATTGCATGTTACCTGTCTCAGTGATTTAGATTCCCCGAAATATTCTGGTAGCGAAGTCAGCTCCTTACCCATATTCGGCCCATTTCAGACAACAGTGCTAAAAAGAATGAAAAAAACGAGACCACCCTCATATACACAGTAACATACAAGACAAAATTTAAATTGTGTATACAGTAACATACAAAATTATCAAGGGAGGACAGATAAAAGTGAAAGAAAATTATAACAGGACTAAAAAAATACAAGGGTGATAGAATTGCATGTTACCTGTCTCAGTGATTTAGATTCCCCGAAATATTCTGGTAGCGAAGTCAGCTCCTTACCTATATTCGGCCCATTTCAGACAACAGTGCTAAAAAGAGAGAAAAAAACGAGACCACCCTCATATACACAGTAACATACAAGACAAAATATAAAATGTGTATACAGTAACATACAAAATTATCAAGGGAGGACAGATAAAAGTGAAAGAAAATTATAACAGGACTAAAAAAATAGAAGGGTGATAGAATTGCATGTTACCTGTCTCAGTGATTTAGATTCCCCGAAATATTCTGGTAGCGAAGTCAGCTCCTTACCCATATTCGGCCCATTTCAGACAACAGTGCTAAATAGAGAGAAAAAAACGAGACCACACTCATATACACAGTAACATACAAGACAAAATATAAAATGTGTATACAGTAACATACAAAATTATCAAGGGAGGACAGATAAAAGTGAAAGAAAATTATAACAGGACTAAAAAAATACAAGGGTGATAGAATTGCATGTTACCTGTCTCAGTGATTTAGATTCCCCGAAATATTCTGGTAGCGAAGTCAGCTCCTTACCCATATTTGGCCCATTTCAGACAACAGTGCTAAAAAGAGAGAAAAAAACGAGACCACCCTCATATACACAGTAACATACAAGACAAAATATAAAATGTGTATACAGTAACATACAAAATTATCAAGGGAGGACAGATAAAAGTGAAAGAAAATTATATCAGGACTTAAAAAAAATACAAGGGTGATAGAATTGCATGTTACCTGTCTCAGTGGTTGAGATTCCCCGAAACATTCTGGTAGCGAAGTCAGCTCCTTACCCATATTCGGCCCATTTCAGAAAACAGTGCTAAAAAGAGAGAAAAAACGAGACCACCCTCATATACACAGTAACATACAAGGCAAAATATGAAATGTGTATACAGTAACATACAAAATTATCAAGGGAGGACAGATAAAAGTGAAAGAAAATTATATCAGGACTAAAAAAAATACAAGGGTGATAGAATTGCATGTTACCTGTCTCAGTGGTTGAGATTCCCCGAAATATTCTTGTAGTGAAATCAGCTCCTTACACATATCCTTACCATTTCAGACAATAGTGCTAAAAAGAAAGAAAAACGAGACCACCCTCATATACACAGTAACTTACAAAGCAGAATATAAAATGTGTTCTCAGTAACATATGAAATCTGCCGAGTGACATTACAAGTTTCAAACATTTCTCTTTTCGTTCATTCAGGTACTGAAGAATATAAAAAAATTTCATGCTCAGACATTGTTAACGTCATTGTTGTGCGATATTGAATTGTATTCGATTGTTATTTTACATTGTTGCATTTATAAGAATTAATTTATTAACAATTATCCATCTTTTCAATAGTTCGATTTTTAGGTGCGCTCGTAATTATGTAAATACGTAGCACCTATTGTTGTCGCTCAGTCCGTCCGTCTGTCCTTCGGTCTGTCTGTCTGTCTACCCGTCTGTCTGTCCGTCCGCATATAACAACGCAAAAACTACCCAACCGAATCATTTAAATTTAAAATACATATTTATACCATAATTTTGTCTAGTCATTTCAAATTTTAAGAAAATCGGATGGATAGATCAATTACAGGGACAATCAAAAGGATTCCGTTACATTACGGTCAATGGGGAAAAAAGTTTCAAATGCATTTTAATCGTTTAAAATTTAAAACATATAATTATTACGTAATTTTATCGCGTCATTTCAAATGTTATGAAAGTCGGGTTCATAGATCATTTACAGGGACAATCAAAGGTATTCCATTACATTACGGTCAATGGTGAAAAAGTTTCAAATGCATTTTAATGATGTTACACTCATTCGAACATAATAGAATTGGCATGAATCTATGAAATATATGCTAAAATATGCATTCTGTACAATCTGTGATGCAAAGAATTTTTATTATTAAATTACAGGGTCACGCAAAAGTATTCCGCTACATAATTCTACACGGGGAAACATTGTTTGGGCGTGTTTTAATTATATTCAACTATTTCACATTTTATGAATAAGATATACGTTGCTGAGGTGTAATAAAAATTACTTTCTCCATATTTACAGAAAAACAAAGATTTCGACTACTATACTGTATCCGAAGTACGCTCTACTGTATCAGCAAGATCTGAATATTTTTAAAACTTCGTTATCATACGTTATTTTCCTTAAATGTGTACTACGTCATAGATACGTATGTTAAAAGCATGCTAGTAAGTACTTGATTAGTAGTTAAATTTGAGAAAAAAAAATTGCAAAAAAAAAAAAAAAATACAAGTATGATAGAATTTTCTGATACTTATCTTAGTGGTTTTCATTCCCCGAAATATTCTGGTAACGAAGACAGCTCCGTACACATATTTGGCCCATTACAGACAACAGTGCTAAAAAGAATAAAAAATACGAGACCACCCACATATACACAGTAACACACAAGGAAAAATATAAAATGTGTATACAGTAACATACAAAATTATCAAGGGAGGGCAGATAAAAGTAAAAAAAAATTATAACAGGACAAAAAAAAAAAAAAAAAAAAAAAAAAAAAAAAAAAAAAAAAATTACAAGTGTGATAGAATTGCATGTTACCTGTCTTAGTGGTTTAGATTCCCCGAAATATTTTGGTAGCGAAGTCAGCTCCTTACCCATATTCGGCCCATTTCAGACAACAGTGCTAAAAAGAGAGAAAAAACGAGACCACCCTCATATACACAGTAACATACAAGGCAAAATATAAAATGTGTAGACAGTAACATACAAAATTATCAAGGGAGGACAGATAAAAGTGAAAGAAAATTATAACAGGACTAAAAAAAATACAAGGGTGATAGAATTGCATGTTATCTTTTCGTTCATTCTAGTACTGAAGAATATAAAAAAATTTCATGCTCAGACATTGTTAACGTCATTGTTGTGCGGTATTGAATTGCATTCGATTGTTATTTTACATTGTTGCATTTATAAGAATTAATTTATTAACAATTATCCATCTTTTCAATAGTTCGATTTTTAGGTGCGCTCGTAATTATGTAAATACGTAGCACCTATTGTTGTCGCTCAGTCCGTCCGTCTGTCCTTCGGTCTGTCTGTCTGTCCGTCCGCATATAACAACGCAAAAACTACCCAACCGAATCGTTTGAAATTTAAAATACATAATTATACCATAATTTTGTCGAGTCATTTCAAATTTTATGAAAATCGGATGGATACATCAATTACAGGGACAATCAAAAGGATTCCGTTACATTACGGTCAATGGGGAAAAAAGTTTCAAATGCATTTTAATCGTTTGAAATTTAAAACATATAATTATTACGTAATTTTATCGCGTCATTTCAAATGTTATGAAAGTCGGATGCATAGATCGTTTACAGGGACAATCAAAGGTATTCCATTACATTACGGTCAATGGGAAAAAACTTTCAAATGCATTTTTATGATGTTACACTCTTTCGAACGTAATAGAATTGGCATGAATCTATGTAATATATACAAAAATATGCATTCTGTACAATCTGTGATGCAAAGAATTTTTATTATTAAATTACAGGGTCACGCAAAAGTATTCCACTACATAATTCTACACGGGGAAACATTGTTTGGGCGTGTTTTAATTATATTCAACTATTTCACATTTTATGAATAAGATACACGTTGCTGAGGTGTAATAAAAATTACTTTCTCCATATTTACAGAAAAACAAAGATTTCGACTACTATACTGTATCCGAAGTACGCTCTACTGTATCAGCAAGATCTGAATATTTTTAAAACTTCGTTATCATACGAACGCACCTCATTTGCTACGTTCACGTGCAATTTCCAACTTGTTCTTTTTATTTCCTACGTCAAGGAGTGTACTACGTCAAAGATACGTATGTTAAAAGCATGCTAGTAAATATTTAATTAGTAGTTAAATTTGAAAAAAAAAAAAAATGCAAAAAAAAATATATATATATATAAGTATGATAGAATTTTATGATACTTATCTTAGTGGTTTTCATTCCCCGAAATATTTTGGTAACGAAGACAGCTCCGCACACATATTTGGCACATTACAGACAACAGTGCTAAAAAGAGTAAAAAATTTGAGACCACCCACATATACACAGTTACATACAAGGAAAAATATAAAATGTGTATACAGTAACATACAAAATTATCAAGGGAGGGCAGATAAAAGTGAAAGAAAATTATAACAAGACAAATAAAAAAAAAATAAATAAATAAATACAAGTGTGATAGAATTGCATGTTACCTGTCTTAGTGGTTTAGATTCCCCGAAATATTCTGGTAGCGAAATCTGCTCCGTACACATATTCGGCCCATTTCAGACAGCAGTGCTAGAAGGAGAGAAAAAACGAGACTACGCACATATACACAGTAACATGCAAGGCAAAATATAAAATTGTATATACAGTAACATACAAAATTATCAAGGGAGGGCAGATAAAAGTGAGAGAAAATTATAACAGGACAAAAAAAGTAATCCCTGTCGGCTTGGCCTATAGGCGGAGGTAGATTTCGAAGCGTGCTCATTTCAACAACAAAAAATAAAATTTGATTACCGATAAATCCAGTTTAACAACTTGATTTGGCCGCTTTTGAAAAAAAATTAATTTCATTTTTCTGTAAAAACAAGTTTATCAGAATCATCTTAAGCTAAATTCGACTCAAATGCCCATTTTGACGACCTATTTTGAAATATATTCTGACTTTATTTAAAAATCGACCTATACGGCACATTATATAGTTCCTAAATAATAGAAAAACTGTCAATTGAATGCGTTTGAGAGCAAAATTGGATTTTAAAATGAGTTATAAAATAACGAAATTGTTATTGTTCGGGAAATTTTGTGCGAAGTGTCTACTTTGATAGCTATTTTTAAAAATATATTCAGCTTTTAGCAAAACCCTGACCAATACAGCACATTAAACATCTTCTAAATAAGAGAACCTGTCAACTGGTTGTGTTTGAGAGCAAAAATGAGTTAAAAAATGAGTCAGAAAATACGCAATTTATTATTTGAATACTTCCTTAAATTTTCAGTCACGATGACTTTGAAATTCTGACTTTGAGAAATTCTGTTCAAGATACCCTTTTTGGCAGCCTTTTTTGAAATATATTGTATTTTTATCAAAAAACTGACCAATGCGTCATATTATATAGTTTCTAATTAAGAGGACCTGTAAACTGGATGTGTTTGAGAGCAAAAATGAATTTTAAAATGAGTCAGAAAAAACGCAGTTTGTTATACTTCCTCAATTTTTCAATCACGGTAACGTCGGAAAATTCTGTTCAAAATACCCTTTTTGGCAGCCTTTTTTGAAATGTATTCTGTCTTTATCAAAAAATTGACCAATGCGTCATTTTACATAGTTTCTAATTAAGAGGATTTGCCATTTGGATGCGTTTAAAATCAAAAATAAATTTAAAAATGAGTCAGAATATAAGCAGTTTGGATTTAAGGATTTTTTCTTCAAATCTTATTTTTGTTTCATTTATTTTTGCTATACGAAATGGTCCTATGAAAAAGTTGTCAATATAAAAGTTGTAGACCTTATTCAGTAGATGGAAAATAAATTTAATCGCATTTGATAGCTTAAGAATTGGCGAAGTTATGGATTTTTTTTCTTTTCGCACCCCCCTTTTTCCTTTCGTTTTTAATTTTTTCATCTATAAAAATTGGGACTATCAAAAACTTGTAAATACAAAAGTTTAAGATAATGTTGAGAACATTAATACAAAATTTAGTTGAATTTGGTATCTTGAGAATTGACGAAGTTATGAATTTTTTTCTCCCAAAAAAACAGTTTTTTTCGACCCTTGAGCCCATTTCTAAATTTATCAAAAATCTGTCATGCATTAAACTTTGGCCCATTTCTAAGAAGTAATATAAACTTTAAACCTATACGATATCTATTTTAATTAAGAAGTTATGGCGTTTTTTCGGTTTTCACAAAAACCCTCCCTATTTCCACCCCCTTGGACCGATTTTGCCCATTAACGAACTTAGCCGAGATTTTATACCCCTTGACTTTATGTATCAATTTGGAAGAGATTGGAGCAGAACTATAGAAGTTATCGTGTCCATAAGAAAGTGAGATATATCTATATCTATCTATATATATATATAGATAGATAGATAGATAGATATAGATATATATACAGGGTGTTTCTAAACTAATGGTATATACGCTAGGGGGTGATAGAACACATCAAAACGAAGTATAGTAAATAGGAAACCAAGGGTCCCAAACGTTTTCCAAAGGAGATAGCCGCCATTAAAGTTTGAGGTCCAAAATTTCAAATACTCATAAAAAACAAAAAATCAGTCAACTGATTTGCGGTTTTCACTAAAACTATTCTTTATGTTGGTATTTTCTTAAAAATAAATCATAAAGATAAATTTCGAAAAATACCGATAGCGGGCACTTTAGACTTTGAAGTAATGAAAAACTATTTTTTGCCGTTATTTTTTGCATCTCATTAAATGGTTTCGTAAGCTTAGACTTAAACTTAAATTTTGAGCTCAAAATCTGATTAGTTGAGAGTGGTTAAGTAGCACAAACTTAACTGTGTTCAGAGGGTTTAAATTTCAAATGATTATAAAAAACGGAAAAATTGGTCGATTGATTTGCGGTTTTCACTAAAACTATACTTTATGTCGGTATACGGTATTTTATTGAAAATGAATTATAAAGATAAATTTCAAAAAATGCCGATAGAGGGCGCTTTAGACTTTGAAGTAACGAACAACTATTTTATACGTTATTTTTTGCGTCTGATTAAATGTTTTCATAAACTTAGACATAAACTTAAATTTTGAGCTGAAAATCTGAATAGTTGGGAGTCGTTAAGTAGCACAAACTGAACTGTGTTCAGAGGATTCAAATTTCAAATGATTATAAAAAACGGAAAAATTGGTCTATACGTTTGCGGTTTAAAATAGAACTATTCTTTAAGTCAGTATCTTCTTGAAAATAAATTTTAAAGATAAATTTCAAAAAATTCCGTTAGAAGGCGCCTTAAACTTCAGAGTAACCAACAACTAATTTTAACCGTTATTTTTTGTATCTAATTAAATGCTTTCCAAAACTTATTAAATGTTTCCGAAATCTTAGATTTAAACTTATATTTTGAACTCAAATTCTGAATCGTTGGGAGGGGTTAAGAAGCGCAAACTGAAGTGTGTTCAGGAGTTGAAATTTAACCCCCCCTCCCCCCTCGAACACAGTTCACTTTTGCAATTCTTAAACACTCGCAACGATTCAGGATTTGATCTCAAAATTAAATCTAAACATTTGAAAGCATTTGATGAGATTAAAAAAAAATAACGGTTAAAAATAGTTGCACGCTACTCCAATGTCTAAGGCGCCCTCTATCGTTATTTTGTGAAATTTATCTTTAAAATTTATTTTTAAGAAAACACTGATTTAAAGAGTAGTTTTAGCAAAAACCGCAAACGAATCGACTAATTTTTCCGTTTTTTATAATCGTTTGAAATTTAAATTTTCTGAGCACAGTTCAGTTTGTGCTATTTAACCACTCCCAACTATTCAGATTTTGAGCTCAAAATTTAAGTTTAAGTCTAAGTTTACGAAGCATTTAATCTGATGGGAAAAATAACGTAAAAAATAGTTGTTCGTTACTCCAAAATCTAAAGCGCCCTCTATCGGCTTTTTTAAAATTTATCTTTATAATTCATTTTTAATAAAATACCCACATAAAGAATAGTTTTAGTGAAAACCGCAAATCAATCGACCAATTTTTCCGTTTTTTATAATCATTTGAAATTTAAACCCTCTGAACACAGTTATGTTTGTGCTATTTAACCACTCCCAACTATTCACATTTTGAGCTCAAAATTTAAGTTTAAGTCTAAGCTTACGAAACCCTCTGATGAGATGTAAAAAATCACGGCAAAAAATAGTTTTTCATTACTTCAAAATCTAAAGCGCCCTCTATCGGCATTTTTCGAAATATATCTTTAAAATTTATTTTCAAGAAAATACCAACATAAAGAATAATTTTAGTGAAAACCGCAAATCAATCGACCAATTTTTCCGATTTTTTTTTTTTAGTATTTGAAATTTTGGACCCCAAACTTTAATGGCGGCTATCTCGTTTGGAAAACGTTTGGGACCCTTGGTTTCCTATTTACTATTACTCGCCTTGATGTGTTCTACCACTCCCTAGCGTATATACCATTAGTTTAGGACACCCTGTATGTATAAACTTTTTTACTGATGGTAGTTTTGGGGTCTAGAGGTCATGATCAGCGTAGATCTGCAAAAATTTTTCACAAATTCCAACATTGGAGCGACCGCAATAGGCAGTATTTCATACGAAATCTACCTAAAATACAAGTGTGATAGAATTGCATGTTACCTGTCTTAGTGGTTTAGATTCCCCGAAATATTCTGGTAGCGAAGTCAGCTCCTTTACCATATTCGGCCCATTTCAGACAACAGTGCTAAAAAGAGAGAAAAAACGAGACCACCCTCATATACACAGTAACATACAAGGCAAAATATAAAATGTGTATACAGTAACATACAAAATTATCAAGGGAGGACAGATAAAAGTGAAAGAAAATTATAACAGGACTAAAAAAAATACAAGGGTGATAGAATTGCATGTTACCTGTCTCAGTGGTTTAGATTCCCCGAAATATTCTGGTAGCGAAGTCAGCTCCTTACCCATATTCGGCCCATTTCAGACAACAGTGCTAAAAAGAGAGAAAAAACGAGACCACCCTCATATACACAGTAACATACAAAGCAAAATATAAAATGTGTATACAGTAACATACAAAATTATCAAGGGAGGACAGATAAAAGTGAAAGAAAATTATAAAAGGACTAAAAGAAATACAAGGGTGATAGAATTGCATGTTACCTGTCTCAGTGGTTTAGATTCCCCGAAATATTCTGGTAGCGAAATCAGCTCCTTACACATATCCTTACCATTTCAGACAATACTGCTAAAAAGAAAGAAAAACGAGACCACCCTCATATACACAGTAACTTACAAAGCAGAATATAAAATGTGTTCTCAGTAACACATAAAATCTGCCGAGAGACATTACAAGTTTCAAACATTTCTCTTTTCGTTCATTCTAGTACTGAAGAATATAAAAAAATTTCATGCTCAGACATTGTTAATGTCATTGTTGTCCTTTGTTGAATTGTATACGATTGTTATTTTAAATTGTTGCATTTAGAACAATTAAATAATTTTATAAACAATTATCAATTCTTTAAATAGTTCTACTTTCATTTTTATATACTTCAAAAGGTATTACGTCACAGATGACGTACAGTGGCGGTCAAAAGTTTCCGGCCTGCCAAAATTTTTCAGTTAATTTGTAAGTTTACCCATATGAAGAAGAATCTCAAAGTGATATTTGTATATTTTATTAACATAATAGTTAGGAGCTTATTCATTGAATAATTTATAAATATGAATAAATTTAACTGACAAAATTTAGTGCGAAGGAAAACGCATGTGCTGAAAAATTTCCGTCCACCTTCGCAAGTTTAGAAAACTAGTTGGATGTGCCAATCCCAAAACTTTCTTCTATCTCATACGTACATTTCAATATTAAAAAAAAATAGTTACTCATTTTAATGTTTTAATAATTTTAATTCAATACTATACCAACTTTGATTTTCGTCTTAAACTTCTGCTTCAATCAATTAATCGGAATAAAAACGAATTTCCGTCTCTGCACGAGCCGATGGACAATAGAATGATAGGCAGATTTCTTTTTTAATTCAGGGAGGACTTACTTGTCGTGCCAAAAAATAATCATATACAAAAAAATTTTTGTTCAGTTCTAGAACTAACTTCATACACTTTTAAGTGGTGCAATATTGAAAATGGCATAAAATTCGCTATTGCAGCATCCCCTTCCGGCGGATATTTTCCAAATTCAGGGCGATCCAACTAGCCATAGCCATAGCCATACACTTACACAAAAAATTTCGTTCAATTCGATGCATAACTTCATGTACTTTTGATCAGTACAATATAGAAAATGGCACAAAAATCGCGATTGCAGCGCCCCCTTCCGACGGATGTTTTTCAAATTCAGGGAGGACCAATTAGCCATAGTCATACACATACACAAAAAATTTAGTTAAATTCGATGCATAACTTCATATACTTTTGGTCGGTATAATATTAAAAAAGGCACAAAAATCGCGATTGCAGCGCCCCCTTCCGACGGATGTTTTTCAAATTCAGGGAGGACCAATTAACCATAGTCATACACATACACAAAAAATTTAGTTAAATTCGATGCATAACTTCATATACTTTTGGTCGGTATAATATTAAAAAAGGCACAAAAATCGCGATTGCAGCGCCCCCTTCCGACGGATGTTTTTCAAATTTAGGGAGGACCAATTAGCCATAGTCATACACATACACAAAAAATTTAGTTAAATTCGATGCATAACTTCATATACTTTTGGTCGGTATAATATTAAAAATGGCACAAAAATCGCGATTGCAGTGCCCCCATCCGGCGGATTTTTTTCAAATTCAGGGAGGACCAACTAGCTATAGTCATACACTCACACAAAAAATTTGGTTCAATTCGATGCATAACGTCATATACTTTTGGTTGGTAAAATATTGAAAATGGCACAAAAATCGCGATTGCAGCGCCCCCTTCCTGCGGAATATTTCGAAACTGAAGGAAGACCTGCTTACCACAGCCAAAAACATTCACAAAAAATTTGGTTCAATTCTATGCATAACTTCATACACTTTTTGATGGTAGAATGGCTACATACAGACACACGGACACACGGACAGACACATAGACAGACAGACATTTTGTAAAAACATGTTTTTTGGAATCTCTGACCTCTAAAACGTGTAAATCCGTCGAAAACCGGAAGTCGAAAAAAAATTTCAATTACAATACTTTCTTCTATTGGAGATAGAAGAATATGTAATAGAAATTGTAATAGATATTGTAATAGATATGTAATAGAATTTCAGATATTGTAATAGAAAATAACAATGATCAGCAACATTTATAATTAGTATTTTATCAACATACCTTTATTAATAAGTACTGCAGCGCGGCAACGTGACATTGATAAAATAAATGGTTGAAGATCGTCTATGATACGTTTTTTCCATATTTCTTGCAAATTTTTGGAAATTTCGGCTAAGTGAGAATATTTATAGTTCCGCACACGTTTGCCAACTTATTTCTAAAGATTTTCTATTGGATTAATCACGGGAATTCGAGATTTCAAAAGCGGATTTTTTTGCGCATATGCCATTACTTATCGAGCATGCATACATTCATTAAGTCATTATCATTTTAAAACAAATAGTTGAGACCACAACTTTTTCTCTAATAATGCAGAAAATATTCTTGAAAGATATCCTTATACTTTGCATCATTCATCTTGCCGCGGATTTCAAATAACGGACCAACACTTTTTCAAGAAAATACGCCTCTCATTATAACGTGTCCTCCGCCATGCATTATATATATATATATATATATATATATATAGTTATATAGTTATATATTAACTTTAAAAAGTACCAGTTAAATAAAGATGATAAACTACATTTAGTCTGGAATTTCTACATAATTTTTAATGGAATGAAATTACCCTCAATGTTAACGATAAAATTGGCAGGATCAAGAGTAAAAATAAAAGAAATTGTGCATAAATTAGAGTTTTTTTCTTTTATTTTAGAACTTCTAAAAATTTCCATTATATTATACTTTTAAATACAAAATTGCAAATAGAGATAAATTATTTTGTTGTAAATCACAAATATCTGTATAGATTATAATGAAATCTGAAAATTTTAATATCTCGGAGAAAATCTCTGCTTATGGTTTCGTGGAATATGTTATTTACAGGAAAAAAAAAATTTTTTTAGAATTTTAACTTTAATACATGTTTGAAAAGTTTTAAAAATAAAAGGTTTAAATCATAACAAAATACTAAAATCTTTTTAATATTTTAGTGATTTTTTCTCAGTTTGATCTAAAAACAAAATCGCTAAATTCTCTTACATTTATGAAGTATAACGTTCATTCGTAAATAATGCATTTAATACTCACGATATTCTGAAAAATCAAATGACCTCCCAGGATATAGCATGAAATTTAGAGACAAATAAATTAAATATTTCCAGTCAAAATATGTGTAATTATATTTTTCAATTGTAGCTAATTTGACTGTGTCATTCAGGGGACAAAAAATATTTTTAATTCTGAAAATGCCTTTATAGCTTAAGAAAGTTTTTTTTTTCTTTTTTTACATGATTGAAACTGAATTTTTCAATAGAGAACCTATAATTTTGTGATAGCAATATTAATTTCAGGTTTCGTAAATATATTTTCAAAAATATAAAAATATATCCGATTTTATATATATATATATTTGATAGTTTAAAAGTAGTAAACTTATTAAACGTTATGAATATTTTCAGACCTAATTTAAATTAGAAACTAATAAATAAATAAATAAATAAATAAATTTAGCATGAAAACTTAACAAAGCAATCTTCTAAGCGCCTTTTTTTTAACTTATGTAAGAAAATTAGTTGAAAACTGTCACAATTTGCTTAAAAAAAAAAAAAAAAAAAAAAAAAAAAAAAAAAAAAAAAAACTTTATGTTTTAGTATGAAGTTATGTAAGAAAATGTTACGTTTTATGCAACAAAATTTGAAATACGAATTGAAAAACATCAAAACAATATGTCTGCGTGTTATTTTTTCATTTTTTAATTTGTTGTTCAATTTAAATTGAACAAAACTAAAACCAGTAAAGATTATTTCCAATGAATATTTAAATAACTTATCTAATTAGACAGTTCATCTTTCAATACCTTTTCTAAGTAAATATTGCATCCCCACATTATTATTGATTCTACATTTAAGAATTTAGCTTCAGGAGTAAAACGTAACTTTTTTTTTTTTGGTTGGGGGGAGGGGGGGGGGTAAAAACCATTTCCGTAGCAAAAGCTTTTTACCTACAGAATGACACAATTAATAATGATTTTAAAAAATTTTACATTAGTTTTGATTAAAAATATAAAAAGTATTAGACAGAATATTTTGAATATAAATTAAATTATATCAAAAATATCAAACTTCTTGATATTTTGAAAATAAAAGTTGGATATACATCATGGTATATATTATGGTATGTATATACCGGGTGTCCAGTAAATAACTGACCCATTTTGAACTTAAATAACAAATAAACGGTTTGAGATAATAATGCGCGGTTTGCGGTATTGTAATTAGAAAATCAATAAATTTTTAAACATGTACTTTGTTAATATAGTTCAAATTTCGGGAAAAAAATATCGCGCTGGCGGTAACAGGCTATTTGAATAGAGACATGACTCTAATTTTCATAAATATGAGATTTTCGGCTGAATCTGAATCTATATGTAGTCAAATCTGAATCTATATGTTAAATCGACTCTCGAATCAGCTTCAGAAACAGGGTACGTTGGTTGGAAAGTGATTTAAAATAATATTTATGATTGAACCATCTGTATTATCATTCACCTCCTCAGTCTTGAGACTGGGATATTATTTTAAATATTATTATATTACATTAACAAAGCGCATATTTTAAAATTTGTTTATATTCTAATAACAATACAGCAAAGCGCGCATTTTTATCTCAAACAGTTTTTTTGTTATTTACATTCAAAATGGGTCAGTCATTTACTGGACACCCGGTATATATATATATATATATAATATGTATATAATAAATATATAATATATTTATATTATATATATATATATATTATATACGTGTATATATATATATATATATTATTATTATTATTATTATTATTATTATTATTATTATTATTATTATTATATATAAAATATAATAAATAATATATATATATATATATATATATATATATCAAACACTGTTAGATCGGTCATTGAAAGATTAATTGTCTAATTCAGGACAGTCCAATGAAGTGCTCGAGGAGGCCATTGCGTCCTCTGAAATTTTTTTGGCACCCTTTATAAATTTTCCTATTACTAACACTTTAAAAATAAAATTCCAAATTAAAAGAAGCCTTATTAAAAATCTTTGTTACTTGCTTGAGAGATATCTTTAAATTCTCTGTGAGTGTTTTATGCCTCAAAAACGAAAAATGACTTTAAAAAATTGATCCGGTGTAAATCTTTCTTCATTAATTTACAGTTATTCTTTATATTTAAAAAAATGTTAAGGAAATGATGGCGATAAAAAATGAGAAAATTTAGCTACTCTGCTGATGTTGATACTCTGGCCCATTTCTATGCTACAATACGAAAGAAAGGATGCCATTTTCTCTTACAAACTTTTAAAATTTCAGGTATTTTCTCACCTTAAATTTTTCTATTCTGCTTTTAAAAAAATATGTAAAATCATGCGGAATGATTTCCATCAGTGAAAGCTTTTCCAGGTTATCTCTTTGGAATTATGCATTGTTTACTAATATTCTAGTCTTTGTTTCTGTACTTTTTGTAATGACATATTTGCGCCTCCCAAGTACATCAAATTGTATATTTGCGTCCTTAAAACAAGAAAAAAAAACTAACAATGTCTTTGATTTTTTATTTTTCATATAGACTCTTTGATTAAAAATTCTGCCTCCGACTAAAATAAAAAAAATAAAAAAAAAAAAAAAAAAAAAAAAAAAAATTGAGCGCCTTCTTTAAAAATAAAGTTACTTAAGAAACAACGGTAAATAAATGATAAGGTGAGAAAATTTAATTTGTTGCCAATAGGCAACATAGTGAAAAAAAAAGGGCTAAGATATATTACGGCAATGAAAACTAGTTTTTTTATAACCTATAACTTAACATATTTTAAAACTTTTTCCATACGATTTTACTTAATTTTCTACTTCTCTATTAGCAGGTTTTTAAAGCATAAATAACTACAACCCATTGAAAAAGCATTTTTATCTATATCTAATTATGTAATTAAAAGATTTTTCGATTTACGAAATTCATGTTTAATGAGACACTTAAAATTTTGATCTGAATCTCAAGTCCGATCCAAATTCAAAATCTACCATATTCATAGATTACATAAACACAAGATTTCTTTGCCAAAAAAAAAAAAAAAAATGTTGAAAATCGCCAATAAGGTTTACCAAGTTAGTTAGTTACCATAGAAGGGGTCTAGGTCTCAAGAGACGTATTTAGACCAGTTTAAAAAGGGATTAGGGGACATAACAATGTTTGTCAATAAACAATGGTTCGCCGGAGTGACCATCTCCCTACCCTCCTTTATAATTAACAAAAGAAAATACCACAACAAATGAGCGAAGCTTCTTACTACTATGAACCTGTATACAAAAATTGAAACAAATCGGTTAAATTTATATGAAAAACCATTTACATAAAACAAATCGGTTAAATCAGTATGAAAAACCATTTACATAAATTATGAAAGGCAGTTTCCCATATCCTCCCTTTATACTTATCCAGTGAATTCCAAAAACAAATCAGGTACTCGTACGAACGGCCATTTCAGAATAAACCTTTATACAAAATTTGAAGCAAATAGATAAATTTTGCATGAAAAACCTAAATTAAAACGGGGGGATTCCCCCCCCCCCTCCATTCCCACTCTTTAAGCTTATCCAGTGATTACCCAATACTAATCACGGAGGCACCTCATTAGAATGATCCCACATCTAAGATTTGAACGAAATCTACTAATTCTGCATGAAAAACTCATTTATATAAATTAAGGGGAGGGGCAATAGCCCCGTTCCCCTTCTTTTACTTATCGAATGAACTCTCAAAACTAATCAGGGAAGCATCTTACCATAATAAGCCTATGTCCAAAATTTCATGTAAATCGAGTATTTTTATCAGGAGTTATCGCGTTACGTACGTACGAATGTACGCACGTATAAAAATACATACAGAACGGGCGGGCAAATAAGCTCTCAGACTTTGATAGCCTGTGAGCTAAATACGAGACCACCCTCATATACACAGTAACATACAAGGCAAAATATAAAATGTGTATACAGTAACATACAAAATTATCAAGGGAGGACAGATAAAAATGAAAGAAAATTATAACAGGAAGAAAAAAAATACAAGGGTGATAGAATTGCATGTTACCTGTCTTAGTGGTTTAGATTCCCCGTAATATTCTGATAGCGAAGTCTGCTCTGTACACATATTCGGCCCATTTCAGACAGCAGTGCTAGAAAGAGAGAAAAAAAAGGAGACCACCCACATATACACAGTAACATGCAAGGCAAAATATAGTGTATACAGTAACATACAAAATTATAAAGTTAGAGCAGATAAATATTTTTAAAAAAAATTATAACAGGAAGAAAAAAATACAAGGGTGATAGAATTGCATATTACCTGTCTTAATTGTTTAGATTCCCCGAATTATTTTGGTAGCGAATGTTAGTTCTGTACACGTATTCAAATTATTTTAAACAACAGTGCTAGACAGAGAGAGAAAACAAGACTAACCCTACATGCATAGTAAAATACAAGATAAAATATAAAATGTGTATACAGTAAAATATAACATTAGTTGAGAGTCATTACATATTTCAACCTTTTCTCTTAGCGTTCACTCCTGTGTTGAAGAATATGAAAAAATTTCATTCTTAAACATTGTTTACCTCATTGTTGTCCTTTGTTGAATTGTGTACGATTGTTATTTTACATTGTTGCATTTATAACAATTTAATAATTTTATAAACAATTATCAATTCTTTAAATAGTTCTACTTTCTTTTTTATACACTTCAAAAGTATTACGTCACAGATGACGTACAGTGGCGGTCAAAAGTTTCGGGCCTGCCAAAATTTTTTAGTTAATTTGTAAGTATACCCATATGAAGAAGAATCTCAAAGTGATATTTGTATATTTTATTAACATAATTGTTAGGAGCTTATTTATTGAATAATTTATACATATAAATAAATTTAATTGACAAAATTTAGTGCGAAGGAAAACGCATGTGCTCAAAAATTTTCGTCCACCTTCGAAAGTTTAGAAAAAAATGATATTGTAATAGAAAATAACAGTGATCAACAACATTTATAATTAGTATTTTATCAACATACCTTTATTAATAAGTACTGCGGCGCGGCAACGTGACATTGATAAAATAAATGGTTGAAGATCGTCTATGGTACGTTTTTTCCATATTTCTTGCAAATTTTTGGAAATTTCGGCTAAGTGGGAATATTTATAGTTCCGCACACGTTTGCCAACTTATTTCTAAAGATTTTCTATTGGATTAATCACGGGAATTCGAGCTGATATTCATTTTAAAAGCGGATTCTTTTTTTTTTTTTTTTTTTTTTTGCATATGCCATTGCTTATCAAGCATGCATACATTCATTAAGTCGTTATCATTTTAAAACAAATAACTAGCCATAGCTATACACTTACACAAAAAATTTCGTTCAATTCGATGCATAACTTCATGTACTTTTGATCTTGATCAGTACAATATAGAAAATGGCACAAAAATCGCGATTGCAGCGCCCCCTTGAGGCCACAACTTTTTCTCTAATAATGCATAAAATATTCTTGAAAGATATCCTTATACTTTGCATCATTAATCTTGCCGCGGATTTCAAATAACGGACCAACACTTTTTGAAGAAAATACTCCTCTCATTATAACTAGTCCTCCGCCATACTTTATTGTAGGAAAACATAAGTCGAATCATATCTTTTGTTGTTAGGTCACGAATGTTGTGTCTGACATTACTCCCATAAAAGTTTGAATTTGATTGATGGAAAAATAAAACTTTTGTCCACTTTTCACTTGACCAGATTTTGTGTTCCTTGGAAAACGCCTTTCGGGTACGTTGGTATTTTTTTTACCTCTGAATTTTTTTAAGACCGACTCTTCTGTAATTTTCTGCATCACATCAGCATCTTGAAACGGTAGACTGACTTATTTCAGCAATATTTCATTCCGTAAATCACGAAATATTGTAACGGCATTTTTATACAGGTCATCAACAATTTTTCCTCTGATAGTTCCCTCCACAAAAATAGTCATTTTCCGGAGCCTCCCGGACATCAGAAAGCGCTTGAAGGCCGTGGTCATCGTTATATAATTTTTAAATATCGTTTGACATCGGTTTGACGAACGACAGTTTTGCCGCAATATCTCGAGAAGATTGGCCCTTTAGCGACAAACTAGTACCTGATTTGCGAATAATAATTGTTGAACTTTTCATTTTTGTATTTAAACTATGCTATTCACTTGAAACATTCACAAACATGACCATTAAACACTTTACCGAGAGAAAAAATCTTAGGAAAGATGAGTAGCCGGAAACTTTTGCACACACGAATTTCGAATTCTGTCCCTTTCCAGGAAGTGTTTTCAGTATCCAATCAAAATGATCACGTGGTCAGAGGATATTCACATATTCCTAACTTTTGAAGCAATTGTGCTTCTTCTTCGCCGAAACCTTCTTCTAAAAAAATCAAAGAAAGTAACTGGCCGGAAACTTTTGACCGCCACTGTATGTTGAAATCATGTTAGCAATTATTCGATAGAAATGGACAGTGTTGGAGAAATTACTGTTACAATACGACAGCAGAAGTGCCAGAAAGAGAGAGAAAAAGGAGAAATTGCCTTCATATACAAAGTAGAATATAAGATAGAATATAAAATGTGTATACAGTAGCATTCAAAATTATAGAAAAATTAAATGTGAAAAAAAATAGCAAAATGAAAAAAAAAAAACACAAGTGTTATAGATTTGCAAGTTACGTGTCTTAGTTGTTTAAATTCTCTGAAATATTCTGGTAACGAAGTCGGCTCCGTACACATATTCGGCCCATTTCAGACAACATTACTAGAAAGAGAGAAAATAATAAAAAGAATGATGTCCAGTTAAACTGATGGCATAGAGCTCACAGGCTATGCAGATTAATTGTATATTACAGCCTTATATAATAATGCCTTTCGAAAAAAATAAGGTGGGAAGTACCCCCCCCCCTCCCAAATTTTGTCTTTATACTTATCATTGAAGCCCCAAAACTAATCAGGGATACGCCTTATCATATAATAAACCTGTATCCAAAATTCGAAGCAAGTCAAATAATTCTGCATAAAAACCCATTTATGTAATTTAGGAAACATTTTCCCCCGTTCCCTCCTTTATAATTAATCATTAAACCTCCAAAACTGTTCAGAAATTCAACTTATCAGAAAAAAACCTACATCAAAATTTAAACCAAATCGGATAACTCTGCATAAAACTCTATTTAGCTAACTTAAGGGGGAGGTAATCGCCCGTACCCGCCTGGTTGCATGTCACTTCGGCTCCTGGATCCGCCCATTTAGTTATGATGAATAGGACTCATCTTAAAGATTGACAAATAAGGGTAAAAAAGGATTTCTCCTACCTCTTTTGTGTAAGGATTAAAAAAAAGGGGGTGAAAAATATAAGTTATCCAGGGAAAAATCTTAACTACATTTTGCTACTTTATCACACTATTTGGCGACTTTTTCTTTAAAGAAGTGTGAAGAATTTTCCAATAAAACAAAAATCATTCGAAGAAATTAATATATTTTGTAAACATCTAAATATTAAAAGTTTTACATGCAATTATTAAACATGCAATTAAACAGAAAAAGTTTTCTTTTTTTTTTTTCTTTGTGAAAACTAAAACTTTAAACTTAAATATATTTCATTTATGCATAAAAACGAAATTGTAAAAAGACTATTATGCATGAGAAAACGAATTTATTGCAAACAAACAAATAATAATAATAATAATTACACTAGTTTACAGTACATCTGTTGCCGAAAAAATTTTAGCTGTTGCTGACTACATATGATATGCTATTTTCAAAAGTATAACTAGAATATTTCAATCAGCTCTAGTTTATGAGTTTCAGCTATGTAGGTATTAAAAAGAAAAAACTCGTATTTACTAAGAAAAACCTTACTAAAAAAAGAATTAATCACTGAGTAATAAAAAACTTTGTTTTAAAGCTCTTCTCTGATGTGTAGGCTTTGGAAAATGACATATCAGAGACCAGCAATAGTCAGACATCATATTCGTATCGCAGAAACCCTGATAGCGCTCTTCCATGACGCGTAAGTCCTGATGCATACGATCTCTCTGCTTTTCGCTCATATCTCCTAATTTTTTCGGAAACCTGTCCAGGTGACTATGGAGGAAGTGGAGTTTTATGCTCATATTGCACCCCATATTTTTTAATTGTAGCCGAAGGTCTTCTACAAGTTCAATATAATTTTCAGATTTTTTATTTCCAATAAAACCCAATTTTAGTAACTGAGAAAGCAATTTTTTTCTTTTAGTCTTGATGCTAACAATTCTGAAGTAATGTTTAGAAAGATTAATCTCTTACAAGATCATCTAATCCATTTTGGGAAAAGCATTTTTACTCTTTTGACATACCTTCAAAATCAGCATCATTTTTGTGATGAGCTTGGTCCGTCAATGTCTTGTTATAATAGTTCAGATATATTTTTAGCCTCTGAAGAGTCAAGTGAGCGCTGCAGTGGACGTTGAACACAACTAGTACTTGGGTACTGCCATTTAGCACGATTTTAGGTAGATTTCGTAAGAAATACTACCTATTGCAATCGCACCAGTTTATATATATATATATATATCTATCTATATATCTCACTTTTTTATGGACACGATAACTTCTATAATTCTTCACCAATCTGCACCAAACTGGTACATAAAATCAATGGGGATAAAATCTTGGCTGAGTTCGTTAATGGGCAAAATCGGACCAAGGGGGTCGGAATAGGGGGCGTTTTTGTGAAAACCGAAAAAACGCCATAACTTCTTAATTAAAGTAGATATCGAATCAGTTTAAAGTTTATATTACTTCTTAAAAAGGGCCAAAAGTATATACATGACAGATTTTTGATAAATTTAGAAGTGGGCTCAAGGGTGAAAAAAACAGGGATTTTGAGAGAAAAAAATTCATAACTTCGTCAATTTTCAAGATATCAAGTCCAACTAAATTTTTTATAAATGTTCTTAAAATTATCTAAAACTTTTGTATTTGCAAGTTTTTGATAGGACCAACTTTTGCCGATGAAAAAAATTAAAAACGAAAAGAAAAAGGGCGCTGAAAAAAGAGAAAAATCCATAACTCCGTCAATTTTTAAGATATCAAATCTGATTAAATTTATTTTACATCTTCTCAAAAATATATTCAACTTTTATATTGACAAGTTTTTCATAGGACCAATTCGTATAGCAAAAAGAAATTAAACAAAAATAGGAGTTGGAGAAAAAACCTCAAATCCAAACGGCTTATATTCTGACTCATTTTTAAATTCATTTTTGATTTTAAACGCATCCAAATGGTAGATCCTCTTATTTCAAAACTATGTAAAGTGACGCATTGGTCAATTTTCTGATAAAGACAGAATATATTTCAAAAAAGGCTACCAAAAAGGGTATTTTGAACAGAATTTCCGAAAGTCATCGGGACTGAAAATTGAAGGAAGTACTCAAATAAGAAATTGCGTTTTTTTCTGACTCGTTTTTAAATCCATTTTTGTTCTCAAACGCATCCAATTTACAGATCCTCTTATTTAGGAACTATATAATGTGATGCACTGGTCAGTTTTTTGATAAAGACGGAATATATTTCAAAAAAGGCTACCAAAAAGGGTATTTTGAACAGAATTTTCAGAAATCATCGTGACTGAAAATTTAAGGAAGTGTTCAAATAAGAAATTGCGTTTTTTTTTCTGACTCGTTTTTAAATCCATTTTTGCTCTCAAATGCATCCAATTTACAGATCCTCTTATTTAGGAACTATATAATGTGATGCATTGATCGGTTTTTTGATAAAGACAGAATATATTTTGAAAAAGGCTACCAAAAAGGGTATTTTGAATAGAATTTCCCGAAGTCTTCGCGATTTGAAAATTTGAAGTTTTCACACAGCAAATTGCGTTTTTTATGACTCGTTTTAAAATCCATTTTCGCTCTCAAATGCATCCAATTTACAGATCCTCTTATTTAGGAACTATATACTGTGACGCATTGGCCAGTTTTTTGATAAAGATAGAATATATTTATAAAAATGCTGTCAAAGTGAGTATTTCGCACAAAATTTTCGAAGCAATCATGATTAAAGAATTAAGGATGTATTCAAACAACAAATCGGTTATTTTATGACTCATTTTTAAATTCAATTTTTTTATCAAATGCATTCAACTGACAGTTTTTTGTTATTTAGGAACTGTACAATGTACTGTTTTGGTTGATTTTTTAATAAATTCAGAATTTATTTCAAAATATGTTGTCAAAATGGGCATTTGAGCTGATTTTCTTAAGATGATTCTGATAAAACCAGTTTTTGCAGAAAAATGAAATTAAAAATTTTTCATAAACGGCCAAATGAAGTTATTAAACTGGGTTTATCTCTCTCTCTCTCTCTCTCTCTCTCTCTCTCTCTCTCTCTATATATATATATATATATATATATATATATATATATATATATATATATATATATTTTACTCTTCGAAATTTACTTCCTCCTATAGGCCCAGCCGACAGGGATTTTTTAGTGTTTAAACCGTTTACGTTCACGTTACAAGAACAACAGTCTTAGAGATGGTTTCGTGGTTTTCGCCAAATAGTCGGTGTTCCGGGCACTTCTTTTACCACTTTTGCGTATCTTAAATATTCCACACACGATTTACAAACACAATTGAGAGGCCAAGACTTCTCATTTTTATCCAAGAGCATCCCAAAATACTCAAAATAGATATTTTCCCCCAACTCTGATATAACTTTTCTACAATTGTTAAACACATATTCTCCGAATATATAGCAAAAATGATCTAGATTGTTTAAACAACGTCTTTTTGAACTACTCATGACGCAAAAACTTGAGAAACTAATTTTAACACAGTAAAATACGCCTATTATCAATTAATATGTATGCTTAAATGATAAAAATAAAAAACAAATTAACTAGAGCTGCTCAGAAGATTTTCCTGTTATATTTGACAAAAACAAGTCATAAGTGAACATTATCAACCACAGAATTCGCAGCAACAGACAAAAAGTTTAATTTTGTAAACTAGTGTTATTATTATGATATTGGAATAGGTGTCACGATGCTAAAAAAATCCACTTTTTTTAAGCAGTTTATTCTTTACAAAATGGAGCGCGATTCGTATGTCTTCAAACAATGAAAATTTTCAAAATAATTGCTATAAACTAGCTCTAACTCAATCTGAGTATAAATTTAGAAATGCACATTTAACATCACTCATTAAGCTTTAAAAGGATTTAAATAATTTTCGTACAATCCAATATCTTATTGTTTAAAACAAAATTGTACTTATCAAGTACTTTTATTTTAGAAAAATTCCCCCCATGAAAAAAATAAATAAATAAAATATATATATATATACATATATTACAAATTTTAAAATTTTTTCGCCAAAACTAACCTTTATACTATCTTAATTTTCTTCTAATAATATTCCGTACTTACTTCAAATTATTAAATTAAAATCTTGTTTCTAAATCTAATCTGTTAATCTTTATGCAGACGATATAAATTCTTAATTTGCCTTAAAAAACATTATTCCAGTATGCGTAAACTTAAAAAGATGGCTCTAAATTAAAAATATTCTTAATTAAACTTTATTTCTTAATAGTCCAAATAAAACTAATTTCTTCTATGTTTGTATCAACCCTTTTTAAGAAAGTCTTATTAAATTTATTCCAAAACCATACCTTTCAAAAAATATCATTATTTTATTTTATCTATTTATTTATTTTTCCGCCGTCAACCTTTGATAGTGTGCATATTAATAAATTCATTTCTTTTCTTTTTCTCTTAAAATTAATCATTTATAAAAATCGTCTGCCTAAGAAATCCTGAGTCCATTATAAATTGGTTAAATAATATATTTTTTAAAATTTATTTATCGTCTGTGGAAAATAGTCTCGTAGCTGGACAAGAATTCTGTTTACCAAAAAGAATGATGGTTTGAGGTTACAGAATGTTCTAGTATTTTCTTTGAGTTTTAAAAGGTGGAAGCCTCGAGTTGAGAAGAGAGATTCTTGAGTTCTTTCGTCGATGAGTACAGCTGGTTGAAGTAAATGATGGAATATTTTTTGGGATATTTCGGTAAAAGATCGTTTGCAAAAAGGAGCTTTTCCCTCTATAAGGACTACAGTTGAATAAATAAACTTACAGCAACCAATGAGTGATTTATTGGATCTTCTACATTTTTTTTTCCTCGCTGGCCATGACTTCTGTGCAAAGAACGGGGACCCTGGCGATGATGTTTCTGGCTCCTAACTTTAAAATATCACATATATATATATATATATATATATATATATATATACTTTTATAAATACATCCAAAGTTATTCAGACAATACCAATAAAAGAACCAATGAAACCAGCATTTTTACAATCATATTATTAAAAACAGTTGAAGTTTGAAGAGAAATAGAAGGCAGATTACCAAATTACTAAGAAATATATGGATATATGGACATTATATAACCAGAGTAATTCATATATTACCATACAATAAACCAATGAAACCAGTATTTTTACAATCATCTTATTGAAAACAGTTGAAGTTTGAAGTGAAATAGAAGGCAGATTACCAAAATAATGAAAGATAAATGGATAAAAAGGCAGTACAAGGCTTTTCTATTAAAGTACTTCTTCAGGGGTGTATAGTTTAACAAAAAAGCAAAAACATCCAACCAGTTTCTGTTATGAGTCGTGCTGAAAGCTAAAAATTCGACTCACAATACACCCGACTGGCTGGAAGCTATTCAAATGACAAATTAGTAGAAAGATACACATAGAAGAAAATAAAATCAATATGACAAAATAACAATAATACAATATTCCATTAAAAAAATATATATATATATATACTAAAATATTTACCATTACCCATATCCTAGCAAGATTTGTAGTGCAATCAGATACAAACTACATGTGACTTACTAACAGTCAAGGTTATGGTCATAGTATAAATCACATAGATAATAAAATAAAGTTGTAACAATAATTATAAAAATTAGTAAAACATATATTATACTATATAATTCATAATATATTTAGAAAAAAATAGATGCTACTATTAGAAATATTATATTTTTATTTTTAAACAATTATTAAAATTACTATATTAATTAATTAACTAGAATATATTACTACAACTTCTAGCAGAAAATTATTTTAATGCTGCCATCTAAAGGATTAATATATTAATTAAATTATATGCTTATGGTGCTGCCCTCTATTATAGGAAAAAAATAAATTATTTATTAGCTAAGAATTTCCAAGAATAATTTCTATTCTAATATTTTACAAGTAATTTCTTTAAGACAAATAATATAGACAACCATATCTTATCTCAATAACTTGATCATTTTTAAGTTATGCATATTAGTTTTTAGGTAAACATAAACTTTAATACTATGAGTAAAGTTGTTTATTTTTTTTAATTATTAAATATATAATAATTAACCATTGCGTATTATCCAGACAACACCGCCCTCCTCCGTAATCTAACATCCTATTATTAATATTTTTTAATTTTTTTTTTTTTTTTTTTGTATTATTTTTTTTTTTATAATTTTTTTATACATTTTTTTACGCAATGTGTTAATTATTTTTAAGATCATGTAATAACTTATTATATATTAAAGACTATAGGAGTTCTTATCAATAACATCATATGGTGCTGCATAAATTAGCTTGTTAATTTTTGCAATATTGGTTGAAGAGAAAATAGACAGTTAATACTAAATAAATGTTTATACAGATAATATTTTTTTAACCAAATGTAAAGGATAACCATATCTGATAGCAGTTTCTTGTACAGTTTTTAAATTATGCATTTTAAAATTTTGTGAACAAATATTTTTAATTCTATGGGCAAAATTAAGTAATATATTGACATAGACAGATTTATGTAGGCAAGAATTATAATGAGTAAAGAGGTTTATTTTAAAAGGAAAGTCATTACGTTTGTCATAAATATCAAATAGAATTTTATTATCAGAAAGCGTAATATTAAGATCAAGAAAGTTAATTGTATTATTATGCATATCATTATAACTGTATTTTAAATTTTTGTGGTATTTGATTGGTAGCGAATAGTTAGATGACTTTTTAGAATATAAAATTATTATATCATCAAGATGCCTGTATAAAAAACAATTAACAATAGAAGTATTACGTTCATAATAATGTAAGTAGAGATCAGCACAGATGGATGATACAATCCCACCTTGTGGAAGACCGACTATTTGTTTAAATATTGTATTATTAAATAATATATAATTATGATAAAGAATAAATTTGGTTAAAGATTTGAAGTAAGATAAAGATACATGTATGTTAAGAGAATTCCTATATTCCTTGAATAATAAATTTATGATCCTGAACATATCTGCAATATCAATTGTATTAAATAAATCATTAAAGTCATATGTTTTGATGTACTTAATGTTTTGTAAATTTTTGATATTATTTACAAGATGTAAACTATTTTTTATACTATAGAATTTATTATTAGTTTTTGCAATATCTAGCATTTTTGTAAGTATTGCTAATAATTCTTTACCTGCATTATTGTTATAAGTATTACACCCAATAGTTATAGTACGAAACTTTATAGAAATTTTATGGAATTTTGGAATAACCACAATGTAAGAATAGTTATAATTATGATTTTTTATTTTTAGTAATTATATATATATATATATATATATATATATATATATACATATATATTAACTTTAAAAAGTACCAGTTAAATAAAGATGATAAACTACATTTAGTCTGAGATTTCTACATAATTTTTAATGGAATGAAATTACCCTCAATGTTAACGATAAAATTGGCAGGATCAAGAGTAAAATTAAAAGAAATGGTGCATAAATTAGAATTTTTTCTTTTATTTTAGAACTTCTGAAAATGTCCATCATATTATACTTTTAAATACAAAATTGCAAATAAAGCTAAATTATTTTGTTGTAAATCACAAATATCTGCATAGATTATAATGAAATCTGAAAATTTTATTATCTCGGAGAAAATCTCTGCTTATGGTTTCGTGAAATATGTTATCTTCAGGAAAAAAAAAATTTTTTTAGAATTTTAACTTTAATACATGTTTGAAAAGTTTTAAAAATAAAAGGTTTAAATCATAACAAAATACTAAAATCTTTTTAATATTTTAGTGATTTTTTCTCAGTTTGATCTAAAAACAAAATCGCTAACAAGGGTGATAGAATTGCATGTTACCTGTCTCAGTGATTTAGATGCCCCGAAATATTCTGGTAGCGAAGTCAGCTCCTTACCCATATTCGGCCCATTTCAGACAACAGTGCTAAAAAGAGAGAAAAAAACGAGACCACCCTCATATACACAGTAACATACAAGACAAAATATAAAATGTGTATACAGTAACATACAAAATTATCAAGGGAGGACAGATGAAAGTGAAAGAAAATTATAACAGGACTAAAAAAATACCATGGTGATAGAATTGCATGTTACCTGTCTCAGTGGTTTAGATTCCCCGAAATATTCCGGTAGCGAAGTCAGCTCCTTACCCATATTCGGCCCATTTCAAACAACAGTGCTAAAAAGAGAGAAAAAAACGAGACCACCCTCATATACACAGTAACATACAAGACAAAATATAAAATGTGTATACAGTAACATACAAAATTATCAAGGGAGGACAGATGAAAGTGAAAGAAAATTATAACAGGACTAAAAAAATACCATGGTGATAGAATTGCATGTTACCTGTCTCAGTGGTTTAGATTCCCCGAAATATTCCGGTAGCGAAGTCAGCTCCTTACCCATATTCGGCCCATTTCAAACAACAGTGCTAAAAAGAGAGAAAAAAACGAGACCACCCTCATATACACAGTAGGGTACACGACATTTCGGTCCCGCCATTTCGGTCCCGCCGTTTCGGTCCCGCCGTTTCGGTCCCGAGACATTTCGGTCCCTGGCCATTTCGGTCCCGAGACATTTCGGTCCCGAGACATTTCGGTCCCGAGACATTTCGGTCCCTGGTTATTTCGGTCCCGAGACATTTCGGTCCCTTGCCATTTCGGTCCCTGGCCATTTCGGTCCCTTGCTATTTCTTTACCGGCCACCTTATAACTTGGTTTCTGATTGTGAAGGCCTACTAAACGCTGTAAGCTCAACATTGTTCGGGCTTTTTTTAATATTTCTATTCTCCTGCCCCCCCCCCCCCCTTCCCTCAAATTTTATACAAAGCTGAATATAATAGTCCAATAAGTTTAATCTATTTTAACTCGTGATAATAAAATCACAGCAAACTGAAAATTTGATTAAATAATGTTATATAATTTTACACTGTCTTTATTATTATTATTTAACATAATGAATATTTTAAGTTTTATCATATATTCTTTGTATTAGGTATTTTATCTATACAAAAAACTAAAATACATATTTGATTGATTGTTTTAGTACACTTTCTTAGAATCTTTAAATTAGTGATTTTTTTTTTTTTTACTTCATGAAGACAATTTTTGTGAATTAATTTTATTGAAAGTGGGCTTATTTCTTTGCAATAAAATGATTATTTTTCAATTTTATATAACAATGTAATTATTATTTTAAATAATTTTATTTTCAAATTTTAACTGACAAAACTAAGCTTTTTTAATTTATCGTTTATTTATTTATTTATTTATTTATTTGCATTACCTTTTCGCTCCCACTTTCACAGAAAAAAAATTGACAATTCTTATTTTAATTTTATTATTGATTGAATTAATAGTTTTAAATTTCAGTAACTTTAAATATAAAATAAATAAACAGGTAAACAATAAGTTTCAGTTTATAACTACTACAAAACATAATGATAAATTAAATATAAAACAGATTATTTATTGAGTTTATTTAAAGTAAAAGTCGATATGCGCATTAATAATTTTATCAATTTAATTAAATAAAGATTCATTAAATTAAAAATACATATATTTAATAAAATATTAATTTGATTTTAATTTTAAAATCACTAACTGTTTTGAGATTTAATTTATAGCAATTATTCATCACCATAAGTTTTTATTCAAAAATTATTATTTATTTCAAAAAAGGAAATTATTATTAATATTATTATTATTATTATTTTGAAAAATCAGTAACGTAACGTGATAATTAATTAAACATAATAATGCAACACTGTAACAATGCGTAAAAATATTTCTTAACAGTGTTAGGTAACATTATTATCCAGATGCAGATTTAAATTTTCTGAAACAAAGTTATAGTTTACAGTTCGCAAAAAAGCAATCATATATTAATTAATTATTTTTAAAGAGTAAGAAAAATATCATAAACTAACCAATAAATGAATAAATAACAAAATTATTTTGAGAATCCTTATAATTTTTATATATCCTAATGAACTTGATAACATTATAGTAGCTAAAATTAAAAAAATATGTTTTTTCATTTTTGCTATAATAAGAGATATAAACTAGATTTTAAACAAGTAATTGATAAATAAGTCACTTAAACAATTAATAGTTAAGATAATTTTGAATTCTTATTAATAAATATGTTTGATAAAAATAATTTAATTTTTTAAAAAAAATTAATTTAACAGCATAATTATTAATGCTTTAAAATTTTCTAAGATTATGTTAAACATTTAATAAAATAATGTATAAGATTAAGTAAGAAACAAATCAAAACCGAGTGCCGGAATTTTTAAACACTTATAATTTTTTATGTTGGTGTTCCTATAAAATTTGAAATATATGCATATAAGTACCAGCTAAGTACTACTATTAACCTGCTCTTTTAAGCAAAAATTCTGCATGTCAATCAATTGTCAACGCCCATTTGAACAAATAGTCATCTTTATACAAGATACTAGAAAAGCTATGTAGTTAGTTTTATTCTACTTATCTTGATCTTTATACACTTGTCAGATGAAATCCCTCATTCTATAACACAATGTCCTTTTTACTCTGGAGTTCAAATGCGGACGGACCTCCCAGATTTGAGTTGTGTTTATTTCGCTCGTAGTTTTTGAATGTAATAAGCATAAAAAGTGTTTAATGTATTAAAAAGGATTTGTAATTCCTGCATTGTTATATGTAAAAAGGTTGCTACACGTAAAAAGTTATTTCGTAGCAATAATTGTTATATGTAAAAAGATTAACGCAAACTTTTAAATAGTTTTTTTAATAGCGAAATAAAATAATTATTTAAAAAATAAATTTGTTTTAGTCAATCCCGATGCAGAACATAAAAAATAATGTGGCTTTATCACAATTCCATGCTAAAAACCCCTTAAAAAATAAAAATTGTAAAATGCCATAATCTAAAAATGATGTGCCGTTAAATAATAGGATGAAATAAAGATTTCTAAAACTATTTGCAGATTTTTTTTTCATTATTAAACACATATTGTACAAATTATATGCAACTGAAAATGTGTAGGCCATGGACATTTGCTCAAGCAAATTAAATTCGACTTATATGCGTTTTTAAATTACCAGATCTTCATGATTGAGGAACTTCTATATAAATCCACAGAACAATCCTCCCCTCACTCCTGAAAACAATTACTTCTGTCATATGAAATTTGCATGGCGTTTGGATCCGCTGCAATATGTTTGAGTTTGGATCCGAGTTATGCGTGTAAGCGGTTTTTGGGTACTTGTTACTTCTAATTAATCGCATTACACTAAAACTTTATATGGCTTTCAGTTAAAAAAACCAGTGTTGAATTCAGACACTTTTCTCCGGGAGGGACTTCTGTGGCTCCGGGGGATTACACTTTTTTACCAATGAAAACACAAAATCTCAAAATTTCCGGGGGGGGGGCGTTGATAGCTCCGGGGGGAATGACCCGCCCCTGAATTCAACACTCTAAAATGTTCCCTATAAAATTATGTCAGATATTTCCCGTGTACAAAATTTCAGCTTGCTGGAGAAGGGACTGAAATGTCTGAGGACCGAAAAGTCCAGGGACCGAAATGTCTCAGGACCGAAATGGCCATGGACCGAAATGTCTCGGGACCGAAATGTCTCGGGACCGAAACGTCTCGGGACCGAAATGGCCAGGGACCGATATGTCTTGGGACCGAAACGTCTCGGGACCGAAATGTCTCGGGACCGAAACGGCGGGACCGAAACGGCGGGACCGAAATGGCGGGACCGAAACGTCCTGCTTCCATACACAGTAACATACAAGACAAAATATAAAATGTGTATACAGTAACATACAAAATTATCAAGGGAGGAGAGATAAAGTGAATAAAATTATAACAGGACTAAAAAAATACAAGGGTGATAGAATTGCATGTTACCTGTCTCAGTGATTTAGATTCCCCGAAATATTCTGGTAGCGAAGTCAGCTCCTTACCCATATTCGGCCCATTTAAGACAACAGTGCTAAAAAGAGAGAAAAAAACTAGACCACCCTCATATACACAGTAACATACAAGACAAAATATAAAATGTGTATACAGTAACATACAAAATTATCAAGGGAGGAAAGATAAAAGTGAAGGAAAATTATAACAGGACAAAAAAAATACAAGTGTGATAGAATTGCATTTTACCTGTCTCAGTGATTTAGATGCCCCGAAATATTCTGGTAGCGAAGTCAGCTCCTTACCCATATTCGGCCCATTTCAGACAACAGTGCTAAAAAGAGAGAAAAAAACGAGACCACCCTCATATACACAGTAACATACAAGACAAAATATAAAATGTGTATACAGTAACATACAAAATTATCAAGGGAGTACAGATAAAAGTGAAAGAAAATTATAACAGGACTAAAAAAATACAAGGGTGATAGAATTGCATGTAAGCTGTCTCAGTGATTTAGATTCCCCGAAATATTCTGGTAGCGAAGTCAGCTCCTTACCCATATTCGGCCCATTTCAGACAACAGTGCTAAAAAGAGAGAAAAAAACGAGACCACCCTCATATACACAGTAACATACAAGACAAAATATAAAATGTGTATAAAGTAACATACAAAATTATCAAGGGAGGAGAGATAAAGTGAATAAAATTATAACAGGACTAAAAAAATACAAGGGTGATAGAATTGCATGTTACCTGTCTCAGTGATTTAGATTCCCCGAAATATTCTGGTAGCGAAGTCAGCTCCTTACCCATATTCGGCCCATTTCAGACAACAGTGCTAAAAAGAGAGAAAAAAACGAGACCACCCTCATATACACAGTAACATACAAGACAAAATATAAAATGTGTATACAGTAACATACAAAATTATCAAGGGAGGAAAGATAAAAGTGAAAGAAAATTATAACAGGATTAAAAAAATACCATGGTGATAGAATTGCATGTTACCTGTCTCAGTGATTTAGATTCCCCGAAATATTCTGGTAGCGAAGTCAGCTCCTTACCCATATTCAGCCCATTTCAGACAACAGTGCTAAAAAGAGAGAAAAAAACGAGACCACCCTCATATACACAGTAACATACAAGACAAAATATAAAATGTGTATACAGTAACATACAAAATTATCAAGGGAGGACAGATGAAAGTGAAAGAAAATTATAACAGGACTAAAAAAATACCATGGTGATAGAATTGCATGTTACCTGTCTCAGTGGTTTAGATTCCCCGAAATATTCCGGTAGCGAAGTCAGCTCCTTACCCATATTCGGCCCATTTCAAACAACAGTGCTAAAAAGAGAGAAAAAAACGAGACCACCCTCATATACACAGTAACATACAAGACAAAATATAAAATGTGTATACAGTAACATACAAAATTATCAAGGGAGGAGAGATAAAGTGAATAAAATTATAACAGGACTAAAAAAATACAAGGGTGATAGAATTGCATGTTACCTGTCTCAGTGATTTAGATTCCCCGAAATATTCTGGTAGCGAAGTCAGCTCCTTACCCATATTCGGTCCATTTAAGACAACAGTGCTAAAAAGAGAGAAAAAAACTAGACCACCCTCATATACACAGTAACATACAAGACAAAATATAAAATGTGTATACAGTAACATACAAAATTATCAAGGGAGGACAGATAAAAGTGAAGGAAAATTATAACAGGACTAAAAAAATACAAGGGTGATAGAATTGCATGTTACCTGTCTCAGTGATTTAGATGCCCCGAAATATTCTGGTAGCGAAGTCAGCTCCTTACCCATATTCAGCCCATTTCAGACAACAGTGCTAAAAAGAGAGAAAAAAACGAGACCACCCTCATATACACAGTAACATACAAGACAAAATATAAAATGTGTATACAGTAACATACAAAATTATCAAGGGAGGACAGATGAAAGTGAAAGAAAATTATAACAGGACTAAAAAAATACCATGGTGATAGAATTGCATGTTACCTGTCTCAGTGGTTTAGATTCCCCGAAATATTCCGGTAGCGAAGTCAGCTCCTTACCCATATTCAGCCCATTTCAGACAACAGTGCTAAAAAGAGAGAAAAAAACGAGACCACCCTCGTATACACAGTAACATACAAGACAAAATATAAAATGTGTATACAGTAACATACAAAATTATCAAGGGAGGAAAGATAAAAGTGAAAGAAAATTATAACAGGATTAAAAAAATACCATGGTGATAGAATTGCATGTTACCTGTCTCAGTGATTTAGATTCCCCGAAATATTCTGGTAGCGAAGTCAGCTCCTTACCCATATTCAGCCCATTTCAGACAACAGTGCTAAAAAGAGAGAAAAAAACGAGACCACCCTCATATACACAGTAACATACAAGACAAAATATAAAATGTGTATACAGTAACATACAAAATTATCAAGGGAGGACAGATGAAAGTGAAAGAAAATTATAACAGGACTAAAAAAATACCATGGTGATAGAATTGCATGTTACCTGTCTCAGTGGTTTAGATTCCCCGAAATATTCCGGTAGCGAAGTCAGCTCCTTACCCATATTCGGCCCATTTCAAACAACAGTGCTAAAAAGAGAGAAAAAAACGAGACCACCCTCATATACACAGTAACATACAAGACAAAATATAAAATGTGTATACAGTAACATACAAAATTATCAAGGGAGGAGAGATAAAGTGAATAAAATTATAACAGGACTAAAAAAATACAAGGGTGATAGAATTGCATGTTACCTGTCTCAGTGATTTAGATTCCCCGAAATATTCTGGTAGCGAAGTCAGCTCCTTACCCATATTCGGTCCATTTAAGACAACAGTGCTAAAAAGAGAGAAAAAAACTAGACCACCCTCATATACACAGTAACATACAAGACAAAATATAAAATGTGTATACAGTAACATACAAAATTATCAAGGGAGGACAGATAAAAGTGAAGGAAAATTATAACAGGACTAAAAAAATACAAGGGTGATAGAATTGCATGTTACCTGTCTCAGTGATTTAGATGCCCCGAAATATTCTGGTAGCGAAGTCAGCTCCTTTCCCATATTCGGCCCATTTCAGACAACAGTGCTAAAAAGAGAGAAAAAAACGAGACCACCCTCATATACACAGTAACATACAAGACAAAATATAAAATGTGTATACAGTAACATACAAAATTATCAAGGGAGGACAGATGAAAGTGAAAGAAAATTATAACAGGACTAAAAAAATACCATGGTGATAGAATTGCATGTTACCTGTCTCAGTGGTTTAGATTCCCCGAAATATTCCGGTAGCGAAGTCAGCTCCTTACCCATATTCGGCTCATTTCAAACAACAGTGCTAAAAAGAGAGAAAAAAACGAGACCACCCTCATATACACAGTAACATACAAAGCAAAATATAAAATGTGTATACAGTAACATACAAAATTATCAAGGGAGGACAGATAAAAGTGAAAGAAAATTATAACAGGACTAAAAAAAATACAAGGGTGATAGAATTGCATGTTACCTGTCTCAGTGGTTTAGATTCCCCGAAATATTCTGGTAGCGAAGTCAGCTCCTTACCCATATTCGGCCCATTTCAGACAACAGTGCTAAAAAGAGAGAAAAAACGAGACCACCCTCATATACACAGTAACATACAAGGCAAAATATAAAATGTGTATACAGTAACATACAAAATTATCAAGGGAGGACAGATAAAAGTGAAAGAAAATTATAACAGGACTAAAAAAAATACAAGGGTGATAGAATTGCATGTTACCTGTCTCAGTGGTTTAGATTCCCCGAAATATTCTGGTAGCGAAGTCAGCTCCTTACCCATATTCGGCCCATTTCAGACAACAGTGCTAAAAAGAGAGAAAAAACGAGACCACCCTCATATACACAGTAACATACAAAGCAAAATATAAAATGTGTATACAGTAACATACAAAATTATCAAGGGAGGACAGATAAAAGTGAAAGAAAATTATAACAGGACTAAAAAAAATACAAGGGTGATAGAATTGCATGTTACCTGTCTCAGTGGTTTAGATTCCCCGAAATATTCTGGTAGCGAAGTCAGCTCCTTACCCATATTCGGCCCATTTCAGACAACAGTGCTAAAAAGAGAGAAAAAACGAGACCACCCTCATATACACAGTAACATACAAGGCAAAATATAAAATGTGTATACAGTAACATACAAAATTATCAAGGGAGGACAGCTAAAAGTGAAAGAAAGTTATAACAGGACTAAAAAAAATACAAGGGTGATAGAATTGCATGTTACCTGTCTCAGTGGTTGAGATTCCCCGAAATATTCTGGTAGCGAAATCAGCTCCTTACACATATCCTTACCATTTCAGACAATACTGCTAAAAAGAAAGAAAAACGAGACCACCCTCATATACACAGTAACTTACAAAGCAGAATATAAAATGTGTTCTCAGTAACACATAAAATCTGCCGAGAGACATTACAAGTTTCAAACATTTCTCTTTTCGTTCATTCTAGTACTGAAGAATATAAAAAAATTTCATGCTCAGAAATTGTTAATGTCATTCTTGTCCTTTGTTGAATTGTATACGATTGTTATTTTACATTGTTGCATTTAGAACAATTAAATAATTTTATAAACAATTATCAATTCTTTAAATAGTTCTACTTTCATTTTTATATACTTCAAAAGGTATTACGTCACAGATGACGTACAGTGGCGGTCAAAAGTTTCCGGCCTGCCAAAATTTTTCAGTTAATTTGTAAGTTTACCCATATGAAGAAGAATCTCAAAGTGATATTTGTATATTTTATTAACATAATAGTTAGGAGCTTATTCATTGAATAATTTATAAATATGAATAAATTTAACTGACAAAATTTAGTGCGAAGGAAAACGCATGTGCTGAAAAATTTCCGTCCACCTTCGCAAGTTTAGAAAACTAGTTGGATGTGCCAATCCCAAAACTTTCTTCTATCTCATACGTACATTTCAATATTAAAAAAAAAATAGTTACTCATTTTAATGTTTTAATAATTTTAATTCAATACTATACCAACTTTGATTTTCGTCTTAAACTTCTGCTTCAATCAATTAATCGGAATAAAAACGAATATCCGTCTCTGCACGAGCCAATGAACAATAGAATGATAGGCAGATTTCTTTTTTAATTCAGGGAGGACTTACTTGTCGTGCCAAAAAATAATCATATACAAAAAAATTTTTGTTCAGTTCTAGAACTAACTTCATACACTTTTAAGTGGTGCAATATTGAAAATGGCATAAAATTCGCTATTGCAGCATCCCCTTCCGGCGGATATTTTCCAAATTCAGGGCGATCCAACTAGCCATAGCCATAGCCATACACTTACACAAAAAATTTCGTTCAATTCGATGCATAACTTCATGTACTTTTGATCAGTACAATATAGAAAATGGCACAAAAATCGCGATTGCAGCGCCCCCTTCCGACGGATGTTTTTCAAATTCAGGGAGGACCAATTAGCCATAGTCATACACATACACAAAAAATTTAGTTAAATTCGATGCATAACTTCATATACTTTTGGTCGGTATAATATTAAAAAAGGCACAAAAATCGCGATTGCAGCGCCCCCTTCCGACGGATGTTTTTCAAATTCAGGGAGGACCAATTAACCATAGTCATACACATACACAAAAAATTTAGTTAAATTCGATGCATAACTTCATATACTTTTGGTCGGTATAATATTAAAAAAGGCACAAAAATCGCGATTGCAGCGCCCCCTTCCGACGGATGTTTTTCAAATTCAGGGAGGACCAATTAGCCATAGTCATACACATACACAAAAAATTTAGTTAAATTCGATGCATAACTTCATATACTTTTGGTCGGTATAATATTAAAAAAGGCACAAAAATCGCGATTGCAGCGCCCCCTTCCGACGAATATTTTTCAAATTCAGGGAGGACCAACTAGCTATAGTCATACACTCACACAAAAAATTTGGTTCAATTCGATGCATAACTTCATGTACTTTTGATCAGTACAATATTGAAAATGGCACAAAAATCGCGATTGCAGCGCCCCCTTCCGACGGATGTTTTTCAAATTTAGGGAGGACCAATTAGCCATAGTCATACACAAAAAATTTAGTTAAATTCGATGCATAACTTCATATACTTTTGGTCGGTATAATATTAAAAATGGCACAAAAATCGCGATTGCAGTGCCCCCATCCGGCGGATTTTTTTCAAATTCAGGGAGGACCAACTAGCTATAGTCATACACTCACACAAAAAATTTGGTTCAATTCGATGCATAACGTCATATACTTTTGGTTGGTAAAATATTGAAAATGGCACAAAAATCGCGATTGCAGCGCCTCCTTCCGGCGGAATATTTCGAAACTGAAGGAAGACCTGCTTACCACAGCCAAAAACATTCACAAAAAATTTGGTTCAATTCTATGCATAACTTCATACACTTTTTGATGGTAGAATGGCTACATACAGACACACGGACACACGGACAGACACATAGACAGACAGACATTTTGTAAAAACATGTTTTTTGGAATCTCTGACCTCTAAAACGTGTAAATCCGTCGAAAACCGGAAGTCGAAAAAAAATTTCAATTACAATACTTTCTTCTATTGGAGATAGAAGAAAGTAAAAATGATATTGTAATAGAAAATAACAATGATCAGCAACATTTATAATTAGTATTTTATCAACATACCTTTATTAATAAGTACTGCGGCGCGGCAACGTGACATTGATAAAATAAATGGTTGAAGATCGTCTATGATACGTTTTTTCCATATTTCTTGCAAATTTTTGGAAATTTCGGCTAAGTGAGAATATTTATAGTTCCGCACACGTTTGCCAACTTATTTCTAAAGATTTTCTATTGGATTAATCACGGGAATTCGAGATTTCAAAAGCGGATTTTTTTGCGCATATGCCATTACTTATCGAGCATGCATACATTCATTAAGTCATTATCATTTTAAAACAAATAGTTGAGACCACAACTTTTTCTCTAATAATGCAGAAAATATTCTTGAAAGATATCCTTATACTTTGCATCATTCATCTTGCCGCGGATTTCAAATAACGGACCAACACTTTTTCAAGAAAATACGCCTCTCATTATAACGTGTCCTCCGCCATGCATTATATATATATATATATATATATATATATATATAGTTATATAGTTATATATTAACTTTAAAAAGTACCAGTTAAATAAAGATGATAAACTACATTTAGTCTGGAATTTCTACATAATTTTTAATGGAATGAAATTACCCTCAATGTTAACGATAAAATTGGCAGGATCAAGAGTAAAAATAAAAGAAATTGTGCATAAATTAGAGTTTTTTTCTTTTATTTTAGAACTTCTAAAAATTTCCATTATATTATACTTTTAAATACAAAATTGCAAATAGAGATAAATTATTTTGTTGTAAATCACAAATATCTGTATAGATTATAATGAAATCTGAAAATTTTAATATCTCGGAGAAAATCTCTGCTTATGGTTTCGTGGAATATGTTATTTACAGGAAAAAAAAAATTTTTTAGAATTTTAACTTTAATACATGTTTGAAAAGTTTTAAAAATAAAAGGTTTAAATCATAACAAAATACTAAAATCTTTTTAATATTTTAGTGATTTTTTCTCAGTTTGATCTAAAAACAAAATCGCTAAATTCTCTTACATTTATGAAGTATAACGTTCATTCGTAAATAATGCATTTAATACTCACGATATTCTGAAAAATCAAATGACCTCCCAGGATATAGCATGAAATTTAGAGACAAATAAATTAAATATTTCCAGTCAAAATATGTGTAATTATATTTTTCAATTGTAGCTAATTTGACTGTGTCATTCAGGGGACAAAGAATATTTTTAATTCTGAAAATGCCTTTATAGCTTAAGAAAGTTTTTTTTTTCTTTTTTTACATGATTGAAACTGAATTTTTCAATAGAGAACCTATAATTTTGTGATAGCAATATTAATTTCAGGTTTCGTAAATATATTTTCAAAAATATAAAAATATATCCGATTTTATATATATATATATTTGATAGTTTAAAAGTAGTAAACTTATTAAACGTTATAAATATTTTCAGACCTAATTTAAATTAGAAACTAATAAATAAATAAATAAATAAATAAATTTAGCATGAAAACTTAACAAAGCAATCTTCTAAGCGCCTTTTTTTTAACTTATGTAAGAAAATTAGTTGAAAACTGTCACAATTTGCTTAAAAAAAAAAAAAAAAAAAAAAAAAAAAAAAAAAACTTTATGTTTTAGTATGAAGTTATGTAAGAAAATGTTACGTTTTATGCAACAAAATTTGAAATACGAATTGAAAAACATCAAAACAATATGTCTGCGTGTTATTTTTTCATTTTTTAATTTGTTGTTCAATTTAAATTGAACAAAACTAAAACCAGTAAAGATTATTTCCAATGAATATTTAAATAACTTATCTAATTAGACAGTTCATCTTTCAATACCTTTTCTAAGTAAATATTGCATCCCCACATTATTATTGATTCTACATTTAAGAATTTAGCTTCAGGAGTAAAACGTAACTTTTTTTTTTTTTTTGGTTGGGGGGAGGGGGGGGGGGTAAAAACCATTTCCGTAGCAAAAGCTTTTTACCTACAGAATGACACAATTAATAATGATTTTAAAAAATTTTACATTAGTTTTGATTAAAAATATAAAAAGTATTAGACAGAATATTTTGAATATAAATTAAATTATATCAAAAATATCAAACTTCTTGATATTTTGAAAATAAAAGTTGGATATACATCATGGTATATATTATGGTATGTATATACCGGGTGTCCAGTAAATAACTGACCCATTTTGAACTTAAATAACAAATAAACGGTTTGAGATAATAATGCGCGGTTTGCGGTATTGTAATTAGAAAATCAATAAATTTTTAAACATGTACTTTGTTAATATAGTTCAAATTTCGGAAAAAAAATATCGCGCTGGCGGTAACAGGCTATTTGAATAGAGACATGACTCTAATTTTCATAAATATGAGATTTTCGGCTGAATCTGAATCTATATGTAGTCAAATCTGAATCTATATGTTAAATCGACTCTCGAATCAGCTTCAGAAACAGGGTACGTTGGTTGGAAAGTGATTTAAAATAATATTTATGATTGAACCATCTGTATTATCATTCACCTCCTCAGTCTTGAGACTGGGATATTATTTTAAATATTATTATATTACATTAACAAAGCGCATATTTTAAAATTTGTTTATATTCTAATAACAATACAGCAAAGCGCGCATTTTTATCTCAAACAGTTTTTTTTGTTATTTACATTCAAAATGGGTCAGTCATTTACTGGACACCCGGTATATATATATATATATATAATATGTATATAATAAATATATAATATATTTATATTATATATATATATATATTATATACGTGTATATATATATATATATATATATTATTATTATTATTATTATTATTATTATTATATATAAAATATAATAAATAATATATATATATATATATATATATCAAACACTGTTAGATCGGTCATTGAAAGATTAATTGTCTAATTCAGGACAGTCCAATGAAGTGCTCGAGGAGGCCATTGCGTCCTCTGAAATTTTTTTGGCACCCTTTATAAATTTTCCTATTACTAACACTTTAAAAATAAAATTCCAAATTAAAAGAAGCCTTATTAAAAATCTTTGTTACTTGCTTGAGAGATATCTTTAAATTCTCTGTGAGTGTTTTATGCCTCAAAAACGAAAAATGACTTTAAAAAATTGATCCGGTGTAAATCTTTCTTCATTAATTTACAGTTATTCTTTATATTTAAAAAAATGTTAAGGAAATGATGGCGATAAAAAATGAGAAAATTTAGCTACTCTGCTGATGTTGATACTCTGGCCCATTTCTATGCTACAATACGAAAGAAAGGATGCCATTTTCTCTTACAAACTTTTAAAATTTCAGGTATTTTCTCACCTTAAATTTTTCTATTCTGCTTTTAAAAAAATATGTAAAATCATGCGGAATGATTTCCATCAATGAAAGCTTTTCCAGGTTATCTCTTTGGAATTATGCATTGTTTACTAATATTCTAGTCTTTGTTTCTGTACTTTTTGTAATGACATATTTGCGCCTCCCAAGTACATCAAATTGTATATTTGCGTCCTTAAAAAAAGAAAAAAAAACTAACAATGTCTTTGATTTTTTATTTTTCATATAGACTCTTTGATTAAAAATTCTGCCTCCGACTAAAATAAAAAAAGAAAAAAAATTGAGCGCCTTCTTTAAAAATAAAGTTACTTAAGAAACAACGGTAAATAAATGATAAGGTGAGAAAATTTAATTTGTTGCCAATAGGCAACATTGTGAAAAAAAAAAGGGCTAAGATATATTACGGCAATGAAAACTAGTTTTTTTATAACCTATAACTTAACATATTTTAAAACTTTTTCCATACGATTTTACTTAATTTTCTACTTCTCTATTAGCAGGTTTTTAAAGCATAAATAACTACAACCCATTGAAAAAGCATTTTTATCTATATCTAATTATGTAATTAAAAGATTTTTCGATTTACGAAATTCATGTTTAATGAGACACTTAAAATTTTGATCTGAATCTCAAGTCCGATCCAAATTCAAAATCTACCATATTCATAGATTACATAAACACAAGATTTCTTTGCCAAAAAAAAAAAAAAAATGTTGAAAATCGCCAATAAGGTTTACCAAGTTAGTTAGTTACCATAGAAGGGGTCTAGGTCTCAAGAGACGTATTTAGACCAGTTTAAAAAGGGATTAGGGGACATAACAATGTTTGTCAATAAACAATGGCTCGCCGGAGTGACCATCTCCCTACCCTCCTTTATAATTAACAAAAGAAAATACCACAACAAATGAGCGAAGCTTCTTACTACTATGAACCTGTATACAAAAATTGAAACAAATCGGTTAAATTTATATGAAAAACCATTTACATAAAACAGATCGGTTAAATCAGTATGAAAAACCATTTACATAAATTATGAAAGGCAGTTTCCCATATCCTCCCTTTATACTTATCCAGTGAATTCCAAAAACAAATCAGGTACTCGTACGAACGGCCATTTCAGAATAAACCTTTATACAAAATTTGAAGCAAATAGATAGATTTTGCGTGAAAAACCTAAATTAAAACGGGGGGATTCCCCCCCCTCCATTCCCATTCTTTAAGCTTATCCAGTGATTACCCAATACTAATCACGGAGGCACCTCATTAGAATGATCCCACATCTAAGATTTGAACGAAATCTACTAATTCTGCATGAAAAACTCATTTATATAAATTAAGGGGAGGGGCAATAGCCCCGTTCCCCTTCTTTTACTTATAGAATGAACTCTCAAAACTAATCAGGGAAGCATCTTACCATAATAAGCCTATGTCCAAAATTTCATGTAAATCGAGTATTTTTTATCAGGAGTTATCGCGTTACGTACGTACGAATGTACGCACGTATAAAAATACATACAGAACGGGCGGGCAAATAAGCTCTCAGACTTTGATAGCCTGTGAGCTAAATACGAGACCACCCTCATATACACAGTAACATACAAGGCAAAATATAAAATGTGTATACAGTAACATACAAAATTATCAAGGGAGGACAGATAAAAATGAAAGAAAATTATAACAGGAAGAAAAAAAATACAAGGGTGATAGAATTGCATGTTACCTGTCTTAGTGGTTTAGATTCCCCGTAATATTCTGATAGCGAAGTCTGCTCTGTACACATATTCGGCCCATTTCAGACAGCAGTGCTAGAAAGAGAGAAAAAAAAGGAGACCACCCACATATACACAGTAACATGCAAGGCAAAATATAGTGTATACAGTAACATACAAAATTATAAAGTTAGAGCAGATAAATATTTTTAAAAAAAATTATAACAGGAAGAAAAAAATACAAGGGTGATAGAATTGCATATTACCTGTCTTAATTGTTTAGATTCCCCGAATTATTTTGGTAGCGAATGTTATTTCTGTACACGTATTCAAATTATTTTAAACAACAGTGCTAGACAGAGAGAGAAAACAAGACTAACCCTACATGCATAGTAAAATACAAGATAAAATATAAAATGTGTATACAGTAAAATATAACATTAGTTGAGAGTCATTACATATTTCAACCTTTTCTCTTAGCGTTCACTCCTGTGTTGAAGAATATGAAAAAATTTCATTCTTAAACATTGTTTACCTCATTGTTGTCCTTTGTTGAATTGTGTACTATTGTTATTTTACATTGTTGCATTTATAACAATTTAATAATTTTATAAACAATTATCAATTCTTTAAATAGTTCTACTTTCTTTTTTATACACTTCAAAAGTATTACGTCACAGATGACGTACAGTGGCGGTCAAAAGTTTCGGGCCTGCCAAAATTTTTTAGTTAATTTGTAAGTATACCCATATGAAGAAGAATCTCAAAGTGATATTTGTATATTTTATTAACATAATTGTTAGGAGCTTATTTATTGAATAATTTATAAATATAAATAAATTTAATTGACAAAATTTAGTGCGAAGGAAAACGCATGTGCTCAAAAATTTTCGTCCACCTTCGAAAGTTTAGAAAAAAATGATATTGTAATAGAAAATAACAGTGATCAACAACATTTATAATTAGTATTTTATCAACATACCTTTATTAATAAGTACTGCGGCGCGGCAACGTGACATTGATAAAATAAATGGTTGAAGATCGTCTATGGTACGTTTTTTCCATACTTCTTGCAATTTTTTGGAAATTTCGGCTAAGTGGGAATATTTATAGTTCCGCACACGTTTGCCAACTTATTTCTAAAGATTTTCTATTGGATTAATCACGGGAATTCGAGCTGATATTCATTTTAAAAACGGATTCTTTTTTTTTTTTTTTTTTTTTTTTTTTTTTTTTTTTTTTTTTTGCATATGCCATTGCTTATCAAGCATGCATACATTCATTAAGTCGTTATCATTTTAAAACAAATAACTAGCCATAGCTATACACTTACACAAAAAAATTTCGTTCAATTCGATGCATAACTTCATGTACTTTTGATCTTGATCAGTACAATATAGAAAATGGCACAAAAATCGCGATTGCAGCGCCCCCTTGAGGCCACAACTTTTTCTCTAATAATGCATAAAATATTCTTGAAAGATATCCTTATACTTTGCATCATTAATCTTGCCGCGGATTTCAAATAACGGACCAACACTTTTTGAAGAAAATACTCCTCTCATTATTAGTCCTCCGCCATGCTTTATTGTAGGAAAACATAAGTCGAATCATATCTTTTGTTGTTAGGTCACGAATGTTGTGTCTGACATTACTCCCATAAAAGTTTGAATTTGATTGATGGAAAAATAAAACTTTTGTCCACTTTTCACTTGACCAGATTTTGTGTTCCTTGGAAAACGCCTTTCGGGTACGTTGGTATTTTTTTTACCTCTGAATTTTTTTAAGACCGACTCTTCTGTAATTTTCTGCATCACATCAGCATCTTGAAACGGTAGACTGACTTATTTCAGCAATATTTCATTCCGTAAATCACGAAATATTGTAACGGCATTTTTATGCAGGTCATCAACAATTTTTCCTCTGATAGTTCCCTCCACAAAAATAGTCATTTTCCGGAGCCTCCCGGACATCAGAAAGCGTTTGAAGGCCGTGGTCATCGTTATATAATTTTTAAATATCGTTTGCCATCGGTTTGACGAACGACAGTTTTGCCGCAATATCTCGAGAAGATTGGCCCTTTAGCGACAAACTAGTACCTGATTTGCGAATAATAATTGTTGAACTTTTCATTTTTGTATTTAAACTATGCTATTCACTTGAAACATTCACAAACATGACCATTAAACACTTTACCGATAGAAAAAATCTTAGGAAAGATGAATGGCCGGAAACTTTTGCACACACGAATTTCGAATTCTGTCCCTTTCCAGGAAGTGTTTTCAGTATCCAATCAAAATGATCACGTGGTCAGAGGATATTCACATATTCCTAACTTTTGAAGCAATTGTGCTTCTTCTTCGCCAAAACCTTCTTCTAAAAAAATCAAAGAAAGTAACTGGCCGGAAACTTTTGACCGCCACTGTATGTTGAAATCATGTTAGTAATTATTCGATAGAAATGGACAGTGTTGGAGAAATTACTGTTACAATACGACAGCAGAAGTGCCAGAAAGAGAGAGAAAAAGGGGAAATTGCCTTCATATACAAAGTAGAATATAAGATAGAATATAAAATGTGTATACAGTAGCACTCAAAATTATAGAAAAATTAAATGTGAAAAAAATAGCAAAATGGTAAAAAAAAACACAAGTGTTATAGATTTGCAAGTTACGTGTCTTAGTTGTTTAGATTCTCTGAAATATTCTGGTAATGAAGTCGGCTCCGTACACATATTCGGCCCATTTCAGACAACATTACTAGAAAGAGAGAAAATAATAAAAAGAATGATGTCCAGTTAAACTGAAGGCATAGAGCTCACAGGCTATGCAGATTAATTGTATATTACAGCCTTATATAATAATGCCTTTCGAAAAAAATAAGGTGGGAAGTACCCCCCCCCCACTCCCAAATTTTGTCTTTATACTTATCATTGAAGCCCCAAAACTAATCAGGGATACGCCTTATCATATAATAAACCTGTATCCAAAATTCGAAGCAAGTCAAATAATTCTGCATAAAAACCCATTTATGTAATTTAGGAAATGTTTTCCCCCGTTCCCTCCTTTATAATTAATCATTAAACCTCCAAAACTGTTCAGAAATTCAACTTATCAGAAAAAAAACCTACATCAAAATTTAAACCAAATCGGATAACTCTGCATAAAACTCTATTTAGCTAACTTAAGGGGGAGGTAATCGCCCGTACCCGCTTGGTTGCATGTCACTCCGGCTCCTGGATCCGCCCATTTAGTTATGATGAATAGGACTCATCTTAAAGATTGACAAATAAGGGTAAAAAAGGATTTCTCCTACCTCTTTTGTGTAAGGATTAAAAAAAAGGGGGTGAAAAATATAAGTTATCCAAGGAAAAATCTTAACTACATTTTGCTACTTTATCACACTATTTGGCGACTTTTTCTTTAAAGATGTGTGAAGAATTTTCCAATAAAACAAAAATCATTCGAAGAAATTAATATATTTTGTAAACATCTAAATATTAAAAGTTTTAATGCAATTATTAAACATGCAATTAAACAGAAAAAGTTTTCTTTTTTTTTTCTTTGTGAAAACTAAAACTTTAAACTTAAATATATTTCATTTATGCATAAAAACGAAATTGTAAAAAGACTATTATGCATGAGAAAACGAATTTATTGCAAACAAACAAATAATAATAATAATAATTACACTAGTTTACAGTACAACTGTTGCCGAAAAAATTTTAGCTGTTGCTGACTACATATGATATGCTATTTTCAAAAGTATAACTAGAATATTTCAGTCAGCTCTAGTTTATGAGTTTCAGCTATGTAGGTATTAAAAAGAAAAAACTCGTATTTACTAAGAAAAACCTTACTAAAAAAAGAATTAATCACTGAGTAATAAAAAACTTTGTTTTAAAGCTCTTCTCTGATGTGTAGGCTTTGGAAAATGACATATCAGAGACCAGCAATAATCAGACATCATATTCGTATCCCAGAAACCCTGATAGCGCTCTTCCATGACGCGTAAGTCCTGATGCATACGATCTCTCTGCTTTTCGCTCATATCTCCTAATTTTTTCGGAAACCTGTCCAGGTGACTATGGAGGAAGTGGAGTTTTATGCTCATATTGCACCCCATATTTTTTAATTGTAGCCGAAGGTCTTCTACAAGTTCAATATAATTTTCAGATTTTTTATTTCCAATAAAACCCAATTTTAGTAACTGAGAAAGCAATTTTTTTCTTTTAGTCTTGATGCTAACAATTCTGAAGCTTGTTTAGAAAGATTAATCTCTTACAAGATCATCTAATCCATTTTGGGAAAAGCATTTTTACTCTTTTGACATACCTTCAAAATCAGCATCATTTTTGTGATGAGCTTGGTCCGTCAATGTCTTGTTCTAATAGTTCAGATATATTTTTAGCCTCTGAAGAGTCAAGTGAGCGCTGCAGTGGACGTTGAACACAACTAGTACTTGGGTACTGCCATTTAGCACGATTTTTAGTGTTTAAACCGTTTACGTTCACGTTACAAGAACAACAGTCTTCGAGATGGTTTCGTGGTTTTCGCCAAATAGTCGGTGTTCCGGGCACTTCTTTTACCACTTTTGCGTATCTTAAATATTCCACACACGATTTACAAACACAATTGAGAGGCCAAGACTTCTCATTTTTATCCAAGAGCATCCCAAAATACTCAAAATAGATATTTTCCCCCAACTCTGATATAACTTTTCTACAATTGTTAAACACATATTCTCCGCATATATAGCAAAAATGATCTAGATTGTTTAAACAACGTCTTTTTGAACTACTCATGACGCAAAAACTTGAGAAACTAATTTTAACACAGTAAAATACGCCTATTATCAATTAATATGTATGCTTAAATGATAAAAATAAAAAACAAATTAACTAGAGCTGCTCAGAAGATTTTCCTGTTATATTTGACAAAAACAAGTCATAAGTGAACATTATCAACCACAGAATTCGCAGCAACAGACAAAAAGTTTAATTTTGTAAACTAGTGTTATTATTATGATATTGGAATAGGTGTCACGATGCTAAAAAAATCCACTTTTTTTAAGCAGTTTATTCTTTACAAAATGGAGCGCGATTCGTATCTCTTCAAACAATGAAAATTTTCAAAATAATTGCTATAAACTAGCTCTAACTCAATCTGAGTATAAATTTAGAAATGCACATTTAACATCACTCATTAAACTTTAAAAGGATTTAAATAATTTTCATACAATCCAATATCTTATTGTTTAAAACAAAATTGTACTTATCAAGTACTTTTATTTTAGAAAAATTCCCCCCCCCCCATGAAAAAAAAAATAAATAATATATATATATATATATATATATATATATATATATATATATATATATATATATATATACATATATTACAAATTTTAAAATTTTTTCGCCAAAACTAACCTTTATACTATCTTAATTTTTTTCTAATAATATTCCGTACTTACTTCAAATTATTAAATTAAAATCTTGTTTCTAAATCTAATCTGTTAATCTTTATGCAGACGATATAAATTCTTAATTTGCCTTAAAAAACATTATTCCAGTATGCGTAAACTTAAAAAGATGGCTCTAAATTAAAAATATTCTTAATTAAACTTTATTTCTTAATAGTCCAAATAAAACTAATTTCTTCTATGTTTGTATCAACCCTTTTTAAGAAAGTCTTATTAAATTTATTCCAAAACCATACCTTTCAAAAAATATCATTATTTTATTTTATCTATTTATTTATTTTTCCGCCGTCAACCTTTGATATTGTGCATATTAATAAATTCATTTCTTTTCTTTTTCTCTTAAAATTAATCATTTATAAAAATCGTCTGCCTAAGAAATCCTGAGTCCATTATAAATTGGTTAAATAATATATTTTTTAAAATTTATTTATCGTCTGTGGAAAATAGTCTCGTAGCTGGACAAGAATTCTGTTTACCAAAAAGAATGATGGTTTGAGGTTACAGAATGTTCTAGTATTTTCTTTGAGTTTTAAAAGGTGGAAGCCTCGAGTTGAGAAGAGAGATTCTTGAGTTCTTTCGTCGATGAGTACGGCTGGTTGAAGTAAATGATGGAATATTTTTTTGGATATTTCGGTAAAAGATCGTTTGCAAAAAGGAGCTTTTCCCTCTATAAGGACTACAGTTGAATAAATAAACTTACAGCAACCAATGAGTGATTTATTGGATCTTCTACATTTTTTTTTCCTCGCTGGCCATGACTTCTGTGCAAAGAACGGGGACCCTGGCGATGATGTTTCTGGCTCCTAACTTTAAAATATCACATATATATATATACATATATTACAAATTTTAAAATTTTTTCGCCAAAACTAACCTTTATACTATCTTAATTTTCTTATAATAATATTCCGTACTTACTTCAAATTATTAAATTAAAATCTTGTTTCTAAATCTAATAGGTTTATCCTTATGCAGACGATATAAATTCTTAATTTGCCTTAAAAAACATCATTCCAGTATGCGTAAATTTAAAAAGATGGCTCTAAATTAAAAATATTCTTAATTAAAACTTTATTGCTTAATATTCCAAATAAAACTGATTTCTTCTATGTTTTTATCAACCCTTTTTAAGAAAGTCTTATTAAATTTATTCCAAAACCATACCTTTCAAAAAATATCATTATTTTATTTTATCTATTTATTTATTTTTCCTACGTCAACCTTTGATGTGTGCATATTAATAAATTCATTTCTTTTCTTTTTCTCTTAAAATTAATCATTTATAAAAATCGTCTGCCTAAGATATTTAAAATTCTGAGTCAATTATAAATTGGTTAAATAATATTTTTTTTTAAATAAATTTATTGTTTGTGGAAAATAATCTCGTAGCTGGACAAGAATTCTGTTTACATAAAAGAATGATGGTTTGAGGTTACAGAATGTTCCAGAACTTTCTTTTTAGTTTAAAAAGGTGAAAGTCTCGAGATGAAAAAGAAGATTTCTTGGGTTGCTTCTTCGATGAGGACAGCTCGCTGAAATAATGATGGAATTTTTGCAAAAGGAGCTTTTCCTTCCTCATTATTACGAATTTAATAAATGAATTTACAGCAGCCCATGACTAATTATTGGATCTTCTACATTTATTTATTTATTTTGTTTTTTCCCTCGCTTGCCATGACTGTGTGTTTCTTTTTAACCAGTGGAAATAATTCGAGTTCTCCTTAAATCGTCACAACTAATCGAAAAGTCGCCAGGATTAGTTATCTGTGCTGCCTTTTTAATGAATGATATTTAAAGAAAATTGCGATGGAACGAAGAAAAGCATGCTATCGCCGAAGTTCGATTGAAGGACAGCCTATATGGTATTTTCAGCTTGCTAATGAATAGTACTTGCTTCGAGTCTGATGTGGATTTCCTGATGCTTGATGTTGATCTGTGCGCACAAATTTTGATTCAGTATTCATGGTCATAGGAAAATTTTTGAAAATTAATGATTTCAAAGTGGTGAGTATGCGAAAGGTATTTGATGAGGAATTTAATGAAGAATGGATTTTATTGAAGATTTTTCGTGAACTGTAAGTTATTTTATTAAATGTTTTGATTATTATTTCTATTCTATTTATGATTGATGGAAAGTATTTATTATTTATTTATTTATTTATTTATTGATGAGAGTAATTTGAAGTTAATTTATTAATTTACTAATTTATTTATTATTTTATTATTTATTGTATGTTATGGATCTGATATAGTAATTTTGAAAAAATATGTAATTGATAGAAATTATTAACTTTGAAATTTATTGCGAATGATTTTACGATCAGGATTTAATAAAGAAAATAGAAGTGCTTCATTTATTCTAATGAGTAAGAATCAAAAAATTATGGAAGATCCTAAGTTCGTACCGTTTGACCCGAGTTCTGGAATGAACATTTTGTCGTGGTTAACTTATTTTGATACAACATGTGAAAAGGAGAAGAAAAATCTAGAATGGAAATTTAACTCTATTGCGCAATATCTGAAAGGGGAAGCTCAAAAAATTTATATCAATGACTGTTTAAATTGTACGGATTATGAACAAATTAAGAAAATTTTGATAGAAAGATTCATTCAATTAGACATCCCGAGTTTTTCTGATTTTTCAAACCTGAAATTAGATAATTTAGACAATTTAGAAACTTATTTTCGTAAGAAAGTGGAAATTGGTAGGAAATTACATCTTAGTGAAAATATACTATTACAAGGTTTAACTGATGGTTTAAAACCAGAATTCAAAAACAATATTATTATAAATCCTCCTAGTAGTACCACAGAATGGTACCGGGTTGTCAAACAATTCGTGGAAGTTTCCACCCCACTAGTTTCAAACCAAGTAATAAATCAACCATCAGCTAGACAAAATTTTCAACCTTTTCAACCAACTAGGCCCTGGATTCAGCCAGTTAGGCCCAATAATACACTTAGGAATTGGATTCCCCAAAGGCAATCTCAGTTTCAAAGACCTAGAGTTTGTCAAAATAATTATATTCAAAATTCATATCCTTCAAGACCTTGTAGGATATGCACAAATAGGGGTGTGAGTAATGCTTTTCATTGGGAAAGAGAATGTATTTTTAGGAGTGAGTTACCATCCTCTGATACTCTTCCAAGTAGCTCACAAAATAATTCTCATAATATTTGACTATTAATTGTGTATGGATGTACAAATAATTATAATTTGCCATGTGTTGTAGATACTGGCTCAACTATTGCAATATTGCCAATTAAATTTGTTAAAAAACTTAATGCTAAAATTGAGACTATACCCTCATTTACCATTGGTCAGGCAAAAGGATTTTTACATATAAATAAAAAATGTAGTGTTCTTCTAAAAGCGGGTAAAATTAAAAAATATGTTAACTTTTTAGTATGCAATACAAATTTGGATTATGCTATTTTGGGGTTAAAAGAATGTTCTAAATTTAAATTAACCATAGAATGTAAAAATTGTATTGTAAGGCAGGGAAGGAAAATTATAACTAACAGTATATCCATACATAATGAGAGATCCCTTCATTTCAATACAGTAAATATGGACCAAGTACAACAAAACAGGGATCAATCTAATGAATTTGTAACCTCAGAATATAAAAAAAATATGAAATTAAATACTGGTAATACTGTAGCAATAGATAATTATGATAATGAAACACTGAATGTAAGTAATCATGATATAGAGTTACAATCTACTTGTGGAAATATTATGAAAAATGAAGACTATGTTGAATATGATCACGCAATTAATGTGCATCCTGATTATAGAGGTTCCATGACTCTTCAAAATTTTCGCGATAATTCGGATTCAGATTTAACTGGGGAAATAAATTTAATTCAAGATGTAAATTTAAGGGAATTAGTTCATATTTATAGTGATATTTTTGCAAAGCATAAATATGATGTGGGTGGGATTAATATTGAACCACAACGCGTTATACTAAACTCAGACCTACCTATATCTTTGAGGCCCTACCGAACATCTCCTCTAGAAGAAATAGAAATAAAAAACCAAATTCAATCATTGTTAGCAGCCGGACTGATAAAGGAAAGTAATAGCCCCTATTCTGCCCCTGTTACACTAGTTATGAAAAGAGAGGAAGGTAAAAAAATGCGATTATGTATAGACTATAGAAAATTAAACGCAATAATTAAAAATGATGCTGAACCCTTGTCCCGTATCGATGGAATTTTAGATAAATTGAGTAGTGCTCAGCATTTTTCAACTTTGGATTTAGCCTCTGGCTACTGGCACATACCAATACATCCATCCGATACAGAAAAATTAGCATTTGCAACCAATTTTGGACTTTTTGAGTGGCTCGTGCTCCCTTTTGGCATAAAAACGGGCCCTCCCATATTCAATAGAACAATTCGAAGAATCCTTAATAAATATAAAATCGACTTTGCGTGCCACTATTTTGATGATATTATAATTTTCTCTTCCTCATTAGAAGAACATTTAAACCATTTAGCTCAAATTTTTGACATTTGCAAACAAGAAAACATTAAACTTAAACTTTCTAAATGTAAATTAGGCCAAAATAAAATCAATTTCTTAGGTTATGAAATCACTAATGGAACTATAACACCAGCAAATGCCAATATTGAAACCATCAAAAATTTAAAACCTCCTTCAAATGTGAAAGAGTTACAACGATTTCTAGGTTCCATTAATGTTTACCATAAATTCATAAATAAATATGCTGAAATTAGATATCCTCTGAACCGATTACTTAAAAAAGACACAATATGGGAATGGAACTCAGAGTGCCAGGAGTCTTTTGAAAAATTAAAAAATTCTTTAATTGCAAAACCCATCCTCAAAATTTATGATCCTAAATTACCTTTACATATGTTTGTAGATGCCTCTCAGATAGCAGTAGGTGCCGTTCTAAAACAACCTGATAAAGAAAATTTCTTACATCCTATTGCTTATCATTCTAGAATTTTGAAGAGTTATGAGCAAAATTATTTCATAACTGAATTAGAATGTTTAGCTATTATAGATACTCTTGACAAATTCTATCACTACTTTCATGGTGTCAAGTTTACAATTCATACGGACCACGCATCTCTAGTATGGTTAAAGAGTGTTAAAAACTTAAGAAGTAGGCTTTTTAGATGGTCGCTCAAACTTAGTATGTTTGATTATGAGATAAAATATGAAAAGGGTTCAACAAATGTCGAAGCAGACATGTTGTTACGAAATCCTGTTTGTCATTTTAATCAACATATTAGTTTATTGCTAGATAGGAAAGAAATTATAGAGATGCAAGACAAAGACAATGTTTGTGACAAAAAATATAAAAAAGAGAATGGAATTATTATAGTTCAGAAAAAGGGATTTAAAAAAATTGTTGTACCAATGTCATTAAGAAAAAAATTACTCCATATTGCTCATGATAATTTTGGGCATTTAGGGATTCAAAAAATGCTTAATTTAATATCTCCCAACTATTATTGGCCTAATATGACAATAGACATTACAGAATTTGTTAAACATTGCGATACCTGTCAAAAAAATAAAAAAACAAAACAGAAAAGATTCGGCTTATTACAAGCTATGCCAGCAACAGATCAACCTTTTGAATGTCTTTCTATTGATACTGTTGGTGGATTTAACTATTACAACTCAACAAAAAAATTCTTACACATAATAATAGATCATGCAACTAGATTTGTTTGGGCTTTTCCCTCCAAAAATGTTACCACTGAAACATACACTAACTGTTTAAAACAAATTTTCAATATCAAAGCACCTCAAAAAATACTTAGTGACAGGCATAAATCTTTCAGATCTCCAAGATTTAAGAAATTCCTTAGAAATCATCATGTTCAACAGCGTTTTACATCCGCACATCATCCTCAGACCAATGGAAAGGTAGAGCGCGTTAATCAGACTATAGTTACCAGGCTTAAATGTAAAGTTAATTCCACTTCTTCTAAAATACCTTGGACTAGATTATTAAACCAAGTCATCGAAGAATACAACAATACGCCCCATTCTATCACCAAGTTCCCACCTGCCTATTTATTTTATGGTCAATTGCCTTATGAATCTCCTTTAAAACAAAACTATTACCCATCAGTAGACAAAGCCCTCAAAATTGCGAAAGCGCGAACTCAGGAATTTCACCTTAAAAGTAAAAGGCTCTATGATCGAAATTTTGTCGAATGCCCATTAAAAATACAAGGCTCTGTAATTTATGAAGAATTTAAATACCCTAACACTCGAAAATTAGAACCTATTTTCTCTGGACCATACAAAATTATAAATAAACTTTCTGATGTAACTTATGAAATAGATAAATTTAATTATGAGACAGGACAGAATTCCGTTATTGTGCATGTTTCTAAATTAAGACCCTATTTTTCACCAGAAGATTTTAAACTGTTTCATGAGCAACCCAAAAAACAAACAAAACCTCAGATACAATCACAATCACTAGATCAAACTAAAGTCAAGACAGTAGATTAAATTTTAATTCTTATTCTTTAAATAGTTTATCACCATAATTTTCAACATTAGCAGGTATGTTCTTGGAGGCCTACAAGAATATTACTTGTTTTTGGGAGTTTTTGGGGTTAAATTGGGCTCCTTATGCAGGCATAAGGTGAACACTTTGATTGTAAAAGCTTTCAAATTGATGTTGATAAATTAATTTTAAGGGTGTTTAAGTCTAACTATATTTACTCATGTATTTGACATTAGTATTATTCTATTTATTCAGCAGATATTTATGTTATAACAGTTATAAAATCTAATGATTCTACTCAAACCTATAACATAATATGTGATTTTCAGTGATTGTGAAAACTACAGATATTAAGAGTTTTTCAGAAAAGCACACTATTTTTATTTCTATTTCTCAATTAAGAATGACACCTTTTATTCCTATTGTATTTTATTATTAAAGTTTATAAACCATGTGTAGATAAAACATTATTCTACATTTGGCATTTGAAAACTTATAACCAAATTTGACAATTTTGTAAAAGAGTATCAGAGAGGAATTATTGTAAGGAAATACTGGTTGAGAGTCCATTTTCTAAATAGTTAGATTTAATTTTATTTGGTTTTTGGAATTATTATGATTTTTTTTATTTATACTTTCGGCTAGCAAAAGATACTTTCTTATGCTATTAGAAGATAAGAAAATTATTTAGTTGCTATGTAATTATTTTTATCCTCAACCAATATTTTCCCTATCAATAATAAACAAATAGTGATATTTTCTTTTGATTATACTCTTGTTTTACTATTATTATTATTATTATGATTTCTATAATGAAATTTAGTATTAATTATACTCTTATTGAAAAATATTAGGATATGGAGTCTTATTATACTATTACTTATTATTGTTGTTATTGTTATTATTTAAATTTTTCTATATTATTTATTATTGATATTGAGAGTGATGCTATTTATTATTGAAAAATTGATATATTACTGAAAGATGTTGGATCCAACATAACATTAAAACCAAGGATTAAACTAGGTTTGAAGATTTTTAATTAAAGAGACTGTATTCAGAGAACATTGGAAAAGACTCTTTTATATATACTATTGAAAGACTTGTTTCATTTAAAGGACTTATTTAAAATAAACTATGCATTAAGTCATTGTAATTATTTAAACTTCCATGAGAACGAATTTTTATTGTTTTTATTATATTTTTATCTCTTGCTTATTAATATTCATAACTTATTTACTGTTATTATATGTATTATCTCCTATGCACTTACAAATGGTAAGTGATGTTGTAACATTATTGTATTTCTTTCAGGGAAATGCTCCTACCTAAATTTAATTCAGAATTATTTTCTCTTAACTATTTTATTTTAATCGCTAATATTTTTTATATTGCGTTAATTTTCTTTTCTTCCATCTCTTGGCTTCCTGAGTTTGACAGTTTTATTCCAAAATTTAACTTTTCTAAATTATTATATTTCTGTTGTCTGAACTTGTAGTTTTATTTAACTATCAATTTCATACAAAGTCTTGGGGAGGGGGGATAATATTACAAATTAAAAAAATTTTCGCCAAAACTAACCTTTATACTATCTTAATTTTCTTATAATAATATTCCGTACTTACTTCAAATTATTAAATTAAAATCTTGTTTCTAAATCTAATCTGTTAATCCTTATGCAGACGATATAAATTCTTAATTTGCCTTAAAAAACATCATTCCAGTATGCATAAATTTAAAAAGATGGCTCTAAATTAAAAATATTCTTAATTAAAACTTTATTTCTTAATATTCCAAATAAAACTGATTTCTTCTATGTTTTTATCAACCCTTTTTAAGAAAGTCTTATTAAATTTATTCCAAAACCATACCTTTCAAAAAATATCATTATTTTATTTTATCTATTTATTTATTTTTCCTACGTCAACCTTTGATGTGTGCATATTAATAAATTCATTTCTTTTCTTTTTCTCTTAAAATTAATCATTTATAAAAATCGTCTGCCTAAGATATTTAAAATTCTGAGTCAATTATAAATTGGTTAAATAATATTTTTTTTTAAATAAATTTATCGTTTGTGGAAAATAATCTCGTAGCTGGACAAGAATTCTGTTTACATAAAAGAATGATGATTTGAGGTTACAGAATGTTCCAGAACTTTCTTTTTAGTTTAAAAAGGTGGAAGTCTCGAGATGAAAAAGAAGATTTCTTGGGTTGCTTCTTCGATGAGGACAGCTCGCTGAAATAATGATGGAATTTTTGCAAAAGGAGCTTTTCCTTCCTCATTATTACGAATTTAATAAATGAATTTACAGCAGCCCATGACTAATTATTGGATCTTCTACATTTATTTATTTATTTTGTTTTTTCCCTCGCTTGCCATGACTGTGTGTTTCTTTTTAACCAGTGGAAATAATTCGAGTTCTCCTTAAATCGTCACATATATATATACTTTTATAAATACATCCAAAGTTATTCAGACAATACCAATAAAAGAACCAATGAAACCAGCATTTTTACAATCATATTATTAAAAACAGTTGAAGTTTGAAGAGAAATAGAAGGCAGATTACCAAATTACTAAGAAATATATGGATAAATGGACATTATATAACCAGAGTAATTCATATATTACCATACAATAAACCAATGAAACCAGTATTTTTACAATCATCTTATTAAAAACAGTTGAAGTTTGAAGGGAAATAGAAGGCAGATTACCAAAATAATGAAAGATAAATGGATAAAATAGTGGCGCAGCGAGGGGGGGGTTTTGGGGGTTAAACCCCCCCCCCCCCAGAGCCATGACAAAAATACAGAAATTTCCATTTTTATGAACAAAAAAAAAAAAAAAAAAAAACTAAAATTAGAATTTTATTTGTTTTGTTCTCGAAATCTGCCGCTTTATTGAATCAAAATTTATTTAAAAATTTGACTTGTTTAAGCGGCAGTAATGTATTTTCTTTTAAAAATGGGGAAAGTACGTGGTAACGGTATCAGTATCGAAAACTGGTCACTCATTTCGGAAAAGGCCGGCACCTATTTATACTATTGGAAATCAGCCGAAGGCTAAAAGGAATGGTCATTTCCTGTCACTGCCAATGCCGTCTCGGGTTTTTTAGTACTGCACCATTGGGGGGGAGGGGGGGGTCCTTATTAGTTACATCTGTTTCTTGCTCTTTTTTTGGAAACGGGACTGGACACTCCAATTCCAGGAAAAAACACAAAATCGCATGTTTTGAAGGATAGGCTTAATTTCACAAACATTCTGTTGTTAGTTGCTGTAATGCTAAGGTTTCCTTTATTGTGCGTTTCGCTATGGATATTAAATCCTATTCAGAGAAAAAATTATGAAAAAGATGGATATAAGAGATCATTTTTTAAAATCTTTCGAATTCCTTCAAGCATTCTTAAAATCCAGGTATGTTTAGAAAGTATATAATTCGTTTATATTTATGTCTCTGGAAAGATATTAACAGCGCCGTGCGAAAGGAGGGGGGGGGGAGAAGGCGGTCCCCCCGGGCGCAGAGATTTAGGGGGCGCCAAATTTCTAACTACTTTCTACTTACTACTATTTTAAAGGGACTACTTTCAAACAAAACAAGTTACCGGAAAAACAGTTATCGGAAAAAAAGTGACATAAACTACAAAAGCGGAAAAGAAATTACCGAAAAAAAAAGGGGACAAGGAATTGCTTTTGGGAATTCATTATTGATTTTCAGGATTCATTCGTTAAGTATTTAGGGGGTATCAGGGGGAGGATCTTAATTTAAGTATATGGGTTTTTCGTGCTGAATTAACTGTTTTGGTTCAGTTTTTGGACATATGATAACCCCCCCCCCCATCCATAATTTCTCAAATGAAATTAATAGCTTTTTACGCAGATTTATCCGTATCGGTTGGAATTTCGGACATAAGATCATTATGATAAGACGTATCTCTGATTATCTTGATTATGTATCTTGCTTATTATAAAGGGAGGATGGTCAGTTACTCCCCCCCCCCCCCCACAAATTAGATCGGTTTTTAAGATCGGATCAAAATTATCGGATGTATTTCAAATTTAAGATATCGATTCTTTCTGATAAGGTGAATCCCTGAATAGTTTTAACAGTTTAATGACTAAGTATAAAGGGGAGGGGGATGGAGGATAATCTCTCTTAAATTAAATAAATGGCTTTTTACGCAGAATTATCCGATTTGCTTCGAATTCTGGACATAGGTTCATTATGATAAAACATATCTCTGATTAGTTACGGGGTTCTTTTCCTTATTATATAGGGGGGGGGCAAACAATTATTTCCCTCTCAAATTAGATAAATCGGTTTTTAGGCAGAATTATCTGATGTATTTCAAATTTTAAATATAGGTTCTATCTGAAAAGGTGAATCCCTGAATAGTTTTAAGGGTTTAATGGCTAAGTATAAAGGCAAAAACAGACGATAACCCTCCCTCCATTTAAATTAAATAAATAGCTTTTTATGCAGAATTATCCGATTTAAAGAATTACTATTCAAATTTTGGGTGTAGGTTCTTTATGATAAGGTGTATCCCGGATTAGTTTTGAGGTTCTTCTGCTAAGTATAAATAGAGAAACGGAAGATTATCTCCTCCCCTTAAATTAGATAAATTGTTTATGCATAATTATCCGATGTATTTGAAATTTTCGATATAGGTTTTTTCTCATAAAGTGGATCCCTCAATAATTTTAAGGGCTTAATGGCTAAGTATAGAGGGGGGAACTGGGGATAACCCCACTTAAATCATATAAATGGCTTTTTACGCAGAATTATCCGATTTGCTTCAAATTTTAGATGTAGTTTCATTATGGTAAGGCCTATAAGCTAATGAATATAGTTAGAATAGGGAGAGATGCAGCAGTCCATTCAGGAAACCTTTTCGGGGAAAGAAGCTTGCTTTCCCCATTCGACGGAGGGGGATGTTCGGTAGATATCGCGGGCGGCTAGTCTCTTAGGAAATTTGTCGATCAGGGGATTTCCCGGTAAAGGTTTGCCGCAAAAATAGTCAAGTAACATAAAAAAAAACGAGTTGAATGCAACTGAACGCAAATAACAAATAAAAACAATTTTTCTTTATTTTTTAATTTAATGATTGAAAACTATTTGTCAGAAAACATTATAACATATTTTACCTTTTTTCTGATAATGATTAATTTCCATTCATTTTGCACTTAAAACTGATTTTTTTATTCATTTTTTTTATTTGTGAAAAAAGTAATATACTAAATTATTTGGTGTAATTGTCATTTTACTTTACGCCAAATATTTATCATTTAAAACTGGATTCTTACTAATTAATGTCCCATATTACACATCACAAAATATAATATAAAACATTTAAAAAATATAATTTAGAAAATTTTAATGTACAAACTATGTTGTATGTCACGAACGAATGAACTAGTGAATTCATTAATTTGTAGTAATAAAAACAGTTTTTTATTACTAGCTTATGTTAGTAATTAGAAAGTTAATTGTTTAAAAACCTGTAGTTCTTGATAGATTTTCAGGTTTGAACGCTTAAAAAAATAAACGGATTTAAATAAAAGAAAACGATTTTAAGAAAAATAGGATATTTTTTTCTTTGTTACGATGTTTATAGACTACTGAAAAATGCTATGCAGAAACATAATTCACAGTTTTAAATTCAAACAGCTATTGAGGATATATAAAAAAAAACCTTAAAACTATTCAGGGTTTTACTTTATGAGAAAGAAACTATAGCCAAAATTTTAAACACATCGGATAATTGTGCATAAAAAAACAATTTATCTAATTTAAGGGGGAATAATCGCGGCCCCCTTTTTATTAGCAAAAGAACCCCATAACTAATCAGGGATACCCCTTATCTTAATGAGCCTACATTCAAAATTTGAAGCAAATTGGATAATTCTGCGTAAAAAGCCACTTATTTAATTTAAGAGAGGTTATCCCCCCATGCACCCTCTATACTTAACCATTAAACTCCCAAAATTCTTCAGGCATTATATACTCTGACGACTAACTGACAACATTAATCGTGGCAGAAGATAGATAGCGAAGTCTTATTGTGAAAAGGCATGCAGGGGTGAAATTATCTTCATTCAAAAGCTGAGAAGAATAGGTGCTATTGACCTCAAGGGACATACCTAGAAAACAATTGCACTGGTCTAGTGGCAATGAGCTGAGGGGGACACTGGGATTATTGAGCACCGAGAGGGAAGGAAGGTAGTTGAAAGAGAGACATGTGCTGGTAATGTACAAGAAAATACATTGATGTAAGATGGCTTAGACGTGCTAAGCGAAATGTAATATTTGAGTGTGGCTCCTATGTAGTTGTAATGTCGTTTTATTTATTTTTTTAATAATTGATCTATGGTTTTAATAAAGAACTTGAGGAATTAAAAATGTGTTACTGATGAACTTAACAAATAAACCAACTTAGTAAAGAGAAACTCAGGGCGCGACACCACAATACTATATATAAGCCTTATCAGAAAGAACCTATATCCAAAATTTGACACACGTTGAATAATTCTGTTTAAAAAACCATTCATCTTATTTAGGGCGGAGGGGGGAGGGAGGTAATCGTCCGTTCCCAAAATTAATCAGGCAAGCGTCTTATCAGTATGAACGTATATCCAAAAATTGAACCAAAACAGTTAATTCAGCTTGAAAAAATCATTCACTTAAATTAAGAGCGATCCCGACCCCCCCCCCTTTCATAAATCTCCAAAATCAAAAATAAATCCCCAAACTCAATTCTTTGTCACTTTTTCCCCAGTAACATGTTTATCTTGTCCCTTTTTTCCGGTAACATTTTTTCCATGTCATTTTTTTTCCGCTTTTGTAGTTTGTCGCTTTTTTCCGATAATACTTTTTTCTAGATTCAGGCAAGTAGATATCATGATTAAAAAGCTATGTAACTGAGAAATGTTCTTCATTCTTTGATAAGATCTTTCAGAAGACGATTCTCACTGCGGATGATTTGAAACGAATTTACGACGTAGTAGCAACAAAAAGGAGAAAAAATGGTTGCCATGCGATCAAAATCGTTTATAACTCGTTAACTAATTTATTTATTTTGTTTATCTATAAGCAACTCAGGGGTGATTCTCGTCCGAAAATTTAAGGCAATCGCTTCCGAAAATTTGAAATTGGGTTATCAGTTCCGCATAGTTGCCAACTGGTATGGTTTTGAGCGCGGATAAAACAATCGAGGAGAAATGAAAATTTCGTGAAAAGATCGCCGAAAAAGCACACATTTCGTCAATGTTTCGTGAAAAAAAGACAATTTTGTAAATGTTTTTGTCAACGAACTTTGTCAAAAGATCGTCGAAAAACGCGAATTTCCTGTGCGGATCGCGGAGAAAACGGCAATTTCACCAAACATCGCAGATAAAACGCTGACTTAGTCTGAAGACAAATGCTGTTTTCGGTAAAAGATTGCTTAAAAATATTTTGTCAATAGATCATTGAAAGAAAAGGCCGCTTTCATCAAAAGATCACGGAAAAAACGCCGATTTCGTCGAAAAACCGCGAGGAAAAAGCGCCGTTTTCAAGAAAAGATCGCGTAAAATTACAAAATTTGTCTAAAGATCGTCGAAAAAACGCCGATTTCGTGGAAAAACCGCGAGGAAAAGCGCCGTTTTCAAGAAAAGATCGCGTAAAATTGCAAAATTTGTCTAAAGATCGTCGAAAAAACGTCGATTTCATAAAAAGCCACCGATTTCGACAAAAGATCGCAAAATCACCAATTTTGCTAAAATATCGCAGATAAATTGCTGATTTCGTTTAGAGGTCGCGGGAAAATGCCAATTTCGTCAAAAGATCGCGGAAAAACGCCGATTTCGTCAAAAGATCGCGGAAAAACCGCCAATTTTGCTAAAATATCGCAAATAAATCGCTGATTTCGTCTGAAGGTCGCAGGAAAACGCCCATTTCGTCTGAAGATCACGGATAAACCCCTTTCGCGGGGGGTGGGGTAACTCGCGGAACCCCCCCCCCGCCAATTTTCGAAAAAAAAATTTCAACCTGAATCACCTTTGAAGCAACTCTATCCCCCCCCCAGAGCCGAATTCTGGCTGCGCCACTGGATAAAAAGGCAGTAGAAGGCTTTTCTATTAAACTACTTCTTCAGGGGTGTATAGTTTAACAAAAAAGCAAAAACATCCAACCAGTTTCTGTTATGAGTCGTGCTGAAAGCTAAAAATTCGACTCACAATACACCCGACTGGCTGGAAGCTATTCAAATGACAAATTAGTAGAAAGATACACATAGAAGAAAATAAAATCAATATGACAAAATAACAATAATACAATATTCCATTAAATATATATATATATATATATATATATATACTAAAATATTTACCATTACCCATATCCTAGCAAGATTTGTAGTGCAATCAGATACAAACTACATGTGACTTACTAACAGTCAAGGTTATGGTCATAGTATAAATTACATAGATAATAAAATAAAGTTGTAACAATAATGAGGAATTTGCACATGTCGGGAAATCAATCAGCTGCATGTTTTTTTGGTAATTACAGACTCATACATTCCAAAAATTTCATCAAAAATGTAAAAAAATTTGGTCAAAAGCCTTTAAATTAAGCTTAAAGTTGATAGAAAAGCGCGCGACTAGAAAACGCTGCGTGATTGGCTGTGACGTCATAGTTCACGATATCCCAGTGGAAAGCACACGGAGAAATCAAGCAAGCGGTTTTATGTTTTCATAATCCTGTATTTTTCAAGCATTTAAAATTTTTCTTACATGCAAATTTATTTATTCTTTGATCTTTAATAGATTTCATCAATCTATAGTATTAACGGAAATAAAATGGAATTATTTGCGGCAATAAAAAAAAAGTTTTGATTTAAAAAGAAATCAGCTACATTAGTCTGTTTCTATTTAACAAATTAAAAACATAAATTCTTCTTGTAAAATATTAGTTAAAGCTTTTTTTAGTGTTACAGTTCGGAAAAATTACATGCACACACACATATATAACTATAAAAAATAAAACAATTGTCTTAAATCTGCACCAAGGCAATGCGCATATTTGAGAGGGCCTATCATGTTTTTTTAAAATTTAAAAGATGTTGTTATCGCCCATAAATTGCTTTAAAACATTCAATTCTCATGATTGCCATTTGCCACAAACTACATTTTTTTTTTTTTTTTTTTTTTTTTTTTTTTTTTACATTTCTTATTATTTTAAAAAACCTGCGTGGTAAATTCCTAGTAGAAAGTTTACTATTTGGAAATAGTATTTGTCTTGATCTCTAGGTTAGGTATGGTTTTGTTCTTTTTTTTTTTTTTTTTTTTTTTTTTTTTACAATATATTTACTATACATTGAATATTGAACTAAAATATATATATTATTTTTTTCAGTGGTCTAATTTCCACATTTCTTAGCAAGTCAAATTTTAAAACAAATTCAAATTTAAATCTACGATTATATGCAAAATAACCTGGCTTCAGGGTCATATAAGCTTGAATATAAAATCAAAAAATATTTTAAAAAAAAATAGAAGTAAACAAAATCAGAGCACAAACAATGGGTGCAACACTGATTTTGGAATCCATTGTGCACAGATCACTATCTTGATATGTAATTCTAAAAAATTGATCTGTGCAGTTTTCTCCCTGCTCCTTCCCCTACATATTTGTACATTGTACCAAGTCGAAATAATTTTATGCAATAAAGAACAAAAGTAGTAGTAAATTATCTTGGATTCCATCATGTTTTTCTATTTTTTCTGGTTGCAGTATGTTTATAAGTAGCATATTTATTTGTGCCATTCTATTTTAGATTATTGCTAATAGAAATTTGACAAAAGTATACTGTTTAGTATTTTTAAACAGAAAAGTAAGTGATTGGCAGTTCAAAGAAAATAAACAGTCATAAAACTGATACTACTGGCAACTGGCCAGTAATGCAATTTCTCGGTTTTACCCATTATTAAGGGTGTTCTTAAATCAAAAAGAGCAACTTTGTGACATATGCTTTATTTTTGTTCGGAAATGCATGAAAATAGCATGTGTTGTTATTCAGAAACTGTCTATTTGAACTCAATTTTCTGTTTTTTTTTTTTTTTTTTTTTTTTTTTTTAACACAATAGATTTTTCATAACAAGCCTACAAATTTTTCTGAGCACATTTCCCGAAGAAAGCAGAAAAACCGGTCGAAAAGCAGGAGAAAAACGGGTGATCACGTGATCGAAATAGCTTAGAACTGGATAGGTAATTTAATTATCAAAAAGTTGGAAAATAAGTTCGATTCCAAATCGTTTCCACAGTCAGGCATTCCAATTTTATATCTTTCTGTTAAAAAATGAATTTGTAAATGTGTCAAAACGTTTTGCGCTTGTTGAACGAAGCAGTTGAGAACACCCTTAAGGCTGTTTTCAGCTGCTCAGCAGAACAAGCGCAAAATATCTTGACACATTTACAAATTCATTTTTTAACGGGAAGATATAAAATTGGAATCCCTGGCTGTGGAAACGATTTGGAATCGAACTTATTTTCCCACTTTTTGATAAATAAAAAATGCCTATTAAATTATAAGTAATTTTGACCATCTGGCAAACACTATTTTCACCGCTATTTGAGTGGTTATACTTCTTTCTAACAGAAATGCGGTTTAAAATGCTCCCTTTGACAATATTTTTTAAATGATCTACTGTGTTTGCCCCCCCCCCCCCCAAAAAAAAAAAAAAGAGCGAGAGAGAAGAGAAAATGAGTTTGATTATATAGTTTCTGAATAGCAAAACTTCCTAGTTTCATGCATTTCCGAACAGAAGTAAATTAAAACTTGTGTCACAAAGTTGACATTTTGGATTTACCTGTGTGTGCGTTATTATTTTTTTCTTTTCTTTTAAGGAGGATTTCAAAAAAAAAATCTTATTTCCTAATCAATAAAGCGGAATTTTGATTCATTTTTCAATTTGAAAATATACCAATTTCAGGCATGATTACGGAAACGATTCGTAACTGAACAAATTTTTATATTTTCATTAAATTATTTATTTAAAGCTTGATCCATAAGTGATTGTTGTTTCATTAAAGCAGTTTTTTTTTCTTTTCCTGCCTTATAAGGTCTGGAAATTTCTTTCTAAACATTAACTTAACTGCATTTTCTGCGTTTACACCCCCCCCCCCCCCCCAAAAGAAAGAAAATAAACCTGTCATACACCGTTACTGTTACTGTATCACTTCCTTTTTTAAAGAAACACCGTATATCCTCTGTTTCTCAAAAAAAAAAAAAAACATTAATATCTATATAATCTGTAGGGTATACCATCTGCCTTGAGTGTCTTATCATCTGTTTAGAAAGTAACCCCCCCCCCTTTTTTTTTTTCGACTACACTACTGCATATAAATTTGCTTTATGGTCATTGTGATAACATATAATGGAAAAACACTGGATTTAAAGTAATTAAATGCCATGATCCGCAAAATAAATCATTGCATCTGTTTCAAATAAGAAATTTAGACATTATGTCTTAATTTGCATACATGTACTAATAATTAGACAAAATATTAACAAATATACATGGTTATGATGAAAGTATAATGTCATTCATAATAATTATTGCAATACACATGGATTTTATAACGAGAGAAAAAGAAAGTCTGTCTATCATGATCGCAGTAATCAACACAGTCCCTCCGAACGCGTGTTAATAGATGTGTGTTGTCATGAACGATGACATCACACCCGACGGCGTAGGAAAAGGGCCGTTTTCGCGACACGGTAAATAGTGCCATGTAAACATCGTTGTAAATCAATAATTGCTGATCAAAATCAAAAAAAAATTTCACGGCCCGTCATATCTTTTAGTTTTCTATTGTTTTTAGCTAAAATTAGAAAACGTGAAAATTCCTCATTATAAAAATTAGTAAAACATATATTATACTATATAATTCATAATATATTTAGAAAAAAATAGATGCTACTATTAGAAATATTATATTTTTATTTTTAAACAATTATTAAAATTACTATATTAATTAATTAACTAGAATATATTACTACAACTTCTAGCAGAAAATTATTTTAATGCTGCCATCTAAAGGATTAATATATTAATTAAATTATATGCTTATGGTGCTGCCCTCTATTATAGGAAAAAAATAAATTATTTATTAGCTAAGAATTTCCAAGAATAATTTCTATTCTAATATTTTACAAGTAATTTCTTTAAGACAAATAATATAGACAACCATATCTTATCTCAATAACTTGATCATTTTTAAGTTATGCATATTAGTTTTTAGGTAAACATAAACTTTAATACTATGAGTAAAGTTGTTTATTTTTTTTAATTATTAAATATATAATAATTAACCATTGCGTATTATCCAGACAACACCGCCCTCCTCCGTAATCTAACATCTAACCCACCCAACCATCCTATTATTAATATTTTTTAATTTTTTTTTTGTATTTTTTATTTTTTTGTATTATTTTTATTTTTTATAATTTTTTTATACATTTTTTTTACGCAATGTGTTAATTATTTTTAAGATCATGTAATAACTTATTATATATTAAAGACTATAGGAGTTCTCATCAATAACATCATATGGTGCAGCATAAATTAGCTTGTTAATTTTTGCAATATTGGTTGAAGAGAAAATAGACAGTTAATACTAAATAAATGTTTATACAGATAATATTTTTTTAACCAAATGTAAAGGATAACCATATCTGATAGCAGTTTCTTGTACAGTTTTTAAATTTTGCATTTTAAAATTATGTGAACAAATATTTTTAATTCTATGGGCAAAATTAAGTAATATATTGGCATAGACAGATTTATGTAGGCAAGAATTATAATGAGTAAAGGGGTTTACTTTAAAAGGAATGTCATTACGTTTGTCATAAATATCAAATAGAATTTTATTATCAGAAAGCGTAATATTAAGATCAAGAAAGTTAATTGTATTATTATGCATATCATTATAACTGTATTTTAAATTTTTGTGGTATTTGATTGGTAGCGAATAGTTAGATGACTTTTTAGAATATAAAATTATTATATCATCAAGATACCTGTATAAAAAACAATTAACAATAGAAGTATTACGTTCATAATAATGTAAGTAGAGATCAGCACAGATGGATGATACAATCCCACCTTGTGGAAGACCGACTATTTGTTTAAATATTGTATTATTAAATAATATATAATTATGATAAAGAATAAATTTGGTTAAAGATTTGAAGTAAGATAAAGATACATGTATGTTAAGAGAATTCCTATATTCCTTGAATAATAAATTTATAAATTTATAATAAATAAATTTCTCTGCTTATGGTTTCGTAAAATATGTTATCTTCAGGAAAAAAAAAATTTTAGAATTTTAACTTTAATACATGTTTGAAAAGTTTTAAAAATAAAAGGTTTAAATCATAACAAAATACTAAAATCTTTTTAATATTTTAGTGATTTTTTCTCAGTTTGATCTAAAAACAAAATCGCTAAATTCTCTTACATTTATGAAGTATAACGTTCATTCGTAAATAATGCATTTAATACTCACGATATTCTGAAAAATAAAATGACCTCCCAGGATATAGCATGAAATTTAGAGACAAATAAATTAAATATTTCCAGTCAAAATATGTGTAATTATATTTTTCAATTGTAGCTAATTTGACTGTGTCATTCAGGGGACAAAGAATATTTTTAATTCTGAAAATGCCTTTATAGCTTAAGAAAGTTTTTTTTTCTTTTTTTACATGATTGAAACTGAATTTTTCAATAGAGAACCTATAATTTTGTGATAGCAATATTAATTTCAGGTTTCGTAAATATATTTTCAAAAATATAAAAATATATCCGATTTTATATATATATATATTTGATAGTTTAAAAGTAGTAAACTTATTAAACGTTATAAATATTTTCAGACCTAATTTAAATTAGAAACTAATAAATAAATAAATAAATAAATAAATTTAGCATGAAAACTTAACAAAGCAATCTTCTAAGAGCCTTTTTTTTAACTTATGTAAGAAAATTAGTTGAAAACAGTCACAATTTGCTTAAAAAAAAAAAAAAAAAAAAAAAAAAAAAAAAAAAAAAAAACTTTATGATTTAGTATGAAGTTATGTAAGAAAATGTTACGTTTTATGCAACAAAATTTGAAATACGAATTGAAAAACATCAAAACAATATGTATGCGCGTGTTTTTCTTTTTTTTTTTTTTTTTATTTGTTGTGAAAATATTGAAATTGAACAAAATTAAAACCAGTAAAGATTATTTCCAATGAATATTTAAATAAATTATCTAATTACACAGTTCATCTTTCAATACCTTTTCTAAGTAGATATTGCATCCCCACATTATTATTGATTCTACATTTAAGAATTTAGTTTCAGAAGTAAAAGTAACTTTTTTTTGTTGGTTGGGGGGGGGGGGGATAAAAACCATTTCCGTAGTAAAAGCTTTTTATCTACAGAATGACACAATTAATAATGATTAAAAAATTTTTTACATTAGTTTTGATTAAAAATATAAAAAGTATTAGACAGAATATTTTGAATATAAATTAAATTATATCAAAAATATCAAACTTCTTGATATTTTGAAAATAAAAGTTGGATATACATCATGGTATATATTATGGTATGTATATACCGGGTGTCCAGTAAATAACTGACCCATTTTGAACTTAAATAACAAATAAACGGTTTGAGATAATAATGCGCGGTTTGCGGTATTGTTATTAGAAAATCAATAAATTTTTAAACATGTACTTTGTTAATATAGTTCAAATTTTGGAAAAAAATATCGCGCTGGCGGTAACAGGCTGTTTGAATAGAGACATGACTCTAATTTTCATAAATATGAGATTTTCGGCTGAATCTGAATCTACATGTAGTCGAATCTGAATCTATATGTTAAATCGACTCTCGAATCAGCTTCAGAAATAGGGTACGTTGGTTGGAAAGTGATTTAAAATAATATTTATGATTGAACCATCTGTATTATACTTCACATCCTCAGTCTTGAGACTGAGATATTATTTTAAATATTATTATATTACATTAAGGAAGTGCATATTTTAAAATTTATTCTTATTCTAATAACAATACAGCAAGGCGCGCATTTTTATCTCAAACAGTTTTTTTGTTATTTACATTCAAAATGGGTCAGTCATTTACTGGACACCCGGTATGTATATATATATATATATATATATATACGGAATTCTGTTAGATCGGTCATTGAAAGATAAACTGTCTAATTCAGGACAGTCCAATGCGGCGCCCGAGGAGGCCATTGCGCCCTCTGAGATTTTTTTGGCGCCCTTTTGAAAGTTTCCTATTACTAACACTTTAAGAATAAATTCCAAATTAAAGGAAGCTTTATTAAAAATCTTTGTTATTTGCTTGAGAGATATCTTCAAATTCTCTGTGAGTTTATTTTATGCCTCAAAAACGAAAAATGACTTTCAAAAATTGATCCGGTGTAAATCTTTCTTCATTAATTTACAGTTATTCTTTATATTAAAAAAAAAATGTTAAGGAAATGATGGCGATAGAAAATGGGAAAATTTAGCTACTCTCCTGATGTTGTTACTCTGGCTTATTTCTATGCTACAATACGAAAGAAAGGATGCCATTTTCTCTTACAAACTTTTAAAATTTCAGGTATTTTTCTCATCTTAAATTTTTCTCATTCTGCTTTTAAAAAAATATGTAAAATCATGCGGAACGATTTTCATCAATGAAAGCTTTTCCAGGTTATCTCTTTGGAATTATGCATTGTTTACTAATATCCTTGTCATTGTTTCTGTACTTTTTGTAATGACATATTTGCGCCTCCCAAGTAAATCAAATTGTATATTTATGTCCTTAAAAAAAGAAAAAAAAACTAACAATGTCTTTGATTTTTTATTTTTCATGCAGACTTTTTGATTAAAAATTCTGCCTCCGACTAAACAAAAAAAAAAAAAATTGAGGGCCTTCTTTTCCCACCGTTTTTCCCGCTGAAAAATGTGCAATTCGTGATTTACTATAATTTATCGGTGGTTATTTTGATTTTCCTTTCCTTTTTTACTCGAAGCTTCGGAAACATTAGACCTTATGTCTTCTATTGCGATATGTATTTGGATGTATGTATCGCTACTAAATATTGTGGAATATTTTTGTTGCATGTTTTGAGCCCTGTAAATAATGGTTCCCTTCATTATTTTCCATGAGCTGAAATGCGCCTCTGATTTGTGGAAGATTGGACAACTTTGGTCTAATTTAAACAACCAGTTATTTATAGATTCATTAGAAATATCTTTTCTGGCTTTAGTTTTGTTTAATTTCTCATTTAACTGCACAACATATTAAAGAGTGAAAAAAGCAGAAAAGCTTATATTTATGTTTAAAAAAATTACTTATTTTATATTTAAAACATTTTTCTATAAAACATGGTATTTTCTTAATAAACAATGCTAAATCTTACTGTAAAAAAGAAAAAAAATACAAATTCTTTAAAAATTGTTTAAAAATGAACGAATTAGTTTCGTCATAAATAAGTTATAAAAATAGTTATACTTTTCTAGTATACTAGAACTTACTCAACTCTGCATTGTATAGTTCTTACAGTCTTATTCTTCTTTTAACAAAGTTCTTTTAACAAAGTTCTTTTAACTAACTTTTTTTTGTATTAATACAATTTATAAATAATTTTTATTTATTGCGTAAATCCCTTTGTGTGCGTGTAATACTCGTATTTCACCGATTAATTTTAATATTCACACACTTTCATTTTCGGGAAGCTGTTTGTCACCGGTTTTGAGATTTAAAGTATTGTAGCTTATATTGGGTTCTTTTGATCTTATGGTTAGACAACTTCAAACTCTTGCTCTTAGAAAAGTAGAAAATAATTTATTTACAGACTTCAGAACAACAGAGTCTTCGAAACTCACAAATATTACTGGATATTCAAAAATAACTGCTCAAATCTATCGTACAATTACAGCTTTAGACCCCAAAGACTCTTTATACAACGGCTCACCACTTAATAACATTCAAAACAACATAGATGAAACTCAAGCAAACTTGCTTACACCTTGTTCACTCAAAGAATGACTGGTAAATAATGACCACCCAGCTCGCATCCGGCTCTCCTATATATAGTCTCGCCGTATGCGGTAGAAATTTCTACGACCTTCTAGAAAAACCTGGAAAACCACGGAACAACATTCAATGTATCAGTAGACCTAAGGGGGGGGCGGTACCATAAATAGAGAAGGGTTACCATCGCCAACAATCGCCAAGTTTGTCGCCAACTTGGCGATATCTCAAATATTTCGCAAAGCTGCCATAGACATTCACTGAAATTTTAATAGACAAGTTTGCTTGATAACAGAGACAATGTAACAAAAACTAATATTAGTAAAGAAATGGAGCTTAATAAGATTATTTACATTATTTTACAGTACAAACACTAACTATTTACAAAATTCGTAACACTACCCCCTCCTCAAAGACTGCAAGTCCCGGGCAGTGCAATCCTTGAGTTAGAGGAAAACACTTAAAATAAATAAACAAATAAATAAATAAATAATAACAATAATAATAAAATTTACATAAATAAGAACTAATTACTATTTACATATTTACAAAAAGTGGCTTTCATGACCATGGTCTGAAATTCCAGTTTTGAATTTTTAATCACTTTGGCCAAAATAAGGGGCTAGCCGGTTATAATGTACGACCCTGGGTTTGGTGTGTGGCGATTTTCGTATGCGTACGACGACGTCATTCAGCCTGTTGACGACTGTGTAAGGACCGTCCCAGTTTCTTTGTAGTTTTGGCGACAGTCCCTTACGACGTATCGGATTCCACAACCAAACTTTGTCACCTTCGTTGAACTCATGTCCAGTTGCCTTTGTGTCGTACCGTGTCTTCATCTTTTCTGATGCCAGTCCAATTCGGTTCCTCGCTAGACAATAAATCTCCTCAATCCGTGCCTGGAGTTCATCGACATATTCCTCAGGCGATGAAGGAGCATCAGGAGGACGGCCAAACAAAAGATCAGCAGGCAGACGAAGATCACGACCAAAGAGCATTTGAGAAGGAGAGTAACCAGTGGCCTCATGAGTGGCACTCCTGTAGGCAATCAGGAAAAGAGGCAATTTCTTGTCCCAGTCCTGTTGGTCTCTAGACACCAGGAGAGAGAGGCTATTTAGGATGGTACGATTGAACCGCTCCACCATGCCGTCCGATTGAGGGTGTAGAGGTGTTGTTCGAGTTTTATCCATGCCGAGTAGTTCACACATTTCCTTGAACACAGCCGAATCAAAGTTTCTTCCTTGATCAGAATGGATTTGAAGAGGAACTCCGTATCTGGAAACCCAGTGTTGAACCAGCATGTCTGCTACGGTTACCGCCTCTTGATTAGGAATGGCGTAGGCTTCAGGCCACTTAGTGAAGTAGTCCATGACAACGAGGATGTACTTGTTGCCATCAGATGTTCTAGGAAGAGGACCCAGGATGTCTAGAGCAATTCGTTCGAAAGGAGCTCCTACATTATAACGTTGCAATCGTCCACGGGTGCGCCTCTTTGGACCTTTACGTGCTACACAGGTGTCACAAGTTCGACACCACTTCTCCACATCACTGCGAACATTATTCCAGTAGAAACGCTCTCGAACCTTTTGCAGGGTCTTCATTACACCAAAATGACCTCCTGTGGGACTACCATGAAGTTCTTGAAGGACCATAGAAATTCTCGACTTAGGGAGTAGTAGTTGCCATCTACATGTTTTTCCGTCGTCAGACTCCCATTTTCGGTACAAAATACCGTTCTTCAAATGTAGGGAATCCCAGAGAGCCCAATAACGTTTAGTCGTAGGATGGTAATGGGCCATGTCTTGCCAGCTGGGCTTCCTGTTGGACGCCTCTTTCAGCTCTAGAATTGGCTTAATTTCAGGATCAGCAAGTTGATCTTTACGCAGGCTCTCGTCACTCCACGGATCTTGTGATGATGTAGACCCAGTTGTAACTTGTCTTACTATAGGACCTTTGACATTAAATTTCTTCTCAACCCGGTCGCAGTATCTACAATTCTCTGAGCAGGGTCTTCTTGAGAGAGTATCTGCATTTCCATGTGATGAGCCTTTTCGATGGCGTATCTCCATATCGTACTCTTGAAGCTTTTGTATCCACCTGGCTATCTGGCCTTCAGGGTTCTTAAAATTCAATAGCCAAGTTAGAGAAGCATGATCAGTTCGGATCAGGAACTTTCGACCGTAAAGATAGTGATGAAAGTGGTCTATGGCTTTCACTACAGCAAGAAGCTCTTTTCTTGTTACGCAGTAGTTTCGCTCGGCCTTTGACAAACACTTGCTGAAATAGGCGATAACACGCTCCTGGCCATCGATTTCCTGGGACAGTACAGCGCCAATGCTTTCGTTGCTTGCATCCGTATCAAGTATAAACTGTTTATCGATTTGAGGATACGACAGAATTGGAGTGGATGTCAAGGCCTCCTTAAGCTTTTCGAAAGCAGCGTCACATTCCTGTGTCCACATAAATTTTTGATTGGCTTCTGTTAATTTATGAAGTGGTCTTGCAATCATCGAGAAGCCTTTGACGAATTTTCTGTAATAGGTGCATAATCCTAGAAAACTTCGAAGCTGGTGAACATCTGCTGGACGACTCCAATTTTTCACGGCCGATATCTTCTCCGGATCAGTCCTAACTCCTTCCGCCGAAATGATGTGTCCAAGGTAGGCGACTTCATTGCGAAACAAACTGCACTTCGAAGGGCTTAACTTCAAATTAGCTTCCTTTAACTTTTGTAGCACCCGCCTGAGGTTGTTCAGATGTTCATCAAAAGATTTTCCTATGATTATGATATCGTCTAAATAAACAAGACATGCCTCATATGACAGTCCCCGAAGAACCGTTTCCATAAGGCGTTCAAAAGTTGCAGGTGCGTTACATAGACCAAAAGGCATTACCTTGAACTGCCATAATCCTTGTCCCGTTGTAAAGGCAGTCTTCTCGCGGTCATCGGGATGGATCTGTACCTGCCAGTAACCACTCTTCAAGTCTAAAGTCGAGAACCAAGTGTTGCCCGCAAGTGTGTCAAGAGTGTCGTCAATCCTTGGCAGAGGGTAACTATCCTTTTTGGTGACGTCATTCAGTCGGCGGTAGTCTACACAAAATCTTGTAGAACCATCCTTCTTTCTTACTAATACAATCGGAGATGCCCATGGACTTGTTGATGGTTCGATGACGTCATTTTCTTCCATATCTTTAATTAAATTCTGCACCTCTTCTTGCTTGGCAAAAGGTAATCGTCTAGGGTGCTGTTTAATAGGAGAGTGATCTCCCGTGTCAATTCGGTGTTGTGCCATTTTAGTTCGTCCAAAGTCTTCAGATGTTTGGGAAAATAAACTTTGGAATTCTCTAATTAAATTTTCCGCAGCTTCCAACTGTTTTGGGTTTAAGTCTGTATTTTGTAACAAATCCTTGACTAAATTATCTGAAGATTTCTCAGAGTGACTGGAATTTTGACTTATGCACGTCACAGGAGCACATGACGCTATCACCTCTCCTTTCTTGATAGTCCTCGTCTTATCACTGATGTTTGCAATTCTGAATGGAATGGTCTTTTTCGAGAGGTCTACCACAGAAGAAGCCACCAATACTCCTGCTTGTTTACTATTGTCTTCTGGATAATCTACATGGCCAAATCGGTAATTAGTTTCATTTTTAATTACAGCTGGAACTAAAAATTCTGTTCTTGGATCTAGATTGATGTCTTCTTTGGCTATTACTGCTTGTTTACATTCAATTTCGTTATTTAATCCAAAAAGACTGATTTCTTCAAATTTTGAGAGCATTTTGTTATTTTTGAAATCAAGTTTGAAGTCAAACTTCTTCAGAAAATCTAGCCCGATTAAGCAAGGATCTGTTATGTCAGCCACATATGCCGTATGGTAATATTTCGTTCCTCCAAAGTTGATAGTTAAATTTGCCTTTCCATATATGCATATCTTGTCGCCCGTCACAGTTTGCAGGGTAACGCATGGTGGAGTCCAGATGAATTTACATTTCAGTTTTCGAGCCAAATCTTCTCTTATTATTGTCACATTGGCTCCTGTATCGACAATCATACGGCATTGAATTCCGTTAATAAAGCCTATCACATATAATGCATTATCACCGCCACTCATTTTTGATATCTGGAGGATCTTCAGGTGGGGCTTTTCATTCTCTGGCAACCTCCGCCCCGCGAGATGGCCAAAATTTAGTTTCCCTGCTGACTGTTTGAATTTATCTCACGTTCGTGGATTTTGGGGCAATTTCTTCGGAGATGTCCTGTATCACCGCATCCCCAGCACGTGAGATTCTGTCTTCTTGCGCTTGTTCTTCCATATTTTAAAGCTTCAATCTCTTGATTTAATTTCCTAATTTCTTTCAAGAAGTCGATCTCAGTGTCTGAGCTTTTGTTCACCGTTGCCCCTCGGACTGAATGACGATCTCTTCGGCTGGCTTGTGTAGCTGCTTCCAACTTTAAGGCAAATAGTAGTGCAGCCTTTAAATCCTGTACATCTGCCATTCGTACCGCTCTCTGCACTTCTGGATCTTTTATTCCGTCTACAAAATATTGCAGTGAGAGCATTTCCCGTACATTTGTTGGACAGTCAATGAATGCTAAATTTGAAAGCCGTTCAATTTCCGAGGCAAACTCTTGAAGGGTTTCACTCGATTTTTGATGGCGGCTCTTCATTTGTATTCTCGTATAATCCTTGAAGAATTTTTCGCCAAATCTCATTTCAAGTGCACAACTTAGAGTCTCAAAATTGAGTTGCGTCATATCGGGCAATGTTTGCAGCACGTCGGCGGCTTCTCCTCTTAAAGATGCTGCCAGTTGACAAGCTTTCACCTCGTCACTCCATTTGTTCGCTTCAGCTACAATGGTGAATTGGGTCTTGTAAACTTGCCAGGAACTCTTTCCATCGTATGTCGACAGCTTAATGTGCACGGGAGAAGCAGGCGGATTCCTAAATTCTTCATAATTACCACTAGACGCTGAAAGTTTATTCTCAAGATCTTGTACTTTTTTATTTAGCTTTTCATCTACTTCACCTAGTATTTTCTCTTCAACGTTACTGATTTTCTCTTCAACGTTACAAACTTCTTTCTGAATTTTCTCTTCTACTTCCGCCATTTTCCTTTCCATTTTCTGTTCAACATTACTAACTTCATTCTGAATTTTCTCTTCTACCGAATCTATTCTTCTCTCTACCGATGAGAACTTTTCTTCCAAAGTTTTCTTCATTTCTTCTTGGCTTTTATTAACTTCCTCCTTTAATTCTTCCATTCTCTCTTGGCTTCTTTTCATTTCTTCAGTCACATCTTCTTGGACTTTGTCGATTTTATTCGCCAACTCTTCTTGGCCTTTATTCATCTTTTCCGCCAGCTCTTCTTGGCCTTTATTCATCTTTTCCGCCAACTCTTCTTGGCCTTTATCAATTTTATTTGTCAACTGTTCCATTCTTTCTTCGTTTTTATTCATTTTGTCCGCCAACTCTTCTTGGCCTTTATCAATTTTATTGGTCAGCTCTGTTCTTAATCCGTTAATAGCTTCTAACAGTTCTTTCAGTTGTACGTCCATTGTTCGTGTTTTCGCCATAAGACCCCACTCCTGACACCAAAAATTGTAGCTTATATTGGGTTCTTTTGATCTTATGGTTAGACAACTTCAAACTCTTGCTCTTAGAAAAGTAGAAAATAATTTATTTACAGACTTCAGAACAACAGAGTCTTCGAAACTCACAAATATTACTGGATATTCAAAAATAACTGCTCAAATCTATCGTACAATTACAGCTTTAGACCCCAAAGACTCTTTATACAACGTCTCACCACTTAATAACATTCAAAACAACATAGATGAAACTCAAGCAAACTTGCTTACACCTTGTTCACTCAAAGAATGACTGGTAAATAATGACCACCCAGCTCGCATCCGGCTCTCCTATATATAGTCTCGCCGCATGCGGTAGAAATTTCTACGACCTTCTAGAAAAACCTGGAAAACCACGGAACAACATTCAATGTATCAGTAGACCTAAGGGGGGGTTACCATAAATAGAGAAGGGTTACCATCGCCAACAATCGCCAAATTTGGCGACCAAAATTAGTCGCCAAAAGTGACGCCAACTTGGCGATATCTCAAATATTTCGCAAAGCTGCCATAGACATTCACTGAAATTAATAGACAAGTTTGCTTGATAACAGAGACAATGTAACAAAAACTAATATTAGTAAAGAAATGGAGCTTAATAAGATTATTTACATTATTTTACAGTACAAACACTAACTATTTACAAAATTCGTAACAGTATCTTCATCTTAAATAGATGCAACCAAAATCGAAAAAGTAAAAACGCACAACGTTATGTAACAGCTTCAGGTACCATGTGAAAAAGGTAGCATATAAAAAAATAGTATTAAAATTCAAGGGAGGATTCTAAAAAGTGTGCTCCTGTACTTTTAGCACTGGATTCGGTGATATATATCATTTAATGAATATATATTTTGATGCATCATGATAAATATTCGATATTTATTTAAAAAATAAAATGAAGTTTGATATTTGTGTTATTTTTATATATTTGATATTTATTTTCAATATATTGTGTATGATATTTTGATATTTTCAAATAAAAGAAGTCGTAAAATGTTCCTTTTTAACTATTGACTGTGTTACTCTGTAGACACAGAGCTTTTGCTCTAGCAGTAGCCTCTTAACCCCCTCCCCCTCTCGTTAAAAAATGAAATAAATAAATAAAGGTAAAATAATAATAATAATAATAATAATAATAATAATAATAATATATTTCTAGCTTTACATTTCACTTTGGATTTTTAAATGTACAACCAATAATGTTGCGGGATAATATTTAATTAGAATAGTCATTGGGAAAATAACTGTCTAACTTGCATAAGTTATTTATTGTTTCAGTATAATAAATTTTTTCACCTTTCTCAGTTTAAATTATAAGGTAGGTTGAGCAATGAAAAAATGGATGCGCTTGCTTTTGTTTCATAGCTACCCTATATATATAAAATCCTAATGAAACGACTTCATGAAACGATTTTATGAAAACAACTGATTAAATGACTGATTTTGTTTGAAGGCGATTTCTTCAAAATTTTCCTGTGATGTCACAATTGGTAAAATGACTATTATTATAGCCTTGAACCAAAATGAAGAATAGGGTCTATTTCTTTATTAGTTATTAGCTGGAAATAAATGCTTAACTACATATATTATAATAAGTGTAATAATTTTCCGTATTAAGTGTATAAATTTCTGTAATCATCTGTGTACGATAAGTTCAATTGCGGTTTTTATAGCCTGGAACCGAATGGAAGATTACGGTCCATTGCTCAACTGAATGTAAATGACAATAAAATCTTAAACAAATTAATCTTTCAATAATATTACATTTTTAATATTTTGCATTTAGGAATTATGAAAATTATTAAATTTCCTTTTGGAACTATTTTGATATCTGAAACGAATATCTGAAATAATAGTAGCATAAATTACTGCAAAGAGAAAAAAAATCATCTTTTAGTTTTCTTTTAAATTTTAATAAGAAAATGGCTTCAATAATGCAGAAATGACATTATTTACTCTTTTCTTTTGAGCATTCGCAGAAATAATATTATATTTTTATGCTTCTAAAATTTAATGCTATTACTATTAAATTGAAATGCTATTAAATTTAAAATATAACATTTTAATAAATATTCCCTATTAATTTTAAAGAAGTATTAATATGTAAATCAAATTAATACTTCAATAAGATGATTTAATTATATTTTAGTACACGTAAATCTAGAAAGAGAATTTAAAAAAAAACTTCAAGAATTAAAATTACTACACCAGTCACGCAAAGAATTTGGAGCGTTAATGTTAAATGTAAGGGAACGTTCTTTTTGAAAGTTCTCTCTTGCATTCTGATCATTTTAAATGTAACTTTTACTTTCAGTTAATTTTGTGGGTAAGCTTTCGAGAAGCGAGATTTATTTTTTGTTTTCAATTTTCATGTATATATATATATTGTATCAAACTACAAACAAAATCTTCATTTGATGCCCCCTTCACATTTTGTTTTGGCACTCGAGATACTTCCCCATCTGCCCTTCCCTAGTTTCGGATCACGCTTTGTGTATATTTGTTTAATAACTGATAATAACATAGGCATAATTTTACCTTGTCTGACTATTTTGTTATGTTAAAAAATATTACAAAAATCTTATTAACGTTAGTTGTATTTTTAAAAGAATCCCCCCCCTCCCCCCAAACAGACGCACATTCTTTTTTTTTTTTTTTTTTTTTTTTTTTTTTTTGAGGATGTAATTGTTCTATTTATACAAATATTTATTTATTTGCTTATTTTTTAATTCAATAATCCCAACTCATAAAGTATTATTAACTATTGGTACCTACTTTCTTTTCTTTCTTTTTTTCTTACTGTACATAGAGAAGATCAGTGCATCCTCTCTAACTTTTATTTATTCAGAAAACAGCTACACTGGAATTACAATGGAATTAATTATTGGAATTAAAAATGGAATTACAATTTGTAGAAAAATCAAGATAAAATTATGATTTTTGGTACAAAAAGCATACTGCGCACAATAAATATATATATAATGAATATTATTTACAATGTACGGCGAAAAAAAAAGAAAGAAAAAGAAAGAAAGAAAGAAAAATTAAATAAAAAAAAATGCCTTAAAGCTTTAAGTAAAAATTCACTTTCATGTGACATCGCATTTTCATTAATAAAAAACGCAGGATAAAGATTCAATATTAATGAAATTTTATTAAGAATGTTAATTTTTGCTAAGCTTCTTCTTCTTTTTTTTTTTTTCACATTTTTGTAAATGTATTTCTTAAAATTATCGTAAGAAACCACACGAAATAATCGATTTTAAAAATATCATTTGCTATATTATTAAACTATCTAAGATTTCTAAAATTTTTTCCTACCATATTATCAAAATTAAGTACTATTATATTCCAAAAATTTAAAAATAGTTTGTAATCGGGAATATAAAACTAACTAGATGTAATTTCTAGATCTCTAATATATCAGAAAGGGAGTGAAAAACTAATTATAAAATTCCACCTTTATATGAATGTCAAGTTAAGTAAAAATATATATATAATATTAAATTTACCCTTTCAAAAAATGTTATGCACAGACCCAAATGAATGTAATAATGTTATTTAGGTCCTGCATATATAACCAAAAATGTAATAATACATTTTCGGACATTTCTTCTTAAATCATGCTTTTTTTTCATTTATAAAATACAAAAAATGAATAATTCTAATCTGTAAGAATTTTTCAGTAATTAAAGCTTTTCTCAAATCTACTTTGAATTTTTTTTTAAAAGTCTCAAATTTACTTTTATTCATTAATAAAGGAATTTTCATATGTAGTGTTATTTTCATACAAAAAACCGAATAGCGTTTTTAATTTCCTATAAAAACAATGAAACTTTCAGCAGCGGATGTCGAAATTAAAATTTTGAATCAATTTTCGCGACAGAACGAGAAAATAAGTCAACCAAAAAGTCGAGGAAGAGGGGGGGGGGCACAGTCTATTATAACTAAAGCTGTAATCAGTTTATTTTAAAAAAAAAATTAATATGTTAGATTTAAACAAAAACATTATGATTTGACATTCAATTTTTATTTCTTTTAAAGGACAAAGTATAAGTCCACCCTAACGTTATTTTAATGGTGGTGAAGGGATCTCAAGATTGGGTTGTTATAACAAAGTTCTAAGTTTGTCTAACAGAGTAAACAAGCGATTTCGTAAAATTGAGATAATTGTTTAAAATGTCACGTGAAAGGAAATATGTAAAGACCAGTTACATTATGAGAATAATTTTTAAAACCTTACTTTTGAAAAAGAATTTTTGTATTTTAAATGTGTTTTTCCTTTTGTAAGAAATCCATCTATGGCTAGGAAAATGGAAAGCTTAAAAAATTTCTTTTTATTTGTAAGTTATAAAAAAAATATCATCACTTATGGTATACTTAATGAATTAAACCTAATATAGGATCAGAATGAATACGTAAAGTATAAAGTTACTTAAGAAACAACGGTAAATAAATGATAAGGTGAGATAATTTAATTTGTTGCCAATAGGCAACATTATGCACTAAAGGGTTAAGATATATTACGGCAATGAAAACTAGTTTTTTAATCTATAACTTAACATATTTTATAACTTTTTCCATATGATTTTACTTAATTTTCTACTTCTCTATTAGCCGGTTTATAAACCATAAATAACTACAACGCATTGAAAAAGCATTTTTATCTACAGTAAAACCTCGATCCGTCGTTTTTCAAGGGCTACGGGAGAAAAAGGGATGAATGCGGGAAAACGATGAATACGGATTAACTTCAAAACACAGAAAAAGACAATGTTTATGCATGCAGGCAGTGTATACAGTATACTAATAAATTCTAATTTGTTGTTTACTTAACTGTGAAAGAAATAAATGGAAGTTATAGAAAAGTTATATTTATTTAAAAAAGTCAAAAAAATTGTTTGGTTTTTGTTTTGTTAGTTCGTTTTGTTTAGTTTGGTTAGTTTTTTTTTTTTTTTTTTTTAAATCAAAAAATAAACTTTTAAGATATACAATTTTTTTTTGGTTATTTTCTGTAATTTAATATAATTATATAAAAGTTCATATAGTTTCAAATGCCGTAATTGCAGACTTGGCACTGGTGGCACATTTCTGCTATATTATTACACCATATGTCGCAAAATCTTGATCAATGGAAACATGATCACATCCTCTGCTGTGTACAACCGCCCTTTAGTTACATTATTATCACCAGCATCAACACAAACAGTACAAATAAGTTATTTTAAGATAAAAGGAGTAATTCCAGTTTGTATGTCATATGGATTCGCCTGGTTTTCAATTTTATTTCGATAAAGAAAAACATTTTACAAAGATGAATGCGGGAAAACGGCTTTTTGAAGAACGAGGGTTGCGGGTTTCGTTAACATTATTTAAGTATAATTTGTGCAAGGACCGTAGAAATGAAACGATCAATGCGGGAAAACGATGGATGCGGGAACGATAGATCTTGGTTTCACTGTATATCTAATTATGTGATTAAAAGATTTTCCGATTTACCAAATTCATGTTTAATGAGACACTTAAAATTTTGATCTGAATCTCAAGTCCGATTCAAACTCAAAATCTACCATATTCATAGATTACATAAACACAAGATTTCTTTGCCAAAAAAAAAATTTTGAAAATCGCCAATAAGGGTTACCAAGTTAGTTAGTTACCATAGAAGGGGTCTAGGTCTCAAGAGACGTATTTAGACCAGTTCAAAAAAGGGATTAGGGTACATAACAATGTTTGTCAATAAACAATGGTTCGCCGGAGTGACCATCTCCCTACCCTCCTTTATAATTAACAAAAGAAAATACCACAACAAATGAGCGAAGCTTCTTACTACTATGAACCTGTATAAAAATTGAAACAAATCGGTTAAATTTGTATGTAAAACCATTCACATAAAACAAATCGGTTAAATCTGTATGAAAAAACATTTATATAAATTATGAGAGGCAGTTTCCCCTATCCTCCCTTTATACTTATCCAGTGAATTCCAAAAACAAATCAGGTACTCGTACGAACGGCCATTTCAGAATAAACCTTTATACAAAATTTGAAGCAAATAGATACATTTTGCGTGAAAAACCTAAATTTAGACGGGGGGATTACCCCCCCCCCATTTCCACTCTTTAAGATTATCCAATGAACACCCAATACTAATCACGGAGGCACCTCATTAGAATGATCCCACATCTAAGATTTGAACGAAATCTACTAATTCTACATGAAAAACTTATTTATATAAATTAAGGGGAGGGGCAATAGCCCCGTTCCCCTTCTTTTATTTATCGAATGAACTCTCAAAACTAATCAGGGAAGCATCTTACCATAATAAACCTATATCCAAAATTTCATGTAAATCGGATATTTTTATCATGAGTTATCGCGTTACGTACGTACGTACGTACGAATGTACACACATACATAAATACATACAGAACGAGCGGCCAAATAAGCTCCCAGGCTTTGATAGCCTGCGAGCTAAATACGAGACCACCCTTATATACACAGTAACATACAAGGCAAAATATAAAATGTGTATACAGTAACATACAAAATTATCAAGGGAGGACAGATAAAAGTGTAAGAAAATTATAACAGGAAGAAAAAAATACAAGGGTGATAGAATTGCATGTTATCTGTCTTAGTAGTTTAGATTCTCCGAAATATTCTGGTAGCGAAGTCAGCTCCGTACACATTTTCGGCCCATTTCAGACTACAGTGCTAAAAACAGTAAAACATACGAGACCACCCTCATTTACACAGTAACATACAAGGCAAAATATAAAATGCGTATACAGTAACATATAAAATTATCAAGGGAGGACAGATAAAAGTGAAAGAAAATTATAACGGGAAGAAAAAAATACAAGGATGATAGCATGTTACCTGTCTTAGTGGTTTAGATTCCCCGAAATAGTCTGGTAGCGAAGTCAGCTTCGTACACATTTTCGGCCCATTTCAGACAACAGTGGTAAAAAGACAGTAAAATGAGACCAACCTCATAAACACAATAACATACAAGGCGAAATATAAAATGTGTACACAGTAACATATAAAATTTGCCGAGAGACATTACATGTTTCACCATACGTTCAATCTGGTACTGAAGAATATTAAAAAATTTCATTGTTAGACATTGTTAACCTCATTGTTGTCCGTTTTTGAATTGTATTCGATTGTTATTTTACATTGTTGCATTTATAATAATTAATTTTAATAACAATTATCAATTCTTTCAATAGTTTGATTTTCATTTTTATTTACTTAAAAGGGTATTACGTCATAGATATGCTAAAAGCAAGTTAGTAATTATTTGATTGATGCGGCGAGTTTTGTACATATTATAATGGGAATAGGACACGAGAAGTCCTAGAAAGAGAGATAAAAAGAGAAGCTAACCCTCATATATGCAGGGGCGCAGCCAGAATTCGGTTCTAAGGGGGGGGGGGGCGACATAATATGGTGTGTGGTCACCTTTGACAGATAGACAGCATGCACAACGAGTATGCAGGCTGTTTAATAAGAGAGTTAACTATTGCTTGTGGAAGACTCTCCCACTCTTCCCCCAGAGCAGTTTTTAACTCCGGAATGGTTTTGAGTGGGGGTTGGCGTCTCGCAATAGCCCTCCAAGAGCATCCCAAACATGTTCGATGGGGTCCTAGGGGAATTAGTTTCTGATAAAGGTGTATACCGGTTATTTGAATCACCGGTTAATAGAATCGGTACTTATTAGAATATTCACTGTATAATACTTAAATTCAAAGAGCATCTGTGTGGCAGAAAATCATCATTCCTTCAGCATAATACGACTCAGAAAATTGATTTCGTTCAAATAACCATTTTTTATTTAACTAATACATGTAATATAAACTTTCACAGTTTTACGTAGAATTTTTGCCATTGAATTGAATCCCTTTATTCAATAAAGTGGCGAAATCTGAAGTACAACAAAATATTTAAATATTAAGTTTGGTTTTGATTCCTATTATAGCGATTATAGCGATTTTTCTTAGCTCTGGGAGGGGTTTTAACCCCAAAACCAGACCCTTGGCTGCGCCACTGCATATATGGAGTAGAATACAAGATAGAATATCAAATGTGTAAAAAGTAGCATACAAAGTTATACAGGGCTAGTAGATAAATGTGGGGAAAAAAAGCAAAATTGCAGAAAAAATACACTGACGGACAAATTTATGAGATGGAAGGCATTTTCCCAAATATCTCGAGAAATACTGGATAAATAAATGAAAATTGGTATGAATCTAACTTATAGTATGACAATAATATGAGCAAAGCAAAAATTAAAGTGCCATTCATTGGCAAGAGTTATTGCCAACAGTCCAATATGAACTGAAATTCATGATGAAAGATGGAAATGAAAGTGAGGCTTGTATGGTGTGTGGTCGCCTCTGACAAATAGACAGCATGTACAACGAGTATGCAGGCTGTTAATAAGAGAGTTAAATATTGCTTGTGGAAGACTCTCCCACTCTTCCACCAGAGCAGTTTTTAACTCCGGAATGGTTCTGGGTGGGAGTTGGCGTCTCGCAATAGCCCTCCAAGAGCATCCCAAGCATGTTCGATGGGGTTAAGGTCAGGAGATTTGGCTGGCCAATCCATTCGATGAATATCCTCGCTTTCCAGATACTCCTCAATCAGGCGAGCCGTATGTGGTCGGGCATTGTCGTCCAAAAAAATGAATTCAGGGCTAACAGCACCCCTGAAAAGACGCACGTAGGATTGTAGGATCTCCTGCCTGTACCTCTGGGCATTCACGGAACCAGTGTCAAATACATGGAGCGGTATGCAGGTATCTTGCATGATCCCTGCCCGAACCATCAGTCCTCCACCAGCATAATGGTCCCTTTCCATGATGTTACTGGGATGGTATCGGGTTCCAGGTTCCCCCCATATGAATATTCGCCAAGAATCAGGTTGAAGACTGAATCTGGACTCATCTGTCAACAGAACATTGGAGCAGTGTCCAGTGTTGGTGCTGTCTCCACCATTGTGCATGCTCTCTTTTGCGGAAGGGCGTGAGTGGGATACAAATGGCGGGCATCCTGGCATACAACCCTTTTTCACCGAGCCTCCTGGCAACTGTCTTCCTTGAAACTAATGTTCCTGTGGCAGCAGCAAGGTCCCTAGACAGCTGTGTCGCTGTAGACGTCCGATGAGGAGTATCTGGAAAGCGATGATATTCATCAAATGGATTGGCCAGCCAAATCTTTTGACAACTCCATTGGACAAGCTTGGGATGCTCTTGGGAGGACTATTGCGAGACGCCAAACCCACCCAGAACCATTAAGGATTTAAAAACTGCTCTGGTGGAAGAGTGGGAGAGTCTTCCACAAGCAATCCTTAACTCTCTTATTAATAGCATGCATACTCGTTATGCATGCTGTCTATCTGTCAGAGGCGACCACCCATCATACAAGCCTCACTTTCATTGCCATCTTTCATCATGAATTTCAGCCCGCATTGGACTGTTGGCAACAACTCTTGCCAATGAATGGCAGTTTAATTTTTGCTTTGCACATATTATTGTCATACTATAAGTTATATGCATACCAATTTTCATTTATTTTTATCCAGTATTTCTCGAAATATTTGGGAAAATGCCTTCCATCTCTTAATTTTGTCCACCAGTGTACAAGTGCGATAGAATTTTATGATACTTTTCTTAGTGGTTTAGATTCTCCGAAATATTGTGATAGCAAAGTCAGCTCCGTACACATTTTCGGCCCATTTCAGACAACAGTGCTAAAAAGAGAAAAAAACGGGACAACCCTCATATACACAGTAACATGCAAGGCAATACATAAAATGTGTATACAGTAACATACAAAATTATCAAGGGAGGACAGATAAATGTGAATAAGGATAATAACAGGACGAAAAAATATATACAAGGGTGCTAGAATTGCATGTTACATGTCTTAAAGATTTAGATTCCCTGAAGGTTAGCTCCGTACACATATTCGGCCTATTTCAGACAACACAGCTAAAAAGAGAGAAAAACGAGACCACCCTCATATACACAGTAACATACAAGGCAATACATAAAATGTGTATACAGTAACATACAAAATTATCAAAAGAGGACAGATAAAAGTGAAAAAAAAATTATAACAGGACGAAAAAAATTAAAGGGTGATAGAATTACACGTTACCTGTCTTAGTGGTTTAGATTCTCCGAAATATTCTGGTAGCGAAGTCACCTCCGTACACATTTTCGGCCCATTTCAGACAACAGTGCTAAAAAGAGTAAAAAATACGAGACCACCCTCATATACACAGTAACATATAAGGCAAAATATAAAATGTGTATACAGTAACATACAATATTAGCTGAGAAACATTAAGATGTTTCAATCTTTTCTCTTTACGCTCACTCTGGTACTGAAGGATATAAAAAAAAATTTCATTTTTAGACATTGTTCATCTCATTGTTGTCCGTTGTTGAATTGTATTCCATTGTTATCTTACATTGTTGTATTTATAAGAAATAATTAACTTTCAAAACAATTATCAATTCTTACCATAGTTCTATTTTCATTTTCATATATTTTAAAGGGTATTACGTCATCGATGATGTCTATTAAATCTATGTTAGTAAGTATTCAATAGAAGTGGCCAGTGTTGGAGAAATCACTGTTTGAATACGAGAGAGTTTTTACCATTTTCAAAAAGTGGCGCCTATCAAGATATCTGAATTTTAAAAAAGTCACCCACTGGCCACTATGCTTTGTACCATAACTCGAAACTGTGGGATTTAAGACCCTCCATTATTCCAATGTTATTCCAAGTCATCTCTGTTCCTCCTACACCTCCTGCAATCTTGTTGGTCCGGTAGCGAAATACCCTGTATATACATGACTCAACTATACATAGTCTAACACTTGTCACGCGAAGAAACTCGAACCGCTAAATTTAATGCATGGATTAATCTTTACAGCTAAAATGTTATATTTCTTAAATAATATATATAAATATACACTTATATAGTGCTTTGAATTAATGTATAAATTAAACAATTCCAATGCAACAGGCGCAATCCAGCTCACTTATGCGTAAAGTTAATATAATTTTTGGTACTTCTAGGTTATCCCGTCGACCAATTTCGCCAAATTATAAAAATCGCCAAAGTAATAGCCAAATTATAAATGTTGACATAATTTTTATTTTAAATAATGAAAAAACAAATAATTAGTAGAATATTAATAAAAATATTAATAAAAAGTCGAAATAAAAATCACTTAATGACACTTTAAACACGTGAATCGCATTTAATGTCATTGAATGTGACATTCACGATCATCCATTATTGGCATTTAATCTTATAGTTTGGCGATAATTTTTTGGTCGACGGGATAACCTAGAAGTACCTAATTTTTTTTTCTGAAAATATGAAAATTATGTAAAGAGGGTGCAATAACATTATAAACAATGAACTCAACTTTATGAACAAGACCAACAACACTCTTTGGAAGGTGGGGGTGGGGAGGGAGAGAAACAGATATCAAAATTTTTAAAAATGTAACTTCAGCGGTTTCGTAAGGCAGGGCAAGTCTGCATGCTCCATTAGTGTAAAATATTTGTTTTTTTAAAACAATATTCTCTAACGTCAAACAATATTACAAACAAATTAACAATTAAAGTTAACGACTGTTAACTGTTTAACAATTAAACAGTTTCTATTTACTTTAATTGTTAATTAGGTTGTAATATTGTTTGACGTTAGATAATATTGATTTTATTTTGAATTCTGTTTTACACTAATGGAGCATGCAGGTTTGCCCTGCCTTACGAAACCTCTAATGTTACACTTTTAAAAATTTTGATACCTATTTCTCCCCCCTCCCCCCCACCTTCCGAGGAGTGTTGTTGGTCTTGTTCCGAAAATTGAGTTCATTTTTTTTTTAATCTTATTGCATCCTCTTTACATAATTTTCATCTTTTCAGACAAAATTATATGTATATAAATATTTGCCCATACGTTCCTGACGCATTTTTATACTTATTATCACGAAACTCATATTCATTGAAAATAACTCATCGACTTGTCTAAAATTTTATATCGGACCAGAAGAACCGCTTAATTTTTTCTTTCTTTTTTTATCGACTCAGCCCGTTTAATTTTTTCGCCCGTGCACACTTCTATTCGTTACAAACGGTGGTACTTACGTATTAACGCCACCGCAGCAGAAGTTGCGCTAATGCGCCAATAAAGAGTAATCTTGTTATTCGTACGCGCGCACGCAGTTATTTTTTGGATTCCTTATTGCCTTGTTTGCTGATTTTTGATGCCATTTTTTAGTGCTACGAAAATGAGTATCCGGGATGCATTTTCAGAAAGAATCACGTTTTGAGCATGGCGAGTTGGCGAGTTGGCGAAAGCGAGAACGTTCAGCTAGCTGCATCGCCAAATACAAAATAAACTAAGTTCAAATGTGTCATGAAACATATGATTAATAGAATTATATTTATTACAAGAGAATCATTATTACTGTTTTTAATTAACTTCTCAATTTCTTCGAACATAGCGAGTTATTGAATGAATTGAGAGAAAAAAAAAACTATGTTTAGATGATCTGTGAAATTTAAAGCTTTTTAATCTGAAAGAGCTCTTTGTTTTAAACTATGTTTTAATCGTAAACAACGGTGAATAACATTTCTTCATATTATAGGCTTTGCTTGATAACATTTACGGAAAAACAAATGAACAATAAGCGCGATCTCTTTGCAGAAGGAAGGGTTACTATTCGCAAGGTGTTTGACGTCACAAACAAGAAAGGGTGCGTAGCATTGACTTCATCTCCGCGCCAATCGTTGTTCTGGCGATAAGGTGCTCAAAACGTGATTCTTTCTGAAAAGATGCAGTTTTTGTTTTATCTGAAGCGGTGATACGGGAGTTCATTCAAAAAAATTTGAGAAAATGTGGGGCAGTGCTAAATAGAGGAACAAGAGATAAAGGAGGACAGCGAGGCATCATTTGCAATTTTATTTATCAGAATTCATTTGGCGGCAGCATCAGGTGAAAGAAAATAGAGACTGTTTTTGAATCTATGTTAAACTCTATATCGGCTCATTATCCACCGGAATCCGATTGACTGCTTTGTTTAAAAATAAAGTGGTTTGAATTTTGAAAGTGTTATGATTTTAAATAAAGTGTGTTATTTTATTATTTGTCGCAAAAATTTTAGATGTAGATTAGCAGTACATAAAAACCACCAAATCTGTAGCTGCGGTGGCGTTAATACGTAACTAACCAAACGGTTTACTCATAAACTTTCCTGTATACTGATCATCATTCACTTACAAAGGCACACAAAATAATTTAATTACAATACTGCCTGTGAACGACAATTAGCGGAAGTACGTTTTAAGTTTTGGTACGCATTTATAAACTAATTACTTACCCATCATACGTAGTATAAGATAATCCTTGCAATCGTTTTGAAAATCGGAAAAAAAAAATTTGACGGATTTACACGTTTCAGATACTGGAGATTCCGAAAAACATATTTTTAGAAGAAGAAAAAATTGCCGTCCATCTCTCTGTGTGCGTGTCTGTTTGTCTGTCTGTAAACACTCTATCTCCTGAACAAATTAAGATAGAGACTTGAAATTTGGTAAGTATGTAAGAATGGGAAGAAGTCTATTTAATATCAGTAACCTTGATTATCCGGAATTATTTTTTTGGACTCTCGAAATATTCATTTTGATGAAGGGTATATAAAAATTTTCAATTATTATTATTTTAAGGAGCGACTATAAAAGACAATGAAAAAACATAAATTTTGCTTAAAGAATGAAATCTATCGGATAATTAGTTGTTGAGATATTTGTAATCATGTTTTTCTCATTGTTCGATTTTTCATTCAAATTTCAATTCAAAGACATATTTTAATTGGAAGTGATACGCTTAATCCGACTCAATAAATTGTTAATTAATATAATTATCATTTTTGGAGTTATAAGGATTCTTCTTTTACATAATTAGGTATTACTTGATTTTATTTTCATATTTTATAGTATGTATATAAATGATGGATAAGTATTACGGTGGCCCCCAACGAATTGTTTTTGTCCATCTTTAACCCTTTTGGATCTGGTGTGCTATTAATAGTACATGTCTCTAAATGGAATATTATTTTGTTTTAAGAAAAACTTTTGCTACTATTTACATGCAGTAATATTAATATATATCTATGCATTTGCTATATGAATTCATGTATGTTTAGGCATTTAGTAATAATAATAATTATTATTATTTGCTTAATTCTCTTTACTCCGTTTGCGATTCTTTTATAAACATATATTCCACTCTTTAAATTTAAAATAAAAGGGTATACTTCTAAGTTATCCGGTCGACCAATTTCACCAAATTATACAAATCGCCAAACTAATAGCCAAATTACACACATTGACATAATTTTTATTTTAAATAACGAAAAAACAAATAATTAGTAGAATATTAATAAAAATATTAATAAAAAGTCGAAATAAAAATCACTTAATGACATTTTAAACACGTGAATCGTATTTACTGGCATTGAATGTGACATTCACGATCATCCATTATTGGCATTTAATCTTATAGTTTGGCGATAATATTTTGGTCGACGGGATAACCTAGAAGTACCAATAAAAGTTACTTTTCCTGAAAAAAAATAATACGTAATAAAGCACAAAAAGTATTAGAAAGTTGTAATACACGTTAAATTTTATTGCAATACAATATTTTCTAAATATCTCCAAAAATTCTTCCTGATCCTATTTTTGGATTAATATTAATTGAATAGTACTCAAAACAACAACATTCATTATCTTCAGACAGTGAAACATTCGTTAAACACTAATTAATCTATTTGGATATAGCTAGTGCTAATGTTATCAGCGTAAAAGTAATTTTTTCTACGAACTGAAAAAAAAAAAAATTCGGACCCGAAACAATTAATAGGATGTATGTAAATTCTGTAGATCCTTATACAAATAGTGTTGAATTCAGTGAGTTTCCTGGGGTGGATATCCTGGAGAAAACCGTCTGAATTTAACTCTATATACAGGACAGCACAAAAGATATCGAGTCCATTTCTGTTTATTGTCAGAAATTGCTGAAGGGAAGTTTACCCCTATACTATTAATTTCCGAACTGATCAAATTTTAGTAGCACACTTACTAGCACTGTGCTATCTACTAGCACTGTAGATAGCACACTATGTAGTTGGACAAACTAATAGATCATATACAGGGCTGCACAAAAGAATTGATCTTAATTTATACTTGAAGCTTGAAGTATGATTTTTACTTTCTTCTATCTTCAGTAGAAGAAAGTATTGTAATCGAATTTTTTTCAACTTCCAGTTTCCGACTGATTTACACGTTTTAGAGGTCAGAGAATCCAAAAAAACATATTTTTACAAAATGTCTGTCTGTGTACACACACATTCCGTATGTCGACAATCTACCATCAAGAAGTGCATGAAAATATGCATAATTGAACCAGATTTTTTGTGCAAGTGTTTGGCTATGGCTAGTTGATCCTCCCTGAATTTGAAAAAAAAAATCGCCGGAAGGAGGGCGCTGCAGTAGCGATTCTTGTACCATTTACAATATTGTACCACCGAAAAATGTATGAAGTTATGCATAGAATTGAACCAAATTTTTTCCATACGTGTTTGGCTATGGCTAATTGGTCCTATATGAATTTGAAAATAATCCACTTGAGGGGGGACTACAGTAGCGATTTTTGTACCATTTTTAATATTTTACCACCTTAAAAGTGTATGAGGTTATGCATAATTGAACCAAATTTTTTGTGTAAGAGTTTGGCTACTGTCAGCAGACCCTCTCTGAATTTGAAAAAAATACGCTGGAAGTTAGCGCTATAAGCGCGTTGTTTATGCCATTTTCATTATTTTACCATCAAAAAGTGTCTGAATTTATGCATAGAAACTGAACTAAATGTTTTGTGTATGATTATTTTTGGGCATGACAAGCAGGTCCTCCCTGAATTTGAAAAAAAATCTTCCGGGAGGGAGCTCTGTAAAAGCGATTACCGTGCTATTTTCTTTATTGCACCATCGAAAAGTATATTAAGTTATGTACAGAATTGAACCAAATTTTCTGTGTACATTTTTGGGTATGACCAGTAGATCTTTCTTGAATTTGGAAATATTCCGTGGGAAAGGGGCGTCATGATAGCGTAGCGCTTTTTGTACCATTTATTCGATTCTTCGTTATTTTATTGTTCATCGACTCGTGCAGAGACGGGAACTCGCAGCCGGCTATTTGCAAACAGCTGATGATAACAGAATAAGGGAAAACTATTGATGTTAATAAATATCATGATGCACGTTCACTCGTTTTTACTTCGATTAATTGACTGACACAGAAATTAATGAAAATCAAAGTTGGTATAGTATTGAATTAATAACATTAAAGTATTAACATGTGTAATTAATTTTTGAAATATTAAATGTACGTATGAGGTAGGGGCTCTGCACAGGGCCGTAGCCAGAAATGAACGATAGGAGGGGCTCAAGAGGAAATAGGGGGGGGGGGGTCATAATTTTTTTTCTCAATTTCTCTCTGACGCAGAAAGATAAGTTAGTGCATATTCACATTGTAGGTACTATGTTTCTTATTAAACTGTTGAAATAACTTCTAATATGCTAAGAAAAGTACAGGATGATGAAAATTTTGATTGTATCTCTGGTGCAAAATTAAACATCATATTAACTTCATATGTACAAATAGAATGAGGGAATGTTGAAACACTTATTTTAGATACAATTTAGTAACTCTGCAAAACTGTGAAAGGGTCTCAAAACTAAATTAGATTTTTGAACAGAATTTCATTTGAATTTTCGGAACAGAAATTAATTTAGTGACCTTGAAATCTTTACCAGGAGGGGCTCAAAATATTTTAGGGGGGGGCTGAGCCGTCCATAGCGCCCCCTTAGCTACGGGCCCGGCTCTGCATATATAACGCTATCATTTTAGTGGGGAGGGGGATCTGGCACATGATATCGTAAGATATATCTAGGGAAAGGAGGAATTTGTCTTTTGTTATCGATATCAGTTGTGATCCGATTAAACATTTTCTCTTTTTTATTTGTAGCATGGTTTTTGGTTCCAATTAGTATGTTTTTGTAGTCTGTTTTACATTTTATGAAAATACAAAGTTTTATACGACATATTGTGGTTTTAGTATAAAGTATGAAACACCCCAAAGTTTGACAATCCTATTCTTCTTCATATGTGTATACATATATAATCATGATTTGAGAAACTCTATGTGAAGTATATTTGAAATGAAACTTGTGTTTACTAATAAACTAGTCGTTGGGGGCCACCGTAATACTTACCCATCATATATATGCCTATATAATATATAAAAATAATACATTTGAAAACTATTTATAAAATGGATTGCAATTCCAAAACAAATTTTAAACGTGTATGCTGATGAATCTCATTCGATAAATTATACAACACGCCTAACTACTCAAGTAGTACTGAATTGCGAAAAAGAAACATCCTTATAACTCCAAAAATAATAGTCTTATTAACTAACAGTTTATTGCGTCGGATTAAGCGTGTCCTTTCCAAATAAAATATATCTTTGAATTGAAATTTGAATGAAATACAGGGTCCTGAAAAATCGAAGAATGTGGAAAACAGGATTACAGATATCTCGGCAATTAATAATTCGATCGACTTCGTTCTTTATGCAAAATTTGTGTTATTTTATTGCCTTTTACGATCACTCCTTAAAAGAAAAATATTCGAAAATTTTTATGTACCTTTCATCAGAACGAATTTTTCGAGAGTCCGAAAAAAATAGTTCCGGATAATCGAAGTTACTGATATTAAATAGGCTTCGTCTCATTCTTACATACTAAGTACATACAAAATTTCAAGTCTCTATCTCAATTCGTTCGGGAGATAGAGCGTTTACAGACAGACAGACTGACAGACAGACAGACAGACGGACGGACGGCAAATTTTTTTTTCTAAAAATATGTTTTTCGAAATCTCCAGTGTCTAAAACGTGTAAATCCGTCAAAAAAAAAATTTCGATTTTCAAAACGATTGCAAGACTTACCCTATACTACGTATGATGGGTAAGTAATAAAACTAAAGCAGAAAGAGTAAGAGGAAGAATGTTATCCCCCTTTTTTTTTTTTTTTTTTTTTTTTTTGATAAAAATTTCTATGTGATCCCTACCCCTCCTCTGTTCGGGGCAAGTGCAACTAGAATTTATTACTGTTGAATGCATTGTATAACAAAAAGCTATTATAAAATGCATTTAAATAGTACCTTAATTATTTCTTTTAGGTGTCATTTGATATAAAGTGATATTTTATTGATTTATCTTCATTTGAATCAATAAAGCATGCGAAAGATAATTGTAACCAGTTATGTACTATATCACTCCCAAACAAAAGAAATAAATTTCAAAAATTAAAAAAAAAATTACACTTTGATAACGATATCATTAGCGGAGGGGGGAGGGGAGTGGTCAATGGATGTTAACGTGTTATATCAAAAGGGGGGGGGGGGGGGTTCAAAATTACGAAAAAGTTGATAACATTATATTTGCACAGCCCCTTAGAAGAGAATTTCGGAACTAGTTGTTCATAAGAGCAAAAATTCATAAATACTATTATTAGTGACCATAAAACTTCACATTAGGTTTATAACAAAATTTCGTTGCGGAAGTAGTGGCGCGCTGTTATAATAAAAGAATTAAATCACCGATTTGTTTACCTTTCCCTCGAATACCTTAACGTCTAGTCACACCTTCGAAAAGAAAGGGACAAACAAAAAAAAGAATTGACCCACAATCCGCGTTACCCACAGTCCCAAATTATGCTGATTTCAGGGTAATCTGAACTTTCAATCTTAAGGTAAGATCATTGAACTTCGTGTATAACTGTTTCGTAATAAGGGAGCAAAGCAGGTTCTGAACATCTGCTTTGGAAGAAGAGAAAAAAAAAAAAGCCATTACGTTGTTTTTAAAGCTAGAATTTCCCTTACATCGATTTCGCTAATCACTAGACGTTAGTCGCTGGGAAGCCTGGCACGCAAGCAACCAATCACAGTAGAATCAGCGCAGCGGGGTATTTTATTATTAGAAATTTTAGGGATTAGAAATTTCTCCAACGGTCCGAAAAAGCAAAAAACCAGCTCGAGCTTTCCGTAGTCTGAGCTAGAGATCTGCACGGACCGGGCCGGTTTCCACAAACGGCAATGGGGCCGGGCGCGGGCCTTACTTTTTTCCTGGAGTATCGGGCCGGGTCGGGACTAACTTTTTTTTCCCGTACGAAGCCGGGACTGATTTCATTCTTCCTAATCTTCACAGACAAAAATAATCAGTTCCGGTTGAATCATACTGTATGAAAATCATTTCCTCGACGTGGCCAAGTCTGTTCCAAAACCAATAAAATTTGGCTTGGTCGAAAAATTTTTGCAAAAAAGGGATATACTTTTAAGTCGTCATTATTCTACAATTAAACATTAGAATTTATTCTTTTTAAAGAATCATAGATTTCTAGGCTTATTAAAATAGAGTTCAACAGATTGGAAAAAACCTGTCTATGACGGAATTTTCTTTTAAACTGAAAATTGGAAATTTCTTTTAAACTGTTCATCCGTACAAAATGAATACAATAATACGGGAGAAAAAAATATATTAAACATTTACACCTGCTAAAAAGGGAACGTATTTTTTTCTTCCCAATCGGATTTCGTCTTAGAAGTTTTTACTTTTACCACATAACATTTTTTAAATTTTTATGTCTCCATTACATGGAATATGGATTAATAATACTAATGATAACTGAAACATTTACATACAACAAACAAAGATTCATTAAAAGAAGAAATATTGCAGCTTACGGCACTTCTGCATAAATGGAGATTATAAACATGGAAAAAAAATAAGACTAAGATGAGTTTATTTGGTCAGAACTCTTCCGTAAAAGTAAAGATGAATGTTCTGTAGAAATTCACTCGGGCAGGGATGGGCTCGGGCCGAAATTTTAACTTTTTCCGGGCCGGACCGATCTTGGGTCTTGTTTTTACCTATTATATCCTGCCGGGTCGGGCTGTATTTATCGGCCCGTTTACCAGCCGGGGGATGCTCATTAATTTGACAGGACACTCATAAGAGTTCCTTTACAGGGCGGTCTATAGAGGGGGGGGTAAAATTGTTTGTGGTGTATTTTAATGCTGTTACACTATTTCAAACAGATTTAAATTTATATATGTGTGTATATATAGATCACTGAGGTGCACTGTAAGATGGTAATTACAGAATAGGGTGTGCAGGGACACACTAAAGAATTCAATTACAGTCCTGTCTGTGAACAATAATTGCCGGAAGTGCGTTTGCATTTGCGGTACGAAGTTTTAAATATAACTCGTTTATTGCAGATTGCTTTTTGCGCAAAAACTCCATACAGAGTAAATCTAAACTATTGAGCAAAACTTTAAGGGGTGATAGTGCACATCAAGACAAACAATATTAAATCGGAAACTAAGGGTCCCAAACGTCTTCCGAAGGAGATGGGCGCCATTAAAGTTTAAGGTCCAAAATTTCAAATGATAAATAGCCGCATGTCACTAAGACAAGTAACGGATATTCTGCAAAATGAAGGCAAATCCTCTCTCTCCCACATGCCTCTCTTCTTGCTCTCAGCTTCCTCCTCCCCTCTCTTCCTTTTTACTATTGTAATTGAAAAATTTTCCGACTTCCAGTTTTCGACAGATTTAGACGTTTTACGGGTCAGAGATTCCAAAAAACATGTTTTTACAAAATCTCTGTCTGTCCGTGTGTCCGTATGTCGCCATTCTAACATTAAAAGTGTGTGAAGATATGCATCGAATTGAACCAAATTTTTTGTGAACGTTTTTGTCTATGGCAAGCAGATCCTCCTTCAATTTTGAAATATTCCGCTGAAAGGTGACGCTGCAATAGCGATTTTTGTGCCATTTTCAATACTGAACCGACCAAAAGTGTATGATGTTATGCATAGAATTGAACCAAATTTTTTGTGTAATAAGTTTTTTGTTATATGTCTAGTTGGTCCTCCCTGAATTTGAAAAAAAAAAAAAAAAAAAAATCTGCTTATCGTTTTATTGTTCATCGGCTCGTACAAAGACGGAAACTTGTTTTTACTCCGATTAATTGACTGAAGCATAAATTTAAGATGAAAATCATAGATGGTATAGTATTGAATTAATAGTATTAACGCATTAACATGTATAACTAAATTTTGAAATATTAAAATGTACGTATGAGATAGAAGAAAGTTTTGGGTTTGGCACATCCAGCTAGTTTTAAACATATTTTTTTTTCTATAAATATTTTTAAATCTGAAATCCGACCAAAAATTTAAGAAATATCTGACTTTTCTAAGAATTGATTATAATTCAATTGCAAACCTGTCAATCTCCGTCCCCCGTTCCTTTAGTCCTAAAAATATAATTTGAACCATAAGAATTATTTAATTAAAAGTTTCGTGGTGTTATTTAAAATTTAAAAAAAAAATGTTTCATTATATTTTTGGGAGAAAAAACAATTTCTTATGTTATACAATCAGAATTTTTATGTTAAAGAAGCACATAAAGAAACATTTATGATTTGAAGGAAATTTTTCGCTTATTTTATGTTCTTCGATTGTTGTTAGATTATGCTCAGAAAAAGTTATTAAACAGTTATGATCGAGGACAGTTAAAGGAAAAGATAAAGTAAATTCGAGTAGATAAATATTAGAAGAAGATAATATAAAATTGTGTTTTGAGAAGATAAAATTAAATTTTTAAAATGTAATTTTTGATAATTATTAAAACAAACTTATTGGATTCTCATTACATGTATCAGAATTGGTGTCCGGATGTTTTCTTTACTTTATTTCCTATAATGAATATTGGATGGTATAGGACAATAGGTTTTTCTCTTTATGTATCATTTTAAATATCTCATCAATCACACACTAAAAGAAAAATATTATTTCAAGAATCAAAAGTGAATTTTCTCCATATACTTTTTATGCTTTCTGTGTATTAATGACTTGTTTATGATATATCTAATAGTTTCCCAATTTATAGAACGTTATAGGAAAAAGTAGGGTACACAGTGAACCATTTCTTACAGTACTTTAATTTTTTTTTTTTTTTTTTTTTTTTTTTTTTTTTTTTTTTTTTAGGCTAATTGATTACAGCATTTTATTTTACTTTTAGCCTTCAAAACACATCGTTAGCTCAGAATGAAGCATTTTACCCAGAATGGGAACTTCTAAAAGTAAAATTTTTCATTATCGCACTTTTCTTTATTGTTATTAAAGATTAGATTATAAATTTAAAAAAAAAATTGTAAAGGTAAGGTACTTGTTTTTATTTAATATTAAAATTAATATGCTTGAAAGGAAGCTTGAAATAACAGTTTTTATGGTAATGAATTGAACTTTCATGGGGCATTGAACCAATATGGGGCACAGTGGACCACACATTGCTACATGCCAGTGGACCACCCATTGTGGTACACGATCTATTCTATTACTGTAATGCAGAATTTTAAAATATTTAATGATTGCTCCGTCTCTACAAAGAAATACTGTTTTAAAGGAATTATTTAACTATAAAATAAACGGAGAAAAATGTCCACTATTTTAATATAGTAAGAAATATTTTGGTTTTTATTTACTGCTTCCATAAAAGTAAAAGGGGGGGGTTTCCCGCTTTAATTAATAAAAGTCGGCTTTTACTTTTTTTTAAAAGATGGTTGCAGATATTTCATATTAAATTTAAATTAATTTATTTTTAATACACTTCTAAATATTTTCTACTAAAAAAAATGTAAACTTCTACTAAATTTTATCAAATAAATAAGTCTTTGTAACTGCATATCTGAAAAGAAATTATAAATATTCAGAAAAATACATTAAATTAGACTCTAAAAAAGCGGTTTGGAATTCTTTGTTACAGTAGCGCCAACTTATATGGGTCCATGGTGCATGAGACCACCCAATAATTTTGAATCCTGGCGTGCAGGATTCCCATTGTTCTATTTCGTTATTTATATCATTATTATTTTATTAATCATTTTTCTCCCTTGAACAAAATTTATTTTGCCAATGACTGCGTTCTGATCGAATTCTCCGACTGACACCCATAAATCCGAAATCACTGAAATGTAAATGTTTAAACTTCTAATGTTTCAGTTTGTTATCATGTTCATGATATGATGATATAACCACAAATATTAGTGTCTTTATAAGAAAAAACACTTGAGAATATAATTTTAAAAAATTACAACTATCTTAAAACATGATGGCTTGACTTAAAAGTATCATCTTTCAACAGCTGTCCACACTTCAAAGAAAAACAAACTCGTTATTCCACTTTACCAAAATATTTTTGAGCCAACTCAATATATTTCAAAAGTTGGCACTACTGCATACAAATCTAACGCATATACAGGATGTTTCAGCACAACACGGTGTTTACAAATTTTCAGGCGAGATAGAGTACACCTAGGCGATGGGAAATTACATAGCAATGCGTGGTGGGAAACACTTTCCTGGCGCGGTAGTGACGGCACAAAACATAAAGAAAAGGGGACACAAACATCGTGAAAACATTTTTTTTAATTCTTAGTGCAGCAAAATACTAATAAATAACAAATAAGAACAAAAAGATGAACAATGATCGTCATCAAACAAGTGTCCGAAATTAAGACCCCCCCGGGCCGTGATACAGGCCTCACATCTTCGGCGCATAGGAAATCTAATGTTCTCGAAAATACCGGAGCGTGTTTCGGACTTCTCCAGCAGCTGACAGGATGCGTGCAACAAATTTTTTGGGCACATTTTGGTGTACTAAGAATAATAAACAAGTTTCCTCGGTCTGATCGTGTCCTTCCTTTTTTGTGTTTTCTGTCGTCACTATCGCACCAGGAAAACGTTTCCGACTATACATTGCTGTGTTATTTCCCATCGTCTAAGTATACTCCATCTCTCCTGAAAACTTTGCAATCGCTGTGCTGAAGCACCCTGTTTACAGGTATGCACGAAAGAGAATATTTTCTCAACTATTGGTAGTAATGGCTAAATTGGTTTTTCAAATGTGCTATGTGTTTTCCAAATTATTTACTTACAAGGAAGGTCTCCATTGGGGGCATACTCAGAATTTTTTGAAAAAAATACGAATTAAACTACTCATGTAGGTAATAAAGGATCAGTGAAAATTAGCGGCGGAATTTCATTATTAGATATGTAAAAAAATAAAATAGTTTGGAATAATTGGCGTGAAAAGCTGAAAGCGACGCGGGATTTGGCGAGCAGTGCATTTCCTCGCCAAAAGCAGACGATTTTAACGAATCTGAAAATTGATTTTAATTGACTTCACTGTTAAAATTCTGCAGCATTTACTGCAACGTCACTCCACTACTTTTATAGAATATCTCTCTTCTGACCAATGAGAATGCTCCATAGCACGGTGAATTGACCGTGTCATACACTGTTAAAAATCGGCTGCATTTTGTTGCAACGCACTCCATCGCTTGTATATAATATCTCTATTCCAACCAATGAGAAAGCTCCATTTCGCGGCCAAGTAACCGTTTTCTATACAAGCAAGGGAGTGCGTTGCAACAAAATGCAGCAGATTTTTAACAGTGTATTTTTCAATTTGGAACAATTTTAATCAATTTAAATGATAAAATATGTTAATTTCATTTTGTTATAAGTACATATAAACGTATATGACAAAATTACACTTAAAGTAAAGTAAAAATGCAAAACTAAAATTACTTCAACTAAACTTATTTAAATAAATTGAACATAGAAAGTTTTTTCTTTAAAAAGTATTCGAAGCGTAAAAGCGTATTTTTCAAAATTTCCTTTTATCGCCAACCGGAGATAAATAGCCAAATAAACGAAATTTTTATTTTTTTTTTTTTTTTTTTTTTTTTACGGACGTTATAAGGAGGTTCCGCCGAAATTTTTTTTATAAACATATATAACTATATGAGAAGAACATTCTGTAATTTTTTCAGATTTTTCTGAGTATGCCCGTATGGAGACCTTCCTTGTTAGATATCAACTTTTAACATAGATGGTGAAGTTTTGTGACAGTATATTGAGATATATTGGAAAATGTTTCACATTTGGCAGTGAAACAGCATACAGAGACTTCCAAGTTGCAATCAACTTCACGCCCATTCTATATATTACATATCTCACAAGATGTGCGAGCCAATGGGAGAAGATACAACTGTATTTTTTTTAACTACTAAGAAAATAAAATTTAAAAAAAAATAGTTGGATGTTCCAATTTTGGCCAATCCCAAAACTTTCTTCTATCTCATTCGTACATTTTAATATTTCAAAATTTAGTTACACATATTATTAATTCATTACTATACCAACTATGATTTTCATCTTAAATTTTTGCTTCAGTCAATTAATCGGAGTAAAAACGAGTTTCTGTCTCCGCGCGAGCCATGGAACAATTGAACGATAGGCAGATTTTTTTCAAGGAGATCTACTCGTTATACCCAAAAATAATCATACACAAAAAGTTTAGTTCAGTTCTATGTATAACTTCATACACTTTTTGATGGTAAAATAATGAAAATGGCACAAACATCGCGATTATAGCGCCTCCCCTCGGCGGATTTTTATCAAATTCAGAGAGGACCTGCTGACCATAGCCAAACATTTATACAAAAAATTTCATTCAATTCTATGCATAACTTCATACACTTTTCTGTGGTAAAGTATTGAAAATGGCACAAAAATCGCTATTGCAGCGCCCCCTTCCGGCGGATTTTTTTCAAATTCAGGGAGGACCAATTAGCCACAGCCACATGCTTACACAAAAAAATTTGGTTCAATTCGATTCATAACTTCATACACTTTTTCATGTTAGAATGGCGATATACGAGCACACACAGAGACACTCGGACAGACAGACATTTTGTAAAAAACATATTTTTTGGAACCTCTGCCCCCCAAAACGTGTAAATCCGTCGAAAACTGGAAGTCGAAAAAAAAAATTTTTTTTTTCGATTATAATACTTTCTTCTATTGAAGATAGAAGAAAGTAATAACTTAAAAATTTTTAAAATAAGAAAAAAAGGGTGCAAATTGGAAAATTAAAATTTAATTTGATTTAACAATTAAATGTATGCAAAATAAGTATGATACTAGCGGTCTCTCATTGGTTGTTCGCGAGCTGAGCTTCTCAGCTCCTAAGCTCTAGTCACGATTCAGCCCGCAGAAAAGAATAAAAATCCAGATTTATCGTCTGCTTACCCATTATCCCCCCGGATATCCACGATTGGATGAATTCTTCTCTCTGATGGTTACGGTTGGGTAACGAAGGCGCGGTTTGCAGTTAGCTAGTTCCCTCGCTTATTAGTAATTATTTTTTTTCGTGGGTTATCTTCCGGCTATTGCACGCAAGATACATAGATTAGAGATATTAATTGATCGAAAGAGAATGAAGCTGGAAGAATTACATTAGTCTCTTGATGGAACAGAAGAACGTTATCAGCGGAAGTTTTCTAAGTTGGTTACAAAGTTGGGAAAAGGGTGATTAAATTTTCGGTGTTTAAAGGGTTTTGGACGAATAAGCATTTTACAAGCGAGGCTGCAGGTGACATTTTGATTGTCACTGCCACTGCACAGTGAAGGTTACAATTCTATGGAGGTGGAAATGGAAGATATCTGAATTCGACAGATTAAATAAAATGAAACCTCTCTGTAAATTAATTCTATGTTCTCGGGCCCGCTGTTACCGTCTCTAATTTTAAAACTTATTTGAATATTTGTTTTCTTTAATCGTTACAAAATGTTCTGTAGGCGGCCGTGCATAGTCCCGTTTTAACCCCACCCCCACCCCTCTTAAAAAAAAAAAATAAATAAATAAAAAAAAAAAAAAATCAAGGTTTTGATAAGAATAAATATAATTATACATTATACATATAATATGTTATACAAATATATTACAACCCGCTAAGAAAGAGGTTATCTAAAATGGCGTATTTTCTACGTTCCTTGTGATTTCGTTTTAATTCCGTCTTTAGCTAATTTTATTCTAAAGGAAAACTATGAAATTAGAACCTGTCTGTACGGAATCTTATTGTAAACAGAAAAATCATGAAAGTAACGGAAAGTACATAGTTATGTCTTCTATCTAAGTCCGCTCTAAATGAAGGCATGTTTTTTCGGACTCTTACAATTCCGTCTTAGCATGTTTATTGTATAATGTTACATAGAAATAAATAACTGTAAGTTGGAATAAAAAAAGACCTGAAAACATACCCTTAACAGAGATTTTTCATCTTTGTATATCGCCCAGGGTACGACTGCAAATTTTTTTTTAGAGCCCAGACACAATCCAAAGAATACTACGTATTGATTTAAAGATGGCGGCTGTTAAGGCGGATTTCTTATAGTTTTTGTACGGTCCTTTGAGTTTTAAAACCAGTAAATTCTAACAGTACCTTCACCTTATTTTCTAAATTTAAATAAAGATAGAGAATACGTTAAAACTCCTGTGTATATTTCATATAATATCTGCATCGCCGGCACAACAAAATCCAGGGGGGGGGGGGGGGGGGAAGATTTGCGAACAGAAATGTTTGAAGTTAGCAAATTAAAGCGCATATTTTAAAATGAAAATTGTATAAACTTGTAATAAGATAACTAAGAAATTTTATCAAAACTTTCTTGACGCAAGACAATTTTTAAGCATATTAATGTAAAAAACAATACAGAAATGTAACATGTAAGAAATAATTAAAAATATAGAGCTAAGCTTCTAATGGCTTTTTTCAAAATAAAAAGACTTGATTTTTTTTTTTTTTTTTAACCATTCCGCTTTACAGAATTCTTTTTACCCCTATTGTTTAAGACTTCTGGTCACTCACGTTCGGATTTTCCCTCTGTAATGTTAAGTCTATGGGCATTTGACGCATTTTTCTATTCAAAATACCTCCTTAGAAAATTAATATTTTTAACTTCTTCTTTCGCTGTTCTATTCTTAAAAAATGTCACTTTTTTCTAGGTTTTTCAAATATTACTAAAATTTGTGGTTAATTTTATATAAAATGTTAAAATTTTACTCTCAGTTTGTCAGTTTTTAAAACATAAAATATAAAATTAAGCATAGATTTTAGTAATATTTGAAAAACTAAGAAAAAAAAGTGACATTTTTTAAGAATAGAACAGCGAAAGAAGAAGTCTAAGCTATTAATTTCCTGAGAAGATATTTTGAATATAAGAATGCATCAAACGCCTATGGACTTAACATTATTGAGGGGAAATTGGAACGTGAGAGACCAACAGCTTAAGGGTGCTAGTCACTTAGCAGCCGAATTCCCCTCTGTAATGTTAAGTCTATACGGCATTTGGTGCATTCTTATATACAAAATATCTTCCCAGGGAATTAAAATTTTAACTTCTGTTTTTCAGTGTTTCTTCTTAAAAAAGTTACTCTTTTTCCTTTGCCTTCAAAATATTTCTATAAATTATGCTCAACTTAATATTTTACCTTTTGAAAACTGGCGAAGTGGAAGCAAAATTTTAACACTTACTATAAAATTATCCAAATACTTTTAAATTTTAAAAACTAAGAAAAAAAATGGACATCCTTTAAGAAGAGAACACTGAAAAAAAGAAGCTGAAAATATTAATTTACCGAGGGAATATTTTGAATATAAAAATGTATCAAACGCCCGTAGCAGCGGCGTATCTAGAATTATCATTTCGGAAGGGACTGAGATACAGTAAAAATTTCTGAGAAGAAATCACAAAAACATCAACATTTTCACTTTAAACAGATTTTTTATCATAGCAGGTAACGCATACATTATACAATCGAACTTGCTAAGATGGAATTGCATGGGACAGTATTTTCGTTTTAAGCAGGCTTTCGTCTTAACTAGTCTATTTTTATGGTCATGTAAAAAGAGCCTGCGTATATCGGAACCTGGCTTAAAATTTTTATTTTGTAGTCTCTGCAAAAAAAAAAAAAAAAAAAAAAAAAAAAAAAAATTATATGAAAATCTGCTTAAAACGGAATTTTTTTCTAGCTTCTTTTAAATTCCATTTTAGCAGATTTCATTACATTTTGATAAACTTTCGTAATTATTGTTTTTTTTTTTTTTTTTAGAAATTTCGGAGGGGCTGCACCCCTTGAATACGCCACTGGCCTATAGACTTAACATTAGAGAGGTGATTTCGGTCGCTAATATTTTTTAAATATATCAAAGTGAAGATGCAAGAATTAAATATTGTTTTTCATAGGGGGGTTGAGGGGGAGGGAGACTCCCCCTTCCCCTATCATGAAATGTCCTTATTTACTTCTTCAGTTAGTGTTTTAATTATTTTAAATCATCTGGGAATGATAAATTTTACTGCTGTTTTCCAGATTCATTATTTTTTTTTATTTATTTACTAGGGGGGCTCGGCCCCCCTGCTCGCTACGCTCACCAACCCCCCCGCGTAATCGCTTCACGATTCCAAGTTGTAGGCTATCCCTGCTTTCTGCGCTCGCCAATACCCCATGGAATCGCTTCGCGATTCCGTGCGGTATTGCTTTTCAATCGCGGTTTGAATTGCTTCGCGATACTTTATTTTCCGTACAATCAATTCTGGAATCTTTCCTGATTGGTCTATTCGAATCATGGAAGGTGTGGTCCACCCGGACGCGTTATTTCCGGAAACCTTACACATCAGCATCATTCCAGGAGTCATTTCTTGAGATTTGTTTAAGGGTAGTTTTTTTTATTATACAGGAGATTAAACAAGTGCATATAAATACAGTATTTCAATAATATTTGATTAAACGGATAAGCATATAAGTGTAACGTTTCAGTAATATTCGATTAAACGGGTGCATATAAATATAGTATTTCAATAATATTCGATTAAGCGGGGGCATATAAATGTGGTATTTGAATAATATTCGATTAAGCGGGAAGCATATAAAAATAGTATTTTAATAATATTCGATTAAACGGAAAAGCATTTAAATGTAGTATTCCAGTAATATTCGATTAAGCGGGCAAGCATATAAATGTAGTATTTCAGTAGTATTCGATTAAGAGCCTGCATCAGTCAAACCGAAACTGAAAATCCTATCACAAACCTATGCGTGTTGCCACCAGGAAGGCGTATCCCGAACCCAAAGATTGACACTTTAAAAGACCAATGATATTTTCCAAGCTTGTAATTAATAAGAAAATGGTCATCTCACGCCACCTTTTACCTCCAGGCGATAAAAAGGGGATAAGATACCCCAGGAAGAAAAAAGTCATTAGCAAATGCTAAAACTCTCGCACCTTTTCAATACTGATAGCCCGAGGGATATGTGCATTTGGATAGTTTCTTCGAGATAATTTCTTACCAAAACACTCGGATCCGTTTTAAAACAAGTCGACATTGACCTTTTTTGTTATATAGTTTCAAGTGAAATTGAATCATTTATATGTAATTTTAAAAGACAACATACAGATCGTGATTATTATGTCAGAGATTGCACATTAAACATTTTCCAAAGAATCTCCTCTACATTTTAATATTTTTAAATGATTTTTTTAGCATTGAATAGCTGAGATCATTGAACTGTACAAAGACCGTTTTATATTTTTTCGATTTTGTTACGAGTATTTTATAGTGGCTTACATCAATAAAGCGAAATCCCAAGATAGAAATTTTTAAGATATCTCGTTTGTATTTTAATATCTTAAAATGATTCTTTTAGCATTGAACAGCTGAGATTTTTCGGTATAAAGACCGTTTTGTACTTTTTTGATTTTGTTTACAGGTGTTTTAAAGAGGCTACTTCAGTCAAGTGAAATCCAATGGAAGAAATTTATAAAAATATCTCTTCTACATTTTTATATTTTTAAATTATTTTTTGGCATTCGATATCTCAGATATTTCGATACAAAGACCATTTTGTACTTTTTCGACCTTCTTTAGGGGAATTTAAAAAAGCTACTTCAGTCAAATGAAATCCAATGGAAGAAATTTATAAAACTATCTCTTCTACATTTTAATATTTTTAAATGAATTTTTGTCATTGGATAGCTGAGATCTTTCGGTACAAAGATCGTTTTGTACTTTTTCGACTTTGTTTAGGGAAATTTTAAAAAATCTACTTCAGTCAAGTGAAATCCAGTGGTAGAATTTTATAAAAATATCTCTTCTGCATTTTAATATTTTTAAATTATTTTTTAGCATTCGATATCTCAGATCTATCGGTACAAAGACCGTTTACAGAACTTTTTCGACTTTGTTTAGGGGAATTTTAAAAAATCTACTTCAGTCAAGTGAAATCCAGTGGTAGGAATTTATAAAAATATCTCTTCTACATTTTAATATTTTTAAATTATTTTTTGGCATTCGATATCTCAGATCTTTCGGTACAAAGACCGTTTTGTACTTTTTCGACTTTGTTTAGGGGAACTTTAAAAAAGCTATTTCAGTCAAGTGAAATCCAATGGTAGAAATTTATAAAAATATCTCTTCTACATTTTAATATTTTTAAATGATTTTTTTGTTATTGGATAGCTTAGATCTTTCGGTACAAATACCGTTTTGTACTTTTTTAATTTTGTTTACAGATGTTTTAAAAAAGATACTTCAGGCAAGTGAAATCGAATGGTAGGAATTTATAAAAATATCTCTTCTACATTTTAATATTTTTAAATGAATTTTTGTCATTGGATAGCTGAGATCTTTCGGTACAAAGATCGTTTTGTACTTTTTCGACTTTGTTTAGGGAAATTTTAAAAAATCTACTTCAGTCAAGTGAAATCCAGTGGTAGAATTTTATAAAAATATCTCTTCTGCATTTTAATATATTTAAATTATTTTTTAGCATTCGATATCTCAGATCTATCGGTACAAAGACCGTTTACAGAACTTTTTCGACTTTGTTTAGGGGAATTTTAAAAAATCTACTTCAGTCAAGTGAAATCCAGTGGTAGGAATTTATAAAAATATCTCTTCTACATTTTAATATTTTTAAATGATTTTTTTGTCATTGGATAGCTTAGATCTTTCTCTACAAAGACCGTTTTGTACTTTTTCGACTTTGTTTAGGGGAATTTTAAAAAAGCTACTTCAGTCAAGTGAAATCCAATGGTAGGAATTTATAAAAATATGTCTTCTACATTTTAATATTTTTAAATGATTTTTATGTCATGGGATGGCTGAGATCTTTCTGTACAAAGACCGTTTTTTATATTTTCGACTTTCTCTAGGAGAATTTTAAAAAAGCTACTTCAGTCAAGTGAAATCCAATGCTAGAAATTTCTAAAAATATCTCTTCTATATTTTAATATTTTTAAATGATTTTTTTGTCATGTTATAGCTCAGATCTTTCGGTACAAAGACCGTTTTGTACTTTTTCGACTCTGTTTAGGGGAATTTTAAAAAAGCTACTTCAGTGAAGTGAAATCCAATGGTAGAAATTTATAAAAATATCTCTTCTACATTTTAATATTTGTAAATCATTATTTGGCATTCGATATCTCAGATCTTTTGGTACAAAGACCGTTTTGTACTTTTTTGATTTTGTTTACAGTTATTTTAAAGAGGTTACTTCAGTCAAATGAAATCCAATGGTAGAATTTATAAAAATATCTCTTCTATATTTTAATATTTTTAAATGTATTTTTGTCATTGAATAGCTGAGATCTTTCGGTAAAAAGACCTTTTTGTTTACAGCTGTTTTAAAGAGGCTACTTCAGTCAACCGAAACCCTATAGTAAAATTTTATAAGTATGTCTTTTCGACATTTAAAGATTTTTAAATGATTTTTTGTCATGGGATAGCTGAGATCTTTAGGTACAAAAACCGTTTTGTATTTTTTTATATTTTGTTTACAGGTATTTTAAAGAGGCTACATCAGTCAAGTGAAATCCAATGGTAGAAATTTATAAAAATATATCTTCTACATTTTAATATTTTGAAATGACTTTTTTTTTTTTTTTTTTTTTTTTTTTTTTTTGTCATTGGATAGCTTAGATCTTTCGGTACAAATACCGTTTTGTACTTTTTTAATTTTGTTTACAGATGTTTTAAAAAAGATACTTCAGGCAAGTGAAATCGAATGGTAGGAATTTATAAAAATATCTCTTCTACATTTTAATGTTTTTAAATGAATTTTTGTCATTGGATAGCTGAGATCTTACGGTACAAAGATCGTTTTGTACTTTTTCGACTTTGTTTAGGGAAATTTTAAAAAATCTACTTCAGTCAAGTGAAATCCAGTGGTAGAATTTTATAAAAATATCTCTTCTGCATTTTAATATATTTAAATTATTTTTTAGCATTCGATATCTCAGATCTATCGGTACAAAGACCGTTTACAGAACTTTTTCGACTTTGTTTAGGGGAATTTTAAAAAATCTACTTCAGTCAAGTGAAATCCAGTGGTAGGAATTTATAAAAATATCTCTTCTACATTTTAATATTTTTAAATTATTTTTTGGCATTCGATATCTCAGATCTTTCGGTACAAAGACCGTTTTGTACTTTTTCGACTTTGTTTAGGGGAACTTTAAAAAAGCTATTTCAGTCAAGTGAAATCCAATGGTAGAAATTTATAAAAATATCTCTTCTACATTTTAATATTTTTAAATGATTTTTTTGTCATTGGATAGCTTAGATCTTTCTCTACAAAGACCGTTTTGTACTTTTTCGACTTTGTTTAGGGGAATTTTAAAAAAGCTACTTCAGTCAAGTGAAATCCAATGGTAGGAATTTATAAAAATATGTCTTCTACATTTTAATATTTTTAAATGATTTTTATGTCATGGGATGGCTGAGATCTTTCTGTACAAAGACCGTTTTTTATATTTTCGACTTTCTCTAGGAGAATTTTAAAAAAGCTACTTCAGTCAAGTGAAATCCAATGCTAGAAATTTCTAAAAATATCTCTTCTATATTTTAATATTTTTAAATGATTTTTTTGTCATGTTATAGCTCAGATCTTTCGGTACAAAGACCGTTTTGTACTTTTTCGACTCTGTTTAGGGGAATTTTAAAAAAGCTACTTCAGTGAAGTGAAATCCAATGGTAGAAATTTATAAAAATATCTCTTCTACATTTTAATATTTGTAAATCATTATTTGGCATTCGATATCTCAGATCTTTTGGTACAAAGACCGTTTTGTACTTTTTTGATTTTGTTTACAGTTGTTTTAAAGAGGTTACTTCAGTCAAATGAAATCCAATGGTAGAATTTATAAAAATATCTCTTCTACATTTTAATATTTTTAAATGTTTTTTTGTCATTGAATAGCTGAGATCTTTCGGTAAAAAACCTTTTTGTTTACAGCTGTTTTAAAGAGGCTACTTCAGTCAAGTGAATTCCAATGGTAGAAATTTATAAAAATATCTCGTCTACACTTTAATATTTTTAAATGATTCTTTTGTCATGGGATAGCTAAGATCTTTCGGTACAAAGACCGTTTTGTACTTTTTAGACTTTCAATAGGGGAATTTTAAAAAAGCTACTTCTGTCAAGTGAAAACATGGTAGAAATTTATAAAAGTATCTCTTCTACATTTTAATATTTTTAAATGTTTTCATCTCATTTGATATTTGAGATCTTTCGGTACAAAGACCGTTTTGTACTTTTTCGACTTTGTTTATGAGAATTTTTAAAAAGCTACTTCAGTAATATGAAATCAAATGGTAGTAATTTATAAAATTCTTTCTTCTACATCTTAATATTTTTAAGGGATTTTTTGTCATTGGATAGCTGAGATGTTTCGGTACAAAGACCGTTTTTGCTTTTTTGATTTTGTTTACAGGTGTTTTAAAGAGGCTACTTCAGTCAAGTGAATTCCATTGGTAGAAATTTATAAAAATATCACTTGTACATTTTAATATTTTTAAATATTTTTTTGTCATGGGATAGCTGAGTTCTTTCGGTACAAACACCGTTTTGTACTTTTTAGACTTTTATTAGGGGAATTTTAAAAAAGCTACTTCTGTCAAGTGAAATCCAATGGTAGAAATTTATAAAAATATCTCTTCTACATTTTAATATTTTTAAAATATTTTTTGTCATGGGATAGCTGAGTTCTTTCGGTACAAAGACCGTTTTGTACTTTTTAGACTTTTATTAGGGGAATTTTAAAAAAGCTACTTCTGTCAAGTGAAATCCAATGGTAGAAATTTATAAAAATATCTCTTCTACATTTTAATATTTTTAAAATATTTTTTGTCATGGGATAGCTGAGTTCTTTCGGTACAAAGACCGTTTTGTACTTTTTAGACTTTTATTAGGGGAATTTTAAAAAAGCTACTTCTGTCAAGTGAAATCCAATGGTAGAAATTTATAAAAATATCTCTTCTACATTTTAATATTTTTAATTGATTGTTTTGTCATTGGACAACTATGATCTTCCGGTACAAAGACCGTTTTGTACTTGTACGACTTTGTTTAGGGGAATTTTAAAAAAGCTACTTCAGTCAAGAGAATTCCAATAGTAGAAATTTATAAAAATATCTCGTCTACATTTTAATATTTTTAAATGATTCTGTTGTCATTGGATAGCTGAGATCTTCCGGTACAAAGACCGTTTTGTACTTTTTTTTAAATTTTGTTTACAGGTGTTTTAAAGAGGCTACTTCAGCCAAGTGAATTCCAATGATAGAAATTTATAAAAATATCTCGTCTACATTTTAATATTTTTAAATGATTCTTCTGTCATGGGATAGCTAAGATCTTTCGGTACAAAGACCATTCTGTACTTTTTAGACTTTTATTAGGGGAATTTTAAAAAAGCTACTTCAGTCAAGTGAAATCCAATGGTAGAAATTTATAAAAATATCTCTTCTACATTTTAATATTTTTAAATGATTTTTTCTCATTTGATAGTTGAGATCTTTCGGTACAAAGACCGTTTTCTACTTTTTTCGATTTTGTTTACAGGTGTTTTAAAGAGGCTACTTCAGTCAAGTGAAATCCATTGGTAGAAATTTATTAAAATATCTCTTCTACATTTTAATATTTTTAAATGATTTTTTTGTCATTGGATAGCTAAGATCTTTCGTTACAAAGACCGTTTTGTACTTTTACGACATTATTTAGGGGAATTTTAAAAAAGCTACTTCAGTCAAGTGAATTACAATGGTAGAAATTTATAAAAATATCTCGTCTACATTTTAATATTTTTAAATGTTTCTGTTGTCATGGGATAGCTAAGATCTGTCGGTACAAAGACCGTTTTGTTATTTTTCGACTTTGTTTACAGGTGTTTTAAAGAGGCTACTTCAGTCAAGTGAATTCCAATGGTAGAAATTTATAAAAATATCTCGTCTACATTTTAATATTTTTATATGATTCTTTTGTCATGGGATAGCAAAGATCTTTCAGTACAAAGACCGTTTTGTACTTTTTAGACTTTTATTAGTGGCATTTTAAAAAAGCTACTTCTGTCAAGTGAAATCCAATGGTAGAAATATATAAAAATATCTCTTCTACATTTTAATATTTTTAAATTATTTTTTGGCATTCGATATCTCAGATCTTTCGGTACAAAGTCCATTTATACTTTTTCGTCTTTGTTTAGGGGAATTTTAAAAAAGCTATTTCAGTCAAGTGAAATTCAATTGCATAAAATTATAAAAATATCTCTTCTACATTTTAATATTTTTAAATAATTTTTCTGTCATTGGATAGCTGAGATCTTTCTGTGTGAAGACCGTTTAGTACTTTTTTGGTGTTGTTTACAGGTGTTTAAAGAGGCTACTTCAGTCAAGCGAAATCCTGTAGTAGAAATTTATAAATGTATCTTTTCTACATTTAAATCTTTTTAAATGATTTTTTGGCATTGGATATCTGAGAGCTTGCGGTACAAAGACCGTTTTATATTTTTTTGAGTTTGCTATGGGGGTTTTAAAGGGGCTTACTTCAATCAAGCGAAATCCTATGAAGTTTTGAAGTTCATATAAATATATATTTTTCTCTTCTACATTTTAATATTTTTAAATGATTTTTTTAGCATTGAATGTTAGAAATTTATAAAGATATCTCGTCTACAAGTAAATATAAACTGATGATTACCTCAATCAAGTAAAATCCCATGGTAGAAATTTATAAAGATATCTTTAAGATCATTTAAAAGTCATTTCTATAGATCATTTTAATACTTGTAATTTTTGTTTCATTATATAACTGATATCTTTCTTTACAAAGAACGTTTTATATCTTTTCGACTTTGTCCAGGGTATTTTATAATTACTTACTTCAATAGAGCTAAATCACATTTTAGAAATTTTTAAAGATATCTCGTTTGTATTTTAATTGTCTTTAAACTTTTTTTCGGGGGGGGGGGGCATTAGATATCGGAGATTTCTCTGTACAAAGATCTTTTTACATTTTTTAGATTTTTTACTGGTATTTTAAAGTGTTTTACTTGAATAGAGAGAAATCCCATTATAGAAATTTATAAAGATATCTCGTCAACATTTTAATTTTTTAAATGATTTTTTTAGCATTGAATTTCTGAGATATTTCTGTACAAATACCTCTTTATATTTTTTTCGATTTTTTTACGGGTATTTTAAAGGTGTTTACTTCAATGAAGTGAAATCCTATGACAGAAATTTATAGAAATATCTCGTCTATATTTTAATAATTTTTTTTATATTGAACAGCTGAGATCTTTCTGTACAAAGACCGTATTACAATTTTTGATTTCGATACAGGTATTTTAAAGTGACTTACTTCAGTCAAGCGAAATCCCATTGTAGAAATTTATAAAAATATCTCGCCTACATTTAAAAAAATTATATTTTTTTTCTTACATTGAATAGCCTTTACGATTTCATTTATTTTAAAGAGGCTACTGCAGTTAAACGAAACAATGTCTTCGCTTTAAAGCTAATGCTATGAAAGAAATTTATAAAAGTTTATCGTCTGTGTTTTAATAGTTTTAAGTATTTTTTTTTTCTTACTTTGCCTAGTTGATATCGATTTGCACAAAGGCCATTTTCTATTTTTCGATTTATTTTACGGGTATTAAAAAAAAAAAAAAAAAAAAAAAAAAAACTTTAATTAAGCTAAACAATTTACTAGCTTATAATAATTCTTTCGACGATAATCCAACGGTCGAAATTTATAAATAAATCTCGTCTGCATTTTAATATTTTTTTCAGAGCGATCTCTTCAAAGGCCTTTTTCTATTTTTTTAATTTTCTTTACAGGACAGTTTCATTTTCGGAACCGTTTTCAAAAGTGATATTATCCTCATATTTAAAATCTACAATCAGTATCGAAAAAAGTAAAAATCGGCCTCTATACTAACCATCGTCACCTATACTATGCAGAAAAAAAAAAATAATTAAAAATTGGAATGAAAATATGGCATCTTTATAAAAATCTTCCGTAGGTTTAGTATAATTGAGTTTGTCTTTTCGCGTGACTGAAAAAACCGTTATTCTAAAATTTAGATCAGTTAGACTATGACAGGCTTTGGAATATATACGTATTATTTAGTTAAAATAGTATAAGAACTTTAAAAATCATTCGTTTATCTTTCTGAAAGGGAAAAAGACAGGAAAGACAATTTATATTCAATAAAGCATAAATGTATCATTTACGGATGTGAATTTTACCGCAACAGAATATATTTGCTAAAGTATTGTAAATTAGTCATAATTTTCGATAGAAGTGTCAAAATAAATATATTTCTATCTTTTAAATTAGTGTTATCCAATTTAATCATAAATTGCATAATAATTACTTTATATTTTAGAGTGGGTATACTGCAAACTTTTATTGATTAAAATAGAAATATTTATGAAATATTTATGAAAAGGAACATTTAAACTAATTCATTAAGAATTGTCTAAAAGAATGATACAAAAAAAAAAAAAAAAAAAAAAAAAAGACATAGAAAAATTTAATACAAATGTATTTATTCGCGAATATATCTATTCATTTTTAATGTCAGAACCATTGTTATTTTCTTTCTGCCCTTTCTTCTTTTCCCTTTGTCGACTGCAGATGACAAAAAGTTAATTCTGTTATGTTTTATGAATTAACGAATATATCACTTTGATGTTGTACGCAATTAAAGAATCTTTTTTAGAAATTAAACTTCAAATATATGGAAGAAAAATAATAAAAATGGTAAATCTGTTTTTATTCGAAATCAATAATGCTTTTAAAGTACATTTGAGATTAGATGCCTAATTAAACAAACTTTTTGAAATCAACATGTATTTACATCATTTCTGAAATTCATTTCTGATCGAACTTCTTGCGTGAGATATCATGCATTCAGAAAAGGATGTTTTTATTTTTTCATCCTAAAGCAGCAAACAACATTTTACTAATAGCCACAGGCAAGATTTTACACCTTCGTCCCTGTAAGACTCCCTACAGGGTAAACCCATATCGTCTTTCACCCTAATTACTCTTAAGGCGTCTCCCTTTTAAAGGCGGAGTTAAACACCATTTTCGACTCTTTTAAATCAAAGTGCTTCAACTTTTTATACAAATAGCATAGATTAAATTTTTTTAAAAATCAAAATAAAAAACATTTTCTGAAAGCTAAATAATTAAACTCTGCATGCTGTTTTACCAAATTTTAAAATGTCAAACAGATTTTTCGTAATAAGACATTAAAGGTGAATTTTAAAGACTATAAAATAACGCACTTGTATCGCCTTAAAATTCAAAAAAGAAATAAAATTTCAGAATGACGTGCATACTTTAAACCTACAGGTTTGCAAAACAACAAAAATTATTAAATTTGAGCAAAATGCAAAGGAATGAAAGCGATAAATTTCTTCCATTGAAATAACATTAGCCGTTCTATCTCGGAGCGTTACTGATGTAGGGCCTTAAGCGGGCAAGCATGTAACACTCTGCTGCAGTATTGCTTTGTAATCCCGGTTGGAATCGCTTCCCGATGCATAGACGGAGCCCTTTCCTGATTGGTCTATTCGACTCATGGAAGGAGTGGTTCACTCGGAACCGTTATTTCCGGAAATCTTACACATCAGCATCATTCCAGGAGTCATTCCTTTTAAGGCTAGTTTTTTTTTTTTTTTTTTTTTTTTTTTTTTACTATAGAAGGATTGTTTTTTTAATTTTTTTAGTCAATTAGGGAAGGGCCAGGGAAGGGCTGTGGCCCTAATTTATTTATTTTTTATTATTTATTTTTTTTCCGGCAGAAATGTTTGTACAATAGAACTTCTCTCTAACTAAATCTCTATTTAACGAATTTTTCTACTTAATGAAATTTTCTTTTGAACCCAATTAACATGTAAATCAATCTGCATATTACGAAAAGTATATTCTATATAACGAAGTTTATCCCAATTTCGCGCGTGTAAGACGTTTAAATGGAAAGGTTGTTGTTGAGATGGATAGGTGTATGAATTTATTTCAGCGGAATATATGAAAATAGAATTATTTATTTAATCATTAGCGTTCACATGAAGAAAATCTGAAAGTATTCGACAGAATAAGGAAAGGATTGCTACATCAAGAAAATCTTACAAATAAATTACTCGAATACTTACCAAATGGCGGAAAATTTTATGAACACTATATTTTTTATAAGTAACCTAGACAAAGTAATATTGCAAACTTTTCTTAAGTTGGGGATTTGCACTACTAAGAAAAAAAGAGAAAATGTATGCTACGCTCCTGTTTTTGTTTGCCTCTCTTTATTACGTGTTTTTTTAGACATTATTCTAATTATTTTTTCCCTCGTATGTCTAAACTATACAATTTTCCAATATTTTCATTTCATACGCATTTTTGATTTTACGCATGTGTATTTTATTAAACAAATATAATGAGTGGTGGATTTCAATTTAAAGGGACTGATCCCTCAGCTTCCGAACTCCCCATCACCAATGTAAAGTCTATAGGCAGTGTTCTAGCTGTCGCTCGCCAGTGCGCCAAATTCCGACTAAATTCTTCATTTGGCGAGTAAACAAGCGATTAGATTCGCCAAATTGCTAGTGCTCAATTTTTGCTTTTTCTTTTTCGTTTTTCATACATATGCATACATATTTAATCTATACATATTTTTTATATTTGTAGGGGATAGTTGAAATTAGATTAATAATAATTGCTGTCACAGTTATAAAAACTCGGGTTATTTTAAAACATATTGATTTTTTTTTTTTTTTTTTTTTTTTTTTTTTTTGCTGTGTGCTACATTGCGAATTTATTTTCTAATGTTTTTTTCATTTGGCGAATGTTTTTTATTTTTAATCAGCCAAATTACTAACGTTAGTCAAATGCCAGCGAGAACACTGTCTTTAGGCAATTGGATGCATTCCTCTATTTTAAATATCTCCCCGGAAAATTGATGTTTTTAACTTCTATTTTTAACTTCTTTAAAGATGTTTCCGTTTTTCTTGGTTTTCAAAAAATTTCTCAAGTATATACTTAATTTTATACGAAGTGTTGAAATTTGACTTATGGCTCGTCCGCTCTTAAGAGCCCACAATAGTCACAGAAAAAGTACGCAAAAAGACCCGGATGATCATGTAAAGTCTATGGGAGCGTTCTTTTCTAATATCTCGCTCAAATTTTAATGTTTTTACATGATTTTTTTTTTTTTTTTTTTTTTTTTTTTTTTTTTGCATAGGCTAGCTTAGGACGATCTACAACCGGGTTAGTTTTTACTTTTTCGATTTTGGTTTCAGATTTTTTTTTAAAAAATATTTTAACTTTCAAAACCAGTTTAAATCGGTTCTGAAATTAAAATTATCGTAATATAAAAATTTATATGAGCAAAATCGAAAAAGTAAAAACTTGCCCGGTTGTAGATCGTCCTAAGCTAGCCTATGCAAAAAAAATCATGTAAAAAATATTATAATTTGAGCGAGATATTAGAAAAGAACGCTCCCATAGACTTTACATGATCATCCGGGTCTTTTTGCGTACTTTTTCTGTGACTATTGTGGGCTCTTAAGGCCCCACACAAGGCACAGAAAAAGACCCGGATGATAATGTTAAGTCTATGGGAGCGTTCTTTTCAAATATCTCTCCCAAATTATAATATTTTTTACATGATTTTTTATTTTTTTTTTCGCATAGGCTAGCTTAGGACGATCTACAACCGGCCTAGTTTTTACTTTTTCGATTTTGCTCATATAAATTTTTATATTACGATAATTTTAATTTCAGAACCGATTTAAACTGGTTTTGAAAGTTAAAATAATTTTTTTTTAAAAAATCTGAAACCAAAACTGAAATAAAAAGAATATTGCCCAGTTAAACTGATGGCATTGAGCTCACAGGCTAAGCATACTAATTGTACATTACAGCCTTGTATTTTCGTTAATTCCGTTCGAAAAAAAAAATTAAGGGGAAACAGCTCTCCCCTTTCTCCTTTTTTATACTTTATCATTGAACTTACTAAATATCAAGTACATGCTTTATCATATTAAAAAATCTATATCCAAAATTCAGAGCAAATCGGATAATTCTTGATAAAAACCCATTTAGCATTTATATAATTTAAGAGGAGTTATTCCCCTCTTTTAAACTTAACCATTAAACTTCCAAAACTATTCAGAGATTTGAACGAAATCTGACAATTCTGACTGTAAAATCCATTTATGCAAGTTAAGGGGAGGGGCATTAGAACCCCCGTTCCCCCTGTTTATACCTATTCAATGAACACCTAATAACAGCCACGGTATCGCCTCATCCGAATGATCCTATATCTAAATTTTGAACGAAAATCGTTAATTCTGCATGAAAATCCCGTTTATATCAATTAAGGGGGGGGGAAATGAGCCCCCCGTTCCCCCTGTTTATACTTATTCAATGAACACATAATAACAGTCACGTAATCGCCTCATCAGAATGATCCTATATCTAAATTTTGGACAAAAACTGTTAATTCTTCATGAAAAACCCTTTTATATCCATTAAGGGGAGGGGCATGAGCCCCCCGTTCCCCCTCTTATACATATCGAATGAACTCCAAAAACTAATCAGGGAAGCGCCTTATCAGGATATACCTATATACAAAATTTCAAGTGGATCCGATATTTTTATCATGAGTTATCGCGTTACGCACGAACATACGAACGTACATACAGAACGGACGGGCACATAAGCTCTCAGGCTATGATAGCCTGTGAGCTAAAAAGTAAAAAATAGGCCGGTTGTGGATCGTCTTCAGTTATCTTGTGAAAAAAATAAAAAATCATGTAAAAATATTAAAATTTGAGCGAGATATTTGTAAAGAACGCTCCCATAGACTTTAAATTATCATCCGGGTCTTTTTCTGTGCCTAGTGTGGGGCCTTAACACATAAAATATTAAATTAAGCATAGATTTTAGAAATATTCTGAGGACTAAGAAAAAAGATGCATTATTTAAGAAAAGTGTACAAGAAAAAGGAGTTAAAAATATTAATTTCCCCGAAAGATATTTTAAATATAAATAAGGCATCCAAAGTCCATAGACTTAACATTACGAAGGAGAATTCCGAAGCTGGGTGACTAGCCCCCTTTACGAATTTTCTTCATACAGCCCAAGAGCCGACCGCACAAAACCCTAAGTCACCGAGCACAAGAAAAAAACCTTTATGTTATGGAAGAATGATAATAAGGGAATCTAATCATTCATGTCTGCAGGAAGCGAAAGAGTGTATAAGCCAAAAATGAACACCACTAGTGGTTGACTCGTAGGTTTAGCATTAAATTTTCCTGCACCCAATTTACCATATTTTCCTACTTTTGATTGTACGGCAAACACAATGCTAAACCTACGAGTCAACCACTAGTAGTATCAATTTTTGGCTTATGTATCACTTCACTTCTGGCAGACATGGATTACTAGTTTCCCCTAATGACTACTCTTCCATAAAATAAAGGATTTTTTCTTGTGCTCGGTGACTTAGGGTTTTGCGCGGACAGCTCTAGGACTAATAACGATGATATTTCGATAACACTTACTTAGTGAATAAAAAAGAAATGGAATCCCATTTATCCTATGAAAAAAATACTTATCGTTATTGTTTATTCAAATTTGGAAGCTTCAAAAATATTTTTTCAGCATGTAGATAGGAAGGTTTTTTTTTTTATCCCCCTGTAATCGCCAAATTTGTATATATTTTTTTAGTAATAAGTAATAAATGAACAAAGACAACCGTGTTTACTCGTGTATACCGCGCAACGCATGTATAACGCTCACCCCCTTCTTTACAAGAAAAAATGGCGATTTTTTAAATTCTCGTATATAACGCGCACCATAAGTTTGATATGCATATGTATGAATAGATATGGGAATGCTCGGAAAAAACCCGGAAAAATTGGGATTTTTTCCCAATTTTTCCGGGGTTTTTTCGGTTTTTTTCCAAAGGCTTATTTTTCAATTTTTCCGAATTGGAAAAATTGAAATTTCATTTATGAAATAATGTAGTGAAAATTTTGTAATAGCTACATTTCATACTTTTTATTTTATTTATTTTTATGTTGAGTGTCCCACATGAAAACTTTAATGTGGGTAATCTGATCTCTGAGCAGAAATCTGTTTGAGAAGACTTGAAAGGATCCTTCACATTTTTTTCTTGTTTGAAACACAAGACCCTTCGCAAAATGTCTCTTGAAAATAGACATTTCAGAAAAAAAGTTTAATATACAAATTGAATCTTTCGCAAAAGCAGCGATTGAAGAAAAAAAAGTCTCATGCCATATAGCAGCTGAATCTTATCAAGTTGTATATAATAAACTTATTAAAAATATCTAAACAGGACACTAAAAATAGTAATAATTTCTTATTCACAAATTCTGAATATATTTTGTATAAGTATATATACAAAAAATTCACAATTTCAGAAAAACAGAATTACATGAAAAAAATCTAGATGTATAATTAAATGCAACTTCTTTTTTTTTTTTTTTAATTAATTCATGTGCAAAATTATTTCAATAATATGCCGATTAATAGAAATGGTAAAATTAAAAAATTAACATAAAATTTGATGCATGCATTTATTTATTTTTTCTATCTTTTCAAGAAGTAAGTATTGAATTCGTGAAAATTTTGACTTTCAGTTTTTGGTGTATTTAAATATTTTAGAAGGTCCTGAACACGATTTGATAGTTTTTGGAAAATATCTGTCACACTGTGAGTCTGTATGGGACAAAAATTTTATGGGCATTCGATCTCAAGAACTGATGCACATAATTTCACAAAACTTTAGATTCAGTTACACCTCGATAAAAACTGAAGATGTTTAGTTATTAGTGTATATCGCACAACTGATGACGCTACTATGCTGCATTATTCATAATTTCCACAATAGTTCTATCTCAAGGATTAATGTATGTATTTTCATAAAACTTCAGATTAAGTTAATCTTTGATATAACTTTGTGCACATTACTTTTTGGTGTAAATCGCTCAACAGATGACGCTGCTATGCTACATTATTCATGATTATCGCAATAGTTCTATCTCAAGGACTAAAGGACGATTTTTTATCAAACTGCAGATTCAGACAGTTCCTGATACATATTAAGATTGTTTAGTTTTTGGTGTAAATTACCCTATAGGTGGCACTACTATGCTGTATTTTTCAAGATTTCGTTATAGCTGATTAATTGAATGTTTTTTCAAGGTATTGAATCTAAAATTGACCTCCATTTTACCTCAATAATGTACAGTAATGTCGCAAAAACATGGGCAGTTTGCATTAGAAAAATACAACTGCGTTGAAAAAAAAAACATATTTTATTTCAAGTAACTATGTTCCAAATTATACATTCCCTTTTGATTAAACTTTGAGTTTTTGTAGTTTTTTAAAGCAAACTAGAAATTTATCTCTGTATGTAACTGCTTTTGTTAATTCCTCACGAGCATTTTCTATTTGTAGTGTTCTGTTTTCATAACTTTTGATTTCCATTCTTAGAAATATGAAATTACCATATGGAAACATTATTGAATATGGTTTCTTACTCAAGAATAGAATACCAGATTTCAGGATAAAAATAAAAAAATTACGTTTAATTAAACTTTAAAAAAATATTTTTCTGGTTTCAGTGAGTAAAATTCTACCAGTTAATAAATCCTATGCTATTTTTTAGTTGCAGACCTGAGTAAACCAAACAAAAACTTAGTTTTGTTTGAATTTAGATTATAAAACTACAGTTGAGATTGGAAAGCTATATCAAAACTAAACATTTTTTAAAGGAAATAAAATTACAATTGTAAGAAAAAAGTGTAATAATGTAAAAATATACATATTTTTAAACAAACAATGGAATTTTTTTAATACTGATATTGATAATAATGACAAAACTGCAACAATTTTTTTTAAACTAGTATCATTTACTTAAAAACTACACTTATGTAAATGGAATGAATAATTTATTTCATTCCAAACTGCAGACATATTGGCTCAGGTTCTTACATTAGGTCAATTGGTAGTTAAACATGTAACTGAAAAATCATTTCAACAGAGATATGATGTAACAAACAATAGTGTGATAAAAAATTCTTAGGCTGTGGAAAAAAAAAAAAAAAAAAAAAAAAAAAAAAAAAAAAAAAAAAAAAACTAAAATTTAAAAGCAGACTTTGCTACTTTATTTTTATTTTGTAATATAAAGTGAAAATAATTTTCATTTAATACAAATAAATGGGAAAAAATGTTTATTATTTAATATTCTCTAAGAAAATATAATTTATTTGGGAGAAATAGTCATGAAAAATCAATTTTTCTAATTTTTCCGTTTTTTTCCGCCACTTATATTTTTCCGGAAAATTTACATCTCTATGTATGAATGACTAAATGAATTTCAGTAAAGAAAATCAAAACAAACATTAAATCAGGGCCAAAACAAGTCGAAAATACTTTTTTAGACTTCGGGTAGGGAGTGAATGACGAGAGGTAGGAGTGACTGACGCAATGAGAATTGCTAATTAGAGTTTAATATAATGTTAATGTATTTAAAAAAAATGCAACGAGTAAAATAAAGATGCAGTAATACTTCAATTAAATAAGATTTTCTGAGTATTTATGTCTTCTTTGAATACATTTCTCGATTCATATGTATATCGTGTGATTACATCCATAGCAGTGAAAATTATTCCGTGTATAACACGCACCTAGAAGTTTTGCGCTACTTTTTTTTGGAAAAAAAGGGCGCGTTATACACGAGTAAATGCGGTATTTTTTATTCTCTTCGGAAATTTTTTAACACTTAAAATTATGTTTAAAATGTTGTAACCTTATAGAGGGACAAAGAATCTTTCTATTTATGTGCTGAAAAAAAAATATATTACAGTAGTACCCCGATAATTCGGATTAATTGGGACCAGGCCCAATCCGGATTATCCGGAGAATGTGAACAAATAAAATAAAATAAAACATATTCACAGAAAATCACCTTTATACTGAACATATTCAATATTTATGGACAGTAAAAATGTTTACTTTGTAATTATAAAATTTGTCATATTCTGCTGTGCCAGTTTTGCGGGCCGCATGGTCACACATTCCCTTGAGCATAAGTAGTTCGTTGGATGTAGTCTCCCCATGACGTTCAAAATAAATCATTAATTGTTCAAACTGGGAAGTTGCTTCATTATAGTTTATATCTTCTCGTTGATCATCATTGATAATGGTTTTCGTCTGTATCATCTTCATTTTATTTAGCTGTGCACAAAGCGATTACTAAATCATCTGTAAGCGAGGCATACTTTTCATTATTTTCTGCTTCCAACTAATTGCTAATGTCGTTGGTATTAACATCTGAGCAACCATCAATTTTTTAAAAGAAGCTGACAAAATCTTCAGGTGTAATTTCTTTTTCATTCTTGTTTATTCCTTCTTCTATTTCGATTTTCCGCAATTGATTTGTAGAAGGGTTTTGGCACAAAGACAAGGAAACAGTCCCAAGAGACATATGGACTGGCTGACAAAGATCGGAAAGCAATTCTTGTCAGTGAGTCTACAAGGACTATTTTACTTTGCTTTCTTAAAATGCTCCGAGAAAAACTTTATTAAACAGTGAGCTTTTGATGACATTTCTAAATGGATTAAATATAAAAAACTGTGAAAATTGGAATTGCCAAAGCTTAAATGATGCATAGTTGTACCTTTCGTAAGTAACATTAAAGAGTTTAAATAAGAAAGCTTGAGGTATTCTTCCGAAAAGATTTCAGAAAATACTTTTTTTTCAGCATATGAGGCTGAAAAAATTTATGTTATGGAAATTTGCCGATCACTTCTCAAACTTAATCGACCAAACCGATCCGAATTATCCGAAGATCCGGATTAACGGGGTCCGACTTTATATACTGTTGAAATTTCCAAAATTGAAGGAAAACGAAAGATAAGTAATTTCCCCATTGAATAGCATGGGATATTCCAAATTCTTTTCTTTCCCACCAGATATTTTTTTAAATAACAGGCATTTTTATCATTAGAATGGAAAATTTTGCCCAGCTAAACTGATGGCATTGAGCTCACAGGCTACGCATACTAATTGTACATTACAGCCTTATATTTTCAATGGTTAATTTCTTTAGAAAAAAAAATTAAGGAGGGGAAACAGCTCCCTCCATTCCCCGTTTTATACTTAATCGTTGAACCCTCTAAACTGATCAGGGAAATGCTTTATCATATAAAAAATCCATATCCAAAATTTGGAGCAAATCGGAAAATTCTGAAATAAAACCCACTTACGTAATTTATAAAGAGTTATCCTTCTTTTTTATATATTTAAACATTAAACTTCCAAAACTATTCAGAGATTTAAACGAAATCTGACAATTCTGTTTGAAAAACTCATTTATATAAATTAAGGGGAGGGGCATTAGAACCCCCGCTCCCCCTGTTTATACTTATTCAATGAACACCTAATAACAGTCACGGAAACGCCTCATCAGAATGATCCTATATCTAAATTTTGAATGAAAACTTAATTCTGCATGAAAAACCCACTTATTTCTATTAAGGGGAGGGGCATGAGCCCCTCGTTCCCCCTCTTATACATATCGAATGAACTCCAAAAACTAATCAGGAAGTGCCTTGTCAGGATATACCTATATACAAAATTTCAAGTGGATCCGATATTTTTATCATGAGTTATCGCGTTACGTACGAACGTACATACAGAACGGGCGGGCACATAAGCTCTCAGGCTATGATAGCCTGTGAGCTAAAAAGGGACGTTCTTTTAAAAAGGGAACACTGAAAGAAGTTAAAAATGTTAATTTCATGGGGAGATATTTTGAAAATACAAATGCATCAAACGCCCGTGGGTTTAACATTGCGGAGGGGAATTCGGAAAGTACCCTTTAACGTACATTGGTTTCGCCACGAAACCACAAAATTTTAATTCCGATACGCAACACTGACACCGGTATTTTTCTCTAAAAATATCCCTTTTATTTTGTATGTGAAAAATCACGTTTTCTTATTTAGAATTATATTTGTTCTTAATTACCGGTGTCATTCATTTATTTCGACATCTTAGCAATTAAAGGGTTAAGGCCCCTGTCCTCGCTCGAGGAAACGCTCGCGAGCTAATGCTATTCCTATGGGGAAGCATTTTTCTAATAACTCTTTCGCATTTTGACATTCTTGAATATTTTTTTTTTTTTTTTTTTTGCATTGGATAGCTGAGGTGCACCTTTTTTACTTTTTCGATTTTGGTCGCAGATATTTTTTACAAAGTTAGTTCCGCTTTCAAAACCGGTTTCGAAACTGAAAGTGCTTTTTAAAAAAATATCTGCGACCAAAATCGAAAAAGTAAAAAAGGTGCACCTCAGCTATCCAATTCAAAAAAAAAAAAATTATTCAAGAATGTCAAAATGCGAAAGAGTCATTAGAAAAATGCTGCCCCATAGCAATAGCATTAGCTCGCGAGCGTTTCCTCGAGCGAGGACAGGGGCCTTAAGGGGACTTATTGGACGGGGAAGAGACGAAGGAGAATCCCAAAATCTTATGGGAAACATATTTATCTTTCTTGTTCACTCAAATTTGGAAATTTCAGCAATATTTTTTGTACAACACATAGATAAAAAATTTCTTTATCGATCTGTAGGATTAAAACGTTTAAAAGATAATTATAATTTTTTTGAAATTTCAAAAATTCCGAAAAATGAAAAAGTATTTTTTACTCGTTTTGAATTTGACTGGAAAAATATATAAAAAATTGGAGCTCACAGGAGGATAAAAACCTTCCTATTTACGTGCTGATAAAAAAAAAAAAAAAAAAAAAAAAAATGTTGTTGAAATTTCCAAACTTGAATGAACAAGAAGGATATAAGTGTTTTTCACATAGGATAACATGGAATTCCCTCTTTTTTTTTTTTTTTTTAATTATTCTACCCAATAAGTCTTAAATGGAAGTTTCACTGTATCTACATCCAGGGATGTAGTGGAGGGTATAAGGGGGTATAGGCCGTAGTATACCTTAGGATTTTTTTTTAAAGGAGCACCGTATACCCTCTGTTTCTTAAGAAAGTGTATAATATATACACTCTAGGTCTAGGGTATACTCTTTGCCTTGAGAGTATACCGTCTGCTTAGAGCATATATCCTCTGTTATTTTTACGGTAAAAACTCTGGAATTTTGTCAAATCCAAACATGCCGGTTGTACGCGAGTACGCTCTGCTGCCTTCCATTTCAATGTGTGCCGAATAGAATATCAAGGTTGCGGCCGAAGAAAGATTTTCCACCCGAGAACTTCATAATTCTACAATCTCTTTGGAATTTATTCATAGGCGTAACTAGCGGGGGGGCCGGGTGGGCCGGGCCCACCCCAGACAACCCACGGCCCCCCCTAGAACGTGGGTCAACTCTTGAACGTGGGAACTCTTGTGGTAATGTTAGAAGGTAAAAATTTTATTTTTTCGAGAAATAACGCATGTCTCAGAGTGGGACGCTGAACTGGCTATTTTTTGCATTTGTCTTAGGTCTATATTTTTCAGATTTAGTCTCTTTTCTCGCTTTTTTACAATTATTTCTTACTTATCGATCACCACCAACACATGGTAACAGCATCAGCTTTCAACGAAAACCGGTCACTCCTTTTGAAAGAGGACTGCATTCATTTGTACGATTGGAAATCAGCCGAAGGCTAAAAGAAATGGTCATTTCCTGTCACTGTCTCGGGTTTTTCAATACTGCACCATTAGGGGGGGGAGGGGTCTTAATTAGTTACATCTGTTTCTTCCTCTTTTTTTGGAAACGGGGCTGAATTCTCAAATTCCAGGAAAAACACAAAAACACATGCTCGCATGCTTCTGTTGTTAGTTTAGTTGCTGTAGTGCTAAGGTGTTTTTTTTTTTTTTTCTTTTATTGTGCGTTTCGATATGACTGATATTAATCCTCTTCAGAGAAGAAAATTATGAAAAAGATGGATATTCGAGATCATTTTTTAAATCTTCGAATTCCTTCAAACGTTCATTTAATCCAGGTATGTTTGAAAAGTATATAATTCATTTATATTTAGGTTTCTGAAAGATATTAACTTAAACGTTACAGTTTTCATATATTATCCTTTTGTTAAGTTTGTTCTCAAATCCAAAAGAACTACTTTCAAACAATTTTTAGATGCGTTCGTAATTATGTAAATACGTAGCCCCTATTGTTGTCGTTCAGTCTGTTTGTACATCCATCCGCATATAACAACGCAAAAACTACCCAACCAAATCGTTTGAAATTTAAAATATATAATTATTAAAATCCGATGCATAGATCGATTACAGGGACAATCAAAAGTTTTCCGTTACATTACGGCCATTGGGGAAAGAAGTTTCAAATGCATTTTAATCGTTTGAAATTTAAAATATATAATTATTACATAATTTTGTCGAGTCATTTCAAATTTTATGAAAATCGGATGGATAGATTAATTACAGGTACAATCAAAAGTATTCCGTTACATATTACGGTCAACGGGGAAAATTTTCGAATGCATTTTAATGATGTTATAAAATTGATATGCATCTGTGAAGTGCATATTATAATGTACATTTTGCATAATCTTCGGCGCGGAGAACATTTGATATTGATTTACAAGGCCAGACAAAAGTATTATATTACATAATGGTATTGGGAGAACATTGTTTGGTGCGCATTTTAATTGTAATTAACTATTTAAAATTTTATGAGATTGATATTGTTACTGTTGAGTGTTACAAGTTATTTTCTGTATAAAAGAAAGCAGATAGTATTTACAGGGACACACAAAAGATTTTGGCTGCTATACTGTATCCGAAATACTGTGTACTATTACATCAAGATCTGAATAATTTTAAGTTCGTCCGTAATTATATAAATAACTAGCACTTATGTTCGTCGTTCAGTCTGTCAGTTCAGACGTCTTTACAACCTATGCCACAAAAAATATTTATTATTAATTTACACGGCCACTCAAAATATTCCCCTACATAATGATGATATACGAGGAATTATTGTTTGGGGCGTGTTTTAATTATATTCAACTATTTCACTTTTATGAATATGGTATACGTTGCTTAGGTGTAATAAAAGTTGTATGTCCATGTATATTCACAAAAAGAAAAAAAAAAAAAAAAAAAAGGTTTTGACCATTATATTATATCCGAATTACCATCTACTATAACAGCAAGATCTGAATATTTTTAAAACTTCATTATCGTACGAACGCACCTCATTGCTAGGCTTCATGTGCAATTTCCAACTTGTTTTATTAATTCTTTTTTAAAACTAGTCGTTGGGGGCCACCGTAATACTTACCCATCATGGATATATATATGAAAATAAAACATGTGAAACTATTTATACAATGCATTGCAATTCATAAACAAAATTTAAATATTGTTAATATACATAGTAATGCTATATTAAAGAACTGCTGATGTACCAATTTCGACAAATTATATAAAACGCCGAACTACTCAAGTAGTACCGAACTGCGTAAAAGAAACATCCTTATAACTCCAAAAATAATAATTCTATTAACTAACAATTAACTGCATCGGATTAAGCGTCTCATTTCCAATTAAAATATACTTCTGAATTGAAGTTTGAATGAAATACAGGGTCATGAAAAATAGAAGAATGTGAAAAACAAGATTACAAATATCACGGTAACTAATAATCCGATCGACTTCGTTCTATATGCAAAATGTGTGTTATTTTATTGCCTTTTACGTCCATTCCTTAGAACAAAAAAATTCGAAAATTTTCATATACCTTTCATCAGAACGAATTTTTCGAGAGTCCGAAAAAAATAGTTCCGGATAATCGAGGTTTCTGATATTAAATAGGGTTCGTCCCATTCTTACATACTAACTACATACAAAATTTCAAGTCTCTATCTCAATTTGTTTGGGAGATAGAGCGTTTACAGACAGACAGACTGACAGACAGACAGACGGACGGCAAAATTTTTTTACTAAAAATATGTTTTTCGGAATCTCCACTATCTAAAACGTAAATCCGTCAAAAATTTTTCTTCGATTTTCAAAACGATTGCAAGACTTACCCTATACTACGTATGATGGGTAAGTAAAACGCACGAAATAGGCAAGTGGGTAAACGGGAAAGAAAAGTTATCGGAAAAAAGTGACATAAACTACAAAAGCGGGAAAAAATGACTCGGAGAAAAAGTTTCCGGAAAAAGAGGGACAAGGAAAGAAATTACCAGAAAAAAAGTGACAAAGAATTAATGGATTTTGGGAATTCATTGGTTAAGTATATAAGAGGGGATCGGGGGGAGGGTCTTAATTTAGGTAAATGTGTTTTTCATGCTGAATTAACTGCTTTAATTCAATTTTTGGACATATGATTACCACCCCCCCACCCCATCCGACCTAAATTAGTTATGGGGTTCTTTTGCTTATTATAAAGGGGGACAGGTAATTATGTCTCTCTCAAATTGGATAAATCGGTTTTTATCCAGAACTATCCGATGTATTTCTAATTTTAAATATAGATTCTTTGTGATAAGGTAAATCCCTGAATAGTTTTAAGGGTTTGATGGCTAAGTATAAAGAGGGGGGCGGGGGACGGGGAGTAATCCCTCTTAGTTAAATAAATGCCTTTTTACGCAGAATTATCCGATTTATCTCGAATTTTAGTCATAGGTTTATTATAAGACTTATTTCTCATTAGTTATGGGGGTTCTTATGCTATTAAAAAGAGGAGCGGGCAAGCAATTATTTCCCCCTCAAATTAGATAAGTCGGTTTTTATTCAGAATTATCCGATGTATTTCAAATTTTAAATATAGGTTCTTTCTAATAAGGTGGATCTCCGAATAGTTTCAAGGATTTAATAGCTAAGTATAGAGGGAGAAACAGAGGATAACCATCCTTAAATTAAAAAAAATGGCTTTTTATGCAGAATTATCAGATTTGCTTCAAATTTTGGATGTCCGGTACATATCACAGGCGGCTAGTTTCTTAGAAAATTTGACGATCAGGGGATTTCTCGGTAAAGGTTTGCCACAAAAAGCCCAAGTAAAATAAAAAAGCGAGTTGAATGCAACTGAACGCAAATAGCAAATAAAAAGAAATTTTCTTTATTTTTTAATTTAATGATTGAAAACAATTATGCCAGAAAACATAACACGTTTTATCGTTTTCCTTATAATTATTACATTTCATTTTGCATTTAAAACTGGTTTATTTATTTATTTATTTTTTACTTGTGAAAAAAGTAATATTCTAAATCATTTGTTGTAATTGTCATTTTAATTTACGCCGAATATTTATCATTTAAAACTGGATTTTTACTAATTAATGTCCCATATTACGCATCACAAAATATAATATAAAACATTTAAAAAATATATGTTAGAAAATTTTAATGTACAAACTATGTTATGTGTCACGAACGAATGAACTAGTGAATTCATTAACTTGTAGTAATAATAATAATAATAATAGTTTTTTATTACTAGCTTATGTTGGTAATTAGAAAGTTAATTGTTTAAAAACCTGTAGTTCTTGATAGATCTTCAGTATTTGAACACTTAAAAAATTAAAAAACAAATTTAAATTAAAAAAATGATTTTAATAAAAACAGGATATTTTTTCTTTGTTAGGATATTTATAGAATACTGAAAAATGCTATGCAGAAACATAAACCATAGTTTTAAATGCAAACAGCTATTGAGGATATGTAAACAAATTCTTAAAACTGTTCAGGGATTTTATTTTATGAGAAAGAACCTATATCCAAAATTTGAAATACATCGGATAATTGTGCATAAAAACAATTTATCTAATTTAAGGGGGGAATAATCGCCCGTCCTCCCACTTTTTAATTAGCAAAAGAATCCCATAACTATTCAGGGATACCCCTTATCATAATGAATCTACATTCAAATTTTTAAGCAAATGGAATAATTCTGCGTATAAAGCCATTTTTTTTTATTTAAGAGAGGTTATCCCTCGTTCCCCCTCTATACTTTACCATTAAATTTCGAAAATTCTTCAGGCATTATATACTGCGACGACGTACTGACAACTTTAATCTGGGCAGAAGATAGATAGCGAAATCCCATTGTGAAAATGTATGCAGGAGTGAAAGTGTCTTCATTCTAAAGCTGAGAAGAACAGCTGTAATTGACCTCAAGGAACTAGAAAATGATTTCACTGGTCTAGTGGCAATGAGCTGAGGGGTGGGATTGTTGAGCGTAGAGAGGGAAGGAAGGTAGTTGGAAGAGAGACATTTGCTGGTAATGTATTAGAGAGTACATAGATGTAAGGTAGCTTAGACGTGCTAAGCGAAATGTAATATTGGAGTGTGGCTCCTATGTAGTTGTAATGTTGTTTCATTTATTTTTTTATTTATTAATTGATCTATAGTTCTAATAAAGAACTTGAGGAACTAAAATGTGTTATTGATAAACTTAACAAATAAACCAACTGAATAAAGAGAAACTGAGGACACGACACCACAATACTAGATATAAGCCTTGTCAGAAAGAACCTATATCCAAAATTTGACACACGTTGAATAATTCTGCTTAAAAACCCATTCATCTTATTTAGAACGGAGGGGGGTGGGGTAATTGTCCATTCCCAAAACTAATCAAACAAGCGTCTTTTCAGTATGAACATATATCCAAAAATTGAACCAAAACATTTAATTTAGCAAGAAAAACCCATTTACCTAAATTAAGAGCCACTCCCCACCCCCCTTTCATACTTAACCAGTAAATCCCCAAAATCAATTCCTTGTCACTCTTTTTTTTTCCGGTAACTTTTTTTCCTTGTCCCTTTTTTCCGGTAACAATTTTCCCGTGTCACTTTTTTTTCCGCTTTTTTAGTTTTGCATTTTTTCCGCTAACTTTTTTTCCTAGATTCAGGATTAAAAAACTATGTAAGTGAGAAATGTTCTTCATTCTTTGATAAGATCTTTCAGAAGACGATTCTCACTGTGGATGATTTGAAACGAATTTGCGACATGGTAGCGACAAAAAGGAGGAAAAATGGTTGTCATGCGATCAAAATTCCTTATAACTCATTAACTAATTTATGTATTTATTTTTAAAAAATGGCGACTGTGTTGTTTATAAGTAACTCTATCTCCCCCAGCCACTGTTTTGAATCGAAAACTTGATGTATAAAGCCACTATTAGATTCAACAACATTTCGAAAAATTTTTGAACCAACACTTGATTTCCTCCAACTGCTCGCGAAATATCCTCACAACACCCAGTGTGATAGCAAACAGCAATATCCCCCGACTTTTTTTCTGCAGTTCCAAAAAAAAAAAAAAAAAAAAAAAAACTCCGCTAGCCGAGACTTTTCATCGTGCATCGAGCATTTTAACGAATCAGAGGTAAGCGATTGATAGGAATGGGCGATAAATATTAACGGCTGGTAGTAGTAGTATTGGTTTTCCTGCTATTCCTCCAACTTTTTGCAAATAATTGTAACCTTTTTCTCTCTTTGAACGGGAAAAAGTTGGGGTTAAAATCGGCTGAAAAGTTTGTTGCTCGTAAAGTTTGTGAATCTGATAGCAGCTAAAGACAGAAGAAAGTTTCATCCAATTAGTTTCTTTGATAGATTGTACGTTTTCAGGAATGTATTAACAAGTGAACTTTCCTTTGTGTATTATCAGTTCTAACAAAACTATTTTTACTTTTTTCTATCTTTACGGAAGAAAATATTGGATTCGTGAAAATTTTCGAATTCCGGTTTTTGGCGGATTTACCCGTTTTAGGGATCAGAGATTCTTAGTTTTTAGTAAGAACAAATTTTCACAAAATGTCTGTATGTGTATATGTGAATCAGACTCTGTCTCTATGTGACATAAATTTTGGGGACGCTCTATCTCAAGAACTAATGCACGGAATGTAATAAAAATTTATATTCAGGTAGTCCCTAATACAACTTGATACTGATTATTTTTTGTTGCAAATCACTCAACAGATGGCGCTTCTACGCTGCTTTTTTTACGATTAACGCAACAGCTATATCTGAAGAACTAAGGCACGGATATCAACCAAACTTCAGATTCAGTCAGTACTTAACATGAATTGATATTGTATTCGTTTCTGTGTAAATCGCTCAACACAAGGCGCTGGTATGCTAATTTTTTCACGATTTTTGCAATAGTTCTATCTCAAGAACTATCGCACGGAATTTAATTAAAAATTATAATCAGGTAGTTCTTGATATAGATTGATACTGATTAGTTTTTGGTGCAAATCGCTCGACAGGTGCGCTGCTATGGTGCATTTTTTACGATTTACGCAACAGATATATATGTATAACTAATACACGGATTTCCTTTAATCTTCAGATTCAGTTAGTTCTCAACATGAATCGATGTTGTTTGCATTTTGGTGCAAATTGCTCAACAGGTGGCACTGCTTTGTTGCATTTTTCACGATTTGCGCAATACCTCTATCTCAGGTTCTCAGGTGCACGAATTTTTATCAAATTTTAGATTCAGTAAATCCATGAAATTAACTAGTTTTGTTCATGTTTTGTTGTCAATCTCCCAATATGTGGCGCTGCAATGCTGAATTTTTCTCAATTCCTGCAATATCTCTATTTTAAGAACTAATCAGTGAGCTTCACCTAACTTCACATTCAGGTATAGCTTGATAAATATTGTTGCTGTTTATGTTTTGGTATGAATCGCCCAACAGGTGGCACTTTTATGTTGCATTTTTTCACATTTCCGCAATAGTCTTATTTTAAGAACTAATGCAAGGAATTTCATGTCTTTAAAATCTTCACAATGATCATAAATTACCATTTAATTTTGGCACTGAGGTAGCAAACTTTGACACATTAAGGGTGTATTCGAAAAAATGTTTTTTCTCTCTCAGCAGCTCAAAATTTTTCTATACATTTTCAGATTCGTTTGTAAAAGTAAAAACATGAAACTTGATGAGATATTTTTTGAAGATATGTTATAAGATGCCGTATGACTTCATTTTTCTCTGAATTTATTAGAATTTGGTTTATCGACAATTATTTTCTCAGCATGACCCTTTTCTTCGTTCCCAGATCTCTCGCTTTGAAAAACTCGGTTCAAAAGACGAACTTTGACTGCATTTTTTGTAATATTTTCTGCATTTATCAAAAAATTGCAGCCATGGGACCTAATATAGTTTCTAAATAAGAGAATTTCACAGTTTAGTGCGTTTGAGAGCAAAAGTGAATCTTAAAATAAATCAGAAAAAGAAAGTTTTGGGATTGCCACATTCGACTAGTTATTAATACTATTATTGTTTGGAAATTATCAAACAGTTTACTATAAAACAATATTGTCACACTATTATTGTTTTCCAAACAATAATAGTTTTTACAATTACTGTTTGAAAATTATCAAATATAGATGGGGTCGTGGCCCCCCCTAGAAAAATTCTCTAGTTACGCCTATGAATTTATTTCGTTCAAATTGAAACAAAAAGAGGAAAAGGAATATTTTTTTGCTCTAGTGTCGCCATCTCGTTACGATCGTCTGAAATAACATTGTTATGATATGATTTGATTCAATAGTTCTTATTCATAGGGAAAGAGAAAAAGAAAGAAAACAGAAAACACCCCCTCCCCCTCCCCCCCACTCTCTCTCTCTTCTCTATTAAGCTTCAACATTTTTATTTATTTATTTATTTATTTTCTTGGTCCGATTCATAGGCTATATCTTTCAACTCACAAAAATTCGGGGTTTTTTTTTTCATCTTTATTTTTGTACACATTCCTTTTTAGGTGCGTTCGTATTTATGTTGAATACCTATAGTCATCGTTCAGTCCGTCTGTCCGCATATAACAACGCAAAAACTACCCAGCGAAACCGTTTGAAATTTAAAATATAGAATTGTTGCATAATTTTGTCGAGTCATTTCAATTTTTATGAAAATCGAATGTATTGTTCAATAACAGGAACAATCAAAAGTATTCCGTTGCATGACGTCCAATGGGACGTTACTCTCTTTGTCTTTCAAACATAATACAACTGATATGCATCTATAAAGTAATATTTTAAAATATACATTCTGTACATTCTGGGGTGCAAAGAACATGCGTTACTGGTTTTCAAGGCCCCACAAAAGTATTCCATTACATAATGGTAAAGGGGGAAACATTGTTTGGGACAGGTTTTATTTATATTAAGCTATCTCACATTTTACGAAATTGATATACGTTGCTGAGACTCAGGGCCATCGCTAAGACTTTTTATTGGTGGGGGAGAAGACCTTAAATTGCCAAGTCAAATTTTCATATTTGACAACTCATTTTATAATTTTGCCAAGTTACCACACTTAGAAAATGTAATACAGCTCCTATTTGTAAAAAGCTTAAAAAAATACCCAATTAGAGTTGTAATTTCTGCAAGTTCTATCGAAAATAAAAAAAAATATATTACAGTTTTTATTAAAATTTTAGTTAAATTTGCCAAGTGTAACAACATTTGCGAATGTTTGTACTGCCCCCCCCCCTTAGCGAGGCCCCTGCTGAAGCTGAGACTCGCTACAAATTACTTTCTATATAATAAAAAGCTGATAGTATTTACAGGGACGCGCAAGAGATTTCGACTACTGTACTGTATCCGAAGTACTTTATTCTATTATTACACCAAGATCTGAATATTTTAAAAACTTCCTTACACTACGATTGCACCTCATCTGGTACGCTTGACGTACAACTTGTTTATATATATTGTTGCCAAATATAGCTCTATCTGACACATAATTGATCGTTAATATGACTGTTTAAAACAAAACTACACTCGGCTATTTTATGGCTATTCTTAAATCCAAAGAAGCTTCTTTCTGACACATTTCCGAATTTTATTTTTCTTTGGAAATTCATGAAATAAGCAGATGTTTTAATTCAGAAAGTATGTTATCAAATGGTGTTTTGCATTTTTCGGTAAAGACAGGAGATGTTTCAGATAATATTGTCCAAGTGGGTATTTTGAACCGAATTGCCGGACGCGATAGCGCGGGAAAGAAGAAAAATCCGTCGTCACTTGACACCAATCACTTACAACTTGATAATTAATTCATTGATCAAAATGTAGATCATGATTGTAGAAAACATTTATGCTTTTGCGTTAAAAGAATCCCTAAATGTGTCAAAAAATGTCTCTTTATTGATTAGAAAAACTTCTTTTTTTTTTTTTTTTTTTTTTTTTTTTTTGAGATCCGTGTTAAAAACATATACGTTTATATATACATATATCTATTATACATTTATATATACGTTTTCGACTGACACTTACACGGTCCTCATCAGTGGAAAAAAAATCACTGATGAGGACCGCATAAGTGTCGGTCGAAAACGTTCTAGATTTTTTTTTAAAGGACTTGAATGTATATTTAACTATTTTTATGCACTTTTTAAGCAGTATATATGAATTTGCACGTATTTTTATGAAATTAATTGGTTTCATAAAGTTTTGTTTTTAAGATTTTTTATTATCTTCACGTGTATTACGATTGATGGTTAATACACACAGCTTCATAATTCTCTCGCGTTTCGTATTAACCGAGTTTTTACACTGCATTAAAATTTGTTAGTTTTCTCCCCGTACAAAAGAAAACAGCAATTACTACTATTCTCCGAAACTCGAAAAACAAAGAGAAACATGTAATTCTTTTCCCTACTGTTAGTGACCCTAGCATTTTTAGTTGCACGCAATCCAGATTTCTTCTCTTTTTAAGGCAGTTTAGCCATTTTTGCCCCCCCCCCCCCCCTTCTTTTAAGTAATATAGTTTCCAGTTTTACGAGTTTTACAATTCCACATTACGTTCCGCCTGATAGCTTTTTTCTCCCTGGGCTAAAAATAAAGCTTTTCCAGTGTCCGTGAACCAGTAGTTAGTATAAGTACTGAAACGCAATAATGAGCTCCTCTAACAAAATTATGTTTTTCGATGGGATTGTTTTAAACGCAGCGGGGGTTAAACGAGGATACGGTCATAACAAAAACGCATGCGCTGTAAGGAAAAAGGAAAAAAAAAAAAAGACAAAAGTTTCTTTGATCTAGGGAAATATAATTAAGGATGGACCAAAAAAAAATTTCAGCAGATAACGAAAACGGCCGAAAATATTTTTTAAGGCTGCTGGCCATTCACTTTTCGATTTTCCCTCCGTAATGTAAAGTCTATGAACGTTTGATGCATTTTTATAGTCAAAATATCTCCTCGGGAAATTAAAATTTTTAAATTCTTCTTTCGGTTTTCTCTTCTTAATCCTTTCCGGCACACTCTATCCGGTCATGGGATACCTAATTTTAATTAAAAAACTTGTAAACGGCACCAATAATATTTTAGTAAAATTTTGCTTTCACAATAAAAGCTTAATTTTGGGGTTTCAAAATATCTAAAAAAATCGACAGATTTTGCCCGTGCCGGAAAAGGTTAAAGGATGTCACATTTTCTCTTAGCGTTCAAAACATTTCTAAAATCTATGCCTAATTTAATATTTTACGTGTAAAAATATGATGAACTAGACGTAAAATTTTAACAATTCATATAAAATTAAGCATAGATTTTAGAAGTACAGTCGAACCTCTATATAACGAAACTCCATACATCGAATTTCTCCATATAACGAATTTTTAGTAAGAACGGTCCCCTTTTCGCATGATTACATTAAAAACAGACTCTATATAGCGAAATATCTATCTCCATATAACGAATTTTTTCATAAATTGATCTTAATTTATTCAGTTTTAGAAAGCTTCGAAATCATATGGAATCAATTTTCCATCACTTATTTTTGATTTATCGTTCAGTGGAGAGGTTTTTTTTATTTATTTTTTTTTTTTAAATATTACTTCTCTCCTTATTCTTTAAATCTAACAAGTTCATCCCACCTCCCACACACCTTTCAACATCCTTCTCAAAACACAGTCAATTGAATTGTTACACATATAAGAGAGGAATCAATGAGAGCACATAAGAGAGACCTTCAAATGGAGGAAAATATCAACTACAATTTTTCATTCCTTGCTAAAATTTGAGAATTTTTTTTTTTTTTTTTTTTTTTTTTTTTTTTTTTTTTTTTTTTTGAGAGCGTAACAATTGTAATTTTAAAATCAAAACAACAAAAAATTACAGATTTCTTCCTCTGAAATTTATGTAAGTCTTCCTCATTTGATTTTCCTTAAGCTTTCAAATAAATGTCTTTTCTCTTTTTTGAAACTGCTTAAATAAGTAAGAAATAAAATGTTAGGTTAATATATACTTTTAAACATTTCAAATTCTTAATTCAAAAGATCAAAAATAATATTTGTTCAAAATTTACACATTAAATACTATTTTTAACATCATACTCTATACATCGAATTTCTCTATGTAACGAATTTTTTACTGGAACGATGGGTTTCGTTATATAGAGGCTCGACTGTATTTTGAAAACTAAGAGAAAATGTGACATCCTTTAAGAAGAGGACACCGAAAAGAAAGAAGTTAAAAATAATAATTTTCTGCGGAGATATTCTAACTATAAGAATGCATCGAAAGCCCATAGACTTAACATTAGGGAGGGGAATTCGAAGAGTGAGTGACCAGCAGTTTTAAGTACAGTATAAAGTCTAAAAAATCTGCACTGTTTGGGACCAGAACCTGTGCGGATTTTAGAGTTTTGCACATTCTGGTTTAAAGGATTTATTTTTTAAACTTACTGCTCCAGTGTTGAATTCAGGGGGTGGCCCAGGGAGGGGGGCATTCTCCCCGGAACAATGAAATGTCCCCACCCGGAAAATTTGAGAATTTGCATTTTCAATGGCCAAAATTAGCGATTCCCACCCGGAGCCACAGAAGTCCCTCCCGGAAAAAAGTGTCTGAATTCAACACTGACTGTTTTCATTTACAAGAACAGTATGTAATAATCCAATTTAAACAAATTAAACTTAAATCACTTATTTGCTTGTACATTATCATTTTAATACCCCAAATCATTTTTTATTACTTTTAAACATTTCTTGTATTGTCCTTTGTTTGAGAACTTTCATTGTGTCGCAAAGAAGTTCCTTTGAATTTTGTGATCAGCCATTATTTCCTATTGATTTACATGGGCCGATTTATAAATTTGGGAGCCCAAGGCACGAATGCTTATGGAGGGCCTCTTGCACCGATTCTTAAAGGGGGCTTGATTAAAAAAATGAAAACGACAGTTAATAAAGTAACAATTATTGCCTTTAAAATATCCAGTCAAAAATAAATATGATAATCAGTAACTTATTTTTCAATAATTATTTTACAATTATGAAATTTAAATGAGTAAACATTTGATAAACTGTGTGGTTCCAATAATATTTTAAATTATCTTATATTATTAATATAATCAGGGTAGTAAACATTATATAGACATTTTATAAACTGTGTAGTTCTAATAATATTTTTAATTATATAATATTATTAATCAGGGGCCATGGACCCATTCTTCGAATCACCTGCCGTAAATCTGGCACTGTTGATTTATACAACTCTGCTGCTCTAAGAGCTTTCTCCAAATTTCACCAAAATCAAACTTTCTTCAAACTTTATTATTATTTCCACAGTCACTGTCAGATTCAGTTTCACTGTCTTTGGCTGGTTTTATTATTGAAAAAATAATTTTTTAACGTGCAAGTTTTTCTTCTCTAAAAACCTCTTCTGAATTTGTTTTGAATTTTTTTCCACAATTCAACAGTTCAGATGCTTTAGCTTGAGATAATTAACTGAAAACTCAAATTTCAAATAACAAATCACCATTAATATGCTCCCATAAAAAATTTGATTTTTACTGACATTTTACACTATGAATTAATACCCTGATCCATAAAAGCTTTTTATTTTTTAACTATTCTATCTACGTCCGATTTATCTTTTATCATTATTTTTTGTAAATAATCATCTATTATACTAAAATTGCCTGAAAGAGTATTAGAAATACTTGTATGGTTTCAAACAAAAAATTTCCTATTATTATTAAATCTACAGTTTTTAATGAGCATGTCTTCAAAGTTAAATCCTATATGCAATACTTGCTTTATAATTTGCAATCAAGTCTTGAGTCAGTCATGACTGATGAACATAAACAGTGAAGTTCATAGCTATCAATAAGAAAGTGGCTCACTGGAGCCAACACAGCTCAAATCAATGAATAACTTTAAAAATTCGCGAAAGAAAAAAATAAGATTTTTGGAATACAGATTGTTTTGATCAAATCTCTGTTCGGCGAAAATCAGATTCAGGGCCGAAACTAGAGGGGGGCAGAGGGGGCACGTGCCCTGGGTGCCACCAGAACAGAAGCTGAAGGGGGCGCCAAATTAAGATTTTGTTTGGTGTGTTTGATATAAAGAATGCATATATGTCGGGGGTGGGGGGGTGGGCGCCAAAATCCATATTTGCCCCGGGCGCAAGAAAGGCTAGTTTCGGCGCTGATCAGATTTTGTGCCATAAATGAAACCGAATTTTCAGTCGATCTTTAAACATAACAAATAAAACACGGTGTAACGATTCCGGCGCGAACTCATCTGTTTAATCACGCCTCTTCGCATTTAAATATTTGGCGATTCAAATGCTCGAATGCGCCATCTGGTGGAGGAAAGATATAACTTCTCCCTTCAGGAAAATCCCAAGCAGGTACATTGCATTACATATATTTTTAATTTGTTTAGACAATTTAGATATTGTTTATTCATTTTAACAGCTGTAAAATATACAATAAATTTAAATGTAACTGCATATGATTGCTATTTTTTTCAACTTACAAAGTATTAATAATGCTAAAGGTATAAATCCAAATATATCTGATCAACTTATGTGAAGTGCAGTCATTAATTTTCCAAAACAAATATTATTCTGAATGGTTTAGTTGTTAAACTTTCAACCCTCTTTAAAAAAATCTCCCTGATAAATTGATTTTTACGTCAGATACATATTTTGAAAAAGATATCACAGAAATCACTCAAACAAGTTATATAAATAGCACAAAATATTCTATTCCAAAAAGAAACTTCCTATCACTTTCAATTTTTAAAGTCTAAACACAAATTTCATTCTTGAAAGACATTTTGAACAACTTCGTAACTTCCAAATGCTTATATGATATAGTAAGCTCATCTTTCATTTTATGTCTTTTTTGAACAACAATTCGAGAACAAACTCCATAATTTGATGGTGCAGGTGACGGTGCCCGGGCAGGGTTCGAACTGGAGATCCCACGGTCAGTAAGCGAGCGTCTTATCCGCCGAGCAAAAGGGTACCTCAGTCGCTTCCTGCGAGAAACTCGTTTTACTGACCGCGCAAGATGGTCGCCACAGTACTCCACCCCCAGTGAGAAGAACGTCGGGTTGACGTTGGACGAGCGATATGCACTCGTGTTGCGCTGGCGCGTGCCAGATGCGTTGTCGTTGTCGTGCTGCCGCCGATTGCACGTGTGACCCATCGATGATGCGCGGCGTGGCAGGCTTTGCTGCTGTGAGCGTTACACAGGCTTTGGTCGTGTGCTCTGAGCGTTACAGAGGCTTTCGTGCTGCGAGCGTTTCGCAGGCTTTGGATGCTGGGGGTGTTTTCAGTGCTGCCATCTGTTGGACTAGAGCGAAGGTGGTGAAGTGTGTTCGTTTGTCCGAGGTTACCAATGCAGGTGACGGTGCCCGGGCAGGGTTCGAACTGGAGATCCCACGGTCAGTAAGCGAGCGTCTTATCCGCCGAGCAAAAGGGTACCTCAGTCGCTTCCTGCGAGAAACTCGTTTTACTGACCGCGCAAGATGGTCGCCACAATGGTATTGAATAGACAGAACGTCAGATTAATAAATTTTCCAGCTCCCCCACTCCTAATTATCCTTCCAAAATTTTCTTTGCATTTTTGCATCAATCCAGAGAATGTCCATAATTGCTTTTAAAAAAGGTGAAATTTCTCCTTTAGGAGGAACTCTTTCATGCCTGACTATTCATAAACGAAAATACACAGTAAACTCTTCTGAGTTGTTCACTATTATCCTAAAAAAAGCGTTCTTTATCTTTAAAAAATACTAAAACCAGTCTATTTTCGAGATTTAAGTCTGTTCTCAAATTCAAAAGGGTTACTTTCTGACACATTTTTAAATTCATTTTTGTTCGGATATGCATGGAACGGACAGATGTTATTATTCAGAAACTATGGAATCCATTTTTTTAGTAAATGGAAAAGATCTTTCGGAAAATACTGTCAAAGTGGCCGTTTTGAACCAAACTTCCAGATGTAACACCGAGAAAAAGGGAAAAAAAAATCTGTTGTAGTGCGACAAATATCGCTCATTCTTATAAATCGATAAATAATAAATGTATCAAAAAATGTAAATTGTTTATCGATTCCAAATCGTTTTCACAGTCGGTTCTGCCTGTTTCATGCCTTTACGTTTAAAAATGAGTCGGGAAATTTTAGCCAGGAGGCTGTAGCATAGATAATCTAAAAAAAATACTACTACTAAAAATAAATAAATAAATAAATAAATAAAATAAGACGACATTATTTATGGACAGTTCGTAAGAAATAAATTTCATATTCACTTCTCTATAACGAATTAACATTCAAAAACAAATGTGTGGCAAAAATACTATTATTTTATACAGAGAAAACAATATTTCGAACTGAAATAGAGAAGCTCAGGGCTCTCAATAAAATCTCAATTTTCGCTGGGCCCCAGGCAACTGCCCCTGTTTGCCCGTCGACTGCGCTGGCTCTGAGGGGGATGGTGCCTCCTTCCCGCCCTCCTGATGAAAAAAAGGAAGTAAATACTATTTCGATTCTCCATTTTGAAAAAAAATCGAACCCCAAAAAAGGAGTTGGTTACGTGACCCATGAACAAGAAAAAGATTTTCCGCATGACCCACAAACGCAACGGAGCGAGCAGCATGCACAACTCGTTTGCAAGGACCGTGAAGGGAAAGAGAAAGAAGAAAAACAACTGTTTAGGAAAGGATTACATCATTCGAAAGATGTTATCTTTCGTGTACGCATAACACAGGGTGTCCCCAAGATTGAAACGCACTTTCATTTAATACTTTCTCTTCTTATATCCAAAAAATGAAAGTACATTAAATTTTCTGTGAGACGGACTTTGTGTAAGATGGGTATCTGTCTAGCACGGAAAGATTTTTAAGTCCCTGCGAATAGACAGAGAATAAAATTTGTCAAAGCAGAATATTGTCGACCAGTGTTGAATTCAGGAGGTGGCCAGGGGGGGACATGATATGTATCCCCGGAAGTTTTGAAATTTTGGAGGGTGGGAGGGGGTTGTAAAAAAGTGCATTTTCGCTTCCCCGCCCCCTTTGCCTCGGAGCTGCAAAAATCCCTCCTGAAGAAAAGTATCTGAATTCAACACTGTTGTCGATTATGGAAAATTTTCTCGGTCCCGATCGATTCCGATTTAAACAGAATTTACTGTATTTTGAATAACGAATACTTACTTTTTTTTTATGGATTTATATTAGGGATGCACAACCTGTGGCCCGCGGGCCAAAATGCTACCACTATTTTTATGCAGAATAATCTTCCTTATAACGAAAACAGAAACTTTGCTATTAAGTAAAACAAAGTCACTTTTCAAATATTCTGGTGACAAACGATTTTCTGGCAAAAAGGTTGTGCATCACTAATTTATATGTTTTGGGATGTCCTGAACACGATTCAACTATGTTACGAAAATGTCTGTCTGTGTGCGATACAAAATTTAAGGCCGCCCTCTGTCTCAAGAACGAATGCAAGGAATTTACTCAAACTTCAGATTCAGTTAGACTTTTAAATACATGGGTACAGTATCTGCATTTTTCACGGTTTCAGATAACTATAGTTCAAAAACTAATGTACGAAATTTCATCAGTTTGCATATTTTCTTAGACCTCGACATAAAACGACTAAAAAAAAAAAAAAAAAAAAAAAAAAAAAAAAAAAATCAAAGTATTAAAACTCGGTAAGTTTGTGCCATAGAAAAATGGGATTTTTACCGTTGCACTTGTCAGAGCATGGAGAAAAATGTTTCTAGTATAAATTAAAAGCACATAAAGACAGAATACAAATGTAAAATGTGCCATTTTAAAAAAATGAATGTCAGGATTATTCCGTAAAAAAAGTTTTATTTTCTAAATTATTTTAAAGACTTTTGCAATTGCCTATATGCATTTAAAACAGGTAAAAACGAAAGCGCAGTTCAAACTTTTTGGAATTTCTTTGTCTATGAAAATGGGTATCATCTTACACAACACGCAACTCGAAACATTTAGGGCATTGATTTTCGAATATGAAATGTCTCCATTTCTGGGATAAGATGATAAAAAGAGTATTTTGTTTATAGCCTCACCAATCTCATCTTCAGAAAGAAAACTACATCTCCTTGTTTACTTTCTCCTATCTTTGCAAGAAGTATTGGATTCGTAAAAGTTTTCAAATTCGATATAGATTTTAGAAGGTTCTGAACGCGATTTGATAGTTTTTAGAAAATGTCTGTCTCAATGTGAAAAAAAAAAAAAAAAAATAAATAAATAAAATTTAAAAAAAAATATGGGCGCTCGATCTCAAGAACTACTGCATGGAATTTACCAAATTTTAAATAGTTAGACCCACTGGTGTAGTCGTAAAAAAATACACAGGCTATATGCTAAAAGCAGAGGGTATACGCTCAAGGCACAGGGTACAGCGTACATACTAATAGGTTTTTGAGAAACAGAAGGTATACGGTGTTTCTTTAAAAAATCCAGAAGGTATACGGCGTATACCCTCCACTACACCCCTGGTTAGACCTTGATATAAACTAGTGCTAATTAGTTTCAAGTGTATATCGACCAACGGTAGCGTTGCCATGCAGCACTTTCACGATTTTCACAATAGTTCTATCTCAATAACTAATGCACGGATTTTCATAAAACTTCAGTTTCGGTTAGTCCTTGATATGAATTGGTTCTGATTAAGTTTTAGTGTTAATCGTCCTACAGATGGCGCTGTTAAGTTGAATTTTTCACGATTTTTGCAATAGCTCTATCTCAATAACTAATACATGAATTATCAAACTTCAGATTCAGGTATACCTGAATCTGAATTGGTGCTGATTATGTTTTGGTGTAAATTGCCCAACAAGTGGCGCTGCTATGTTGCATTTCAATGATAATGATATCTCAAGAACTAGTGCACGGAATTTTATACCTTTACAATCCTCATGATGGGCATAGACTGACATTTAATTTTGACACTGTGATAGCAATTTTTAAAGCATTAACATGTATGCAAAAGAAGAAAGCTTTGCGATTACCACATCCGACTGTAGTTTTCAGATTAGAAACTGGTCGAAACTAACACATAACAAAATTAGGAGAATAGGATTTAAATTGCAATTGTTGTCACAAATTATTGTTTGCAGATATAAGGGAATTCAAATTTAAATATCCAAAAAATTATTTTTGGTGCATGCTGTTTGATGCTCCTATCTCAAAATTTTTTGTATTACCCTTACATTTACTAGAACAGAGCTAGAGTACAGGCAGATAAATTGAATTCAAACACTTTTCAACTATGTTGGAAATTTTAACATTTTCTAATATTTTTTTCAGGACAACCTTACTATAATTTAAAATCTAATATTATAAAATTGCTGATTTTACATGTTTGTTCTTTCATTTTGATGTTTCTTTGTTCAATAAATTCAACTGTAACCCTTTCTGTAAGATAATATGCAAGGTGAAGCATGAGTCCTCTCCACCTTGAGAATTTCTGGAAGATAGTGACATATCAGTTACCTGTAACTGTCTCCTGTTTCACTCTAGTTTTAAAGTTTAGACCAACCCTTACCCCCCCAAGAGAATATGGCATACATTATTTTTTCACACTTTTGGTTTGAGATCATCACATATTTTGACAAGAATGACTAAAACTGTTTAATCTTTTTAAAACCAATATAACACTGATTACAATTAAATGTGTTTTACGTAAAATGGGCTCAACATTTTAAAAAATTCGAATTTTGATGAACTGTGACAAAAAAATAAATAAATAAAACTTTTAGATAAGTTATAATGCCCTAGAGCTGAGACTTTAAGAATATTGGTCAGCAGTTTTCCTTGGTAATTTCATCCAAATTAATTTTTTTCTAAACAAATAAAGATGATTTTAGTTAAAAGCATTTCTTTGAATTGTTACAGTGTACTTATACTGTATCCAGTTAAACTTTATAATGTACCTACATTTCTCTTTATTATTATTATAAGTTTGTCAAAAACTTTAATATTAGTTTTTTAACTTAATTTATTAACTGAAACAAAAGAATTAAGGCAATTTAAGATATATTATTGGGAGAAAGCTGACAATGGGCAGGAGGGGTAAATAGCTTTTACTGGCAACTAAAAACTTTTGCTGGCTCAAGATTTTTCCCCCTCAATCTCTAGGACCAGTATATGAATAATATTAATACATGACCCACAGTAATGAATGTAACATAATTTACTTACACATGAGTACATATATTCCTTTAAGACCCAACACACAACTAATTGTGCTGGTTAGATAATCATTTAAATTTTTGTTTCTCAGCAGGGCTATAGCTAAGGGGGCACTATGGGCGGCTCAGCCCCCCCCCCTCCCCCTGGAAAAGATTCCAAGGTCACTCAATGAATTTCTGTTCTGAAAATCCAAATGAAATTCTGTTCAAAAATGTAATTTAGTATTGAGACCCTTTCACACTTTTGCAGAATTACTAAATTGAATCTAAAATAAGGCTTCAACACCACCTCATCCTATTTGTGTGTATGAAGCTAACATGATATTTTTATTTTCCACAAGTTATACACTTGAAATTTTCATCATTATATTCTTTTCTTAGCATAAAATGAAGTTATTACAACAGTTAATACGAAACACAGTAATTACAGTGTGAATATGCACTAATTTATTTTCCTGCGCCAGAGAGAAAAATTATGAGCCCCCCCCCCCCCCCCCCCCTATTGTTCATTTCTAGCTATGGCCCTGCTTCTCAGTCATATGTAATAAAAATTCAAAAGGACCAACTGTTCTGGTTTGCAGAAAGAGTTAAGTATCATTTTTTATCGATAGCGTTTGCAGTACATGTTTTACTTTCAGCCGGCATGACAAGTACAAGGGATACATCTCATTGGGTCTTAATAGGGGTGATTGTGATTCAGTGTGAAAAACCCTGAAAATTAATTGATACAAGGTAAAAAATCTTGAAAATTATCGATGCAAAATATATCAATTCCAAAGGTTACATTCACTCTAAAAGATTTGGAACAGTTAAAAAAAAATTTAGAAGCAGAAAAAACAGTTTTTGGAACAAAAAGTTCCACTCCAGCAGAAACTTTTTTTTGCTCTTATTAGACAAAATCGGTCATTTATCACGATTTTTTGACAAAATTTGCTGTTTTTTCACAATTTTTTCATTAAATTTGCCTTTTTTAATGATTTTTTTTAATTTGCCTTTTTTAATGAATTTTTGCGAAATTGGTTAATTTTTCATGATTTCTTGACAAAATTGATCATACTTTCTAAATTTTTTAGTTTTTTTTTTTTTTTTTTTTGCAATTTTTTGACAAATTTTGCATTTTATTTTATTTTTTTTTTTTTAAATACAAAATTTGCATTTTTTTCCCCAAATTTTTTTAAAGTAATTACTATTTAGCGTGATTATTTAAAGAAATTCATATTTTTTCCATTATACTTTGACGAAATTTGCATTTTCTGCACGATTTTTTTTAATGTCCGAATTTTCCACAAAATGTAACAATTTCATAAACCTGAAAGGCCTCAGAAAAACCTGGATCAGAAAACCTGGGAATCTGGGGTAAACCCAGAAAACACACATCTCTGTCTTAAAGAGATTTAATAGAAAGCACATAGTATTTACAGGTTCACACAAATGATTTCGTAGTGTAATATCCAAAGAACTTTATATTAGCGATGATTGCTGAAAAATCATTTTTAGTTTTTAATGTTAATTAGAGTACATTTTTAGAGTTTTTAACTAAATTTTCACATCTTACATTATGTGTATAAATGCTGTAAATCATATACAGGGTTATACAACAGATTTCGTAAGAAATACTGAGTATAATAAGAAATAGCTTAAAAATGGTTTTTAAATAAATCATCCATTTTTATACTTAATTACATTTAATATACTAAGATATTTTTGTAGAATAAAGGTAAAATGATATACAAGGCCATGCAAAGAATTGGATGCATGGTCGTCTACGGGTGATAATCACTGGAAGTATGATTTCAATAGTTTTAAGCATCTTTCAATTTCAATGAAATGTTAACTAATTAGTAGTGTGTATATATAGTAGTTCAAATACAGGGTTGTACAAAAGTATTCAAGTGTGCTTCCATTTATAGGTATAAATTGTTGAAAATGAAATTCAAAACTATCCTGTGTTTTTAAAACATTCCAACATAGTTAAAAAGTATTTGTGAATTCAATTTGTCTGTCTGTCAATCTATCTGTTTTTCCAAATTCAAACTTATGTTAATATGTTTGGATTGCTCTGTAATTTATATGTGTCATTGAGATTTAGTATGTCATGTTCAGTATTGAAAATAAAATATGTAACATTAATTGTTTATTTACAGAGACACTTAAAAGTATTCCATTTCTTTATGATCTATGGGGAAAAGCTTTTTTATAATAACTTGTAGCAACTGTAGTCATCATCTGGTCCATCTATCTGTTTGACTGTCTGCATGTAACAGTGCAAAAAATACCAAGCCGAATGGTTTGAAATTAAACATATGAAATCGTTGCAGAATTTTATAGAGCATTAAAAACATTATGAAAATAGAGTCAAAACTTAAAAGTTTTTTTCACTCTATCAAATCCTATCATATGTAAATGATTCAATGATATCCCATGACAGATGATGATTCTAGATTGCCATGATGATTACACTTTATTTAAAAGGGAGTAATATTATTTCATTATAACTGAATTCAATATATATAAAATCATAATAAATTTTGTATTCATGCTATTGCATAAGAATACAACAGCTATTACACCAAGATCTAAATATTTTTAAAATTTTATTATAGTACAATTTCACTTTATTTGCTGTTTAATGCATATTTTCCAAATTGTTTTTTTTTTTTTTTTTTTTTTTTTTAATGAAGAATACAGTATGCTTTTAGCATTATACTAAAAAAAAAAAAAAAAGCCATAATAGTTTAATTTTGTTTATGAAAATAAATGTAACATAGAACCTCAATTCTTGGTAATAAAGTCAGATTTTTTGTGAATGAACCTTTAAAAGATCACACTTTTTAACTGCACTTCCCTATGTCCCTAAAATATTTGGAGAAAAGAAGTGATGTTTCACCAATCAATTTTCTGCAGCTCGAAAGTTGGTGCGAGCAGTAAGCCACTGGCAGAAAATCAGGGCTACTATAAAATGATAACTTTATTGCTTGTAAATTGTAATAGTAAATTATTTTTACTTTATTACTATAGTCCTTTAAGAATAATTTCAAATTTTATTTTCTTACATAGGTAAAAAAAAAAGTATCAAACAATTATTTTGCCCTATTATTTTTTGAAATTTGTTTTATTTCTGAAAATGCATCATTCAATATTTAACTTAATATAGTTTAAAAGCTTCAATTTGCTTTTTAAAATTGTAGGACTTTTTTTTTTTTTTAAATTGCTGAGGTATTAAATAACTCTTACATTTATTTTTATCATTTAAAAAAACATTCTACTGTTTATTAGTCTAAGAGATGTTAAATTTGCAAACTCAAGTTTTTATGTACAATTTCTATTAACCAAGATTTCTGATATCTGAGATACTAGTGGTCCTTATTAGCTTAGATAATTGAGGTTACACTGTATTAAAATTGTAAAATAAAGTGGCCTATAAATAATAAAATGTTTCAGAAAAGTTTACAATTAAATAAAAATATGAATAATGAAAAATTTCTTTATTATTTTAAAGAGAACTGTTGTTTTAACACTAATTGAGCAAACATAGAAAATCACGCATGCCAAAAATTACACACAAATCTCATATATTCTGGTATTATTTTGTTCTCTGGACAGTTTTTAATATTTAAATAAATTTGCATTGAAATGACACTAAACCAAAAGTGGCCTAGATATTTCTAAGTCCACAGTAAAATAAATATGACACAAAAAAAAAAAAAGTGATTGTCCAATGAAAATCCATGAACGATAAATAAAAATCAATATGTTAAAAAACTTTTATTATTATTTTCAACAGACAACACAATTAATACTAACACAGTTGTAAAATTAATGATACAGTCCTAACTTCCAATGTCTTTGGTATCTTTAGAAACATTTTTCATTTCTTGATTTGAATTAATTGGTTCTACAGATTGCAATTTATCTCCTTCTTCTTTATCACTTACATATTCTGCCCAATCTTTTTCTGCTGCATACGGAACGTCCACAACGTTTTCTTCTGATTCAGGAATACTAGGTACAGCCTTGGGTGATATATTGTTGTAAATAGTCAGAGCCTGGGAAAGAAAAAAAAAAAAGTAATTTAGAGAATAGATTGCAAAGGCACATTAAAAACTAACAAGAATGGAAAATCATGCATGTGTCATAGATTATGAAACATTTTCCAATATATACAGAATACTATAACAACACTCCACAGCTTACTAAGGTGAAAGATGACATCCATGAACAATATGCAAAAATTCACAACACATTTAATAACTTTATTTCTGAAGTTACCATGAACAGTCGTCAAAATATACAATTTGTTTCTGCAGCCCTGCATACGACCTACAGATATGCATGCATGCTACATAGTATGCTAAAAGTAGGTTCAGTTAAGCACATAGCACAGTTGAAAATTTCTACTTAGCCATAAACAATGTTATTGAGAACTTTCATGCAAACATGTACAGAATCTATAAAATCTATACCCAACAAGCGATATTTAAAAAATTGTTCAATTTATAAACACATAATACAACTGAAATGCATTTCCAGCAGTTACTGTTCATAGGCTTCAATAGTTCAATGATTGCTCATATTCTTCTATAGCCTAATTCTTTTGTGTATCTGATAAATAAATGTTAAGTGCTATGCACACTATATTCTGTAGTTAGTACTTTGCAGTAGAGGTCTGCACGGGCCGGGCCGCGGCCCGAAGCCCGAGCCCGGCCCGGCCCGCGGGCCGGGTTCGGGCCGATTTCCAATAATGACTTTCGGGCCGGGCCGGGCTCGGGCCTTACTTCTGAAGACCCGGGCCGGGCCGGGCCGGGCCTAGTCACTAATCTTTCGGGCCGGGCCGGGCTCGGGCCTTAATTTTTTTGCTGGACGGGCCGGGCCTAACTTTTTTTTCCCGTACGAAGCCGAGACTGATTCCATTCTTCCTAGTTTTCATGGACCAAAATAATCAGTTCCTATTGAATCTTCCTATATGAAAATCCTTTTCTCGACTTTTTATAAATCAGTAATATTTGGCTTTGTCCAAAAATGTTTGCAAAAAAGGCATATACTTTTAAGCCGTCATTATTCTACAATTAAACATTAGAATTTATTCCTTTTAAAGAATCGTAGATTACTAGGCGTTTTAAAATAGAATTAAGCACACACACACACAAAAAAAACATGATTATGACGGAATTTTTTTTAAAACTGAAAACTGAAAGTTTCTTTTAAAGTGTTCATCCATGCAAAATGAATACAACAATACAGGAGAAAAAATATATTAAACATTTACATCTGTTAAGAAGGAAATGTATTTTTTTTTTTTTTTCGTTCTAAAGCGATTTTGTCTTTGGAAATTTTACCATATACCGCTTTTTCGACTTTTTGTCTCCATTACAGGGAATGTGGATTAATAATACTAGTGATAACTGAAACATTTACATACAACAAACAAAGATTCATTTAAAAGCGTAAATATCGCAGCCTACGGCACTTCTGCATAAATGGAGATTATAAACATGAAAAAAAAAAGACTAATATAATTTTTTTTGGTCAGAACTCTTCCATAAGATTAAAGATTAATGTTCTGTAGAAATTCACTTGAGCCGGGCCGAATTTTAAACTTTTTTCCCGACCGGGCCGATCTCGGGCCGAAATTTTAACTTTCGGGCCGGGCCGGGTCGGGCCAATATTTTTTTCGTTCGGGCCGGGCCGGGCTCGGGCCGAAATTTTAACTTTCGGGCCGGGCCGGGTCGGGCCAATATTTCTTTCGTTCGGGCCGGGCCGGGCCCGGGCCGAAATTTTAACTTTCGGGCCGGGCTCGGGCCTGGAAATTTCGGCCCGTGCAGACCTCTACTTTGCAGTACACCTCAGTGAAATAATTCCATCTCAATAGGTTTAAATAGTGGCATATTATTAAAATACACTGCAAATGATTTTTCCCTATATACTGCCATGTAACAGAATTCTTTGAGTGACCCTATCAATGAACTGAAAATGCCATACATTTTATTTTCAATACCAAACAAGCCTTAGTAAATCCCAATAACATCTATCTATATTCCATAACAACTGGACTCTATTTATGCAAGCTAAAGTACAGATAGACAAACCAAATTTACAAACAATTTTCAATTATGGTGGAAAGCATTAAAAAGTACAGCAAAGGTCATGTTTAGTTACATTTTGCACATAAATCTAAGAAAAATCTGGAATGACTGTTTGATTTTCTGAACATTTTAGAGAATACTGTTTGCTCAAATCTATTTTAATTATATCCAGGGATCTAGTAACGGGTATACAAATGTATAAGCTATACAACTTTCTTTCTTCCTTTTTTATTTTTTTTCTTAATAATCTCTGTATATTGTCAATTTTTCGTATAAAACTATAACATGTATCAGGGTTAAATGTAAATTTTCCAAGTGGGTAAAAAAAGGCCAGGATTCGAACCAGGGATGCATTGGCTGAAGCCGCCAATGCTCTTCCAACTGAGCCATCCCGGACACAAACACTGGCGGACTATTTCACCCAAATAACCTTAACTGTCACACAATCTGGTCTGATACTTTGGGTCACCTCAAAAAATTAAATTGAAGGTTAATATATGGAACTGCAGAAAACACTGCATATGAAATTACAATATATTAATACACTCGAACCTCTATATAACGAAACTCCATACATCGAATTTCTCCATATAACAAATTTTTAGTAAGAACGGTCCCCTTTTCGCATGATTACATTAAAAACAGACTATGTAGCGAAATATCTATCTCCATATAAAGAATTTTTTCATAAATTGATCCTAATTTATTCAGTTTTAAAAAAGCTTCAAAATCATATGGAATCAATTTTCCATCACTTATTTTTGATTTATCGTTCAGTGGAGAGGTTTTTTTTTTTTTTTATAAATATTACTTCTCTCCTTATTTTTTAAATCTAACAAGTTCATCCCACCTCCCACACACCTTTCAACATCCTTCTCAAAACACAGTCAATTGAATTGTTACACATATAAGAGAGGAATCAATGAGAGCACATAAGAGAGACCTTCAAATGGAGGAAAATATCAACTACAATTTTTCATTCCTTGCTAAAATTTGAGAATTTTTTTTTTTTTTTTTTTTTTTTTTTTTTTTTGAGAGCGTAACAATTGTAATTTTAAAATCAAAACAACAAAAAATTACAGATTTCTTCCTCTGAAATTTATGTAAGTCTTCCTTATTTGATTTTCATTAAGCTTTCAAATACATGTCTGCTCTCTTTTTTGAAACAGCTTAAATAAGTAAGAAATAAAATGTTAGGTTAATATTTACTTTTAAACATTTCAAATTCTTAATTAAAAAGATCAAAAATAATATTTGTTCAAATTTCAAACATTAAATACGATTTTTATTTTTAACATCATTCTCTATACATCGAATTTCTCTATATAACGAATTTTGTACTGGAACGATGGATTTCGTTATATAGAGGCTCGACTGTATATAACATGATTATTCAATTGTCAAATTAATTATATTAGATGTAAATTTTCCAAGTGGGTGAAAAAATTCTATGATAAAATAATATACATTTGACCTGAACTTCTATCACATCAAACAGCATTTATCAAGCATTAAGAATAAATAAACATCTGCAATTTTTCTAGCACATTTAAATATAAAATAAGAAAAATTATGCTAGAAAATCAGGAGAGATATGTCTAAAATCAAGAACATAGAAAATCAGGCAAAAATTAGGAGTCTGACACATTTGCTCTCACAAATTCTATTTTTGTTGCATTTCTTTCTCTTCATAACAACAGTCATAGAATTGTACAAGAAAATATTGGGTGCGATGGCCTGCTCAGTATCTTTTTTAAACTGTAGAATACACATATGAAACAAACTAAATAAAATATCTTATCAGAAGATCTTCACCACCTCTTTCTCCTCTCCACACAAAACAATTTTCTAAACCAACATTAAAAAAATCAATACAATAACTAAAAAATGTAAAATATTCAAAAATAAGTCTATGCTAGTATTTTTCTAAATGGAGAATTAAAATAGTATATTTTCATCAAGTGGACAACCCCCCTTCCCAATGAAATAATAACAACAACAACACATGAGCAGATAAAAAAGAACATAATAAAAAAATTATCTTCCAGAAGGGAAGGGTAAGCTCCTATTTTCCTTCTACACACCTGATGAAAAATTCTTAATATGTATCTCTTTCTTTTACCGTTTAATTATCTTTAGTCACTTAAGAAAATTAATGTTACAATTTTTTTTTACATTCATCAGAGGTAAAAGATAATCAGTTAATTAAATTTGAAAATTGCCAATGCTTATGATTAGAGTTTTACTCAGTAACCGAATTTTTTCTGTTAATCTGCAGCAACCCAAAATTTATCTATTCAAAGAAAGATGAACTAAACCTATTACCACAAGAAATAATATTAATTGATAAAATAAAATTTAACATTTATAACATATATATATAAAGAAAGATATGATAAATCTAGAAACTTAACGTATGTTCTTGGAATTTTCTAAAAATTTTAGTTCAATGAGATCACATGTTCCCCACGCTAATGTTAAACCTATGGGCTTGAAATGCATTTTTATTTTCAAAATATCATTAAAATTTTAATATTTTTTCGGTGTTCTTTTCTTAAAAAATGCGTCTTTTTTTTTAAATATTTATGCTTAATTTAATATTTCATGTGTTAAAAGCTGACGAACTGCGATTACAATCTCAAGAATTCACAGCTCATACAGGGTTCCCAGCAAAACATGAATATCAAATTCCCTGACTTTCCATGACCTAATCTCGAAAAATTCCATGACTTTCCCTGACCAAACTTCAAAAAAAATTCCCAGAACAAGCAGGTATACAATGAAATTTGCTACTTATTTCTAGAATTCTTTGTCAAAATTAATGATTTTTTTCTGCAGTTGTTTTTCAAATTTCTAAATTTTATTTTCCGTGATTATTTGATGAATTTCGAGATTTTTTTTTCAAGATTATTCGATAAATTTTGCATCATTTTACATTTTTTCTCCAAGAATTTTCCATGACTTTTTAGAAAATATTTGTAAATTCCCTGACTTTCCATGACTACTATGATATTCCATGATTTTCCAGATTTTCCCTGACTTTCCCTGACTCCCCTGTCATATGTTTAAACTTTTTTATACCCTGCTCAATTAATCTACAAAATAATTAGATTGATCAAAAATATGGTTTCATTTTCAGCACAAAATCTGAGTTTTGCTGAAAATTCAGCAAGACCAAAACTATCTGCATTCCAAAAATCTTGTTTCTTCCTTTGAAAATATTCATTATAGCTCATTGATTTAAGCTGAACTTCACTGTTTATAATAATCAGTTATTACTGACTCAAGACATAGCAAATTATAAAGGAAAAAAATGTCAATAGGACTAAACCTCGAAGACTGTTTTCAAAGATAAATCGGCATATGTATAACTAAAACATTTTTTAATGAGATAAAAGTCAGATATTTAGAATATGATTTTGTGTTGTAGAATGTGAATTATTTACATTTAATTATGCATGAAAATAAAAAGTTTTGATCAGGTGTACAGATTCAACTTGAGCCATACATATAATTATCAGTATAGTTAATTAATGATTATGTATATTTGCATATGTATTAATTACTTAAGAAAAAAAAAATTTTTAGACATTTTTGTTTTTGTTTTCAGCTGAAAATATTAAGACTACCAAAATTGGGTTTCATTCTTAAAGCCCTCTTTCACTCGATTCTTAAAAATAATCTGCAATGCCTGCTTTTAAACTGCACTGTTTCTGCAACAGGGGAATTATAATGAATTCAAAAGACATGAAAACATATAGAATATTTTAAAATAAAATTTTACCTGAGCCACCATTGATGAGACATCATGCGTGTTGGAAGGCAGAATCAGAGTGTTGCCAGTTTTTGCAAGCTTGCTGAAAGCCGTTACATACTGCTCAGCGATCAGTAAAGAGGCTGCATTGGTACCTTTCTGAAAGAGAAATCATGACAAATTAAAATGATATGCATTCGTTTAATGAGGAAGAAGAGAATGGACTTAATTAGTCAAAGAAAGAATGATGAAATTGGCTAAAACAGAACCCAAACAATACTGAAATGTGACCCAAATTAAAGTTCTGAGAGTTTTGTGAAGCCTATAATAGATAGGAATATAAAGTTTTTTGTACACAGTAGTTAAGAGGGGAAAAAAAAATAATTTTTACACAAAGCATACAAACAGAAGCTGTAGTAAGTAATAATGTGAAAGTAGTCATCAAAATCTGTTACTACATAAAATAAGTTTTTTAATGATTGTATTTAAAATAGTTTAAGGATGACTACAATTTACATTATGTCATGAATAAAATATTTACTGAAATTGATTCCTCCCCCCCTTCTTTCTTTTACTTTAGCATCAACATTTTCTACAAGATTGGGAAAAACTCATAATTCTTTTTTCCCATATTTAATTTCCAACAGACTATTTGTAGTGTACAAGAAAAAAATATTTTTTCAAGCTTCTACTAAAGTAGCTTTTGCTATGACGCTCAAAATTTTGATATTAATTAACACTCCTTTCCTCTCCTGTACATTCTTACAGATTAGCTGCTGAACAGATATTATGATTCTTTTATTTTCCTTTAGTTTCAATCTGTTGTTATATCTGTTTCATGCAGCTTTATATTCAGTTAACTTAAACTCTCAACCCCTCTTATGTATGAATTATTTTTAAGAGAACAGAAAGTATATTATGGATTTTAGCCAATGTAATATTTACATGAAAAAAAAAAAATGTACATAAATATTAAGAATTAGTAAGTAGTTTTCTGTTATCATTTAAACTTAGGACACTTTATCACAAAATGAAAAATAATATATTCTGGATTCAAGGGAAAACACTTTTTGAGAAAAATTTCTCTTGAGCAGAATAAGAGAAAAAAAATGTCAGGGGTAAATTCTCCAGCCAAATAATCAAAAAAGAAATGGCTCTCCCATCTATTGCTAGATTTTGCAAGCATTATTGACCTTAATATCAAGTTTATAGTGATACAAGGATTCAAATAATGCATATTTTATTTGTTAGGGGTTGTTGTTCAAGACAATAATATTTGAAACTGCTATGTATGACAGTGTTGCACAGAATAAAGCCACAATAAAGTATAAAAAATATTAGATTACAGCAAACACTTTATACATTTTAAAGTACATGATTAACTTACAAATAAATATATACAGGAATGCCACTCAGAAAATAACAAAAAAGAGGAAATTATGGGTAAAGTAAAATTTGCAATATTTTTCAAAGCATTTGAGTGTGAATTTTGTAAACTATATTGTTTATAACAAACCAAATAAAGAATACAATTTATAACAAATTATTCTTTAACTATCAAAAAACTTTTTTTTGTAAACCTTTAACACTCTACATGCACATCAGTCAAACATTTTGAAATATGCTGTTAATTCATTGTGCATGAAAATTTATACAATTAAATAAAAATGATTTTTCTTTACCCCACAGCATTGAACATCAATTAAAGTAACCCAGCAACAGATGCAGTGAGATCAGTAAGGAATTTTAAATTGATTTAGGTAACCCAGCAATAGATTTGAGGATTATTCTAAGAGCAAATAGCGAAAATTTGCAAGGTTTCTTTTGTGATCATTTGACAAAAATAGCTATTTTATTTTGTGATTGTTTGACAAAAATCACCGTTGTATTTCACAATCATTTGATGAAAACTGCTGTTAAATTTTGAGATGATTTGTTAAAAATCACTACTGTATTTTGCAATAGTTAGACAAAAATTACTGTTGTATTTTGCAATCATTAGTTGAAAATCGCTGTTACTCATAGCAATTACCCAAAGGTTTAACAGAAGAAATGGTTTCCAGAGTGTCTACGCACATACAGCGTATAGGCTGTTATTGTTTACCAACAAACATGTAAAAATTGAAAAACATAATATTGGAATCTATGAAAGAGTATACTGAAACAATAATCAAGTCAGTTTAAAAACAAAAATAAATAATAAAATCATTCAAATAAGATTTGTAAAACATGTCATAAGTTTACTAATACATGCATTATGCAATGTCTGACTCTGTATCAATGCCTACTATGAATGAACTAGAGCACCAAAAAAGTAAAAACTTTTTGAATGTAAAATATCTTTAAAAAATATAAATTTTAACTTAACTAAGAAATATTTAACCTTGTTTAATTATCAATCAGAAGAAAATAAGATTTAATGTCAAAGCATTTTGTCTTTGAATTAAATGAAATCTAATTCATCTTAAAGTATCATATTGACAAAATGTATTTTAAATACTGACATCACTATAAAACCAAAAAAAACCAATACAGTAGAACCCCGATAATTCGGATTAACTGGGACCAGACCCAATCTGGATTATCCGGACAATTAGAAAAAAACTGAAATAAAATAAAACATACTTACAGAAAATCACCTTTATGTTAAACTTATTGAATAATTACACTTCCGAAAAGATTTCAGAAAAAGTTTTTTTTATTTAGAATACGACGATGATTTCCAAATTAATGTTATGGATATTAGCCAATCGCTTCTCAAACTTGAAAAAAAAAATGACCAAATCAATCCGGATTATCCAGATTAACGGGGTCCGAATTTACGGGGTTCCACTGTATTTCATTTTTTTAAATTTCAGTTATTATCTCATCTCATAAGATTTATCAATAAAGTCAAGCACAATTTTGATTACACTAAAAAACAAAAGTAGTTTCTCCAAACACGTTATACTGTCATTAAAAGTGTTCTCCAAAACACCTCATACTGGCACTGGAAGTATTACATTGGCGAGGGAGGGAAAAACAAATAAATTCACAAAGTGTAGTAGTCTTGTACAGAACAGAACATAACTTTAAAAATTGTTTATTTTAAGGAATGCATATAAAAAACAATAAAAACACATAATTTTTTCATAAAGATGGAAGTCAATCAGATACTGAGTTGCTGAGATATTTGTAATGATATTTTCCACACTCTTTGATTTTTCCAGAACCTGGATTTCATTCAAATTTCAATTCAAAGATAGATTTTAGTTGGAAATGGGACGCTTAATCTGATGCAGCAAACTGTTAGTTAATAAGGTTATCAGTTTTAAAGTTATAAAGATCTTTTACAAAATTCGGTACTAATTGATTATGCTGTCAACCAAAAAACTATAATCAAACTATAAGATACGCCAATAATGGCTTATCATAAATGTCACATTCATTTGATATTAAATATGTTAAACGTGTTTGTTAAAACATGCATGATTTTTAATTTGACGTTTAATCTGTATTTTTATTAATCTTTTACTAATTCATTTGTTTTTTCATTATTTAAAATAAAAATTCTGCTAATTTGTATAATTTTGTAAGTAGTTTGGTAATTTAATTTGTCAAAATTATTGACGGGATAATCAAGTAGTACCAGCTATTCAGTAATAGAGCATTACTATGCATTAACAATATTTAAATATACACTTAAATTTTATTTTGGAATTGCAATGCATTTTATAAGTAATTACACATGTTTTATTTTCCTATTTTATATTATGTGTATTCATGATGAGTAAATATTACAGTGGCCTTCAATGACTAGTTTTGTTTTGTGATTGTTTGATGAAAATCACCTTTTTATTTTGCAATGATTTGATGAAAAGTGCGGCTTTATTTTGCAACCATTTAACGAGAATCAGTGTTTTATTTCAACAATCATTCGACAAAAATCGCAGTTTTATTTCACAATTGTTCAATGAAAATCTCTGCTTTATTTTGCGATAATTCAACAAAAATCGTTTTATTTTGTGATTGTTCAACAAAAATTTATGTTTCATTTTGTGACCGCTTGACAAAAATTGCATACTCTAAAAAATTAAAAACGGAAATCTGCCATTTGGCAGAAAAGTGGCATCCCTGTATATAAAAGTTAAATTATTATTATTAAACATTCTCTTATAAACATTCAATATTTATTTTAAAAAATATACCTTATTTCATGATTGCAGTTCATGCTGGTAATCTAACACACTAACAAGGAAGGTCTTCATAAACTCATACTCAGAAAAATTTGAAAAAAATACAGGAAGTTCTTTGCATGAGAATATATATTGTTTATAGAAAAAAAAAAAATTGGGGGGGGGGGGGGGACCTCAATAGAGCATTTATGGAAAAATAATAAAAATTTTGTTTATTGCTAATTAGCGACACAATGAATTTATTATTTTTTTTTTTTTAAATAAACTTTTATTGAAAATTTATTATCCAAGGAAAAACTTTTTTTACTCTTCAAATTGAATTTATTTTAGTTCTTGAGGTATGACTATTGTAGATATCATGAAAAATGCAGCATTAAAGATCCACCAGTTGGACAATTTAAACCAAAACAGAATCAACAATAACATTTATCAAGGTATACCTGAATCTGAAGTTAGATAAAACTTTGTGCATTAGTTCTTGAGATAGAGTTATTGTGGGAATGGGGAAAAATTCATACATAACAGTACCACTTGTTGGGAGATTGACATCAAAACATAAAGCTAATTCACATCAAGTATTAACTAAACCTGAATTTTGAGGAAAATCTGCATTAATTTTTGAGATAGAACCATTGCAGAAAACATGAAAAATGCAGCCTAACAGCACCACCTGATGAGCAATTTACATCAAAATATAGACAACATCAATTCATGTCAATGACTAATGGAATCTAAAATTTGATGGAAATCTCTGCATTAGTACTTGAGACAGATCTGTGGGCAGAAATCATAAAAAATGCAGCATAGCAGTGCCACCTGTCAAGTGATTTACACCAAAACCTAATTAATCAGCATCAAATAATCCCAGGGACTACCTGAATATCATTTTTTATTAAATTGTGTTCATAAGTTCTTTTGATACAGTGCCCAAAAAATTTATGTCACATACAAACAGAGAGACATTTTGTAAAAACATGTTTTTTGGTACCTTTGACTGCTAAAATGTGTAAATAAGTCAATAACCAGAATTCAAAATTTTTTATGAATCCAATACTTCACTAAGATAGAAAAAAGTAAAAATTATATATATAATAATTGATAGTGCCTAATAATTTGCACTAATAATGGACACACACATAGAGAGAGAGAAAAGAAAGTTACGTACCTTTTTCAATAGTGATTCAGCAACTACTTTTAATGATCTCGCCCTGGCATCTGCTTTGGCTAAAATAGCTGAAGCCTCACCTGCAAAAACACAGAAAAAAATGAAGGAATGCCATGCATCGAAGCTGCAAATTTCTACACATATATTTTAAGAACATCATAACAGAAAAATTTAAAAATAAGCTATAACTTTTTTCGAAACTTTTTGATCTATTCATATTCATTTTTAAATGCAAAAACAAGGAACTGCAAGCATGATTACTAGTGATGAATTCTGGAAGTGGCCTGCATTTGTGGATGCATGGGGGATAGAAGTTTCTTCTCCTTCCTATAAAAGGCATTTTATACTAATTAAATATTTAGAAATGCAAATTTTCCTCTTCCCATGATTACATATATTTCTCTGCTGAAGTTGCAGAAGTCCATCCCAGAGTTAATAATCTCAGGTTAAGTCACAGAGAAAAACGTGCGACTTCAACACTGATTACTAAAGGGATTTTGAAATGAATCGCATTTTTCATTCTTTGATAAATAAATTACATCTTGTTTTATAAATGATTGTTGTCATATGCTTTTTTTTTTTTTCCTGAGCTGTAGAACCCAGCAAAAAGCTGTCTAAAATGCTAACTTTGAAAGCATTTTCTGAAACATTCTGTGTCTATATCAAAAATAAACAACATTATTTGATTTCATAATTTCTGAATAAAATATATTCCACATTTCATGAGTCTTAAGGTTTAAATTGATTTTGGAAATATATCAGAAAATAATCACAGTCTTGAAGCAGGGTTGGTAAAAAACAGATTTTTTTTTCTTTTTTTTAACCCCAAAAACATGTTTTTTTTTTAATTATTATTAATTTAAAATATGTTTAAATGTTCTGCCCGGGCCACCCTCTGAATTTAACACTGTTCTTGCTCTTAATCCTCCATGTTTTCATATCTTTGGGTGCAGGAAAACAATATTATTCTGGATAAGTAGTAAGTAATTCTAATAAGTAATTCTGGAGTTTCAGTCCTTTTTTAATAAAGTTATTGTCTGTACTCCCACCTCCCAGTCAATAGCTAAAATATGCCTAACTGCACCCCTAGTTTAAGAAATTTGTTCATTAATAAATTATTACAAAATTTTGAAAAATCCATGTACCTATATGTTCGCTCTAATATGGATCGAAATTAATCTTAATTTTCTGCAGTTAAAAATGCTAAACAACAATTTTAACATCAGTCATTAAAGATAAAGTAAATAAGTCAAATTGATTTTCTTAATGTTTCTTGAAATTTGGAAATTTTTTTTTAATTTTTAGTAAATTTTAAAAAACAGCTCTAAAAACAGAGGTAAAATGCCAAAGGCTTGGCGGGCCACTGAAAAGTTGTTGGCGGGCCAATTTTGGCCACGGGCCACATGTTTGACACGCCTCGTATACATAATAAAAAGAAATATACTGAGAAAATTATTTAAGAATATATTATATTTGAGGCTTTAAGGAATGATGAAATCTTTAGTAAATCTTAAATAATCAAGCAATTTAAATAGTAAAAGTGCATTTTTTAATAATAATATATATAAGCCTTAAAAAAGGAGGAAGAAAGAAAACTAACTAGTTTTTCTCTAACCAGCTAATTATAGAAAATTAGTTATTCTGCCATGTAGATTTATAGCTTACACGAAAAGTTGCATTGATTTAAAATGTTTGTCATTTTAGAAATTTATTAATTCATCATTTTTCTACAGCTTTGCTTGTAGCTTCTGCATAACTTGGATTTTACATTTTTCAATAATGTGTAAAATAAAACATTAGGGAAAAAGAATAAAAAAAAAACAGATTGAAAAAAAAACCAGCTTGATTTAAAAACACTCGGTTTAAACCAAACAACCCTGTCTTGAAATTTATAAAAAAAATAAATAAATAAATAAATAATAAAATATTGTGACACAAATAATCAGGAGAAAATTTACTAATGAAGTTCTATGTTTACTTATGCATATGATACACTCATGTATAATATACATCCTGTAAATAATACACTGATGATCATTATAAAGATATTTTCAGATTAAAAATATACACAAAAGCAATCATTTCATTTAACATATTGCCTATACTTATTAATAATGGAAGAAATATATGCAAAACATTAAAACACTCATTAAGTTGATTTTAAAAACATATACAAGGATTGCCTTTTATGTTTTTACAAACGATCAATAGAAGGCACGACTGAAATTTGTCTTGAGGATATTCATAAAATTCACATTTTTTTAATCTTAGAATCAGGGCTAGAAATTAGCAGTCGTTAGTCGCCAAACGCAACAAAATTATTGCATTTGGTGACTACAAAATTATATCTAGTTATCAAGTTTGACACCTAGCCTTTTTTCACTTTATTTTATTATTTTTTTTAAAAAAAGCGCTTTTATTCTGACTTTAGCATAAGTTCTCTAGAAGAGAAAACTTCCAAGGAAATGATTGCTTGTTTCATTGACCTTACAGAACATATCGCAACCATTCCTTTAGAGGATTGAGAAACTGTTAATGCTAAATGGTATAGAGAAATTTGTTTGCCAAAAGACATCAATGAAATAAGGAAAAAAAATAAATAAATAAACTCTATCATTCTTCATCACAACAACGCCAGCTCCCACCCAGCATGTGAAATAATTGATTATTTGAAGGATACAAATATTGAATTCATGCCTTATTGCCCATATTCTCCTGATTTGTCTCCTAATGTCTTTTTTTGTTCTTTAATGCCAAACAATAAATATGTGGGCAGCGATTTTCATCACCTCAAGAAGCTGTTGATGCCTTTCAAAACTAAGTTTCTGAAATATCAACTTCACAATGGAAAAACTGTTTCAAGAATTGGTTTGGACGGATGGGAAAATGTATAAATCTTAAAAGTAAATATTTTGAAAAACAATAAAACAGTTTGTTTCCCAAAAATTTGTTTTCTTCCTACTTTTTGTAGAAACTTAAAAAAGCAACCATCGTATATAGCTATTTAATCCATGGGCTTGACATTTTAGTTCAACAACTGTACACTCCAGGCTAGAATGATTTGGGATTCCACAACTTCAGCTACATATAACCTTGTTGACAATAGACAGATAATGAAGTAGAACAAATGATTCCAATAGGAAATGTAATAAGAATCTAACTGTGATGTTTATCGAAATGCCAATTAATGCAAGCATCATCTTCAAGATTGAAAGCTTCATGTGATGTCAAATCACATAGTTGCCTTAATTACCTTAAAAAATAAATTATTAATTATTTAGCTATTTTTAATTACACTCGAAATTTCTCAAGAAAGTATTTAAATTCTATCATTAAACAGATTATTTCTTTTAATTTTTTTTTCCATTTCACTCAGTCTTAATAGCAAACATAATAATTTATTGAATGTAACACTCATAAAAAAATAAGAAAAAGTATGTGGTATATAATTTTTACTTTTATATTAACTTGGATAGCTTATGTTGTAATTGTGTGGTTTTAATAATAGAACAAAACCTTTTTTCAGTCAGATTTACTTCATATAAATCCTTAATTTCCTGAGATATTTTCCTCAACTGCAAAATTAAATTACTTTATTTTTGAAGATTTCCTTGACAATACAGGAAAAATGAAAATAATTTAACCAAATAAACATAGAATTTAGTGAAATTCTATTTTACATGGCAATATTTTAAAATGGGAACTTCTACTTCCTTTCATAAAAACTGAATCTAAAATGATTATATGAAAAAGTCATTTTCTACATGCTTTCAATTGTGTTATCAATCATAGAATTTTATTTGGAAAAAAAAAAATGATTGTTGTGCTTAATTTTCTATTTAATATAAATCATTGAAAATGTTAGTTTAGTATTGCTTTTAAAATAACAAAACACTTAGCTATACTGTCTAGATATAACAATAGTACAGTACAATTAAATTATGAAATAAAAAAAAAATAAAAAAAAATCATTAAATAAAAGTAAGTTTGGTGTCATACTAAAAATGTTTGATAGAAAGTATGTCATATTTAATAAATTATTTTTTCCCTGAAATTAAAATGTCTGCATTAAAGAAGATATTTTAATTCTAAATTCATTTAAATGAGATTACTATGTCATTTTAAGGTACTTATAACAAAATTTTAAATAATAAAAATATACATAATCCACTCAGAATTATGCCAATTTCTTATGTGCCACTCAGAATTTTTATTGTCTTTTAAAAAACAAATACAAATGTTATAAGTTAAAAAAAAATCTTGTATCATTTTTATTGGATGTAGTCACTGACATTTAATAATAATTTTAATAATAACATTGACATTTAATAATACAAATAATCACTGACACTTATCATATTTTTTGGAATTAAATTTTCTTTAAATTTTAAAAACTATTGTGATTCATTACTGATTCAGCATTTTAAATTTTGTTTAAACAAATTTTTTTTTTCATTTTTAGAAATTTAAAATTTTATTTATATCTCTGCTAATTTTTTTTAATTTAGGACTTTCAAAAAATTTGGAATTCTTGATTTTATTTAAATAAATTCCTTTTATAATTATTTAAAAATTGAAATTTATTGGTGCTTAATACGTGCTTAATTGGTGCTTAATAAGTGATGTACGAATTTAATAATTATAAATTAATAATTTGGATTTATTAATTAAAGGGTAAGTATTTAATATATATATATATATATATATATTAATCGAAATCCTCAGTGTGATCTGCAATCAAACTTACATATACTTCTTTTTTTTTTTAATATATATATTTAGAGTAAAGTAAAAGACATTAAGACATTGAATTAAATGTAATAGCAAATTGGGCATAATGCATTTAAGCATACTTAATAATATCTCTCAGATACAATAAACATAAATTTACCTTGTGCTTTATTAATTTGTTCTGTTTTTTCAGCTTCAGAGGCTAAGATACGAGCTCTCTTTTTACCCTCAGCAACATTTATATCAGCTTCTCTAACACCTAAATAAAAATAATCATAAGAAATTTCATACTAAAATAACAATAAATAAAACAGCTTTTATATTATTAAAAAAAAAAAAAAAAATAACTTTATGTGTTTTTGACATAAAAGTATTCTTATTAAAAATCAGCATTTCATAAATTGTTAGCTCATAAATCCAAAAATATACTGATTCAAATCATCTTAAATAAAAGGATTTAAATCAGTATTGAAAATTTATTTATTTATTTATTTATTTTTTTTTTATGGAGAGGGGAAGCAATTATTTATCTTGATCTTGCACATCTGAAAAAAAATATATATGTATGAATGTTTATTTGCAGGGTTGCCACTCTAATCTTGAAAAAAAATTCCCTGTGTTTTCCCTGTACTGCAAAGCGTTTGTTCTATGTTGAGTGCGCAAAAATATATGCGTGTATGCATGCTAATTAGACATGTTATAATTTACCATTACCCAATTAATTGAACAAATATAATACATTATATGATATGAGCAAATGAAAAAAACCCTTTAAAAGGTGTTACACTTATTATTAAATCCCACATTTTACATTAATAATAATAAAAACAGTAAAGCAATACTCAAACATTCTGCTAAAAAATGCTTTGAAATATTTATTAATTAATGTTAAAATATCTCTTTGTATCTAATAATTTAAAGAATATAAAAATTTAAAGAATCTTACCTAAAAATCAATTATTTTGAACATAATATCACAAAAAATTGTAGAAATAAAAAGGATAAGAAAAAAGGAAAAGCTACTTACTTTATGCATCCAAATCAATATTTATATTAAAATACAGGACACATAAAATATAATATAGGATAACTTTGATACACAACACTGGTTTATTTTTTTATCTTACAAAATATCATAAGGTAATATTCGGTTTTAAAAATGAAAGCCGAAAAAAAAATAATTTACATTTAGATATAGTAGGAAAAAAATTCCCTGTGTTTTCCAGATTTTTTAGGATTTTTTTCAAAATTCCCTGGATTTTCCCTGTTTTGGGAGGGGATTTTAAAATTCCCAGTGTTTTCCCGGTTCTCCAGGTGGCGTGGCAACCCTGATTTGTTAGCATTTTCCTATTTTAATATATTATTTCAAAACAAATATTGTGTAAAATGTAAAAGGATATCCAACTCATTTTCTTTGTTTCATATGATAAAATCTGAATTCGTTCTTGAACAATGCTTTGGGACAAATTGAGTTTGAGAACTGAGATACTACTGTAATTAAAATTTAGAAAGACAATTTTTAAAAGTATGCTAAAACGCTGTATGAAATAGTCCTGAATATTGGACACCCCTATTTAACAAACACTTTTCCAATATCCAACATACATATTATTTTGATTAGCAGACAAATTCTGTTTCGGTATGCCTGTCATTAGAAGTTTTTACTGTGTAATAACTTAGTATCAGATGGCAACTTTTTGAATATTGGAAACTGTATTTTTGAAAATGTATTATACAATGAATAATATTAATTGTTGAAATTTTCTAAAAGATTAACACAGGGCTTTCCAAGTGCAAACATCCCTTTAACAGTAATCAAGGCATTAAAGAATGCTACTATACCTTCTGATTCCAAAATGGCTGCTCTTTTTTTTCTTTCAGCTTCAACTTGCATCTGCATTGCCTCATTGACTCTTTGGGGGAGTCTTATATCCCCTGAAATGAGTTTAAATGAATGTTTGAGAAAAAGCATGGAAAAAAAAGTATAAATAGGACCCTATTACTATGAATGTAAAAGAATGATATAAATAAATCTCTCATTACATATTTTTATAACTTAAAAGTAAAATATTAGACAATTCTCCATAAATTTCATTATACATAACCTTTTTTACACCATTCGTTAATTTAGTTTACAGAATTCATTCTTTTTTCTCAGAAAAGACAATTAAGAGGATTCTTCACTCGCTTGAAAACACTTACTACCAAATGTTAAATTAATGGGGAGATTGTTCTGGAATTTCTCATTTAAATTTAAATATTTATAATTTTTTTTTTTTTTTTTTTTTTTTTTTTTGTGCATGGCATAGCTGAAGTTAACTTCTAATACAGCTATTTTTTACTTTTTTGATTCTGGTTACCCCTGAAGTAGAATTTTTTGTGTCAGTCTGCAGCAAACTAAAGTTCATCAGCGACCCAACAGTGCTAACTAAGCCTATTAAAACAACAATATCCCATAAAAAAAGAAAATTTTGCTTTTATAAAGAAAATATAATAAAATTATGAAACAAATATCATAAATCTAGAGATTTAAAGTAAATTTCAGCTTTTTTTTAAGGCCATTCTTTCTTTTTAAGCTAGTGAATTAATCTCATAGGTTTAACACTAGAACTACCGATGTTTAATATATACCTAGTTTTACCATACCCGTCAAATTGACGGTTTTTTGATTATGGCTTTAATTGTAACTTCTGACATAGTTAATGTAAATAAAAGAATATAATTAAACAAGAATAACATTTAATATAATGACATTTAACATTAATTATTAATAAATAACAAACAAAAACAATTTCTATTTGCATTTACAGTAAAGCACATTTGATCAATATGAAATAAATATGAGACACATATTTTACAAGTACATAGTATTTTTCTTGGATAACACTTGCCACAAACATATGTAACTTAGTTAATTTAAATAAAAGAATATAGTTTAACAAAAACAACATTTAATATAATAATTCATCAATTATTAATAATAAAAAAATAATTTCTGATTGCAGTTATAGTATAATACATTTGATATGCATGAAATAATTATGAGGCACATATTTTACAAGAACATATTATCTGAGATGAACACTTACCACAAACCTTATGTTTGTTGCATACATTGCAGGTATAAATCGCTTTATTTATGTTGAACAGTTGAATCTGGCAGATTTGCATTCATAAGGATTTTTTTCTTAGTTTTCTAGTGTACAATCCATTTCTTTCCATTCTTGTTTTTTGGGGGAGGCTTCTTTTCTGCAGTACCTATATTCACTGGAGAGTTCTTCGGATAAATTAAAAAAAAGATTGTTTTATCGTTATATTTTCATCACAAGTCTATATATCCATGCAATTGATTGCTGACAATTTCAAAATATTATAAAATGCAACAAAGGTAATCTACATCCCTCTGCTTTTATGCTATATTTGCAGGCTATTTGGTCAAGGACAACTACACAAAATGTAGCCATTTATAAGATATTTATTTTGCATGTCTACAGCTAATCAAAATTTGATTCCAAATTTGCCTGGTTTATTGGGCATATATTGCTGAGATCTGCATCTTGTCTTTGTGGGAAATAGTTGTTCATCTACGCTTATATTCTGATCTGGTTTGTAATAAGCTTGGATGTTACCAGTAAAGGGCTTCCAGATTTCAGAAGCTAATCAAAATTTGTCAGTTCGTAAGCATATACTCCTCTAGCTTTTTTTTTTTTCTCGAAATGTATGGATCTCATAATTTCTGAAAATCTGTTTCTACTGACAATTTCGTTAAATAAAAAGGTCTCCTTTTTTTCATCACAAATAGGATAATTTCAAATTTCTCGCTTCATAGGCTCCTCAAGCATACAAAATATCTACAATCGCATATAATTTTTTAATAGTAATTTTTCAATTGTCCTTCTGTGAGACATTTCTGGCCTCGAGTTCAGTGCAAACTTTTGTGCAATTTACCATTTTATTATCAATCTTAAGTTTGAAAGTGCTACTAACATTACCAAGCATAGTGTTTTGCTTTGCATAACCAATTGGGCCTGAACTATCATTGAACATAATATTTGATGGAAGACTACCAACACAACCATTCCCTAATTCTTCCCTTTCAGTACCGCCGAGAGTAATGTCTTTCTTCTGTCTTTTATTGGTTTCTGTTTGGTAATCCGATTCAGTATCTGAGCATTTTCGCAATAGCTTTCTGCTTTTGTTGCTTTTTTAGGGAAGTTTTTGTTCCCTCCCTGAATCTTTACTTTCATATTCATCTTCTTCACTTTTTTCAATAACTCGTACGTCAACTTCATCTTCTCCTGAGTCTGAAAAATCAGCTTTATTTTCCATGCAAGATAAGTCAAAATTATCATTACTTGAATTTGTGTCTGAAAGTCTTCATTTATAGTAGTGAGTTTTTTTAATTTTTCTAATGTTTTTTTTCTCTCTTGGAAATCATTTCATTGTTGCCCAGAATTTACAAAATATAAATTTTATTTTTTTCTAAAAATATGTTTATACTATTTTCCAAAATTGGACTTTTCATATATTACACTTTGCACAGATTGCACTTTTCACCAAGAACTTTATCGTGTTAGAAGTACAACTGATAATGATTGCGTCCTGATTATATTTAACAATTGTTGTTATACAATGTCTGATAGTAAGCTGGAGCCAACTGTGCCATAGGTGACAAAGTCTAGTCCATGCCAAAATGGGGAAGCCTGCATCACCTTGGGATGAGTTTGTTAATTGACGAAGCCGTCATTTTGATGGGTCTTGCTTGGTTTAAATAGGTATAGGTCACACTGATTTTGGAAATTAAAGTGGGTGAGAGTAAATTGAATAGGAATATTTAACTTCTCTTATATTAGATTAAAAGTCGTGTTATAAAATTCTAGAACAATATATAAATTACATCAAATGTTTAAGCATGAAATTTGAAATCTGTCAAAATGACGGTCTTGGTAGTTCTAATGTTAAAATAATCTGCAGTGCCTGCTGCCATGCTGAACAGTTTCTATTACCAGGTTGGTTACAAATTTTTTTAATAAAGGTAATTTCAGAAGCAATTTTCAAACTGAAAGTACCTTAAAAAAGATTGCAATCAAAATTGAAAAAGCAAAAAATAGCTATATTGGAGATTAACTTCAGCTATGCCATGTAAAAAAAAAAAAATAAGAAGAAGAAATTTGAAAATAACCTCTCCATTGGTTTATCATGAAACAAATGCTTTCCAAGAGAGTAAAGAGTGCCCTTAACAGACATGCTACAGGCTCAGCAAGAAAAAAAGCTGAAATTTCATGGCCTCACAGACTTTTGGCGAAATTCATATTTTTTTTAAAAAACATTTTAATGAAATTGTTTTTTTTTTTTTTTTTCAATTTTTTTACGAAATTAGCATTTTTTCTCATCTTTTGATGAAAATCGAATTTTATTTACAGTCTTCTCAATGAATTTTGCATTTATCCATCATCTTTTAGCAAAATTTTTCATTTTTGTCACCCTTTTTCAACAAAATTTGCATTTTTTTTATGATTTTTCGAGAAAATTTGCATGTTTCCCCCAATCTTTCAGGAAAATTCACGTATTTTCCTCAATCTTTTGTCAAAATTTGCGTATTTTTCCCAATTATTCGTCAAAATTAAGATATTTCTTCCAATCTTTCAACAAATTTTCCCATATTTCCCGCGATCTTTCAACAAAATGGATTTTTTTTTCCCACGATCTTTCTACAAAATAAAATAGATTTTCCATGATTTTCGTCAAAATTTGCACATTTTCCATGATTTTTTGACGAAAGTCTCATACTTCCCAGAGATCTTTCGACAAGTCTCATACTTCCCGTGATCTTTCGTCAAAATTCAGATATTTTTTCCGATCTTTCAACAAAATCCCATATTTTCCGTGATCTTTCTAGAAAATAGATTTTTTTCCCTGCGATATTTCTACAAAATAAGGTTTATTTTCCGCAATCTTTCAACAAAAGTCTAATATTTTCCACAATCTTTCATCAAAGTACCCATTTTTTTCATATTTCGTTAAAATTTGCTTATTTTCTGTGATTTTTTCGAAAAATTCACATATTTTATCGATTTTTTCGACAAAATTTGCAAATATTGCCCGATCTTTCGACAAGATTTGCGTATTTTCTCCAATATTTTGACAAAATTTGTATATTTTCCCCATGATTTTTCTACAAAATTTGAGTATTTTCCACGATCTTTCGATAAAATGAGTATTTTTCAGGATTCTTTGACAAAATCTGAATATTTTTTCTGCGACAGTTTGATAAATTTAGTTTTTTTAGATCCTTTGAAGAAATTGGTGCTTTTTTCTGCAATCATTTGAAGAAATTTGCTTATTTTGTATTTGTTTTTGTTGATTTCATCTGTTACCCCCCCCCCCCCCCATAAAAATTTCAAAAAATTTTAATGCATATTTGCATTGATCCCAGGGATAGTAAAATTCAACACCAAAAAAGCTGAATTCTGCGTTTCCATGGAAAAGTAGCATGTTTGCCTTAAGCATCTTGTGAAATTTTCAAATGCCAATACAGAAATTTCAAAAATGAGAATTTTTAATACTGCTAATTTGGAGAAGGATTTAAGGAAATTAGCCAATTGTTCTTGCTAATATTAAACCTATGAGAATGAGAGGCGTTTTTATTTTTTTAAATACCTCCCAATAAAATTATTGTTATTATTATTATTATCATTATTATTATTATTATTATTATTATTATTATTATTTTTTTTTTTTTTTTTTTTTTTTATTTATGTATTATCTGGGCAGGATTTACTGAACTGCATTTCACTGTTTATAAATAATACACATCTAATTGTTTCGATATTTTAGATGTGACAGCACAACATGCTAACCTACCCCCATCTGCTCTTAAAGTATGACACATTATTGGCTATCTACTAACAGATATGAATTATACGATAATGTACGGTAAATAATTCTAAATAAATTTTTAAATACTTACTAATTTCATATCGTAGGCAATCTATACCCCAAGCACTGCTAGCTTTATTAATTACCTCTGAAAAAGAAAAAGAATTTTAGAACAGAATTTAAATACTTTAGAACTTTACTATTTAAATAATTTAGAACAGAATTAGAAATTAAATAGGATTTTTTTTTAAATCCATAATATAGCTATTCAAAACAACTATTCCACCAAATATAACTTCTGTTTACAAAACATGGGATGATACAGCATAAACAATAGAATGCTACATAATTTAAATATCACTGAAAAAAATTACAAAAATTCTAAAAGATCAATTTTCATTACAGTAAAATACAGTAGTACTTATTTAAAATTTCCATTCTGCTAATGTTTCTGATGATATATACATTTTTATATACTTTATTTAGAAAAAGTTTTTATAAGCTGTAATTAGTTAAAAGTTACATTTGAAAGTAAATAGTTTAATTCCAAGTTAAACATTCTACCTAAAAAAAAGCACATTTTTTGATAGTTTGACTAACATTTTTTAACACTTTCCAACAAAGTTGAAAAGTGTTTATGCATTCGGTTTGTCTGGCCGCGCTCTAACTCCCCTAAACATACTCAGATTGCTCTGAAATTTTTATATGTTATTGAAGTTTACCCTAGCTCGAACCCTAATGAAAATGAAGTTTCTACTATGATTAGTTTATGTACAGGGATAGTCAAATGTTTTCCAATACATTACGGCCAATGGGAAAAAATCGCTTCAAATGAATTTTAAAGGTGTTACACCCTGTTAAACTTATTCAAACTTACATTTATTCTGAAAGTGCACTAAAATATGCATTCTGTAAAATATGCTGTCAAAATAATAGTTATTATTCATTTACAGGGCCACTCAAAAGAATTACATTACACAATAATAAAGGAGGGAATTGTTTGCGACATATTTTAATAATGTTAAATGGTTTCAAGTATCGTAAAATTGATATACACCGTTGAGACTTAATATTTAAAGCATAATATGAAGTGCATAGCTTTTACAGGGACAGACAAAATATTTCAAATCTTATATTTTTATCCGAAATACTATGTATTATCAATGATAACTGATGGATGGTTGAAATGCATTTTCAACTATGATATGCACTTTTAAGTTTTACCAAATGTCTGCAAATTATATGGTGTATATAAATGTTATAGTTGATATACAGAGTTACACAAAAGAACCGATAAAGGTTATTGAATATGAGAGTAATTATCTTAAAGGTGGTAGTTATGCATTTTTACGTTGAACTGCTTTCAGTTTACTAAGAAATGTTTGTATAATATAGATAAAATGATATACAGGGTCACGCAAAGAATTAGCTACATGGTCACCCATATATGATCATTTCTGGAAATGTGATTTAAGTAGCTTTAAGAATATGTTTGTTTGAACTAAATTTTAACAAAATATTGGCGTGTTGTAAAGATGTTGGATAAATTACAGGGTTGAATAAAAGTATTGAAGTATTTTCATCTATTAAAATAAAGTGCTGCAAGAGAAATTTCAGCCTGTTAGGCATTTTCTTGCTAAACTAAATTTTCCCATTATATATATATATATCAACCGACGAATCAAATACAAGGCATATTTGGCTAGGGACAGTAGCATCTTATTTCCCTATATAACAATGTTTTGTTAAAGATTTCAGGAAGCGTTGGAAAGTGTTTCATAATCTATGCTTAACGCATGATTTTTCTTACTTGTTATTTCTTATCAGGTTTCAGGACACAACATATTTAAATGATTAGTGCAAGCCTTGCTTCATCACTGCTGAATAAAAAGAATAATTTTTTTTCAAAAACCAGTGGACAAGAATGATCCAAGTTTCAGGGTTGGCAAGTTTCTTCTGCAGTGGAAAAAAACCGCGGAAAAAAACCATGGAAAAAACCGGCCGAAAGAAATAGGTTTCTTTTAAGTGGAAGAAATGGAAGAAACTGTTTTTCTTTAAGAATTTACCATATATTTTCAATTTTGTAAGCTATAATAAATATCTTCTTCCTATAATCTTATATAAATTAATCTCACTGGACCAAAACCAATTTAATTAGGTATATAAGCTAAATTAATAATTATATCAGCTTTTTAGCCAAGATCACACACAACACTTATATAGAGATCTTCAATCATTGGCTAAATGAAGAGAAATTTTATCCTAAATACACAAAATTAATTAAATGTAATCTATTTCAATTTAACAAACCTATTTTTTTATTATTTAAATTTCTGAAACTAGTAGTAAATAGTAGAGATTCTTTACTAATGGTAGAATGAAACCCATTTAAGTAAAAGATTTTAATTTACATCAGTTTTTTAATGTAAGTAATGTATCATAAATACTGTATTAAAAAGAGATCAACCAAAAATATGGTTTCGTGTTCGGCCCAAAATCTAATTTTGCCAAAAGTGTGGGTGAAAATTTGGCCAGATCGAACATCAGTATTCCAAAAATCTTGTTTCTTCCTTCGGAAATTTTCAACATTAGTCACTGATTTGAACTGTATAAGCTCAAATGAATGTATTGCAATGAACTTCATTGATTATAATTATCAGTCATGAATTATCAATCATCGCATAGAAAATTTTTAGTTTAAACTGCATTAGATTTCAAATATTTTTTAAGAAAGTTCTAGAATAACAAATGATCATTTACAAAAATCATTATAGATGAAAAATCAAGGTGTGTAAAACTAAAATATTTTTTAATTAGATGAAATTCATATAATTAGAAAATCTTTCTGTGCCATGGATGAATTAATTACGTATTATTGTATATGAAAATAAAGTTTTTGGATTATTAACAGTTGTACATAATTAATAAATACTATACATATAATTAATTTACATTTATGTATGTATTAATTACTTTAAAACATACAATTTAATAACTTAAAATTATTTTTGAATGTTATTGTTTTCAGCCAAAAAGTAGGAAGAACACCTAATTTGGTTTTGGCCTTAAAAACCTGTTTTGGTCTATCCTTAGTATTAAAAAAATCATTAAAATTTTTATTTTTTTAAGTTATACGCTTCGGGATAGTTTAAATGCATTTTGACATATCCATAGATTTTTTAGAACACTAATTTTTTAAAATCAGCATTGAGATATTCAAGCTTGATGAAAAATATAAAAAATTACAAATTTATTTATTTACTGTGTTGCACAGTTTAAAATAATGTACTTCTATATGAAAATAATACATTTTTATATGAAAAATAAACAATTTGCAGGTAGTTTCTTTTCTTTATATATATAAATGGAGCAATTAATAAAAAAAATCCATCCCTCTACCTCTAAAGTAGAAAAAATCCATCACCTGAAAATGTCTGCTGAACCTGAAGTTTGTTGATTAAAAAATATTAACTAAAAAAATAACTTATCTTTGCAACAATAATATTTTTAATAATAATTAAATTTTCCAATTTAGATTTCATGTAATTATACTTTAATTCTTTTGCATAGTTAATATACTTTAACTTTGAGCATTTGTATCTAAAGGGCAAAATTAGCACTAGCCACCGGCCACAGAGCCAATACAGGAGAAAAAGTGGCCAGTGAAAAATTGTCTATCAGTAGCCACCTTGTGGCCACTTTTTTACAAGGAGAGAATACAATTTACTTATATTTCATCAGAGATTCTACTTTTATAGGTTTCAACATATTTATATTAACATATTTATTTGTGTTGTTTAGTTTTAGATTAATACTTATAGAAATTTTACAGCTTAATATTTTTAAATAAAAAAGTGGTCACTTGAAAAACTAGTCTTAGTGGCCAGTGGCCGGTAATGAAATTTCCCAATTTTGCCCTATATTTGTATCAGTTTCTGGTGGTTTCTTCCATTTCTTCCAGTTTTTTCCATTTCTTCCAGTTTCTTCCACTGTCCTGGAAGAAATAGGTTTCTTCCGGAAGAAACCCAACCCTGCAAAGTTTACAGATTCAGTGTTGCTAATTTTGCTTTTTCAGACTTAAATCTAGCCAATTTTTGTCTTATCTAGGCCCTAAAAAAAGTTTAAAGATAGAAAACCAATGATTATAAATGCACAAATAAAGTATGGAAATTAATGTGCATTTATAATCGTTGGTTTTCTATCTTTAAACATTTTTGCACAAAGGCTTTAATTGCTATTTTAACCTAAAAAAAATGTTTCAGCTCAATGTACCAAATAATGTTAATATTTTCTGTTCAACTCTTTCTATAGGGATACAACAATGTTAAAGACACATGCAGTGCAGTGAAAGTACATCTTAATAAAGTAAATACACTATAAAAATTAGTATTAATTGTAATTATATAAATCCAGCATTTATATTATTTTGCCTCCCCCCCCCTTTTTTTTTTTACATTAGCCTCTTTTTTAGACTTTTTCTTCTTTGATCAGTAGTCAACACTTTTAAAGATATTGAAAATCCTCTACGTAGTAGTAAGTGTTATAATTTAGAAAATTAATCAGCATTTTAAAAATAAAATCTCTGCAAACTTACATAAGTGTGATTTTTAAACTTCAAAAATTAGCATTGATTGGATGAATATTTTTTGAAAGCTGGAATTTAAATTCTGATTCTTTGAAGAATAAAATTGAAACACAATCTTAATCCCCCAAAAAAGAAAAAAAAATGTCTACAAAGAACACTTAGCTTTCCAAATGTAAAACATCACATACACAATTAAATTTAGATAACACAATTTAGAGTGCCACGATGGATACATATCATTACAAGAAATTGTTTATATATATATATGGATTTCTACTTTGAAGTCATTTGATATCCTCCTTTAAGAGTTTCTATTTGTTTACTACAAGTTTTACATTGTTGTCCGATTACTATTATGGTCTATATAATATTTTAATTATTGCTATTATATTACTGTCAATGTTCCAATATTGCTAACTCCTCTTGTCTTGTTTAAGTTTGTTATACATTGGGTTATTCCATATTCATTGTAGATGTTGAAGAGTAGTATTGTATAATGGTTATATGTATAAAATTACACCTCACTACACATTGAACAGAAACTTTAAATCATCCAAAAAATACTTATAACTCATTTTTTTAACTGTCTGACTTCTACAATAAAAATAATATGTAATATTAAAGAGTTCTTCCTTTAAAACTGGATTGCTTATTACTTGGAACTGCTACTGAATAAAGAAGAAATTAGTTCAGGATCAAATGGCAATTCCTAGAAACAGATTTAGAAATTCATTGAGAAAAGTGGACCTCCATGGCACCTAAACACTTTTGTACAGCTACCAGAATTTTGTGTTTACAGCAAAACCTCAATAATTTGGATTAATAGGGACCAGAACCAATACAGTTTATCGAAAATCTGGAGAATGAAAATTAATGAACATACTGACAGAAAGTCACCTTTATAATAAACATATTGAATATTTACAGATAACACAAATGTTTACTTTGCAATTATAAAGTTTGTACTCTTGTGTTGTGCCAGTTTTATATACCTTTTGTGGGTCACATAGTCACACATCCACTTGACTATAAGTAGTTTGTTGGGTGTAGTCTCCACTTAACACTAGAAATAAACCATTAATTGTTCTGAATGAGACATTGCTTCATTATGGCTAATAACTTTTGGTTGATCATCTTTGATAATGGTGTTTTTGCCTGTATCATCATCATTTTCATTTTCAGCAGTTGTGCACAAAGCAATTATTTTGTCATCTGTAAGTGAGGCGTAACCTTTATTAATGTCTGCTTCCAACCAATTGAGAATGTCACTGATATCAACATCTGAGCAATCATCAACTTTTTTATTTTTTTTTTTTTTAATGCTAACAAAATTTTTATGTGTACTTTTTCTTTCATTCTCGCTTATTTCTTTTTCTGTTTCAAGTTTGTTATTCAAGAAATCATAATTTGCAGTCCATAAATTCTTCCATGACTTTCAGAGAGTACTCTCGCAACAACCTGATCCCAAAATTGAGCAATCAGATCAATTACTTTCTTAATATTGATTAATTTGAGAATATCTACCACTCCATCTTCTAAAAGTTCATTCAGCATTTGTCATTTGTAAACTTTCTTAATTTTCTGAAGAACTGCTTGGTCCATTAGCTGTACTAGCACTGTCAAATAAGGTGGTAAAAACTTCACCACATTATGTAATAAATGACAAAGAACTACTCTTTAAAAATTTTGCTCTCCATCCAACAACTCTACTGGGAATGGTAAGCTACAAGTAAAGTGTCACAATTTATGTTTTTTAGTGCACAGGGATTTTGGAATTTTCCAATAATAAAAGAAGAGGAAATTTGTGCTTTCTTGATGCATTGCCACAACCCAATATAGTGAGGCGGTCCTTTCTCTTTTTATATCCTTCAGCTGATTCTTCTAATTTTGAGGCTAAAGTTCTATTTGACAACATGCAGCAGAACAGTTAGTCCTGATTCATCGACATTGTAGATCTGATCTGCCATTAATTTTTCTGTTTTAATAAATTCTTCAAATTCCTTTTCAAAACGATATTTGTCACTAGAGAAGATCTCATCTATTACAGTAAGTTGACGCATAACATCTATTTAACCATCCTTAATAGGCACTAAATTCTGGATCACCATCAGGCAACTTTGCATTTAACTTTAAGGCTTTCTGCTGGATTATTGGACCAGATTGTACGTAAACCACGATCTCTTTCTGCCCAAAAATAAACAAGTAACGCATCATCAAGTGTTTTAAATTTAGCTTTTTTAACATTTTCTCGATTTTCCAAATTGTCATTAGAAATTGATTTTGAGCAAAAATACTAGATTGTTTTTTCAATTTTTCTTCCAATCATACACTTTTGAGGTCTTTACTCTTAATTCATAAGCAATCTTTTTAAAGGATCCATCTTTATCAATTCAACTCAATTTCTTTTGCATACTCACAAAATTATGTTTTCATTTCGTCACCATAGTTAAAAATTGATGCACATAAATCATCATTAAAATAAATGTGCAGAAATAAACTAATTTCCTCCATTGTGCAACCATTCTGACATTTTAAATTAGGCCATAAATCTTTCCAAATGATTTTTTGTGCATCCTTGAAAATCCTGTGATGCCAAAATGACTGTGTGTTTGTATTAGACTTATAAATGTTAAATAACTGTTTTATTATTGTTATTCTTTATCCCATCATATAAACAATTTATTCATTCTGAAATATGTAATTGTGCTAGAAAGGGGGCACACAAAAGCTGTCAAATTAAAAATTTTAAATAAGGGTTGAGCTCATCTTTAATTAACAACAATGTATAATTGTTCTAATTATATTTTTTCTCAAAGAAGAATTTACATGCTAAGAAATATGTATTAATACATAAATATAGCAGGAGAGCAGTTTTATTTCATCATTCGGATACACTAAGAAAAAAGGTGGCTTTATTAATGTAAAAGAAGTTGTCTGAGAAGTGGTAAATACCAATTTATTTACAAATTAAGAGGAACTTATTTATGTACAGGAACTGATTTTATGACATAAATAAAGCAACTAATTTACATCAGTAAAAGGGATTCAATACCCTTCAATGATCAAGAGACAGAGAAATAAATAAATGAAAGAAATAATATCCACAGATTTTTTTTTCCTTGTTGGTTAAATAAAAGTTGTGATATGCATAACTGCATCAAAATGTAATTTCTTTTAAAATGCATATTTGTCTCATCATTATTTTTTTCGATAAAATAATATTTTTACTATTAAAAAATTGTGAGCTTATTTACAAATTACTTTTTTCCTTCTTTTTTCAAGACTTGGTGAGGATTAATTTTTGTCTAATGTTTCCTTGCTCTTTTTCTTTCTTTTTCTCTGTTTGCATCTTACACACTTTATCACATGATAATATTTCACAAGGGAATAGAAAAGTTTACAATGGTATAATTTACATTAATAAAAGAAAGATGTTTGCCTGATGTTTTAGATAAATGGTTTACAACCCATAGGCTGCACGAAAAATTTTCTGGGTTGTCAAATTCAAAGAAATTTATTTGACAATAAAAAGACATAAGTACTATTATAAAATGGTGAAATAAGATATTTTTTTAAAAAATGGAACAATTTTTTTTATGAAAACAATTGTCTGCATTAATATATCTATATTTTGGCAACTACCAGGCAAACAGACATATTGATAAAATATAGTTGTAAATTGATATGTCTTCTACCTGCTCTCTGGTGAGATTTATATGCAACTAAGGTCTGTCTGATGATTACTAGTAGGCATCTTTGCTACAGCTTATTCAATCTAGGCATTACTAAAATTTTGACTATCAATTGAAGAAGAATATTCCAAAGTAATTGAAGATAAAGACAATTAATATTTTGATCTGATTTGCATTAACCTACTTATGTGAGAATTATTTTTCAAAATTAGTTCTCTTTAAAACAAAATATCAACCTCAATTGGATCTAAAGAATGACTTATGTCTTGTAATTCCCAATACTGGTTCAAATATAGAAGCAATCATGACTCTTTGCAAGTGTATGATTCACATTGCATTCAGGCAATGTAAGGTTCTTCCTAAACATTTTTATTGAAAAATATTTATACTCATACATAGAGAGACAAGTAGCTTCATACATACTGCTTCATAAAATTATGTATTTCATTCACTACACCCAATAAAGTTCACTTTATCTATATGTCGACGATTTAAAAAATTACTATTTGTACAAGGCTCGCGACAAAATTTTATACAAAATGAGAAGTCAGAAATGAAAATAATTTGCTCACAACTGTTTTAGGTTGGAGATGGAAAGGCAATTTTTGGGGATAGACTTCCACATGTAGTGGTCTACAAATTTGGATAAGGATCGATAAAGACAACTTTGAATGCATTAGGGAATCAGATGATTATTATTTTATTATTAGCTGAAACTTTAAATAAAAATCCTCATTGGAGACGAATGAACTAATTTTGAGAGTCCTGATGATTATTTTTGTGCATGTCTGAGGAAACTGAGGACATACTTATCAAGAACATACATAGTAAATGTTCTGTTTTTTATGCATTTTAAAATCATAATTTTTAATCATTTATAGCATTAATATACATTTTCTTGATACATTTGTGGTACTTTTCATTCTAAAGAATCAAGTTATTTTGTGTATTATTAAAATTATAATAGGGCTATGAAATAATTTTTTAAAACATTTGAAAATTGTTGCATAACAAGATAAACCTGACACAATTCACATGGTTTTATGTTCTTAATTATAGTTTTATAATTAATCATAATATAATCATCAGAGGTTTGGACAATAGCCTCTGCTTTTTATTATCTTTAACTTAATTTTTGTATGTAAAGATGGAATTTTATAGTATTTTTCCCTCCCTTTATGATAGAATAGCTTTGATATGATGGTAGAATCCTTCGAATCTGCATGCAATCCAGAATCCGTACATCATCTTAGATATAAACAATAAAACATATTTGGAAAGTTTTTTTTTTTTCCCCCACAGAATGCTGGTACATAAATGTATTACTATTAAGTAGAGATCAAACAAAATACAGTTTCATTTTCAGCCCAAAATCCATTTTCAACAAAAATGCTATCAAAATTTTGGCATATTTGAAACTATCCATATTTAAAAAATGTCTGTTCTTCCTTACAAGGAAGGTCTCCATGCGGGCATACTCAGAAAAATCTGAAAAAATTACAGAATGTTCTTCTCATATAGTTATATATGTTTACAAAAAAAATTTCGGCGGAACCTCCTTATAACGTCCGTAAAAAAATAATAAAAATTTCGTTTATTTGCCGATTTATCTCCGGTTGGTGAAAAAACGAAATTTTGAAAAGTACGCTTTTACGCTTCGAATACTTTTTAAAGAAAAAACTTTCTATGTTCAATTTATTTAAATAAGTTTAGTTTAAGTAATTTTAATTTTGCATTTTTACTTTACTTTAAGTGTAATTTTGTCATATACGTTTATATGTACTTATAACAAAATGAAATTAATATATTTTATCATTTAAAACACAATTTAAATTGATTAAAATTGTTCCAAATTGAAAAATACACTGTTAAAAATCTGCTGCATTTTGTTGCAACGCACTCCGTTGCTTGTATAGAAAACGGTTACTTGGCCGTGAAATGGAGCTTTCTCATTGGTTGGAATAGAGATATTATATACAAGCGGTGGAGTGCGTTGCAACAAAATGCAGCAGATTTTTAACAGTGTATGACACGGTCATTTCACCGTGCTATGGAGCATTCTCATTGGTCAGAAGAGAGATATTCTATAAAAGTAGTGGAGTGACGTTGCAGTAAATGCTGCAGATTTTTAACAGTGAAGTCAATTAAAATCAATTTTCAGATTCGTTAAAATCGTCTGCTTTTGGCGAGGAAATGCACTGCTCGCCAAATCCCGCATCGCTTTCAGCTTTTCACGCCAATTATTCCAAACTATTTTATTTTTTTACATATCTAATAATGTAATTCCGCCGCTAATTTTCACTGATCCTTTATTACCTGCATGAGTAGTTTAATTCGTATTTTTTTCAAAAAATTCTGAGTATGCCCCCAATGGAGACCTTCCTTGTTAGAAAATTTTCAAAATTACTCATTGATTTAAGCTGCATCGGCTCAAATGAGATGGGCTTCATTTATTCCTATGAATTTCAGTCATGACTGACTGACTCAAGATGCAAGTGCAAATTGTAGATAAATCAATACACATATGAATAAACTTTGAAGGTGCTTTTCATAGGCTCATTGAAAGCTGACAGACTTAACAAGACTCAACAGAAATAGAAAATTTTTAATTTGAAACTGCAGAAGTGTTTTGAATAATCTTTGAAAAAATTCTAGCATAACAGATGTTCATTTGCAAAATTTCATTATAAAAGAAAACTCAAGGTATGTGTGCCTAAAACATTTTTTGGTACTTCTAGGTTATCCCGTCGACCAATTTCACCAAATTATACAAATTGCCAAACTAATAACCAAATTATACATGTTCACATAATTTTTATTTTAAATAACAAAAAAACAAATACAGTACAGAACCATTTATCCAGAATGGTTGGGGTCAGATGTATTCCAGATAACTGGTTTTTCCAGTTAACTGGTTGGGCATTAAAGTAGTATCCATTTGATAAGTTTTGTGAAACATGTGTAGTTGCGGTATTACTTCTAATTTTAAATTGATTATTAGATTACTTGAACCAAGAATCTAAGGCAAGTAAGATCAATTGTTAGAGCTTGAAGGAAGATAATTTATGGGAACTCCTTGAGAACAAAAATTCTTCTGTTTTCTCAGCATAAAAATGAAAACATCTATAATATTATTTATAATTCTATAATATGATTATATGCTTCTATTTCAAATACTAGATGCTGTTATCAAACTATACAATTGTTTCAAGCAATGTATATGTCAAACTGATTGTATATGATACTTTTTTCTAAAAAGATTCAAACACAAGTCTATTAGAAGTATCATTCCGGATAACTGGTTTTCCGATTAACTGGTTTCCGTATAAATGGTTCCATACTGTAATTAGTAGAATATTAATAAAAATATTAATAAAAAGTCAAAATAAAAGTCACTTAATGACATTTTAAACAGGTGAATTGCATTGAATGTCATTGAATGTGACATTCACGATCATCCATTATCAGCATTTAATCTTATAGTTTGGCGATAATTTTTTGGTCGATGGGATAACCTAGAAGTACTCATTTTTTTTATGAGATTTATGTCGAATCATTAAAAAATCATTCTGTATCATGGATGAATTTTAATTACTTTTTTTTTTATATGAGAATAAAGTTTTGATCAGAGGTACAGGGAGTCAACTTGGGCCAACCATTTAATTATATATAAAATTAATTGACAGTTTTGCATATTTATGTTTATATTAATTACTTAGAAAAAGTCTGGGACATTTTCATTTTACACTGAAAATTGGAAGATTATTGAAATTCAGTTTCTGTTTCTGTCTTAAAAGCTTGTTTTAATCAATTCTTACAATTAAGTAAATGCAAAGCCTGTGTTATCCAAACAAAATGCAGACAACAAAAGTAACTATAGTATAGGATCCGTTATCCGGCGTCCAAGTATCCGAAATGCTCCGAAAACAGGAATGCAAATCAGTAATTTTTTTTTCAGCGATCCCGCAGACGTGCTATAGCGCGTAAATTATACAAAAAATCGGCGATGGTTGCAAAAAAAAATAGCTCTTATGCGTTCCTTGGGACGCGTAATTTTGTCAAAGAATCGCGAAAAAACGGCAAATTTCGTTAAAAATCACGAAATAACGACTAATTTTCGGCAATTTTTGTCAAAAGATTCACGGGAAATTGGGTAATTTCGTCGCAAAATCCCCCAAAAAGACAGATTTCCCCAAAAAAATAACAAATATAGTAAAAAAAATCGCTATAAAACGGCAAATTTTGTCAAAAGATTCGCGGGAAACGGCAAATTTCAACAAAAGATCGCGGGAAACGGCAAATTTCAACAAAAGATCGCGGAAAACGTTAACTTTCTTCAAAAGATTGCGATAAAAGGCAAATTTCTTCAAAAGATCACGAAAAAAATCGGCAAATTTTGTCAAACAATCCCGAAAAACGACAAATTTCGTCAAAAGATCCTTGAAAAACGGCAAAATTCGTTAAAAATCAAGATATAACGACTAATTTTCGGCAAATTTTGTCAAAAGATTCGCGAGAAAATGGGTAATTTCGTCACAAAATCAACAAAGAAGGCAGATTTCCCCCAAAAGATTGCAAAAAAATTACAAACATAGTCCAAAAAATCACGATAAAGCGGCAAATTTTAACAAAAGAATCGCAAAAAACGGCAAATTTCAACAAAAGATCACGAATAAAAAGGCCCATCCGGAAGCAGAATTCTTAGAAATGGATAATGTGTTAGCAGTGCTTTTGCCTCCAAATTGTACATCACTTATTCAACCATTGGATCAAGGGATTCTGAGATCTTTAAAAACTCACTACAAAAATGACTTCTTAAAAAAAAAATGCTCACAGGAATTAGAATAAAAAATTTCCAGAGAACCTTCACAATAAAAGATGCTGCCATGTGTCATGTGGGCCCTTTCAATGACGAAAATGAGCCGGAGTTTGAAGGCTTCAAGATTTCGAAAGAGAAGCAAATTATTGCTGATCTGTTGGCATATGCCAAAGGCTTTAATTGTCCAGAAGCTAAATTGCTAAATTGTTTAGAAGCTGATAAAAACATTCCTGTCACTAATCACATGACTGACAGTGAGATTTATGAAATGATGACAAACAATATATCTGATGAAAGTGATGATAAGAAGGACAACCAGCAGAATGAAGCAGTTAATAAGGTATCAAATGAAAAATTAATATTTTATACCGAACAATTTATTTCAGGCATGCAACAGAGGAGCTACTTCCACTAGCAGGAAATCATGTCTCTGTACAAAATACAAGAACAATTAGGGTAAGAGACTATCTTAGAAATGTTTGCTAAATCCCAATCAAAAGATTTTGTTTCAAAATCTCAAAATTAAATTTCATATATAAGTATATTTTTTTCATTTATTATCTTTTTATTTTGTGTAAATTAATCAATAAATTAAGGTATTTACATGTATTAGTATTCATATTTTCCTGTTTATTTCACTATTTATGAAATTATTTCGTGCATTTCTTATACTTACGGTAAAGTGTTCCGAATTACGGAAAAACCCCTTATCCAGAATGCCCTGGGTCCCAAGCATTCTGGATAACAGATCCTATACTGTATAAAGATAAAACTGATAGTAAAATACATAGTAAAAGAAAACATAAGTGAACAAAATAATAGTAAATATAGTGATTTGCTCTGTTATCAAGACACTAGGACTGTAACAGTTTATATTTTCTGCATTTAAAGAAAAACAAGTTTAAAAGCAATGAAAAATTTACCAACTATTGCAAAATTCAAAGATTCTCTTTCCCTAAACACACTGTCGAGAGATATTTTGCCTAGCTCTGAACGCATCGTTGTTTGGGCTAACTGAGTAATGGCAAATTCAGGATCTTCTACACCATAGCTAGCCTACAAAAGTTAACACTCTATTAGTATGCAACACACAATAGTAACAATTAACGGTCCTTTTTAATAAATACAAGAAACAAAAAGGAAGCTATACAAGTAGTGATACATTAGTAAAAAAACACAGGTGTATGCTACAGAATATATAGTACAGCTTAATTTGCTTATATGAAACTTCTTTAGAAACATTCAGAATGTATACTGTTATGGATACGTTTAGGAAAATTTTAGGTCTTTTAAAGGATCTTCACAAAATAATTCATCATAAAACAGAATACTTTACAATTTTTTTTATCCCCAGACAGGACCCTTCACAAAACATTTTATCCCAAAACAGGACCCTTCACAAAATTATTTGCCTCTTAAATAGACTTTTCACAGAATTTTTCCACCTTCAAATTGAACTTTTCACAAATTTAATCACTTAATAATAAAATCTGGCTTGTAAAAATAGCAACCTGTGGGAAAAGGCAGGACAGACCCCTGATACTGCACATACCAGTCAATGACCTGTCCAGGTTTTTCTGTCAGGATCCTGTTTTTGCGAAATTGTGAAGTCTTTCTTATTTTTACCAAATATATTTATTTATTAATCAAATTTTTTTTTATTATTTAATTTGGTTTTTTTTTTTCCCCCCCATCCAAAATAAGACTCTTTGACAAATTTTATGGTGGAAAGCAAACCCTCATAACAACAATTTGTATTAATTTTTTAAACGTAAATGGATTTGTAGGTTACATTAATGAAATAAATTATAGCAACTATAAAACAAATGCACCTGAAAATTTAACTTATTTCAATGCAGAATTGAGTTAAAAAATTTACCTTATAAGGATCAACAACTCGTAGATAGAGAACACCATCTATATTTAAAGTAACATTATCTGAAAAGAAATGAAAAAAAAAAATGTAGACATAAAGTCATATAACAATGGTTTGTAATAACATGGCATATTTTCAAAAAATGAGCAAAAGAAAAAAAAAAGGGAAAACTATTTTATAAAATACATTTTTATTAGAATACTTAAAAAGAAAAATTCACTGACTTAAAAAAAATCATGTTTTATAAGTAAAAGTTCTTTTTTATAAGCGAAAATTTTTTTGACGGATTAACACATTTCAGATACTGGAGATTCTGAGAAACATACTTTTAGAAAAAAAACATTGCCATCCATCTGTCTGTCTATGTGTCTGTAAACGCTCTATCTCCCAAACAAATTGAGATGGAGACTTGAAATTTTGAATAAACTTAGTATGTAAGAGTGGAACAAAGCCTATTGAATATCAGTAACCTCGATTATCCAGAACTATTTTTTTCAGACTCGAAAAATTCATTCTGATGAAAGATGCATAAAAATGTTTTAAATTTTTTATTTTAAGGAATGGACGTACAAGCCAATAAAATAACACAGATTTTGCATAAAAAATGAAGTCAATCGAATTATTAGTTGCCGAGATATTTGTAATCCTATTTTCCACATTCTTCAATTTTTCATGATCCTGAATTTCATTCAAATTTCAATTCAAAGATATATTTTAATTGGAAATGAGACGCTTAATCTGATGAAGAAAATTATTAGCTAATATGATTATTAATTTTGGAGTTATAAGGATGCTTCTTTTATGCAATTTGGTACTATTTGAGCAGTTTGGCGTTTCATATAATTTGTTGAAATTAATTCATCAACAATTCATTAATTAAGCATTGCTGTATATTAAAATTTTTTAAATGTACATTTAAATTTTGTTTTTAAATTGCAATGCATTTTATAAATACTTTACACATGTTTTATTTTTATAAGTTATACACATCCATAATGAATAAATATTACAGTGGTCCTCATCGATTAGTTTTTACTCAATTTCATTTGAAGATAAAGCAACAGGAAAGAGTTGAAAAAAAGCCTTTTTGTAATACTTCACATTATTGTAGCAAACAAACATTTATTGTTGAGTCAAAAGCCAGTTTAGCTATAGAATTTAAAAAGTTCATGTCTAAAAATTATTAGAACCATTTTGATAGTTAAAACTTGCTGTTTAGTTGATAATTAAGTTATGAAAGCTTGAAAACCTTGTACTGTCATCTGGGATAACATAATTTTTACAATTCTAAAAAATCAAGAAGAGTGAAAAATCAGAAAATTACAAACATGGGCTAAATTATGTTAAACAAAAGTGAGTAAACATTTTTTCTTTTCATATTTATTCTACTGCAAAAACCATGCAACATAACAGTGAGGGCTGTAAATTGTTGTAGAACTTGCAGATTGAGCTAACAGCATAAAAAACAATCAGTCGTGCATGTGTTTTACTTGCACATACAAATTTCTGTACAACAAAGACTTTGCATGAAGTTAAAACTTGGAATTGTGCCAATACTTTTTGAAAGGAGGTTGCAAAATTGCAAGACTGCTTTGGTCCATGATGCTTTTTCTAGATAGGCTTTTAAGGTGGTTCTCAAGTCTAATGCAAAACAAGCCTGAAACTTTCTGGGGCATTTATTGATTCATTTTTAAACGTAAAGGCACAAAACTGTCAAAGCTGATTTATGGAAATGATTTGGTATTGAAACACATTTTTCATTTTTTTTAAACAATAAATTTATTATTGAGTTATAAGTGATTTTAGATCATGTGATAACGTTTTTCTTTCTTTGCTGACTGGTATTTCTAATTTTGTCTGTAAACTTGATTCAAAATGCCCACAATGACAGTATTTTCTGAAATATCTTTGGCATTTATCAAGAAATGAATATTTTTATTGCATCTTTATTTTTTTTATTTCATTTATTTATTATTTATTATCTTTAATAGCATTAGAATGTTATTTTTAAAGAAAATTTGTTATATTTGGAAATTTATTCTTGTTATTCGTGCGATGTTGATGCAGCACCAATTACATACCTGCCAACCTGAGAAAATTCAAATGTGTAAAACAATATGTGAATGACATTTTTAATAATTTTTTATAAAATAGCATATGAATGGCATTTCTAATGAATTTGTAAAAAATTTGCAATCTTTTTTAATGTTGCATAACTGGTTGTGTATAAATATTTTTAAAAAGTCACCTAAGAATTTTTTTTTTTTTTTTTTTTTTTTTTTTTAAGTACTAAACTTTTTGGCTGCAATGGGATGTAGAACACAGAAATGGAATAGTAACTTTGTTTACTTTACTTAAAACATCATTATCAAAAGTAACACTGAATATTTGGTTACTCAGTTATTTGGCCAAACCATTATTCGCTGCATCACCAGTTTTTAATAGCTCTTCAATTCTCACATTTAAAATGTGCAGAATTAATAGAAAATATGGGCAAAATTTATTTAAAACGAAGTTATCTTTTACACACAATGAAAATTAAAACTCTACAGTTTGTTTTAATTATGAAACAATTTTAAAAAAAAAAACTATATTTAAACATATCCCCTTAACCCTTTCCATCATGAACAAATTCTGTTCGTAAAATGAGAAATTATTGTCTGACACCAAAATTTATAAATGACTTTAAAAATTAAGAACTCCTTAATTAAAGCTTTGATTATAAAAACAAACTTTCAATAAAATATTCTTGGTGCCAATTGCAAGTTTGGAATTAAAATTAGGTGCACCCGGAGTGGGCACACTGTGACAGAAACAGTTAAGTATTTATATTTAAAAGTAGTTTAGAAATAATTCATAATTTAAGGGAGAAAATGTAGTTTGGAAAAAAATTGCAAAAATGTGTAAAAAAAAGGTATCCTATTTGTAAAAGTGTATAGCCCAAATGTGTAAATTTTACACCTAATGTGTAAAACTTGGCAAGTATGCAATTAGGATATGGCGTCATTAGAATATTTTTTTAATTGGAATGTTTATGTATTAATATTTTGTTTAGAAATTTAACAGGAAATGAATATTTTATTTTGTTTTTCGTCAATTCAGCATTAGAATTCAGCATCAAGGTTTAGAATGTTCTAGTCATCTACTATCATAGTCGCTTTTTATAAGAAAATAACGTAAATGAATCAATCCATTCTTCATCAAGAACTCTGCTCATGCAGGGCTCAGTTCTCCATATCCACAAAGTTGTTTACATTCATAAGTATGATTATCATGCATTTTTATTCCGATAGAAAGCAATCTGGCAGTGCTTCCTGTTTTCTGATAAAAGCAACAAACCTTTCAGATAACAGTGTAATATTTTTAATTTAAGCTGATTTTCAAGGATCTGAGAATTATGAAAGATTATTTTGAGGATTTATATGTATTTTATGTTGTTCGTTTATATAATTATAGAGACAAAATACAACAACCAGGTGAAACCAACTAATGAAGGAAGATCAACCATTTTAAAAAACTCTACTTAATGGATTTTGATGAGAATAGCATTGTTAAATACTATTTCAGGGATGGTTAAGTATATTGCATATTTTCATATATATATATATATATATATATATATATATATATATATATATATATATATATATATATATATATATATATATATATATATATATATATATACAGTAGACTCCCTCAAATCCGCACAGCTTGGGACCAGAGGTTGTGCGGATTTTAGAATTTTGCAGATTTCTGGTCATTGCTTTGTTTACATTTTTTAAACAGTAATTTGAGTGCAATTAATAGTGCAATCAGAACAATAATGAATGCTTACAATATAATAAAATATTAAAATAAGTAATAAACTAAACTAATAAAAATTTAGATAATTTTTAAAATGATTAAAGAACTAATAGCAAATGTCAAGTTAATAATCAATAGTGTATGATTAAATATTCATTATTAAGATTAAATGTATTTTTCCAAAATTATTCAACAAAACTTGCATTATGAAAGTACTTTACTAATTCCCATGTAAATGTATGTGAACAACATGGAATGTATTCCCATGTGAATGTATTTTTCCAAAATTATTCAACAAAACTTGCATTATGAAAGTACTTTACTAATTCCCATCAAAATCATAAAATAAGGATTTTTTTTTTTCAAGTTTAGCCAGGCTTAATAACCAAAAAATCTTGATTAATGCATGAATATATTTGGTAAGAAGATTGTGATTACCAAAAATATCAGAAATATATTGAATTTTTTCTCAAAAAAAGTATTCTTCCTTCATAAAATAAACATGAATAGAGTATTATTAAGAAAATTACAAATTAAAAAAATATATGAAATTGATACAAAACTTAAAAAATATCAAATTTTGTCCCAATATCTGAACTGAAAGTTTCATTGTTTACATCCATAAAATATGTGCGGATTTTAGAGAGTTGCGGATTTCTGGTTTGCAGATTTGAGGGAGTCTACTGTATTTTTTTTTTTTTTTTTTTTTTACTAAATCCTATATAAATGATCAACTAAAAGATATTTTAATAGCCCAATTATTTTTTAACAGCCATTCTTCTTTTACACAATCCTTTGTTGAAATTAGGGTTTTTTTCTGCAGTTGATTGTCAAAATTTGTGATCATTTTATGAAATTCTCGAATTTTTACATGATTCCCTTATTAAATTCATGATTTTTTTCAAAATTTTTTGAAAAATTTTTTGATTTTTTTCTGAAATAACTATTTAGAATTGGCCTTTTTTTTTTTGACAGATGGACAAATTTGATTTTTTTTCTGTGACTGAATGTTGATATCATCTGCAATTTTTTCTCCCAAAACCGATTGACCAAAATGCTATTTGTTTCCAAAATTTTTGCAATATTTATTAGCTGTTTTTAGAAAATTAGATTTTTTCTGCAATTAATTTGCCAAATTAACTATTTTCTCCAAGTCCAATTTGCAAAATTCACAGACCTTTCCATGTTTGGTTTCTGGTTTGTTTTATGCTTAGTTGCTTAGACCAGTAAATTACTTCATATATTGATCAAATAATTTAATATGATCAATACTTGGCCTATAACATAATACTCTGACTGTTTGTCTAACATAGAATTGGTGAGTTCTAATTTCATCTTTCTTCTATAACTAAAAATACTTTAATACTCTGACGAATTGCCTTTTCCTAGAATTTTTTGCTTAATGCAATTGAAAATGTAAGGAATACTATTGTACTTTATTTAAGGGTCTGTCCAGGATTTATGTGTGCTGTTTTGGGGAAGCTTTTTTGATCGGAAAATCTAATCACAATTTTGTGAATTTGAATTTATCATTATAAATAGGGCCTTGTTTATATTTGTTACAAGATCATTTATTTATTTCTTAAAAAGTATGTAATAAGACTTTAGCTGTTTTGCGACAGGTTAAATTCTGTTTTAAAATAATTTGTGAAAGTTTAAGTTTGGCGACATAAAAGGATAGGGAAAGGTTTATTTTGAAGTTAAAGAATTTTGTGAAGTGCCCTGTTTTAAGATGAAAATTTATGCGAAGAGTCCTGTCTTAATATTATAAAAATTGTGAAAGGATCTTTAAAGGACCATAATATTTCCAAAACAGATCCCTGTTATTTCTAAGCTGAGCAGTCATTCCTGCTGTCCTGTAAGTTTGATTGATTGTTGAAATTGTCAACGGCTAAGAGTAAGATAACACTGACAAATGATAGTTTTAGGCTTTCAGTTATGACATTATTTTTCATCTGATAACTGTTTTCTCAGTCATTAGATTAGTATAGCGTAGTGTAAATCACAAGTTGAAACAATATAGCCATTTACAAATACTAGGTACAGTTACAGAGAGCTTTTTGATTTGTTGATACATAAGAAAAATGATTTTCAGAAAGAAAGTTGCTTTATTTTACAGAGAAAAAACTATTTTTGGAAAAGATGTACTAGCAATATGCAAACACTGTACTGATAAAATGATGGGGGGGTTGCGGCAAGAATGTAAAAACACAAAGAAACTTGCAATCCGCATGATAAAAATATCATTAGGGAATCTGAATCAATTGGAATACACATACATGTTTAGCATTTATTTTGTGTTTATACATTATAAATATTATTGGAATAATATATTAACGAACAAAAAAATAACATTAAATTAACTAAAAGTTTATACATAGAACATGCATTAGGTATATGTATAACAATTTTAATTTAAAAGTAGAATAATAAAGTTTTAAGTTTTAAGTAAATCCTTTAAATTTGTTTGCAACAATTTTTAATATTTATTTAAAATATCTTAAATTTTTATCTAGGAAATGTAATGAAATTAATAGAAATGTGTAAACCTATACAAAAAAAATAAATATGTAAATAAATAAATATACAAATAATATTAATAAAAAAAATCTGATTTAAATCAAATCCAATTTTTCTGATTTTTTATTTATTTATTTTAAATCATGTTTTTTATCAACCCTGATGCTGCCAGATTGCCTTTCACTGGCGAAATTAAGCTTGACAGTCAAGGGGATAAGCAATTGGAAGGGAAGAAGGATCTTAAAGAAATTATAAAATAGAAATCTACCAGAACACTGAATTCTCAAACCTGAATCTTTATAGTTATTTAGGGGAGTTACTATCTGCAAGTAAAAATCCAAGAGTTTTACAAGAGGTGGAATCAAAATTCAGGAATTTAAAGAGCTTTGCATAAAAATATTTTTTAAATCCGGAATTTTATAAAAGTTTGGCAAGAATGTACAATCTCTGTTTAATTTTACCATGTAAAAATACTTTTATGAAGGAGAAAAATAAAAATAAAATAACATTTACTTAAAAAATGTTGAAACTTGTGCATCTTTTCTTACCTAAGGTAATAGCTGATTGCTTTGGTATGTCGATAGCTAACTCTTTGAGACTCTGTACATATTTGACTTTATCCACAACAGGTATTAAAAAATTAAGACCCTAATAAGAAAACAAATACAAACACCATTTAACTCTAAGCACTCTGACACACAGATTAACAGCAGACAAATTTAAGAATTAAGAAAAGAATTAAATGCAACAGAATATTTGAAAAGGCTAAAACCACATTACTCTTCAAATAGCTTTCAACCAGTAAAGTTAAACTTGATTAATGGAAAATGCAAGGGCTCTTTCTTTCTTTTTTTCCCCGCTTGTTATTAGCCATTATTTGTAAAGTAAATCCATAGAGTGAACAAATATCTTTAAAAATATTTTACATTTTATTGAAATCCAGCATTAGTATTGACCCTAGAAAAAAAGGGCAGACGGATAGGAATTTGATATAAAAAAGACACAGTGAGACACAGTTTTCTCTGAGACAGTGAATATTCAACTTCTATCTTTTTATTAGTTAAGAGGCCAAAAGCTACAAAATTATAAAAAAAAAATTAAAGATTTTAATAACAATTTAAAAACTTGTTACTGAAATTTTGAGAATTTTAGTTTGTTTAAATTAAGAAATGTGTATAATGCTAGCTAGAGATAACAATTTTGACACAAAACCAAGATGCAAATGGTCATGTGTAACAGATATTTAGATTCAAACTGATTGAAAAACTAGAAAATTGGAGTCAAAACAATCTAGATCTAAATAAATAACCTCTCTGTCAATGTCCCAAAAAATGCATGAAAAATTACTAGAAATTTTTTTTAATGTCTTTTAAACAGTGCCTAAAATCACACTATAAACAGCCCTATTGGACTAAAAAGTATCATACAGGGCAAGTTGGTTACCCTATGAACTAACAATTGAAAGAAGTGGGATCTGGATGTCTTAGTGATTAGAATTGATACTAGCATGACCTGAAACAGTCACATATTTTCTTCAGTAGACAAAAAAGTGGTAATTCTCTGTTTAAGGGAAGGGTTGTTTTAGTGACCAAACACCTATCATTACCTATCACCATACACCTACACATTCCTCAATGGGAAACATAACGATAGGCATTATAACAATTTTTACTTCCATTTTGGAAACATGTTAGTGGATTCTGTTATGCAAATTTCATCTTGACAATACTATAATCCACATAGCACAAAACAATGGTTTTCAGCATGAAATGTTAAAGCTTTTTCTATATTTAAACCTAACTGAGAACATTTGAGGTATCTTAACCCTAAAATATATATGATTGAAGAGCAACATTACTCTACTATATGAAATAGAACAATATGCAATATACTAAAACCTACCCAGAAAAATTATCTGGCAAACAGCGAAAGCATACCACCAAAATCCACTCAGCAGAACTCCAGTTAAAAGCAGTCACAATAAAATTTCTATTTGCATTTTATATAAAGTCAAACCCAGTTAAAACACTCATAGTTAATAAACAATCCCACTTAATATGTGGAGTTTTCCTGATCATGAACATTGCCCATAATGAAAAAATGTTACATTCAATACATGATAAATTTACAGCTCTCAGAAGAAAAAAAAAATCATGCTTAAGATATGAATTCATTGATCAAGATGTGGATTCTTTTCTCAAATATTGTAATTCAGCTTATTTTTTTTTTTTATTATTCTGATAAAATACACCTTTCTTATTTGATTTAATAACTGATTAATTAGGATGAAAAATACTAATCAGAAACAGTGGTAGATATAAAACAAAACCCCACTAAATTAGCAAAATTGCAAATATTCTTTGAATCTGCCTCCTAACATTCTTTGTCTCTTCTTCTAATTTTCTTCATGTATGTTTTCACTGTAGTAGAGAGTAGAATGAATTCAGATTATTCAGATACATCATAAAAATTATTTTGATTAGAGATAATCATACCTCTTATTAATGAGGTTTTATTCTTTATTTTCTGCTATGCTAATGATATTTTTTACACAAGAATTAATAAAAAGAGATTTTACTTACATTACAAAAGGGTGGATTATAATAATTCTAAACATTACAAGCATTAAATATGATTTTATTAACTTGGTTATGCTCTACAAATATATAATATTTCAAAGATATCTTTATAATTTTTGGTTAGCTGGTCACCAGTATTATATATGCATATTATGTATATATATATATATATATGCTAATATAACATTGGCACCTGGCTAACTAAAAAGTACTTAACTTTTCTTTCCATTAAAAAAATTTATTCTAGTAGGAAAATTAATTTTATTGTTTTATTTTTTGTTGAAATATATTAACTGACCAAAAAACTGTGTTGCAATTCATATTTATTTTCCTTTATTATTTCAGTCAGTTCTATGAAAAGAAACAATGAGCTAAAGTGCAATACAGCTAAATTTTAATCTAAATATACATAAAAGACAATTTTAGACTGTAAACAAATAAATGAAAGCTTTAAAAAGATCATTTAGAGGATTAAATGTGTGTAAGCCCAGTTCATGCAAGATTATACAAATCTTGTTTAATATGCAATTCCACTTAATATGAAACTTTTGTCCACTACCTTGAAATGAGTCTTAATCAAATTTGACTACAAATATAGCCAAAGTTTTTTAATCTGAACAAGTCAGAGCCAAATGTTTTGCAGATTATAGAGTACTGTTGTCTGGATTCTAATTCATTTGTTTTTTCTGGAGAACATTTTAATACTACATTCAATATAAGATAAATATATAATCTAACAAGTTAATATGCTATCTCATAAAATGTAATTTTTAAGTTCTTTTAGTAAGGAAATTATATACCATACATTTCTGTGTATAAACTGATCCGTGTATAAGGCGAGTGTATAACTTTTCAGTGAAAAATTGCCCAAATTGGGAAATTCATATATAAGCTGATGTTAAAAAATGGTGATTAAAAGTTTAGCAAACTTAGCACTTTTTTGTAAGTAGATAATAGAAAAAAAATACATTCTCCATTTGATTTCTCCTATTGAATGCGCTTTCAAATCTGTTTAAATGAATCTCAGTCGGTCTGTTATGACTTGTTCGTTCTTAAAAACATAATATCCTATTTTTGGCTTGAATTACAACAAGAAATGATCAATTGATCTTTCAAAAAATGTTGCTTGAATATTGCAATGGATGGAACTGGAGATACTGCCATTTTTGAAGACTGAGATTGTGATGATGATGAATTAAACACTGTCAATATTCATATCAATGAAAGAAAACGATTTTAAAGAGTTGTTTAAAAATTCTGAAAATGATTTGAGTATTCTTAACATTTTTCATGGTAAAAGATTAGAGTTTTAAAATATTTATAGAAGTTTTAAGTACTTTTAAAGTTTTTTATATTTGCCACCATTTCTTTTTCTCTCATTTTAGAATATTAACTTTTGAAATTTTCTTATACATGTGTATAAGCCAACCCCCTACTTTTGTAGCAAAAAAATGCCCAAAAAAGATCGGTATTAGGAAAAGAGAATTAAATTCAAGGACATTCCAAAACATGCGCCTGTATTGTAACCCTTCAGAGGAGGAAGAGTGCAATTTGTTACGTCATAGACAGCTGACGTCACTGCTGTCAGTTGATTCACGTCTTCTCTTAAACCAACATGTAAATAAAATTCTGTTAATCTTTTTAACTATCGGCTACATTTATTTTTCCCAGCCTTTGTAATTATTTTAAGTAATATTCATAATAATCGGCATATACATGGAAATATACAGTAGTTAAAGAGTAATAAATACATAAATAATTTGATACATTATGATAATTAAGTTTTTTTTTTTTTTCATAATCAATTGCTGAAATGTGCAATTTGTTTTCCACAATGTATTGAAATTCACATTTTTTTTTTCTTTCACGACCATTTGTTGAAGTTTACGCTATTCTTCAGTGACAATTTGATAAAATTCATTACATGATTCTATGATTTTTTAACAAAATTTGCTATGTGATTCTGAGATTTTTCATAAAGTTGGTTGTTTTACCAAAATGTTTTATTAAAATTATTTTATCAGCGATGGTTTCACCATTTCACGAAATTCTCGATTTTTGATTTTGTGATAATTGGAGATACTTCCATTTTTTCTCCACCATCATTTCATGATTTTTTTTCAATGATTATTTGACAAAATTCACGTTTATTCCTGAAGTCACTTGACAAAATTCGCAAATTTTTTTCAGTGATTGCTTGTTGAATTTATCAATATTTTTAGCGACGATTGGCAAAATTTGCTATGCGATTCCATGATTTTTCCATAAAATTCGTTATGTATTTCCATGATCTTTTGACAAAATTTGTAGTACTATTTCTCAATTGTTTATCAAAATTCATTTCTTTTTTTCAACAATGGTTTCATGAAATTCACAATTTTTTTCCAAGATCGTTTGACGGAATTCACATCACGATTTTTTAACCATAATTCATGTTTTTTTACACCATCATTTGTCAAAGTTCACAATATTTTTCAATGACAAATTGGCAAAATTCATGGTATTTACTTTTGCTAAGCAATATGGATTATAGAAAATTGTGAATACTAGGTGCACGGATCCTTGAATGTAACAGGTTGGCAACCAATGTGTTTGGAAACGGATTATTTTGTTTGAGAGGGAATGGCTGAAAAGTTAGCAAAAAAATAAAAATTAAATATAAAATTTCACATGCAACCGTAAAAAAAATCTACAAATTAACTTACAGGCTGCAAGATTCTATTGAATTTTCCCATCCTCTCCACAACCCAGGCTTCTTGTTGTGGAACAAACATAATAATGGTATTAAATGGAGTCGATTGCGCATTCCTAGTCACTTCTATACAGCTTGAATTCTGAAAACAGAAAGAGATAGGTGAGACTTTTTATTACACCAAAAAAATAGCATTTGATACATATCTACTAGGTTTTCTCAATAAATATAAGCAGGGGTGAGAAATTATATTATTTACTCGCCACTAGCTAATACATTTTTTGACAAGACAAGTGAATTATTAAGTAATCTTAAAAATTGTAGGCTATAGAAAATATCAGAGGTGACTTAACATCTGCTAAAAGTGGTAAAAATACTTTTACAAGAAAAATAAATACCTTAATTTATTCAGATCAATATTATATGTTTCATTGCTCTGATGGTGATGTTCTCAAAAGATTTATACAAATATAAATACTTTTTCAAAAAAAATTTAATTGAAAAATTGGTAAACAAAAATTACACAATCTCATGCAAAATGAAATTAACTGAGATATTAAAATGGAAATTTGTGAATGTTTCAAATGTGTGCTGCAGAACAGTCTTTCACTACATGAGATCATGTGATTTTTGTTACTAGTTTGTAAAAAAAAAATTTAATAATATTTTTTTTTACAAAAGTATTAATGTCAATCTTGAGAACGTTGCCATCATAACAATGAAATATGTTGATCTGTATAAATAAGATATTTATTTGCCCTGTTAATGTATTTTTATCACTTTTAGAAAACATTCATTTAGTTTGATGTTTTCAAGTGATTTTTATATAATAGTTTTATAGAAAGTATATTTTTCATTTCTTATGTACATTTTGCAAATTTCCAAATTACAGTGATGTAAATATGGTTTTAAGTTCTATCCTATGCAGTAGAATCCCTTAAATCTGCACAGCTAGGGACTTAGTTGAGAGTTGAGAGCATTTTAGAATTTTGCAAATTTCTAGTCACTGTTTTGTTTACATTATTTAAACCTTAATTTCAATGGAATTAATAATGCAATCAAAACTATAATGAATGCTTACGATATTATAAAATATTAAAAACAAAGGTAATCAGTAATTAATCAATAATGATTAAATATTCATTACAAAGAAATGTATTTTTTCCTAAAATATTCAATGAAACTTGCCTCATAAAACAAGGAAGTTTTATTTCAGGTTTAGCCAGATTTAATAACCAAAGAAACTTGATTAATACATAAATATATTTGGCAAGAAGATTGTGATTACCAAAGACATCAGCAATATCTTGTTCTTTTCAGAAATAAATTTATTTTTCTTTCATAAAAAACATGAATTCAGTAATATTAACAAAAATTACAAATTAAAATACAAATGGAATAGATTTAAAACTAAAAAAATCAAATATCGTCCCTATAGCTGAGCTGGATGTTTCATTGCTTACATCCATAAATTATAAATTATGTGTGGATTTGAGAGAGTCTACCATACTAACTTAACTTTCTCCTGTTAAATATATTTTTTAACTTCATAGAAAAAAAATATGAAAATGTATTGTAATAAAAATAATGATTTATTTTTTAATTTGCATAAATTATAAATTTTATCAAAGCAATTTTTGATTTTACATTATTTCTTTCTTGAATTGAGATTTTCTGAAAATTCTCCACTCCTGAATATAAATTTAAATATTATTCAAGCAGAGTTTCCCCCAGGTTTAAAAAAGGGCAGGGCGCTACTGTTCTGAAAAGGGCACTTTTTATATTTTTCAGGGTGCATTTTACATTTTTGGGGGCACTTTTATAGAGTTGAATCTAGAATCTAGCGGTTCAAAAAGTTGTGAAAAAACAGAAATTCATCAAAAATTGAAAAAAAGAAGGAAAAAAGCTAAATTTCGTTAAAAGATCGCAAAAAAACAGCAGATTTTGTTAAAACATCACAAATAACGACATATTTTGCTAAAAAATTACGACAAAACGGTAAATTTTATTAAAAGATCGCAAAAAACGGCATAATTTGCTAAAATATCATGAAAAAACAACAAATTTCGAGAAAATATCGCGAAAAAACAGAACTTTCCACAGAATTTCAGTTTTATTGAGATTTTTGGACGAAATTTGCCGTTTTTTCTGCAAATCTTTTGGCGAAATCCGCCGTTTTATCGCAATTTTTTTTACGAAAGTTGCCAATTTTTGCAATTCATTTGACAAAATTTTCCGTTTTATCGAGATTTTTGGAAGAATTTTTTTCTTTTTCCACGGTCTTTTGAGGAAATCTGCCGTTTTGTGAAATTTTGTGATGAAATTAGTCATTTTTTTGCGAATCTTGCCGGAATTTAGTCGTTATTTTGCAATTTTTAATAAAACTTGCTTTTTTTTTTTTTTTTTTTTTTTTTTTTTTCTTTTTGACAAAATTACCCGTCCCATGGGATGCATATGAGGCTATTTTTTGTGTTCCGTCGACGATTTTTTGCATAATTTACGCGCTATAGCGCGTTCAGATCATCGCTGAAGGACAGCGTTTTTTCAAATGTGGGGCAAGAAGGGCGATATTTTTTTAAATGAATGACAAGAGGGGCACTAGATTTTAAACTAAAGGGCAGGAGGGGCAGAGCGCTCCCCTGAAACCCTCTGGGGGAAACTCTGATTCAAGCAAAGAAGATGAATTAGTCATTGATTTTTAATCCCTCCTCACCAGATCGGAAAAAGGAATTTATTTTTTTTCTTTGATAGGATTTTCTAATACAATTTAGAATCAAAATAGACATCAAGATCAGAAACATAAGTTAAACAAATTTTACAGTAAATCAATTATGGCAATTTGATTTTATTTAGATAGGAAGTATTTATAGCGATAGTATTAGTTTTAAAATATATTAATACAGTAAACTCCCTCAAATCTACAACTCTTTAAAATCCATACACAATTTACACATGTAAACAATGAAACATTCAATTTTGATATTGGAACAAAATTTGACTTTTTTAGTTTAATATCAATTTTTTGTAACTTTTAATTTAATTTGTAACTTTTAGTTAATATTGCTGAATTCATGTTTTTTCATGAAAGAATAATACTTTTTTTTAATTAAAGATATTACTGATATCATTGGTAATAATAATCTTCTTACCCAATATATTTATGTATTAATCAAGCTTTTTTTCGCAATTATGTCTGGCTAAACCAGGAATAAAACTTCCTTATTTTATGATTTTGATGGGAATTAGTAATGTATCATTATGAGGCAAGTTTCACTAAAAGATTATATTACGCTAACGTATGTGGCACAAAAATCACGATTATTTGTTAAATGTTTAATGGTAACATCCAAATGAAACACATCTTATGGGTTACTATTACTATGCAAAAGTCCTTTGGTAAGATTTATGCTGTGGTAAATTGGATTTATTTATGTTTTGTTCCTTCACTGCAATTACGGAACTTCAAAATATCATTATTTTTATTTTTTTCTGTTCTTTTTACTTAAAAAAAAAAATAATAATAATAATAATAATAATAAAATAAAATAAATCATGAATTTTAAACCTTTCAGTTTCAAATTAAAGTTATGTATTATAAATGAAATGAGTGAAAGGATTATACTATTATATTTTAAATAATTAATGAAATACGAAAAAATGCTGCGGGTATAATATCTGGCGATTTATTATTGGCACTGGGCTAGCATAAAAATACCGAGTTCTTGATCTATATGCACCACATTGGTGCGTTATTTTTCTGATGCCAATTTGGTGAAAATTCCATTTTTTAACACCAGTTACATACATATTTTAAAACTAATTTCTAAAAATTTAAAAAGGAAATAGTAATAAATAAGAAAAAGTTTAATTAATAATTATAGAATAAAACAATTTATATCATTTTAAAAAAGAAAATAAAAGCAAACAAACAATTTATTTATAAAAAAATAAATAACAATAGCCAGGTTACCATGTGAGGCACATATAATTGCCATTTTGTTGCAATTGTGCCAATATATAAGCATGTGACACGTGTCTATTTCTCCAGCAGAATCTTCTAATTTAGCAAAAAAATGAGCAATTAAAATAAATTATGAATAAAAGCAATACAATTTAATACTTAGTACAGAGTTTCCCCCAGATTTAAAAAGGGGCAGGGCACTACTGTTCTGAAAAGGGCACTTTTATAGAGTTGAATCTAGAATCTAGCTGTTCAAAAAGTCGTGAAAAAACAGAAATTTCATCAAAATATTGAAAAAAAGAAAAAAAAAGGTAAATTTTGTTAGAAAACCGCAAAAAATCAGCAAATTTTATTAAAAGATTGCATAAACAGTAGTTTTTGGTAAAAGATCGCAAAAAAGCGGCATATTTTGCTAAAATGACAAATTTGTGATAATATCGCGAAAAAACGAAACTTTTCACAGAATTTTCTGTTTTATTTCGATTTTTGGACGAAATTTGCCGTTTTTTCACAAATCTTTTGACGAAATCTGCCCTTTTATCGCTATTTTTTTTACGAAAGTTGCCGTTTTTTTGTGACTCATTTGACAAAATTTTCCGTTTTATTGTGATTTTCAAAAGAAATGTGTTGTTTTTCCACAGTCTTTTGAGGAAATCTGCCGTTTTGTGAAATTTTGTGATGAAATTAGCCATTTTTTTGCGAATCTTGCCGGAAATTAGTCGTTATTTCAGTTTTTAACGAAACTTGCCAGGTTTTTTTAGCGATTTTTTGACGAAATTAACCATCCCACGAGACGCATATGAGGCTTTTTTTTGCGTTCCGTCGCCGATTTTTCCGAATCATCGCTGGAGGGCTGCGTTTTTTCAAATGTGGGGCAAAAAGGGTGCTATTTTTTTTAATGAATGACAAGAGGGGCGCTAGTTTTTGGATGAGGGACAAGAGGGGCGCTAGTTTTTAAACTAAAGGGCAGGAGGGGCAGAGCGCCCCCCTGAAACCCTCTGGGGGAAATTCTGCTTAGTATACATTCAAGAGAGACCAAACTGGTCACCAAGAGCAGCTAGTATTTTGAATTTCAAGGCAGTTTTACTCTATTTGGAAGCAGCATAAAGATGTTTTCATGATGAAGATTTCAGACAAAGATCGAAACTTTGAATTTCTTAAATTTACTTTAATGTTTGTACAGTTTTTAAATTTTGCAACATTTTGTACACCACTTAGTAATCCTGTTATTTTTATTTTCAAGTTATTTGCAACATTTCATGATATATATGTCCAGCTTTTTCAGTATATATTAAAATATTAAGAATATTTACAAACCTTGATATTTAAAAAAAAGTGTTAGTATTAAAAACACAAATTTGACAAGTAACTGAATCATGATTTCCATAAACAAAAATCTTTTAAGTTTAAAGTAGCAGCGATTTGACAATTTGAAAATAAATAAATAAATAAAATAAAAATAAAAGCAGGTAGAATTATCTTACTTACTAGTTGTAAAAGTTTTCTTGTATGATTTTGGGATGTGTACAAAGGATGTCTGCTGCCTGAAATGATGGATGCATTTGCTTGTCCTTGATGCAAACATCTTGAACTTATATTTTCTAGAGTAGCAGCCTTCTATAAAAAGAATTGTAGAATTTTAAACAACATCAAAGTAAGACCATACAGTGTGTTTCTTGTTCCACTTTTACAAAAAGTAAGACAATGGCTTGTAAATTAAAACTAAAAATATAGTATAGGATCTTCAAAAAAAAAAAAAAAAAAAGCCAAGAGTAATTTTTATGTCAAAATGCGGGGATGAAAATACACTAAAGCCATTTTCTAGCACCATTGGAGCAGCAAAAATTGAATTTTGCAGTAGTAAAGTCCATTTTTGTAGCAATAAAAATATATTTAGTAGCTGTAAAATTAATTTTTGAAGCAATAAAAGCTGTTTTTGGAGCAGGTAGAAATTTTAATAATAAACTCCTAAAAATCAAAGTGATTACTATCTTAAAAATATTTTAACATTTGAAAGAATAATTACTCAAATAAAATTTCTCCACACTTTTTGCTAATTCTGAACAATCTAAATGACAAATGGGTACCAATTACAATAATAATAAAAAATTAGGAGCAGGAAGGAGAAAAAAACTGTTTATTTGTAGGCATGAGATTGCAAAGAGATTTTTAAAAAAAGGGGAGGAGCATGCGAAATAAAAATGGGAAAATGAAAAAAATGCGACATGTAGTATTTGGCCGGAGTCCGCCATCTTGTGTTCCTTTGTTGGTCACTTATGACCACTTTATGCTCAATTTTTGAACAATTCAGAAATTAAAAATACAACAACAAATTTTTAAACTCAAAATCAGCACTCCAAACATTATTTGTAAAAAAGAAAAAAAAATAAGGGAAGGGAGAAAAAGAATTCATAATTAGCAAACAGCAAATACACAAATTTTAAAACAGTTTAAGAAAATATATAAAGAAATATATTCTGATATATTCTGAAATAAAGAAAATATATTCTGAAATTACAATCAAAAATTTTCACAATGTTATATATTTAAAAAAAAAAAAATTGCCTTTTTTTCCCGTGATTCTTTACAGAAATTTTTGCTTTTTGTGGGATTCTTTGATGAATTTTTGTTTTCCTACGATTTTGTGAAATTCACAATATTTAATATTTTTCATTAAACGTAACAATATTATAAATCTGGGAGGATCGATCGAAAAACCTGGAACAGAACCACCCCTGAGGTTTATGTATATTATTTATAAAATAATGTAAAATTTATTAATAACAAAAATGTATTTTTGTTCAGAAGTAGCTCCAAAATATTAAATTTTCAGACTTTCACAAAATTTTATTGGTACCACAATATAGTTATGTAAAGTATATAATTTAACCTGTAACAGACTAACATTCAATATGCAGCAGAAGAAAAAAAATACTGAGAATGGATTTTATTAATTTTGTCTATTGAACCATTTATAAAATAGATTGCAAATATAAAAAATATAGGTTTAATACTATTGGAAACTATGTGTATTATCTTTATCTATTTGATTTAAAAAATAAAATACTGCAAATGGTTCGCTTGAAATTTGCTGAAATATTTTCTCCCTCATGCTGTGGTTTTCTGGAACATATCCTAGAATCTTTTAAGACACAGGCTCAGAAATGTGAGATGTTGAAAAATCAAAAATTTTGACACCTCATATTTCAAAAACTGCAAGTCATGCAAAAGAAAAAAATTGCATAGGTCTATATCATTTAGAGGTACTACGTAAACAAAGTTTTCACAAAATCTCTGTGGGTCTGGTTAAAAGCTTGCATAAGGAAATTGGAGGAATTGAAATGGAATGACCCAAAAGTCAGCTAATGAAAATAACAATTGTCAGAGATCTGTCCAGACTTTTCTCACAGGGTCCTATTTTTGTGAAATTGTGAATTTTTTTCTTATATTTTTGAAAATTCTAGTCAGAATTTTGTGAATTTTAAATTATCAATGTCTTCAGGTTCTATTTTTAATAGATAAAAAGCTAAGTAATATGCTCTTTGGTGAGTTTAACTGCTTATTTAGAAGCCAGATTTTATTATTAAATGATTAAATTTGTGAAAAGCTCAATTTGAAGATGAAAAAATTCTGTGAAAGGTCTATTTAAGAGACAAATAATTTTGTGAAGGGGCTAGTTTGGGGATAAAAAATATTGTGAAAGGTCCTGTTTTAAGATAAGTAATTTTGTGAAGAGTCCTTTAAAGGACCTAAAATTTTCCTAAACATATTCCCTGATTGTACAACTAAAACCGATTGTCAGTTTTAGAAAAGAAAGATAGAATTATTAAGTTAAGAAACAAGGCTTATTTTAACAATATCGAACGAAATAATTATTAAATGTGTGAAAAGTTAAAAGATATTCTATTAAACAGTTTCTGATTAAAAGACCATATACTTGACGCAATCATCATGAATTCTTACACATGTGATATTACAAAAACATGAATAAATAAATATACTTGAAATAAAGTGGAGCTCCTCCGCGTCCAAGTGCTTAATACGGGTAACATTTTAAAATTATACAAAACCACAATTATCACTGTAACTTATTAATAATTTTCGGCAAACAGCAAAACTTTCGGATTTGGTTTGCAAATAAATAATTCCTTGAAATTGAATAGAGTGTCGTGTAGACAGACTGCTTCGGTATCTAACATAAAAAAGATGGACCAATCAAATAGCTTAATGTGTTGCATGGTTTAAGATGCACCACTCAAGCAAAAGCGGTAAATCCTTTGCTTACGTACAACCTTTTTTTCTTTTTAAAGAAATCGATTCTCCGTGTAAAATTTCACATCATGGCCGACATGTAAACAAAAAGTTCAGTAAACAAGTACACATGCATCAAGAAGTTTTCCCTCCTAATTTTTATTTGATTAGCTAATTGAATAAAATACCTAATGCCTAGGGAGCGGAGAACTGCACCGAAATTCAAATGTAAGTTTTATTTTTATTTAATACCGGCTTTTGGAAAGTCATTTTAAAAAGTTTTGATTTGCCAAATGTAGTTTTGTTACAGATTCTCTTTATAACTAAGCATATGCTATGAATTATTTATTTTTCATCAGAGAAGCGTTAAAGGAATATTATATTCTATAACATATAAAAATGAGAAACATAAAAGAGAGTTTAATTTTTTACCCTGCTGTGTAATTTCTCAAACAAGCTAAGACTGATATATTTGTCGTGTTTGGGGCATATTTAATCAAATCTACTAAATGTTAGGATCTCTTGTGCAAAACTCACAAACATTTATATAATTTAGAGTAAAAATAAAATTCAGAATAATATGAGGCTTCTTGTTGATCTGATAAATTTTATTATGTTACTCTGTTGTCTCATTTTTCACAAAAAAGGTAATTCAAAAAGTTTCATTTGTTATGGTGAAAGAAGTGTATGGTTTAGATGATTCTTTCAGAAGAATTGCTATACAGTTGTGCAGTCAAAAAAAACAAAAGTCTATATGCTACAGGCAGAGGGTACTATGGCTGCAGTATACAGAGTTTCTTTTTTAAGTCCAGAAGGTATACGATACATACCACCATATACCTTGCGCTACATCCTTGTAGTCTGTTCCCATATGATTAATTGTATCATTTCTAGTCACTTTTACTACACAATTTTCCGTCATCTCAAAAAAAATATAATTCACTTTTGGAGGACTGCCAATTGCTATTTTTTGAAATTTTAATGGTGGTACAACAACTGGCAATATGGCTTTTTTTTTTTTTTTTTTTTTTAATGTGTGTGAATTTTAGATTTTTCTAGCCACACACACACCTACCTAAATTAATTCAATCTGAAAACTAGGGTGCCAAAAAATCACGAGTTTAATTAAAAAAATATTGGAATTTTTTTAAATTTAAATCAGATTTTTTTAAATTTTAAATCAGATTTTTATGATCCCCCCCCTCCGCCTGCATTAAAATATCAAATAGATATGAAGAGTTTTATGTTTCCAAAACAACCTCTAATTATCAACATTATCTACGTATCTACACTTTAATTAAAATAATCTAATTATTAGTTAGTAGAATACAATAAAGTTACATAATATGCATTAATGTTTTGTAATACTTATAACAATATAAAATATACTAGTGATATTTACGTTTATTAAAATGATCAGTAACTGCATTTAATATTAAATTATTATCACTACTTAAATAATAAAAGTTTTGCACAAATAACAAAACTGACAAGTATTATTGATGGCTCATTTTACATTTATTTTATGAAAAATTACGGTTAATCATCTAAATTTTAATTTACAAGATATATGTATATACTAGCCAAAAAAATTATGAAAATGGGTTACTACCATTCATACACGTGCATACAGCATTGCTATGTGAATAGCCAGGGCTGTTATGGGCCCCTATCCCTTAAAACATTTTGAGCCTCCCCTGGAAAAAAATTTCAGGGTCGTTAAATGAACTTAAGTTCCGAAAATCCAAATGAAATTCTGTTCAAAAATCTAATTTAGTGTAGAGGCCCTTTCACAGTTTTGCAGAAGTAACTAAAATAAGTTTAAAATACTCATCTATCCTATTTGTATTGCATATATGAAGCTAACATGATGTTTAATATCACACTAGTTATACACTCAAATTTTTCATCATCATATTCTTTTCTTAGCAAAAAATGAAGTTATTACAACACTTTAATAAGAAACATAGTACCTACAGTGTAAATATGCACTAATTTATCTTTCAGTACCGTAAAGAAAGAGAAGTCTTTTTGTCAAGAAGCTGTTTTCAAAAAGTTTGCGTTTTCTTATTCAATTAATGAGACAATCTCTGATAAAATAAGTCACATTTTCTGTTCTAAAATACTGATAATTAAAAGTCAAAGCAATTTGTACCTATGTAATTTACACTACAAATATGCATAAAACTAGTCTTTTATAATATTTATTTGTTCTTTTATTTTAAGTATATATTTGTATGGATTTAATATTTTATAAATCTGTAATTTTCAAAAATTAATAGTTATTTAATGCCCAATTCCATACCTACATTTTTTTCCAGTTTATTAATTTTATTTTGCAGAACTATTATCAGGGCTGGGGAATTACATCATTGTACTCGCCACTGGCGAGTAAATTTTCCTTCAGGGCAAGTGAAGTTTTAAGTTATTTTTTCAAACTTCAAACTGTAAAGATGCTAGAATCTGTATTTATTTATTTATTTTTATTAGTTCCCTATATCTTGAAACTTTTGTAATATAAATATCAGAGTTTCCCCTAGAAGGTTTCAGGGGGGCGCTGCGCCCCTCCTGCCCTTTAGTTTAAAAACTAGTGCCTCTCTTGCTAGAGGTCTGCACGGGCCGGAATTTCCAGGCCCGGGCCCGGCCCGTTTAAATTTTTATATTTTAGGCCTGACCCGGCCCGTACAAAAATCAGCGAAAACAGGCCCGGCCCGTTACAATTCTACGATTTCTAAAAAATTCAGATTTTTATCATATAACTAAGATTCTTTTAAAGAATACTGCATACATATCTATGGAATGATTTTACATTATATTTTACAGCAAATACACATTTTAACAACATTAATGATTACTTAGATTCTTAGGCTTTCAACATTCGAATAAAGATTCATTAAAAAATTAATATGGCTTAGAATAAAAGAAAAAAGAAAGAAAGCTAAAAACATCGTTAATTTTGAAGCTGTTTAATGCAAATTTCATCAAAAGATCGCAAAAAATGCAAATTTTGTCTAAGTAGCACACAAAAAAAGAAGTTAATGACAGAATTGAATTTTTCTGTTCTAAAAACTAATTCTCCTGCTTCAAAATTGTGTTTTTATTGCTCCAAAAGAGGATTTTTCTAATTCACAATCATTTTCGTACAAAGAGAAAATTGCATCAGGGCATAATTAGATTACATTAGGGGCGCCCCCCCTCCCAACTTTTTCTCGTGACAGCCCAAAAATGACGGCTGTAGTATAAATTTGGTGCTTTCTAAATTTCCACGCCCGAGGTGACCACCTCCCGCCGCACGTTTCTGTTCACAATCCGTCACAAATTTGCTGTTTTTTCACGATCTTTTCACGAAATATGTCGTCCTCCCCCCCCCCCCCTTTTTAAGCAAAGTCTGCCGTTTTTTCGTGATTTCTTAACTAAACCTGCTGTTTTTTTGTTTGTTTTTTTTTTTTTTTTTTTTGCAATCTTTTAACAAAATTTACCTTTTTTCAGTTTTTGACAAAATTTTGGGATTTTTTGACGACATTTCTGTATTTCAACGATTCTTTGAACCACCAGATTCTAGATTCAACGCTATAAAAGTGCCCCTAAAAATCAAAAAAGTGCCCTGAAGAATATAAAAAGTGCCCTTTTCGGAACAGTAGCGCCCTGCCCCTTTTTAAACCTGGGGGAAACTCTGTAAATATTATAGTGCGAATGCAGTTTACTCTCCTTCTTGGCACGATTTTCAAAAATCGCCAAATTGGTGCGTTTTTGCATCTTGTCTCCCGGAGCAACTTGCTCCAAGAGACACTACATAAAAATGCACTTTCCAAGATGGCGGCAATCAAAATAAACAAAAAGCACATAAAATACAAATCTAAAGACAAAAAAAAGGAGAATTTTTACTTACCCGGAGCCGTTGTTTTGCTCCGGATTGACTGGTCAATCATATACTTTTTCCCGCAAACTTTCAACAGCGTAAAGTATCCATTTGAATACTTTACTTCCTCAATCAAACAATCAACAACTTCCATAGTAGTTACTGAACGATATCTAATATAAAAAGAGGAAAATGCAAAAAAATAAACTCAGTCATTGAAGGCAAGACGCAACTCCAAAAAACAATGCTACTGGAAGCAATAAACGCGCCCTCTCTCAGTTCTCTGTTCTCTTCTTTCGTCCAATAAGAAAACATTTAACAAAAAGGAGCATCCAATCAGGAAACGGCTTAGAAATCGGTAGGATACGTAAACAAGAACACTTCTTAGGGTTGCCACATTGAAGATGCGAGAGGAGAAAATGAAATGCAGGGTTGCCATATTGAAGCATTTATCGCGCCAAAAAAAAGTCGCCTTGGCGAAGGAGAGTAAACTGCATTTCACCCAATATTATACTAAATTCTACGCTATAATACTAATATTTTTTCTCTTGTATATATTTCTTATTTTTATCGAACAAAAATATGAAAATCCATTGTAGTAATAATAATTAACTGTTTCTTCAGTTGTTTAAATTTTGTCTTAACTATTTTCAACTGTATATTGTGTTTTGTTGGCTGGTAAAATCCCTGGCTGGTGAGAATTTTCGAAAATTTCCCACCCCTGACTATTATCTTTGGTGACAATGATGTTGATATACTAGAAAAGTACCTAATTTTTTAATACAAAATGCACAGTGATTGTTGTTTCTAATGTGTCTTCACTTTGCTGTTTTCTAGCTGACCCAGATGGCTCTGGGGAGTTAAAGCCAGAGAGCCCATCAACTAAGAAGAGAAGGACAGCCAATACTCCTAACCAGGTTTTACATTTTCAATCAATTGTTTAAAATTTTCAGTGTATGTATTATCTAGGACAGAAAAATGGATCGTCAAAAATGGTTGTCAACTGTTTTCAAAATAGAAATATAAAATTACATATGTATAATATAGGGGAGAGTGGTGTACAGTGAACCTAAGTACACAGTGAACCACCCCTTATAATTTATTTAATTTAAAGTTTTTCTTTTAGGCTGATTGATTGCTTATGACTTTCAAAACACATTGTTAGTTCAGAATGATCCATTTTATCCTGATTGTGTTGTTTTTAACTTCTAAAAGTAAAAATTTTCATCATTGTACTTTTCTTTATTATTAATTTATGCCTTGTTGGAAACTAAATTAGTGAATATTGTTATATGGAATTATAGTATTTAATTCCCAGAAAAGTTTTACCCCTGGGAAAATGTAAACTTAATGTGCTGTTACACGTAAAAATAGCAAGCGACAGAAATCGCCTGCATTTTTCATTTTCTAAGCATTTCATTGGCTGTTCGAGAAGAGGCTTTACCATCATTTGGATTTCCAAGCATTTGATTGGCTCTTACTAGCAACTCGCTTCGTTGCTAGAGAGCAAGACAAGAGAAACACGCTCTCTCCAAGCGACTCCCCTGGTCCCATAGGATAACATGGAGACGCCTGGAATTCGAAGCAACTTTGACTCCACGTGTAATAGCACTTTTAGTAGGTAAATTTCTATAAAAATGACAAAAATAGTAGTCAAATTAATAAGTTTTTTCATAGGTGGTAAAAATTATGATAAAGACATATTTTTCTAAAGATGGTAAATACTGGTAAAAACCATCAGGCGGTAAATACCGTTTAACCCTGGCCCAGGCAGCCTCTGGCTCATTCTTTCTAAAACCAGAAAATTATTTATTCATCTGTAAAAAAGTTTGAAAGAAGTTTTCCCTCTTAAAATTACTTATTACTCTTCAATTCATTTCAGTGCTATTTTGATCAAAATGAAAAGGAACAGAAATCATGTTTTTATATTTTAATAGTCGATAGCTGTTTCAAAAGAAAATTTGTTGTTTAGAGATTTATGTCTACTGCATTTTCAGCGACGATCCATTAATATGTCGCCAGTCAAAACAAGCACAAACAATAAATTAGCTTCTAGTTGGATTTTTGTTTGGGACAGAGGATATTTTTTAATTCGATCATTTATTTACTTATTTAGTTATATAACACTTAATGGATGGTTTTTTCATTGTTTATGTGGACCTGAAGCTTATGGCTTGCAAATTACCGTATTTACTCGTGTATAAGGCAAACTTTTTTTTTTTTTTTTTTCAAAAAATTAGGGCAAAACTCCTAGGTGCCCCTTATACACAGAATAATTTTTTACTGTTGGATGCAGTCGAACTATATACATATGAAACAAGAAATTATTCAAAGAAGATATTAAAACTCAGAAAATGTTACCTAATTGAAGTATTACTGCATATTTTTTTCACTCCTTGCAGTTTTTTTTTTACAACAGAGCTAGTAACATTATCTAAACACTAATTAGCAATTCTCATTACCTTCACTCATTCCTATTTCCCGTCATTCTCTTACAACCCGAAGTCTAAAAATGCATTTTCGTCTTGTTTTCTGGTCTGGTGTAATGTTTGTTTCGACTTTTTTTTAAACTGAAATTCATTTGATCACTTTTCATTAGCGTATCCAATTTATGGTGTGCATTATACACGAGATTTTAAGAAATCGCCATTTTTACTTGTAAAGTAGGGGTGCGCCTTATACACGAGTAAATATGGCATTTAATTGTGCAGAATCATAATCATTCTTCATATGAAAATACAGGGCTTGAAATTCAATTTTTCGAAGGAGGGGAGTCTCCCTACCAACATTTATAAATGGAGGGGAGTTTGGTTGTTTGGGAGGGAGAAAAAATGTTTAAAATCCACCATTATTTTATGTGCTATTTAAAGAATTACCAGAATACAGACATAAAAAATATCACTGAAGCAATTTTTATCAACAATTCAGAATAATTATGTGAAATGTGTAAAAAAAAATTTTATACTGTCTAGTTACTTTTATACTGTCTGGTAAATTCCCTCCCGGGATTATTTATTTTTATTACAGATCAAATTATTATTTTAATAATTAATAAAACTTCTAATTAATTTAATAAATTTATATTTATAATTAATGATTAATAATTATAATTAATAATGTTATTTTTCTGTATTTTAAATGTGCAAGATACAAATTTAATTATAAAATAATACTTATTTGAGTGTTGAAGATAAGAAGTATCACTATTGTTTGCATTTCTTTAAAAAAGGGGCAAGCCAAATTCACCGAAAAAGACTTCCTTAAAAAATGAATACTTTGTTGAGTAAAGGGATACTTTTTGTTTAATTAATGGCTGCTTTCAGGAATTGCACTCATTCAGAAAGATTTGGAGCTGTCAGAAACTGATTTTAGAGCAGCAAAGAAAAAAATATATACTGAAACAGGAAAATTAGTTTGTTGAACAGAAAAATGAACTCCCTGTTATATTATTTTTGGGGGGAGGAAGGAGAGAGAGGTTCCCTTTGACGAAAGTTGCATTTTTTTCGCTATCTTTTGATGAAATCTGTCTTTTTTTACGATCTTTTCACGAAATCTGCCTTTTTTTTCGGGATTTTTTTGACGAAATTTGCCGTTTTTTCGGGAATTTTCTGAGAAAAAATTGCCGTTTTTTCGCGATCTTTTGATGAAATCTGATGTTTTATCGCGATTTTTTTTACGAAAATTGCCGTTTTCTGCGATATTTTCGGGAATTTTGTTGTTTATAGTGAATTTTTTGTCGAAATTTGTCGTTTTTTGCGATTTTTGGACGAAATTTGATGTTTTTTCGTAAATTTTCTGAGGAAATTTGCCATTTTTTTGCAATCTGTTGATGAAATCTGATGTTTTATCGCGATTTTTTTTACAAAAATTGCCGTTTTTCGCGATATTTTGGGGAAATTTGTCATTTATAGTGAATCTTTTATCGAAATTTGTCGTTTTTCGCGATTTTTGGACGAAATTTGCCGTTTTTCGTGAATTTTCTGAGGAAATTTACCATTTTTTCGCGATCTTTTGATGAAATCTTGTGTTTTATTGCTATATTTTTTTTTTTTTTTACGAAAATTGTCTTTTGTCGTGATTTTTGGACAAAATTTGGCGTTTTTTCGCGACTTTTTGCCGAAAACTGCCGTTTTACAGAATTCTGCGATGAAATTAGGCATTCTTTCATGAATCTTTTGACGAAATTTGCTGGAAATTAGTTCTTTTTTCGCGATCTTTTAACAATATTTGCCGTTTTTTAGCAAACTTTTACGAAATCACGCGTCTTGCGAACGTGTAAGAGCTGTTTCTTTTGTGTGTCATATCCGATCTTTTGCGTAATTTATGCGCAATAGTGCGTCCGCGGCATCACTGTTTCATAATTTTTGGAATTGAATGCGCTATTTTTGTGTGTGGGGGGGGGGAGGGGAAATTCCGAACAGAATCACCTCTATTTCGCCGCGGAAAATACAACGAAACTCGTCAATCGATTGCAGGAAAAAAATTGCAAAATTTGTCAATCAGTCGCAGAAAAAGTCGTGATTTTCAATGATTTTTCGCTGTAAAAAAACTCGCAAAATGTGTCGATTAGTCGCACGAAAATATCATAAAATTCGCAAAACGGTCGTGGGAGTTGATCATAGTTTCAAAATGCTAAATTTTTTGGGCGGGAGCCTCCCGTCCACGTTATTCTTTTGGGCGGGATTTCAAAATTTTGGGCGCGAATCCCGCAATCCCGCCCTGAAATTCAAGCCCTGAAATAGCATAGTGATTATTTTTTCTGTTTGTCAACATGAACTCTGCTTATGCTGAGGATTTCCTTTTCTAAGTTAATATATTTACCATGTTATTCCGATAGAAAACAATTGATCAACGTTTCTTCTTTTCCTTTAAAAGCATCAGACCTTTAAGCTCACTGTATCGGCATTTTAATTTGCATTGATTTTCAGGTTCATGTAAATCATGGGTAATTATTATAATAAATGAAGTAATTATAGTTAAGGATACTTATGTACCACGCTTGATAGAAACCTGGACAAAACAGCGCATGGGTGAAATCAGTGGCGCCGACTTCCGGGTCTGCGGGTCTGCCGCGCAGACCCTGAAAAATATCTGCAGACCTTGCAATATCTTGGCAGACCCTGAAAAATGCAGGCATGAGATTTTTTCGCGGTTGAGCGATTTTACGATTTTTTGCGGGACTAATTTGTTCCGAAATTTAAAAAAAAATCGATCTTCAATCCGAAAATTCGGACATAAGACCACGAAAAAACTCAAAATTCGTCAAAACATTGGGTAATAAACGTGAAAAGTGTCGAAGAATAGCGGGGGAAAAAATGCTAATTTCATCAAAAGATCGTGGGAAAACGTCTATTTCGTCAAAAGGTTGCGAAAAACCATCAATTTTGTGGAAGGATCGTGAAAAAAACAAATGAAAATCGTCAAAAGATCTTTGAAAATTTCGTCAAAAAGTAACGTGAAAAACGAGCATTATGTTCACGAATCACAGAAAAAATGCGAATTATGTTCTAAGATAGTGGGGCAAAACGCAAAATCTGTCAAAGAATCGAGAGAAAAAAGTGGATTTTCGCAAAAGATCGCAGAAAAATATGAATTTTTCAAATAATAGCGAGAAAAATGAATTCTTAAAAAAAAAAATAATAAAATAAAATAAAATAAAACAAAAATCCGCAGAAAAAAACCCTCGCAAAATCGGCCGAATTTTTCAAAAAGTCTCGAGAAAATAGTGAATTTTGGCCAAAGATCGCGCAAAAGACCAAAGATAGTAGGAAAAAAGCGAATTCTGTCAAAGAATCGTGAGAAAAACGCGAATTTCGGCAAAAGGTTGCGAGGAAAATGCAAATTTCGACTAAAGATCACGAGAAAAACGCAAATTTTAGCAAAAGATCAGAGGAAAATTGCGAATTCTAGCAAAAAAACCTCAGAAAAATCGCGGAAAAGACGCAAATTTCGTTAAAAAATAGCGGAAAAACGCGAAGACAAGCGGAAAAAACTAATTTCGTTCAAAAATAGCAGAGTAAAATGTATTTTTCTTTCAAAAAATCTTGGGGAAAATGCAAATTTTGGAAAAAGATCGCGAGAAAAACGTAAGTTGTAGCAAAAGATCGCAGAAAAATTCGAATTTCGGCAAAAAATCATGTTAAAAGACACTAATTTCGTCAAAAAATGGCAGAATAAACGCAAAGAATCGCGAAAAAAACACAAATTTCACTCAAAGATAGAAAGGAAAAAACAAATTTTATCAAAGAATTGTGGGGAAAACGCGAATTTAGGCAAGGGTTGCGAGGAAAAATGCAAATTTCGACTGAAGATCGCGAGAAAAACGCAAATTTAGGCAAAAGATCAGAGAAAAATCGCGAATTTTAACAAAAAACCTCAGGAAAATTGCAAATTTTGGCAAAGATTGCAGAAAAGACGCATCGTTAAAAAAAGCGGGAAAAACGCAAAGAATAGCGGAAAAAACTCTAATTTCGTTCAAAGATAGCAGAGAAAAAGCTATTTCTCTTTCAAAAAATCTTGGGGGAAATGCAAATTTCGGAAAAAGATAGCGAAAAAAACGTAAATTGCGGCAAAAGATCGCGGAAAAATTCGAATTTCGGCAAAAGATTAAGGAAAAAGATACTAATTTCGACAAAAAAATAGCAGGATAAACGCAAAGAATCGCGAAAAAAACTCAAATTTTCGTTCAAAGATAGCAGTGAAAAAAGAAATTTTATCAAAGAATCGTGGGAAAAACACGAATTTCGGCAAAAGGTTGGAGGAAAATGTAAATTTCGACTTAAGATCACGATAAAAATGTAAATTTTGGCAAAAGATCGCGAGAAAAACGCAAATTTCGGCAAAAGATCAAAGGAAAATCGCGAATTTTAGCAAGAAACCCCAGAAAAATCGCAAATTTTGGCAAAAGATCGCGGATAAGACGCAAATTTCGTCAAAAAATTGCTGGAAAACGTAAAGAATAAGGGAAAATTTCTAATTTCGTTTAAAAATAGCAAAGAAAAATAAATTTCTCTCAAAAAATCTTGGGGAAAATGCAAATTTCGGAAAAAGATCACGAGAAAAACGTAAATAGCGGCAAAGGATCACGGAAAAATTCGAATTTCGGCAATAAATCATTGAAAAAGACGCGAATTTCATCAAAAAATAGCAGGGAAAGCGCAAAAAATCGTGGGAAAAACGCGAGTTTCGACCAAGCATCGCGAAAAAACGGTAATTTCGGCAAAAGATCGCGGGTAGTATGCAAATTTCGGCAAAAGATCGCGAGAAAATGCAAATTTCGGCAAAAAATCGTCAGAAAAACGCAAATTTTGGCAAAAGATCTTGAAAAAAAAAAATCACGATTAGCTTGGCCTACTTATTAACTCATATTTTGAGTAAAGCATGAGAAAATGTGCACTGCACAACTAGGAAAGATTGCTGTGTAAAAAAACATTAAATCAGAATCATGGACTCAAAATAGAAACTTTCAGTTTAAAATTACGGATAGTATTTGCATAAATTGTTGATCCAGGGGTGATTCCGAAAATTCCGAAAATTTGTGGCATCCTCTTCCGAAAATTTGAAATTGGGTTATCAGTTGCCAACTTGTACGGTTTTGCGCGCGGAAAAAACAATTACGTAGAAATACAAATTTCGTGAAAGGATCACCGAAATAGCCTACATTTCGTCAATATTTCGTGGAAAAACTACGATTTCGTCAATGTTTTTGTAAACGAACTTTGTCAAAAAATCGATAAAAAACGCGAATTTCCTGTGGGGATCGCGGAAAAAACGGATATTTCACCAAATATCGCAGATAAAACGCTGATTTCTTCTGACGACCGCGGGAAAACCCCGATTTCGTCTAAAGATAGCGGATATAACGCCGATTTCGTTAAAAGATCGCGGGAAAAAACGCCGTTTTCGATAAAAGATCTCAGGAAAAAACGCCGTTTTCGATAAAAGATCGCTTAAAAATATTTTGTCAAAAGAATATTTGAAAAAATACACCGATTTCATCAAAAGATCACGGAAAAAACGCCGATTTCGTCAAAAGATCGCCGGAATAAAACGCCGTTTTCGAGAAAAAATCGCATAAAAATGCAAATTTTCTCTAAAGATCGTCGAAAAAACGATGATTTCACTTTAAAAAAAACATGGGAAAACGCCGATTTCATCAATAGATCGCCGAAAAACCGCCGATTTCGGCAAAAGATCACAATAAATCGCCGATTTAGCTAAAATATTGCTGATTTCGTCTGAAGATAGCGGAAAACGCCGATTTTTTCCGCTGGACCCCCCCCCCCCCCCCGCCGATTTCCGAAAAAAAAAAATTTCATCCAGAATCACCCCTGCTTTTTTTTTTTCATTTTTATTCACTATTACATTGATTATCGGCGAATCAAATCAGTTGACTGTCACATATGTATTGTGATCAAGGGTGCAAGTTTTTCGTCCAACAGGACGGAATTTTGCCTTTTTAAAATTCTTGAGGACAGAAAAAGAGTGGAAAAATCTCAGAAGACGAAAAAAAAAAGTGTTTTTGATTTTTCAGGATTCACATGAAAATGTTTAAGAATCGGACTTAAAAGAATTCCACTTTTTGGCAGACCCAGCTTTGGGACCAAAGTCGGCTCCTATGGGTGAAATGGACTAGTCCATGTCGAAAATGGGAAAGTCAGCAGCTTCCTGAAATGAGTTTGTTTATTAAACATCCTAGATATGTTGGATTTTTTCGGCGAATACCTTTTTGTTTCTGTCATTGAATGATATGTTTTTATTTAAAATATATTTAAATTATAATTTAAATTATTATAATTTAAATTATATTAAATTTAATTTAATTTAATAAATTAATAAATAAACTGTTTTAAAAACTGTTTAATAAATAAACTGTTTTAAAATTGTTAGTTGGAAAAAAAAACAGTAAATTAATAAAATTTAATAATTAAATTTAATAAATTATATTAAATTAAATTATTTTAAATTATAATTATATATTTAAATATATTTAAATTATTTTTAATTATGTTATATTAAAATAAATTATAAAAATTCAAACATAATAAAGATGATATAAAGGCATGATTATTAAACTTAGCGTAATAACTTTTTCCTTTGCAGTATAGCATAATTTAATCTTTTAGAAGTAACGACTGCCTGGCGTAATTTTAAAATTTGCCAAATTGGCGATTTTTAAAAATTATAGCTTTACATTACTGTTTGCATTATTTTTTACATTATTTATTTAAATTATTTGTATGCATTGGATATCAATATGGCACAGATATCATGTACGCACAGGGATAGAAATGTTTTTTTTTCCAACGTCAATTTGGTGAAATCCTCGTTTTCGAATACTAGTTACACATACATTAAAAAATTATTTTCTGTTATTTTAAAAAGGAAATTACAATAAATAGAAAAATGTTAAAATATATTAAACGTTAAAAACTAATAACTATGGAACAAAAAACATTTTACATAATTTGAAAAAAGAAAATTAAAGCAAAAAATCAATTTATGAACAAATAAACAAAAATATCCGGGTTACCATATCAGGCAAAATAAAGCCATTTGGATCCCAAGTGAATGTCCCAGTGAGTACATGACATATACGTGCCCTGAATATTTAAGTTGTTAGAATAGGGGAATTCATCACATAGCCGTTAAGACAGAAGCCAAGCAGTCATTAAATCTACAATTTAACCACAAATATAAGTAAAAAAATAAAACCAACATGCTTTTATTAAAATTCACAAATATATAATATATATATATATACTTCAGAAAGGTCTAACCCGTGAACTAATGGAAGGTGTGCGATCATTTAATTTAAAATAAAATTTCACTTAGAACAGAAAAAGAAAAGAAAAATGAACACCATTCTTTCGGCCAAAAAAGCTATGCTCCCCACAATGTGTATAGAATTGGCTTGGCATTCTGCCAAGCAGGGCTTCAACAACTGAGGTCTTACAATATATACATATTTTAGAGGAAATTGAAAATGTTGCTCGATTTTTCAGCATACAAATAGTAATTTCTGCAAACTTCATCCATTTATTCATTACACTTCTTTAATCTGTCCATCAAATTTTCTTATTGAAGGGCAAAAAATATGGGAATCCTATTAAGTATAAAGTATATTTTTATTTGATACCAAACTACTCTTTTCACAAGATTGATATCAAAGTTTTATTTAATAGTAATTTTTACGCAAGAATTATTTTTAAATGAGATATCAGATTTGAAACAATTTTTAAATATCATGCAATTTTTTTGTAACTATTTGGAAATAGTTGTTGTTCTTGGTAGAGAATTGGGAAATCTGAATCTTTTTATTGGTTGAATTCTGCAACTTATTTTATTTTACGAATTAAATATTTTGAACTGAGCGTAAGCCAAGTATCTAGGTTCGATTCCCGGCCTGGGCAATTTTTTGCTCAGTTGGAACTATTTAATTCGTATGATAACTTTGCCACTCAGTTTGATTGTGTTAAAAATACAATTTATTTTATTTTATTAGTTTTCTGATTGGTCTATGCTTAATATTCAAAAATGGAATACTTCTGTTTTTTATTTTATTCATTTTCTGATTAGTAATGTTTACTGTCCAAAAATGGAATACTTCTGTTGCCACAATGACAAAAAAAACCTACAAAAAAATAATAACTTAAAAACAAATTAAGATACAGCTTTCAAACAAACAAGATGGTACCTGTCAAAATTTGACGATAAACATGTTAAGAGATTAATTAGAATAATGTTAGATTTTCTTAATTAATTACTTGTAAATAAAGTTTTGAAAATTTGATTTATTTCTATGTTATCTAGGCATGCACCGAATAGTGATTTTGGCCGAATGCCGAATATTCAGCCGACAGCTGAACCGAATAATGAATATTTGGCAAGCAGAATGAGAATAGTAACTATTAGGCCGAATACCGAATATTTGGCTTTCCAAATACTTTTTATATTTCAAAGTTTGAAGGTATTAAAATGTTATTTTTTAAAACAATTTTACATAATATTTAATAAGAGAAACTTATATTTTGATAAACAAGAGCTTTTTATAAGAACATTTAGTATTGAAAAAATCTGCCTTTTTTTATTTAAGAAGCACAATTATGAGGCATTTTGAATTAATAAAATTTTAAATTTCATGATTCCTTCTACAAATTGAAACAAACATTTTAAAATCAAAGAGAAACAATAAAAAAATGGTTGAAGAAAAACTGTACAGTCTCATAATTGTTCTTTTTAGATAACTCAAGGCAGATTTTTTTCATAAATGCTTTCAACTTAATTCTGAATAATGGAATGTCTAGCTCATAGTTCTTTTCTTATGAATGGTGGCATTTTCCATCTTTCCCATTATATCATATTTTAAGAGGGTGCCACTAAACCCTATACAACCAACCAACCATATTTTAGAGAAATCAAAGCATGGGAGTTGAAAATATAGTTGTGGTATCCTATTTATTATTAATGCAACAAACAAAAACAAAAGTTTGACCTAGAGTGAGTACAATGTACGTACGATTCAATAAGTTGATTATGATTACATGTTACAGGTTTCATGAATAAAAATTGTCTGCCTTGACAGTTATTGCTAATCTCAAGTTTTTCTTTCTTGTTTAAGGACTTTTATTTGGGAAAAGCAAGAAACAGATTTTTTGCTAAATAAAATTTAGGAACTTGCATCTGCACTCGCATCATTTATTCCTAAGGAGAATCCTAATAAATCACCATTTTAATCTTTCTCATGGTTAATTTTCTTAAGTTAAATTTTACAAACAATAAATAAATAATGTAAAAATATTCTATTTTATTTAAATATGATTTTCTTTCTAATCATTTTAAATATATTTATAAATTGACAGTTAAAAGTAGAAATTGTGAAAAGTTTTTAAAAATGTGTTTTAAAAGGCTTTATTAAGTATTGGATTCGGCCGAATACTTTGATATTTGACCAAACCAAATATTCAGCAGGCAGAATAGTTTCATATTCGGCTTAACTGAATATTCAGTAACATGGTCGAATACCGAATATTCGGTGCATCCCTAATGTCATCTATGTGATTCCAACAGATTCAAAGCGTTTCATGCTTCTGACAGTCTAACCTACTCAAGTCATCAACTGAAAGAATTTTAACAGCGCATGCTTTTTAGCAGAGGGATAACTAAAATTAATTCAACTGATACAATTTTTATTTGTATGTGTTGTATTTGTTGATGGTTTTTTTAAGAATGTGATTGGTAAGGATTTTCAATACTTTTATTCTTACAAATATATCTTTAAAGCCCCAAACTGGAAATTGACTGTTTATATCTAGTAATTACTATGTTTTAATTACTTCAACTAATTTTAAAATAAAATTATTTAAAAAAAGTTGAGTGTTAAATTTTATTTAATTATAAAGCATCAAAATAATAATTATAACAAAAGAATAAAAATCATATAACTTTCCCTCGTAGTAAAATCCATTATTATTCAAATAAACTATTTTGCTGAGCATTGGGATCAATCCAAAGTCCACTACTAAAGCTCAGAGCTTTAATTCCATGCCTTAAACCACTGAGCTAACCAGACTTGCTTTGACTTCCCTCTAACTGGAAGGGCTAATAAATTCAACATCACGCATACGCAAATGTCTGAATTTTTAAGTTGATCTTAAAGAATTAGCCTACTGTTCTAATACATATGATTGCATTTAAAAGTAAATTTTTTTCTTTATATAACGGTGTAAAAATTGAAAATGTTTAGAAGTTTAAAAATTTGCAGTACCGAAAATTATAAAACTAAAAGTTTATTTAAAATTTGTATATGATTGGTACAGGAATATTAATTTTTAATCCATGACGTATGTAATATAGGACTCTGTTATTACATAAACCACATTTTGATCATCATAAAAATGATGTTAATTCTAAAATTTTAGTCTTTGAAAATATAATTTTCCAAATAGTCATTATAAGTTGTTAAATTACAAAAAAAAAAAAATTATATTTTTGTTATCGAGCTTGGGCTCTGATAACAAAAAATTTTTAGACTCGGATTCAAAATCGTTGGGCCCAGGCTCTGAAAAAGAAGCCAGGAACTTATCTCTGTCATGTACTAGTCTTCCCTACTCATACGCAGTATGTGCACTAAAGTCCCTTGTCACCCTCTTAACTTAGGAGCAACTCATGCTATATTTGGCTAATTCCATGCGAACTTGTTTGTCTGTTACACAGCTGAAAATCACTATGCGTGTTGGCCACCATTTTTTCCGAAAAGCTCGCTTTGCTTTATTCAATTTATGAGATATGTTTGATAAAATAAATCACATTTTTCCACTCTAAAATACTGGTGGCCAAAAATCGTAGTATGTAACAGACAAACAAATTCGCATGAAATAGCCCATTTATAAAAGTGAGGTCTAGATGTAGTAAAATAGCCATGTATTACTGAATGAAACTGCCTACGACGCTTCTTATTGGGAAACTGCAGGGTTAACATTATTATATTAAAAACAAAAAGAGATAGGGGAAAAAAAGGATTTGTAAAGTTGTAGAGCATCATCAACTTAGTATGGAAAGACACCTTGTGGACATTAATGTGAAGAATAAAACTGTTAAAACATGCAGGTTTTTTTTTTTTTTTTTTTTTTTTTTGCGAAAGAGAAAACAACTAGTTATAACAAATACTTTTATTTGAGGTATTCAAATTTCTCACCACCAGCTTCAATGCACATTTTTCCAAAATATAATCATTTCTGCTTCACTTCAAAATAACTAAATTGTGTACACAGTTTTTGTGTGGCACTCTTGGCAACTTCCTAAGTAAAGCTTGTCCTGGTTATATTACAGCACAAATGCAATAAACATTCGTTTACTGAATCAGAAATGCAGTAAAAAAATCATCAGTTGCATAAGGATCACATTACTTTTTCATCATATAATAATAATATATTTTCTTTTATTTTTTTAACTATTTTTAACTGTAACTTTATTTACGTATCTTTAAACGTTTTAATTATAGCATCTTTCATGATTTTTCAGTTAGGCCCTGCTTTGCCTGATCTCGCCCCACCTCAGCCAACAACTGGATTTGGAGAAACTATTGTAGCAAGCAATCCATTTGATGACACTGTTCCTGCTGCTACAACTGTACCCCATGCTCCCCCTATGCCCATGCCTGGCATGGCTCCTCATATGCCTGGACCTCCTATTCACAATAAGCCTGTGCCTATATCCTCGGGAAAGGTTGTTAGAGTTTTTTTTTATTCACTTTTATTTTTGAAATTTTGTATTTTATTGTATCTTTGTGTTAAAAATTCTTGTTTTCTAGAGTTAAACAACAACTTTATTAACATTTTTCTTAAACTTTGTTAGTGTGGTAATTTATAAAACGATCATGCTTGCTAGAGTTAATTTGGGAATTTTTTTACTTTGTTGCAGTTTTGTTTTAAAACAGTACCACAGGGCTTAAATTAAGGCGGTATTTGCACCCAAAAGAACACCATGGGAAGCCAGGCTCTCGTCCAAAAAATTTCAGCATTTTCTGTAAAAAAATTTCAGTTTGAAATGCAACTCCTACAAATGCCTTGCGAATTTCATTATATTTTCAAGCTATAGATTGGCACATTTTACATGTTTTTTGTTGAAAATTTGTTGAAATTAATAAAATTCCCTTGTAACCAATAGACAAATTTCAGGCTATTTCACTGCAACTGATAGACAAATTTGATGAGACCAATTGAAAAATTTTGTTATTTCCAGCAATCAATTGTTTAATTCAGTGAGCTGATTCTCTTCCAAAAGTTTAAAGCATTTGGTTCCAAAAATCATGAAAAATTCATCATCAGTTCAGAAATTTAGATCTAAAACATTATAATGGAAAAATATCGCAAGTTTTGACAAATGGTCGATCAATCATTCGCAGCAAAACAGCAATTTTATCACAAAAGATTGTGGAAAAAACATTAATTTCATCAAAGATTCATGAATAAAACACTAATTTTGTCAAAAAATTTTAAATAAAATGCAAATTTTGTCGAAGAATCATGAATAAAACACAAATTTCATCAAAACAATTGCAAATAAAATGTCAAATTTCATTAAAGTATTTCAAATAAGTGCAAATTTCATCAAAATATTATAAATAATCAAAAATTTCATCTAAAAATTGCAAATAAAATTCAAATTTCTTTAAACAATTGCAATTAAAAGGCAAATTTTATAAAGGATCATGACTAAAACATAAGTTTCATAAAAGGATCGCGTATAAAATACAAATTTTTTCAAAGGATATTAAATGCAAAACTCAAAAGAACACAGAAAAAATGCAAATTTTATCAAAAGATCACGAAGAAAAATGCATGCTTCGTCAAAAGATCGCTGAGAAAATGTGCATTTCGATGCAGAATCTTGAAGAAAAATAAATTTCTTCAAAGTATCATGGAAAAAATGCAAGTTTTGTCAAAGAATCATGGGAGGAAAAATGTGAATTTCTACAAAGGATCACTAAAAAATGCAAATTTCATTAAAGAAAAGACCTGAAATTCATAAGAGGATCGCAAAAAAATTTCGAATTTCATCAGTTGCAAAAAAAAAAAAAAAATAGCAGTCTTTTTTAGAAAACAGAACACAAATATCTATGTTTATTATTTTAGGCATAGATTTTACCAGGGTTGTTATGTTTAAAACATTTAATTTAAAACAGCTGTTTAAAACACATTTAAAACATTACATTTAAAACAATGTTTAAAACATGATTATTGCTAATGTCACAAAATTTATGAAATGAAATTGTATTAAAAATTTCTAATTAGCTAAAGACATTCAAATTTTATTAAAATTATAAATTATTTAATTTTAATTAAGTATTTAAAGTAAATTTAATTCCTCTAAAATTGGAAATACATAATTTATTTTTTTAAATATCTCAATTATGATTTTTTTATATAATATCAAAGTTCTATAATATCTTAATAACCTAATTTTCTAAATTAACAGCATTTCAGTGTTAAATTATTTATGAAGACTCTCTAGAAACATGAATTTCTGTTTCTCTATCTCATTTTTGTACTATCTGCTATCTTTAATTTCCGTGGATTTTCTGTCTAAAAACCAAGAATTTAGTAGTCATCTCTTTATAATTGTGTTGCTCAGTATTATGTAATATCATGATTGCACAATTTCAGTTATTGCTGCTTTTTAGGTGCGTTCGTAATTATGTAATACACCTATTGTTGTCGCTCAGTCCGTCCATCTGTCTGTCCGCATAAAACAACGAAAAAACTACCCAACCAAATCGTTTGAAATTTAAAATACATAATTATTACATAATTATGTCGAGTCATTTCAAATTTTATGAAAATCGGATGGATAGATCAGTTACAGGGACAATCAAAAGCATTCCGGTACTTTATGGTCAATGGGGAAAAAAGTTTCAAATGCATTTTAATCGTTTGAAATTTAAAACGTATATTTATTACATAATTTTGTCGAGTCATTTCAAATGTTATGAAAATTGGATGCATAGATCAATTACAGGGACAATCAAAAGTATTCCGTTACATTACGATCAATGGGAAAAAAGTTTCAAATGCATTTTAATGGTGTTACACTCATTTGAACATAATAGAATTGACATGAATCTATAAGTATGTACTAAAATATATATTATGTACAATCTGTGATGCAAAGAATTTATTATTTATTTACAGGCCACACAAATGTATTCCACTAAAAAATGTTATACGTGGAAACATTGTTTGGGGCGGGCTTTAATTATATTAAACTACTTCATATTTTATGAATAAGATATACATTAATGAAGTATAATAAAATTTACTCCCTGCATATTTACAGGAACACAAAGATTTCGACCCAATACTGTATCCAAAGTACGCTCTACTATATCAGCAAGATCTGAATATTTTAAAACTTCGTTATCGTACGAAAGCACCTCATTTGCTACGATTCATGTGCAATTTCCAACTTGTTTTAAAATGAGCAGGAGTTGAGAACAATTAGTGTTCAGTTTAACTAGCAGTAGGATAGCTTTTTTGTTTTTCTTGTAGATTTCCCTTATCTTTTTTTAAAACTTTTTTTAAATGTATTGTGCTACCCCAATAACAAAAAATAGTCAACAACTTTTTTTTATACATAATTTGACTCCCTGTTATTTTTGTTTTATCAAAATGTATACATAAACTATAACAAAACTAGAGATTAAAAATTAATAGCATGCATATCCTTTATGGATTTAATTTTTTATTAAAAGACGGTATCCGTTTTATACTCCTGTTCAGGAAACTAGATAGGAGATCTATTTATCCTTTTTTCTGAATAAATTCAGCAGTTGGTGCACAGAGAACATAATAATGAGTAAAAAATCTGGGCTAAATGCCTTCTTAATATACTATAAATAATTCTTTCTTCCATCAATAGATAATCCTGCAGTACTATATAGATATTTGTTTAGTAGTTAAAAAAGATTTTTTATATTTTTCTTTGAGACTGAAAAAAGCATGAAAAATGCTGCCAAATTATGTCCTGAACTAATTCCAGTAATTATAAACTTTAAAGCTAAGTCAGCTCCATTCTCCGATTATATGTTTGATGCAGTTACCAATCATAAATTTACTGTTGGAGAATCAAATAAAGTGGAAATAACACCTTTATCATGGTGGTTAAGCCTTGAAAAATACATTGATAAAAATGTCATGAATATCATAAACATTTTACATACAGCTGTACATTCTACTGCTGGATTAGAGTTTTCTCTACTTTTGGTTTTGTGCAAAGCAAAACCAGAAATCGTTTGGGTGTTGATAAGGCTGCCAAACTTGTTACCATTTTTAAAGAACTTAACAATTAAATGTTTTAGTTTAGAATAAAATAAAATTGCTAGTTAATGTTTGGTATTTAATATAAAAAATTTTCTTCCTTACTGCTGTTTGAAAATATTTTCATTCTTTATATTTAATAATTTTTGTTCACTTTAATCGAAATTGTGCTGTTGAATGAGAAAAAAACTTTTTTAAACATTTAAAACATGTTTTAAACAAAAAAACATGTTTTTTGTTTTTTTTTTCTAAAAAAAAAACATGTTTTTTTCCAACCCTGGATTTTACTATAAAATAATATACAAGCTTATGATATCAGCTTAAATCAAAGAGGAATATCACAGTAGATTTTGATCATGCAAAAATCATGTTCCCAACATCCAATTATTATGCATCCATTATCAGAGAATCTATAAAAATCCTGTGCAAAATCAATCAAGTATGTGAACGATTCCTTATCGTACAATATACCGAGTTTATAGTTTAATATTTTGAAAATAAATCCTGATTATTTGAGCAAAGTGACATATTAAAATTTATGATACAGCAGTTAAATAATTTCTTTTTACTGAATTTTCATCTCAAACACTACTTCTTCGATCTTCAAGCAGGGTTGCAATAAAAGTCGGCTAAAATTAAAAAAAGCCAGGCCAGTGGCTTTTATTGGTTTTAACCGGCTTTTTTGGTCATAATTGGCTTTTATACAGTGAAGCATTTTAATGATAAGATACACATTTTTAAGTGTCTTTTAACTAGTTTCAATGCTGTTTAATTTACTTTGAGTTTAATAAATGTACTTATTAAAATGAAAAATTGGGATTTTAATTATGATTCATTATGAGAAATTGCATTATAACCCAATTTTTCAATAATGAGGGCATTAATGCTAGAATAACACACTAATGGAGTTTCTAGTGGTTTATAATCAGAATTACAAATATGTCAGCTAAATTATAAAATGGCCACACCAAGTGCTTTTTCTGATTTACATTGACCTTTAATCCCACCCTTGTTTTTTCATTTTTACTGCTTTATAAAATTAAAGAGGACAATATTTACTTAGTTGCATGTTTTATTACTTAACTAATTTTAAGAGTTATTAAAATGCCATGTTTATTCCCTATAAACATTTAAAATCATACAGAAAAAACACCATTTCTCACTATTTAAAATAGTATTGTGAATTATGCATATTTCATAATATATATTTCACAATCTATTTCAGTATTCTCAATTAGTATATGCATGAATATATTCATTCATAGAGTAAATGTATGCATGAATATATTCGTGCAAGATGCAATCTATGCACTTTTAAATAACAAAGAGCTATTCAAAATTTTAATTAAACAAATTTTATTAGAATATGTTTTGTTGTTGTTTAATTTTATATAATTATGTGTTAAACTCTCCTCAAATACTGAATCCTTCCTGATTTTTCTTTCAACATTGTTCATTCTATGACTTTAAATTTTGACTTGTAAGAATGTTTCCATGAATGCTTTGATGTGTTACATTTTATCATAATCCTATGAAATACAGAAGTTTAAAACACATTTTTTTATATATTTTCTTTTTTCCAAGATTTATATATTTTTTCAGACATAATGCCTTCACAGTTGACTTCTAGTGGTTATAAAGACTTATTTATTTGAAAAATTAAATAGAAATTTATAACTTTTTTAGTAGTAAATAATTAAAAATGTATTTAAAAAAATCAATGCAAATTTAATATGGATTCCTTACAAATTGACACTTTAAAAATAAAAGCCGGGCGGCTTTTTTTGGCTAAAAGCCGGCAACCCTGTCTTCAAGCTACACATTTAAAAAAGGAAAAGCGACGAATGAGCACAGAGTTAAATAATAAAGTAAATGGACTGCAATTAACAATAATGTACATCCTCTCTCATTAAATTAAATCCAAGAAACTACTACTACTTTCTACTATATTAATTATTGGCCCGCTCATTTTCAAAACGAAATCATATATTTGTATAAATAAACAAAAATTAGTTATAAAAAATATTCTCTGATGAAGAGCCTGATTTAAAGGCTTGAAAGTACTTAGATAGTTTAAATAAGATTAACTATTAACATCTCTTTTTGATTATTTTAATTATCTTTTAAGTAAAACTGAACGTTTTAAAATTCATATTATATATTTTATGTCCTGAATATTTATTTGAAGACTAAATAACTAGGTAAATGCCCCAATTGAATACTTGGGTTTGTACGCTGAGTATTTTACATCACTGGAGACACATAATTAAATTAATTTTAACCAGGGTTGTTTGGTTTAAACCATGTTTTAAACCAAATGGTTTTTTTTTTTTTTTTCAATCTGGTTTCAAATTATTGAATGTAAATAATTTCTATTTTTAAGTCTTATCTCAGCCGTCATCGTGAGACATAGTGAGTCTAATCTAGATCATATTAGTATGCATGTCAAATGCAAATTTCATGCACTGATGAACATATCTGAAACTCTAAAGAAAACACTTAAATTATGTAACTTTAGCAAAGATAAAATAGATTAAAAATAGCAATATTTAGAAAAAAAAAAAATGTTTTCCTTTGATAAATGCAGACTTATATTTAATAACATAAAATGACCTTTAAGATTTCAGTCAAGCTCTAAAAGAAAATTTTCTTGATTGTGGGGATTATCTTTTAAGAATAAAAAAGAAACTCAAGATATGAAGTCGAATAAATAGACATAGAAGAATTGATGCTAGTGAAGCGCCTGTTTACATTTAACTAAATTATGCAATAAGATAGATTTAAATCTTCTATTGCATAATCAAACTCATTATTTAGATCAGTCAAGAAAAAATGGGGAAGGGAGAGGGGACAAGACAAGGTTTCCATGAGACCTAATAGAAAAAAAAATTCATAAAAGCCTAAAAAGTTGTAATTTTTTTTTTTGTTTAGACATTTGAAAGTACTAAGTGTTATAATGTAGTGTGTAGTATGATGGGTGTTTAAATGCTTTAGTGGATGACAGTATTTATAAAACTACTTTATATTTTAAGATCAATGTTTTCAATTGTTTATAAAGCTGTTAAATTGGTATTTTTGTTTATTTTACTGTTGTCTTTTTCTTTTTTTTTTCTTTTAACCTGATAGTTTTAGAGAAGAAGTGTCAAATAGCAATGCACAATACTATTTCAAGTGTGTAAAGACTACTCCTAAGTTCAAATCATTCCAAAAATTCTTTATAAAAAGCTTTGTTTTCAGTAAAAGATAATTCATGTAGTCTTCTAACAGAAAAATCAGATATCTTATATAACAAGTATTTCAAAGAAATTATTTTGAATAGCCATGTGAAAATAATATATATGAAGTTTTATATATAAAACTACATCATATATATTTATTCATAGTGCTAGTAATCAAAAGTTTGTTTATTAAGATTTTCAAGGTATCAATGTTTCATTGTGTAGAACATTTTATTTATGAAATATAAGACATAGCTTTTTCTAAAAATGTTTCAATTTTAAATGATTTCAATTTTCTACATAACTGATTGTATATTAAATAATTACAGTGATTAGAATTACTTTTAAATCAAGTTATTACTTATATATATTTAAAAATATTTACTTTTATTGATAAATGTACAAGTCAGGGTTGGCGAATTTTTGCCGAAGGTAGAAAAAACCGCGGAAAAAATCTGGTAAAAACCATCCTGGCAAAAATAGGTTTTTGCCAAAAAGGTGGCAAAAATAGGCTGTCCATTTAATTTTTTCCCCCAGAAAGAGAAAAAATATTTCACAAAAAAAAATAAATAAATAAACTGAATACTTAATTAAAAAATCAACATTATTCTAAATTTATTTTAACTTTTAAGTTAAATAAGTATAATTATACACTTTATGAAAGAATACTAACTTTTATAACAAGATTATAAATGAAAAAAATATCATTAATATAAATAAATAGAAACTTCATTTATTCATGTTTATACATTTATTAATAATTCACATAATAGAACTGTTGAGACTGAGTCATTTATGTTTATAATTTATATATGTTAGAAATTCGAAGAAATAGTTATAGTAACTTAAAATTAATTTAATATAAAATTATATTTAAAGCAGAAAACTATTAAATTTCAAATTTTTCAGCAATATCTTCCTCACAACCTAAATTTTGCTGTATTAGCATGGCATAGCAGTAAACAAGTTTTGAAAGAGTATCTGTTGATAGCTTATTTCGAATCTTAGTTTGCACAAATGAAAAAATTGAACAAAAATCTTTCAATAGCAGCACTACTTGCTGGACATAGTTGAAGGTATGCTACTAAAGAACAGAAGTATTTTGAAATCGCACAAGCTTATTCTATACTTCTCCACCAATTACAGGCACTGATACTATTAATCACTTCTGCAAAATATAAGCTAGGAAAGGGTTTTTCTTTTAGCTCGAAATTATTAATATAAGATATAAAATCAGGATTGATTTTAGATAACCATGCTTTACAGCTTTCTTTTTGTTCATAATTTATAAGTTCACCTCTGTACTTATGATGTAACAAATACGCTACCAGATGACATGGCAAAATCGCTTGTTCAAATCTCTTTTTTAGTTTTGAAAAATGTGATTTTAACTCTTCATTTTTCAAAAGATTTAGCCATACATGACAAGCATCTGCTTCTGCTATGGTGGGGGGAAAGGGAATATAGTACAAAAAGATAAAGTGACAACAGGCTACTTACTGAAAGTATCTAAATAATTTAGCATTTTGTTCCATTCTTGGAGTGTAAAAGGTACAGAAAAAAATCTAGTTTCCTAGTAAGTTAGGTCCTAGTTCCATTTTGCTGAATGTAATGTTGTGTATGGGAAAAAGTTCGGTGAAAGACGTCCGTGTGATACCGCTATAAATCTTATAAAATGATGGTGTTTGAAACATGCTTGTTTCTTGCTTCTTCCTTTCATTATTTGAAGACCTTAGGACATTCCTTTCTATTTTTGGGGTATGGGGTAGAGATCTTCTTGAAAATAAAAATTACATTTGAAAAAAAAAATGATAAATTACAAAATTTTTGATAGATGCTTGTAATGTAGAAAATTATTACTTAAAGCATAACAGCATTCAATAAGAAAAGGAGTTTTGCTTTAAATTGCATTGAAACAAACAAATGTTTTGATCATATTCGCCGTGATCCTGCTTTTGTAACTCATTAAAAGTATGAAAATTTTAATATAGTGTAAATGATGAACTATTTTTAATGTGCAAATGGCTTGTTTTAACATTTGTTTCATTTTAGCTGTGTTCGTATGTAAGGATTTCAACAGTGCAGGTAACTTCAATTTCAAGTTATGAAATTTGTATTATACAGACATGCTACTTTTCTGCGGAAATGCAGAATTCTGCTTTTTCGGCGATGAATTTTATTATCCCTGGGATCGATGCAAATATGCATTAAAATTTGTTGACATTTTTATCGGGGGGGGGGGGAGGGGGGGAAATACAACAAAAAACCAGTACAAACCGCACCAAATTAAGCAAATTTCTTCAAAGCATTGCAGGAAAAACGCAGATTGCTCCAAAATATATCTAAAAAAAAAAAAAAAAAAAAACCTAATCAAACAGTCGCGGAAAAAATACTATTTTCTTCTGAGGATCGCGGGAGATAACGCGATTTTCGTGAACAGGTTGCAGAAAAATACTCAAATTTCGTCAAAAAACATGAAAAATGCTCGAATTTATCAAAAGATCATGGAAAATACGCGCATTTTGTAAAAAAATTGCGGAAAAGAGGCGAATCTTATCGAAATATCGGAGAAATACGAGAACTCTGACGAAAGAACGAGGAAAATATGCAAATTTTTGTCGAAAGATCGCGGAAAATATATTTATTTTGTAGAAAGAACGCAGAAAATAAATCTCTTTTGTAGAAAAATCGCGAAAAAAAATGCGAATTTTATCGAAAGATCGGGAAAAAATATGCGAATTCATATGAAAGATCGAGAAAATACGTGAATTTTGCCGAAAAATAGCGGATAGTATGTAAATTTTGACGGAAGATCCCGGAAAATACGTAAATTTTGAAGAAAGATCGCGAAAAATACGCGAATTTTGACGAATGATCGCGGAAAATACGCAAATTTTGACGAAAGATCACGGAAAATACGCAGATTTTGACGAAAGATCGCGGAAAAAACGTAAATTTTGACAAAAGATCGTGAAAAATACGCAATTTTTGACGAAATATCGCGAAAAATACGCAAATTTTGTCGAAAAAGGTGAAAAAAATTGCGAATTTCACTAAAAGATCATGGATAAATGCAAATTTCATTGAAAAGACTGTGGAAAAGTACGATTTTCGTCAAATGATTGAGAAATTATGCTAATATCATTAAAAAATTGCAGAAAAATACAAATTTCGTCAAAACACTGCAAGAAAATACAAATTTCGTCAAAAGTTCATGGAGCTGTGAAAGTTCAGCTTTTTTCTTGCTGAGCCTGTAGCATGTCTGATTATAAAATGCATATGCATAAAATGAAAAAGGCACATAAAATGGAAACATTGGAAAAATATTTTTTAATTTGGGCAGTAACTTTTTTTAGCAATGTAGACATATGAGATACCTTTAATTATAATAATGTCTAAAAAAAAAGAACCAATAATAAAAGGAAATAAATGAAAACTGAAGCAGAGCATAACCTTTCTCTTTTTTCTTAGTATTCAAAATCTTTAACTTTAAAAAAGTTTTTAATATTAATTTGTACAGGTATTTTATAAAAGATACACTGTTCATAAAAAAAATTCCCACTTTTATTAAGTATCTGAACAATTCATCTGTAAGATTTTCATGAATGATAAATGCATTTCTTCTTATGAATGCAAATGATTAAATAAATAAATAATTTCATTTTTCATACAATCCGCTAAAATAAATTCATGCAACATTAAAATTCATATATCATAAATGGAACACCAATTCCTGATTGAATGTTACACATGAACTAAAGAGGAATAAATTTTGTTATACAAAATATATTTTTCGTAATATGGGGATTAATTTGCATGTTAATGTTGTTCGGTCAAGATTCAGCAGAAAATTTCAATAAAGGGAAGCAGCAGTAGAAATTTTTTTTAAAAAATATGGGTCCCAAGAACCAGTAAGCATGAGAGTAGTCTGCAGACATCATCACTGGCCCGCTACATAAAATTCTGTTAAGTACCTTTAACCCATTGAGTGACCCCCCCCCCCCCCCTCCTGCTAAAATATAAACCAAACTTACTTTGCATTTCCCAAAATTTCTGGATTAATAAAATGTAAAATTATAATTAGCAAAAAGTATACACTACATTAAACAAAACTACAAAATTATTAATTATATACTTTATTTCATTTATTTCAACTGACTGCAAGGATTTATGCAAATTTTTTATATATTTATTTTTTTAAACGAAATAAAATTTTGTGGTTTGTGTTTGATTCGTTTTGATTAGGAACAGGAACATTTGTATTTACCTGTCAGAGAGGGGGTGGGGGGACCACTAAATTTTTCTAATTAGTGATAAAATTAAATATTTGGTGATCTTGGACCTAGCGAACCACCAAGGTTTTAGAATGCTGGGGAATTTTCACTGTATATTGTATTAATTATCCTTTTATTGCACAAAAAATGAACAATATACTGGCTGATCCAAAAGTTAAGATGAACTTTAAAAATGAATAATTCGAAAACGAATCAAGATACAAAGATACGGTTTGCACCAAACAAATGTAGAAGAAACCTGGTTTTGTGTAACAACGAAAAAAAATAGTTTTGTTGGCGACCATCAAATGGCGCTATAGTGTTTTATTGCACCAAAAGGTGATTTACAAATGAAAAATTTTTGACAATTTACAAGTCAGCTTAGTTACAGTTCATTAGTACTACAGTAAATGTTCAATGTGCTGTCCATCATTCATAAGTGCAGCTGTGAGATTAGGCAGCACACCATTCACAACATTTAGTAGCATTTCTTGCATTATGGCAAACACATTTTGGTGGATGGCATCTTTCAGTGCTGCTAGGGATGTCATTGATCGCCAACAGAACTACATTTTTTTGTTGCCACCCAAAACCCGGTTTCTTTTCCGTCCGTTTGGTGCAAACCATATCTTTGTATCTTGTTTCATTTTCGAATTTTTCATTTTTAAAGTTCGTCCTGACTTTTGGATCAAGCGGTATTTTAAGAGCAGGTCAATCATTTCACAATGTACCACTTTTTCTAGAAAAATCTGGTATCATTAAATTGAATTATAAATATTCTTTTTTTCTCTTTAGGTTTACCCTCCAGACCAGCATATGGTATTTAACCCTCAGAACCCTAACGCACCGCCTATCTACCCTTGCGGGATTTGCCATAAAGAAGTCCATGACAACGACCAGGCCATTTTGTGCGAAAGTGGTTGCAATTTCTGGTTCCATCGAATCTGCACCGGACTGACGGAGGCTGCATTCCACCTCCTGACTGCCGAGGTGTATGCAGAATGGGTTTGCGACAAGTGCCTTGCTACAAAAAATATACCCCTTGTTAAGTTTAGAGCATGATTCATTGTTTGTTATTAAGTGCCTTTTAAACACTGTCAGAAAAGAGAAACAATGTCTCTTGATTTAACAAGGCACGTTTATGAAAATATATATAATACAGGATTGCTCATAATTCCCTCTCAGGTTTCGAATTGCTATAATAAAAAAATTAAGACGAATAGAGCTAAAAAAGAAAATTTGAAAGAATACAGGAATAAACCAAGTTTAACTTATAGGTGTTCTATGTGTGAATCATTGGTCATGCAGCATACATCAATTGTTATAGTACAGTTCCTGCCACACTCTACTCAACATGGTACTTTCAACATTCTTTGAACTTATTGTGCCACATATGTGGAAGAAGTCTTGTCAGTTGGTCCCTGTGTGTTCGATATTTTGTACAAAATGCTTGGTGAACCAACACCACTGATTCAGATTTGGCAAATTCTAAGATACAAATGCTTTCTGTTCGCCTATAAATGCATTTTTAATTATTTACTGCCTATTGGCAAGTGATGACAATAAGACTTGATTTATTTCTTCCTTCTTTCAAAATTCTCTTTTGCTGTATTTGTCTTAGTCTTTTATATACAGTACCTCGAAACCCCGGAGGGAATTATGAATAACCCTGTATAACCTTTTCCAAGCTACCCATGATTTTAAAAAGTACTTCTTTATCTTCAGAAACAAAATTTTCCAAGATTCAAAAAAATGTTTTGGAAATGTTTCCAAGTAGTTTTAAATTCCATGTATTTAATCCATTTTCTCAACCTGGTATTAACATAAAATATCTTTCCTTGAGATGCTATCCATTTTTAACTGTGTAACAGAATTTATTAGATGCATAAAGTTTGTATGTATTCTTACTCTCATATTAAGAAATTGAATAGCATTCCTCTGTTTCCTTTAAAAGCTTAAGAAGCTCTTAAAGGTCTCTAAGTTAGAGATTTAAATTGGTTCTATAAATGTAACTATTGGGGAACAATGGATTATATATGCAATTTCAGACTTACCAAGTCTCCTGATTTCAAGAGTACTTACTCCTGGTTTTCACATGTTTTTCCATACTCCTGATTTTTCACATATTTTTAAACATTCTATTATTTTATAATCAAATATACTGTTTTTCAGAAATGGAAAAACTACAGTGCAGGTGTAGTTGTTCTTTAGTAAGATTGATCAGTAGTATTTAATGTGATAAGTTACATTCAGATTCATTTTAAATGATGAACCTTTAAGATTTATTTACTCTTACCTATGGACATATTTTGGATTATTAATAATTTGTTTTGATTAAGACTTAAGATCTTTACTATAGTTTTATGTAAAATTTCAATAATAACCAAGCCCTGCTTAAAATTAAACTTGCACTAAGCATATTTTATTTAAAAATTAATAAGTTTTAACAAAAGTATCTCCTGATTTCTGAAAGGAAATTTCCTGATTTCTGGCTTTCAGAATTTGGCAAGTCTGCATTTTATTTTATAATGTGAGTTTTAAAACTTGTCTTATCCAAAATTTTAAAAATCAAATTTTTTCTATTAATTTATTTTATTGGTGAACCTATGTTGAAAAAACACTACACGCTGCAAGAATACTAGTTTTATCATATATTTCTAGCATTGTAAAATCTTGTTTTACAATTAAATCCAAATATCTCAAATTTAGATTTTCTGGATAAGGCGAGTTTTAAAACTCACATCCTCATTTATTGAAAAATGCTTAAGGGTGTTCTCAGCTGCTCCGCTCAACAAGTGCAAAATGTTTTGCACATTTACAAACTCATTTTTAACAAAAATATATCAAATTGGAATGCCTGACTATGGAAATGATTTCAAATCGAACTTATTTTTCCATTTTATGATAATTAAATTACCTATCCAGTTCTAAGCTATTTCGATCACGTGATCACCCGTTTTTCTCCTGCTTTTCGACCGTTATTTCTGCTTTTGTCGGGAAATGCGCTCAAAAAACGTCCACTTTGAAGGCTTGTTATGAAAGATCGATTGTGTTTTTTATAAAACAGAAAAATGAGTGCAATTAGACAGATTCTGAAAAACAACACCTGCTATTTTCATGCATTTCCGAATAAAAATAAATTAAAGCTGTAATAACAAAGTTGCCCTTTTTGATTTAAGAACACCCTTAACTGATCAATGTTTTTGAAAAAACTTTCAAATAACGCCTTGTTGTTTTTTTTTTTTTTTTTCATGTTTTTTACCGAAGTTTTAATCTTTTAACACCGGTTTTTCAAACCAGAAATTTTTGCCTAATTGAATCAGACAAGTGTTTGGATTAAATAATGCAAAATTTACTAGTGAAAATAAATTGTGATTGGAACATGGATGTCCATACGTGGTATGGGCATCTACCTTTACAAAAATCGTCGTACAGTAAACTCCCTCAAATCTGCAACTCTCTAAAATACGCACATAATGTAAGGATGTAAATAATGAAACATTCAATTAAGATATAGGAACAAAATTTGACTTATTTAGTTTTGTGACAATTCCATATATATTTTAATTTGGAATTTTTATTAATACTACTGAATTTATGTTTTTTCATGAAGAAAGAATAAATTTATTTCTGAAAAAATTGAAGATATTGCTGATATCACTGGTAATCACAATCTTCTTGCCAAATATATTTATGCATTCATCAAGCTTCTTTGGTTACTAAGTTTGACTAAGCCTGAAATATAACTTTCATATTTTATGATTTTGATGTAAATAGTAATGTACTTTTATGAGACAAGTTTCATTTCATTGATTAATTTAGAAAAAATGCATCTCATCTTTATAATGAATATTTAATCATGCATTATTGATTATTAACTTGATCTTTGATTTTAATATTTTAAAAAATATCTAATTTTTTTATTATTTTAGTTTATTACTTATTTTAATAGTTTATTGTAAACATGCATTTTAGTTTTGATTGCATTATTAATTACATTCAAATTGCTGTTTACAAAATGTAAACAAAGCAATGGCCAGAAATCTACAAAATTATAAAATCTGCACAACCTCTTTCTCAAGCTGTGTGGATTTAAGGGAGTCAACTGTAAAAGATAAATTGAAGTATGTATACCTAAAACATTTTTTTTAATGTGGTGAAATTTGTATCATTAGAAAATCATTTTGTGATGCAGTTGAATTAATTGCATTTTATTTTATATGAAAAAGAAAAGTTTTTTGTCAGTGGCAGAGAAAACCAACTTGGGCCCACATATCATTAATTAATTCTGTGCCTTTATATATGTGTTACTTGGACATGTATTACAATGGTAAAAATAGACATTTTCATTTTAGAGCAAAAATAGATGATTACCAAAATTCGATTTCAGTCGTAAAAATTTGTTTCAGTGTATCTTTAGTAATAATGCATTTCTATTTTAGCTGTAATATATCTGAATTATATGTATCTGATAAAGTTATGCAATTTGTAATTTAGACTTTATAAAAGTCCTCCTATATTATTTGCATCAAAATGTTTGAAATATTACAAAATCTGCATTAACCTTTTAATTTTTTTTTAAACATACAAACAATAATAAAATTAAATTTGTGTTTGTTTCTCTTTCTGTTATGAAATTTAAAAAGGAAATTATGATCAACATGCACTTTTCTATAAAAAGTTAAAAATTTCTATTTAGTACTCAATAATAAAATTAAATTTGTGTTTGTTTCTCTTTCTGTTATGAAATTTAAAAAGGAAATTATGATCAACATGCACTTTTCTATAAAAAGTTAAAAATTTCTATTTAGTACTCAATAATAAAATTAAATTTGTGTTTGATTCTCTTTCTGTTATGAAATTTAAAAAGGAAATTATGATCAACATGTACTTTTCTATAAAAAGTTAAAAGTTTCTATTTAGTACTAAAACTTGGTAGAATATTATTCAAAATTCAGACCAATCAAAATATCTTTAATCCCTAATCCCATTATTAATTTCATCATCACTGTAAAAACTACTTCATAACATTTGTAGCACAGTAATGCTATAATATTAAATACCAGAAGTCTGGAGATAAAGGAATGCTTCTAGATCGTGGGTAATTTAGAAGAGGCCTTAATATATTTCGATAAAACTCTTGAATATCTTCCAGACATGTTTCTCTTTTTTTTACAGTCTACCTCTTGTTTCATTTTTTCAAGATTTTAATAGAAATGTCATTTTTCGCTGCATTATAACAGTGTAATATTTGTACATAGTGTTTTAATAAATCATCAGTTGTCTGTTTTAGTTGATGTGTTGATATTTTTTGAATTTGTTTGTACATTTTATTTGTCAGGAGCTCTATTGTATCATCTTTCCTGTAAATGACAATGTGAATTTTCCATATTTTTATATTAGCTGGGTACAGGTGATAAATCATCAAATAAGATTCTCATCACCATCATTTATATTGTATTCATTTCACTTAAAATATAAACTTTTTACTAATTTCATTTAAGATACACATTCACACACACAAAATATATATATACCATAAACAAAAACATTTTATTTTGTTATTAAAATATTACTGTTTCTGATTTACACATGCTAAAAATGAAATTTTCTGTTGTCAAGATCTCTGCCCAGCTAACATGAAAATACCAAATATTTACTAATCTATTCAGTTTGTTGTAATCATCTGATTTATCCATCATGCCTTTTAACTATAAATTAAAATATATTCTGCCCCTGATGCATATTTTTTTCTATTTTTTTTTTTTTTTTTTTTTATAATTACTTATGGTTTTTGGAATTATTTTGTTTAAGTTTTATTTTGGATAAATACTTTTATATATGTATCTAGTTCGACATACCATATTGATGAAGACAAGCTTGTTTACCACCTAGGGCCAAATTAAGCATTGTATATGAAGCCATGGGTTGCATTATTAAAAAAACAATAGGCAGATTGATTTTATGACTATCACCCTTATGACTTGACCATTTTTTCATGAAACAAAATTTTTTTCCCATAGGCTCAATTCTAGTTTTATCTCCATTTAGAGACTATTGCAGTTGAATTTCCTCCATGAGCAACTAATATTTTTTTTTAAGGGTGTTCTCAACTGCTCCACTCAACAAGCGCAAAACGTTTTGACACATTTATAAATTCATTTTTTAACAGAAATATATAAAACTGGAATGCCTGACTGTGGAAGAGATTTCGAATCGAACTTAGTTTTCCATTTTATGATCATTAAATTACCTATCCAGTTCCATGCTATTTTGATCACGTGATCACCGGTTTTTCTGCTTTCGTCTGGAAATGTGCTCAAAAACGTCCACTTTGAAGGCTTGTTATGAAAGATCATTGCGTTTTTAAAAAAACAGAAAATTGAGTGCCATTAGGCAGTTTCTGAATAACAACCCCTGCTATTTTCGTGTATTTCTGAACAAAAATAAATTAAAGCATATGTCATAAAGTTGCCCTTTTTGATTTAAGAACACCCTTAAGAAAATTAAACTCCATTTTTTTCCAGGTTTCTTGAAGAAGGTTTTATTTGAAAAATGATTCCAGAGAGTGCATTATTCATCCAACTTCTAAACTAAGTTTAGAATTGTTTTGTATTTACATAAATTTTAAATGTTTAATCCCTTCTGTGCCTTTTTAGGCAAGATCTATGCTCTGATGATAAGTTGTGAATAAACTCTCTTGCCAAATTATGTCAAAAAATTATCAAAGAAATAGATGAAGTAATGAAATCGTCATTACTTGTTCCCATCCAAAACCTTAAAATTACGGCTCAGTGGTACACTGTTAAAGACAATTAGAGGAAAATAATGATATATTTTCTAATGGATCACGTGGCAGTGTGCCTGCAGATTTTCTATTCTTCCATTTGAATTTACTGAAAAGTAAGGTTAGCATGAAACAAAAAGATATTAGCATCAATATGGTTTAATGTAAATGTAGGCATTACCAATGGATTTCATAAGAAAGAATCATTTCACTTGCACCAAATCGTATCAATTAAAATACAGCTATTGACAGTGAACCCAATTAGAAAAGATTACTGAATCAGATTAAAAATCTCTGCATTAGAAAATGTATTGCAACTGATAAGCTAACTTACATTAAGCATAAGCGAGTTAAGAGAATTATGAAAAGTGAAATATACAGTGAAACCTCTGAATAAGGGACACCTATGGGATTGGAAATTTTGTGCCTTATTCAGAGTTTTTATTACAGTGAAACTTCCAAATAAGGGACAGCTATGGGACCAGAACTTTTGTCCCTTATTTGGAGATTTCACGGTATAACACAAAATACATTGGAACCTGCTAAAGTGACCACTTTTGGAAATTTTTACTTGTGCTCATATAAAATAAGAGAATTGTTCCATATTGTGACCCCCTAATGTGTCTGTGTAAAGTGAGCCTGTTTTTGTCGATGTTATTTGAACCTGTAAAATGTGACCATCTATTTTTCTGCAGGCTGAAAAATTTCAAACTAAAAGACTTAAGTGGTCATTTTCTGAAATTTTATTTTGATCCATTAAAAAAGTACAGGAATTTATCTCTTATTGTTTGCTTAAGGGTGTTCTTAACTGTTATGCTCAACAAGCGCAAAACGTTTTGACACATTTACAAATTTATTTTTTAACAGAAAGTTATAAAATTGGAAGGCCTGACTATGGAAGTGATTTCGAATCGAACTTATTTTTCCATTTTATGATAATTAAATTACCTATCCAGTTCAAAGCTATTTCGATCTCGCGATCACCCGTTTTTCTCCTGCTTTTCGACCGGTTTTTCTGCTTTCGTCGGGAAATGTGGTCAAAAGTGTCAACTTTGAAAGCTTGTTATGAAAAATCTATTGTGTTTTTAAAAAAACAAAAAAATGAATGAAATTAGACAGTTTCTGATTAATAGCACCTGCTATTTTCATGCATTTCCGAACAAAAATAAATTAAAGCATGTGTCACAAAGTTGCCCTTTTTGATTTAAGAACACCCTTAATGTATAAAGAGACCGATTTGTCCTTTATTGTAATGATATCAGCTTTTGTCTAAAGTGATTTTTACTGGAAAGTTTATTTCGCCAGTCATAGAAGCATTACCTTTATGCAATTACAATGAAAATAAAAATGCATCTAAATTATAGAGTATCTTGTTGGTATGAGTTATTTAAATCAATTACTACGGAATTTCAACAATATTCAAAAGAAATAATGCGAGTTTTAAGTAAATTATCCTTTATTCAGCATATTTTAAATTAATGAATCAGTTATTATTGTTAATTAATCAGTTCATTACTTAATATAGTGCATTTTTCCTTATTTATACAGTCGAGTCTCTCTATAACGAAACTCCATACATCGAATTTCTCTATACATCAAAATTTTAGCAGGAACGATCCCCTTTTTTCACGATTACATTAAAAACAGTCTCCATATAGCGAAATACCTAACGAATTTTTTCATAAAATGTTCTTTATTTATTCAGTTTTAAAAAAGCTTCAAAATCCCATGGAATAAAATTTCCATCTCTTAATTTTGATTTATCGTTCAAGGCTGAGTTTTTTTATATTGCTTCTCTACCCTGAAGTTTAAGTCCAACGAATTCATTCCACCAGCCCCCTTCCTACACATCTTTTAACATCCTTGGAGAAACAGTGTCAATTTCATTGTTACACATATATAACCTGGATCAATGTGGTAATTGAAATAAGTGTTGATTTCAGAGGGTGGTTTGGGGGGGACATTCACTCCCGAAGCAATGAAATCGCCCCCGAAAATTTGAGATATTGTGTTTTCAATGACAAAAAAAAATGAACGTACGTTTTTCTTGTGTGATTTATATTAAGCTTTTAAATAAATATCTATTCTCTTTTTTGAAACTGTTCAAATAATTAAGAAATAGGATATTTCATTAACATTTATAGTTAAACACTTCAAATTTTTAATTAAACGTATAAAAAATATTTATTCAAAATTTGCACATTAAACAGAAATTTTAACGAATTTCTCTATGTAACGAATTTTTTACTGGAACAATGGATTTCATTATGTAGAGACTCAACTGTATTTTATTTTTTGAGATGACAATATTTTAATGTGCCATTTTGAAAGAAACTCCACAAAGTGACCACCTCTATATAGTGACCATTTTAGCCTGTCCCAAAAGTGGTCACTTTAGACAGGTTCCACTGTATATGATGTGCTTCCATGATTATAAAGGGATTTTAATTTCTCTATCAAAAGCTCCCAATTTGGCAAAAGAATGGACAATTAAATTATGAATAATAGTACTTAACATGCATTTGAGGGAGAACTTTTGAAAAACCGATATGCTATTGAGAAGATTTGCACATAAAAGTACCAAAATTTAAAAATTTTTTATTAATATAGTTTAGAAAAACATACAAAAAATAGTGATATCTCAACTAAACGTTTCCTGTAAAACAAAAAAATGTGCCAAGTTCTCCTTAACGTTTTGGCCAGAAAAATTAGTGATATTACCTGAAATTCATACAAGTTAAAAGGCAAACATCCCAAATCTTTCATTGAAAATGGCTTCCTGCAACTTGGCCGTTAATGCCTTCTAGGAGGATTTTCAGATTCTAAAATATGTACAAATGAACTATATGTACACATTTTAAAAAAGCATATAAGCCACTGCAGTCTGTTTAAATGCTTAGACAAGAAAAATAAATACAGTAGACTCCCTCAAATCTGAAATGCTTAAAATCCGCACATCGTTCCAGATGTAAACAATAAAAATTTCAGTTGAGATGTAGGGACAAAATTGTAGGTTTTTTTAGTTTTACTGTATTTTCGGGTGTATAGCCCACACCCAGTGTATAACCCACACCCCTAAATCGAGCACTGCAGTGAAAAAAGCATGGGTGCAAGTTTGAAATTTTGCCAAGACTGAAAACATTTTTCGCCCTCCCCCCCCCCCCCCCCCTTGTAAAAAACCCTTTACAAACATGGGAGAACTCTCTAAATTTCGCGGCATTGCGGAAAAAAATTACAAATTTTGATGTTTTTTTCTTAAATTTTTTGAGGTTTAATAGTTGTAAAAAAAATATCACGATTTCCAATTTAAAAAAAACTCTGAATAACCCGCAGCGGCATTTTGGAAGTTTTTTTTCTTGTATAAGCCGCGAACTATACACCCGAAAATACGGTATATATTTTTTGTTTTTATTTTAATGTGTAGTTCTCGATAATGACTGAATTTATGGTTTTTCATGAAGTATAAATTTATTTTGTGAAAAAAAAAATCAAGATATTGCTGGCATTACCGATTGATAGTCACAATATTTGTGCCAAATATGTTGATGCTTTAACTAAGCATTTTTGTTTATTAAGACTGGCTAAATCTGAAATAATTTTTTTTTACTTAATGATTTTTATGCGAATTAGTAGGATACCTTTATGATGCAAGTTTCATCAAATAGTTTAAGAAAAATTTATCTCATCTTTTTTATGCATATGTAGTTATACATTAATTACTTATTTGAACTTTACTTTTTAGCAATTTAATCATTTTTAATCTCACTTTTTATTATATTACTTAATTACTTTAATATTTTACTATATTGCAAGTATTTTTCATAATTTTGATTGCATTATTATATTCAAATAACTGTTTAAAAAAAAAAAAAAAAAAAATGTAAACAAAGCAATGTCCAGAAATCTGCAAAACCTGAGGTCCCAAGCTTTGTAGATTTGAGAGAGTCTACTGTTTGCATTCAAAAAATAACATTCTAACAGAGCTAACTGCTAAAACATAATTAGTATATGCTTTTAACAATTTAAAGTAAATGCATTCTAAGGTTATGACAAAGCTTCTTAATCCCTTTGGGACGAGCGACCAGTATTCGTGTCACATAAGGTGCTCAGAAGCCTCGATTATTCTCACCAGTATAATTTTTTTTTTGTAAAATTTGCCTTCTTTAATATATGTAATTTTCAATCATTAAAATTTGGCAAGCCTCCTAGAAAGCATTAATGGCCAAGTCGCAGGAAGCCATTTTCAATGAAAGATTTGGGATGTTTGATTTTTAACTTATCCAAACTTCAGATATCTGTGTTTTTTCTGGCCGAAATATTAAAGTTTGCACTTTCTTTTTTTACAGGAAACTTTTTTTTTTAGATTATATTTTATTGTAATCGAGAAGAATTGTATTACTGTAAATTAAGGATACACTTTTATATAGGATAAGATTTGTGTAGTTATATTGAAATTTCATTTCAACCAATCACACATATAACCAGTGGTGTGGCTACATTTTTTGGCACCCAGTTCAGGAAGATGCAGGGGCCAACATACAAGATGAACATTCATTAAAGTTGAACTAACAAGGAAGGTCTCCATACGGGCATACTCAGAAAAATCTGAAAAAATAACAATGTTCTCATATAGTTATAAAAAAAAATTTCGGCGGAACCTTCTTAAAACGTCCTTAAAAAAATAAAAATTTCATTTATTTGGCGGTTTATCTCCGGTTGGCGAAAAAACAAAATTTTGAAAAATACGCTTTTACGCTTCGAATACTTTTTAAAGAAAAAACTTTCTATGTTCAATTTATTTAAATAAGTTTAAGTAATTTTAGTTTTGCATTTTTACTTTAAGTGTAATTTTGTCATATACGTTTATATGTACTTATAACAAAATGAAATTAATATATTTTATCATTTAAAACACAATTTAAATTGATTAAAATTGTTCCAAATTGAAAAATACACTGTTAAAAATCTGCTGCATTTTGTTGCAACGCACTCCCTTGCTTGTATAGAAAACGGTTACTTGGCCGCGAAATGGAGCTTTCTCATTGGTTGGAATAGAGATATTATATACAAGCGATGGAGTGCGTTGCAACAAAATGCAGCAGATTTTTAACAGTGTATGACACGGTCAATTCGCCGTGCTATGGAGCATTCTCATTGGTCAGAAGAAAGATTCTATAAAAGTAGTGGAGGGACGTTGCAGTAAATGCTGCAGATTTTTAACAGTGAAGTCAAAATCAATTTTCAGATTCGTTAAAATCGTCCGCTTTTGGCGAGGAAATGCACTGCTCGCCAAATCCTGCGTCGCTTTCAGCTTTTCACGCCAATTATTCCAAGCTATTTTATTTTTTTTTACATATCTAATAATGTAATTCCGCCGCTAATTTTCACTGATCCTTTATTATCTACATGAGTTTAGTTTTTTTTCAAAAAATTCTGAGTATGCCCCCAATGGAGACCTTCCTTGTAAGTATGTTTCCAAAAATGATTAGATTGGAAGTTATGACTTGAGGATATTACACTTAATTATTAAATATTCAATCAATTTAAGCCTTTCAAGAGCAATAGCAAGTTTACAAAACCAGGGGGTGGCCCAGGAGGGATATTTCCACTTTGGATAATGAGATTTTGGGCTTTTCAATGGACAAAATTTGCAACGTCCCCCTGGAGCTACTGAAGTCCCTTGAGTCCTGTGATATGAGCTAAGAGTTTGCTCACAATGGTTATTTACTTGCATTTAAAATTATGTTTTCCAAAATACAAATTTCTTTTACCAAGATTACCGAACAATGCTTAATTATGTAAAAAGAAAACAAATTTTTGATCCAAGCTCTAAATTTTTATATCTTTCTTCAATCCAAAAGTTATAAACGAATAAAGACGACACATCCTACGTTCTGGGGTTTTTTGAAACTTTAACATGAATTTTAAAACACTCAAAACCGTTTTAAAAATATTTTAAGCTTATAATGTTGTGAAGAACTTTCGGATTAATATGCTGAAAAAAAGAAAAATCTGAAATTTTGATATTTGAATGAAAGAACAGCGAAGTATTTTCTCCCATAGGCTAACATGGGAATCTACAACGTATCTTCTCCTCGAGTAAGTCCCCTTAGGGGGGGGTAGTCTTCACTTGTTTGAAAACTCTTCTGTAATGTTTAACCAACAGGCAGGTTATTTCAAATTACTAGATTAAATTTGAATAATTTTTTCCTTTTCCATAGGACATAAGTTTAATTCTTAGTTCTTTTCCTATTTTGGTTGTAGACTTTTAAAAAAGGTACTTTCAGTTCCAAAAGTGAAAGTACCTTTTAAAAAAAAAAAACCCAAAACTTAAAAAATACTCCTATTATAATAGTCAATAAGATAAGAGTTCAACTATCCAATGCAAAAAAAAATATTTCAGAAACATTCAAATTTAAATGAGAAAATTGAAATTAACCTACCCATTGGTTCAACATTAGAGTCAGAGTTTTCAAGTGAGTGAACACTCTGCCTTAACAGCACATTTTTCCTTCTGTTTCTATAGGCCAGAGTTCAATGGAAACTTATTCATTAAACTTATCTTGCAGTTTTTAGCTTCGTCTTCCAGCACTGAGAGCACAATCTCTTAATTCTGTAGACAACTGGATTTTGCTAATTTCATACATTATAAAGTCAGTTTTTTTTAGTGTTCCCTTCCACTGCCAGAAAGCATTTTCATCTCTGATTTCATGGACCAAACTTCTTCAATAACGTATTGGCATCTAATGTTTACTTAGTTGTCTGAAATAGTATTTTAATAAAAATTTAAAGTCCGACTTATCAAAATAAATTTAGAACTTATCAAGTTTATATACTTCATTAAGAGGCTACTTCAGCAAAGCAAAAAGACAATTTGCTAATCCTATGGAAGAAATTTTAATATTTCGGTTGCATTTCAATATACCCCCCCCCCCCCTACTAACTGATCTGTAGAAAATCTGTTCCACTTTTTAAATTTACCGATATTTTTTAACAAGAACACTTGTTTCTTAAAGGTTTCAAACATAAAAACATTCCTATATAAAGTCTTCCGTGAGAACTTTTGAAGTAAAAAAAATAACCTTTGTACAAATAAATCTCAGCTCAGAGCACAATTTGCAAATTTCTTCTACAGGATTGATATTAACGATAGCATCTTCATGTGACTGAAGTAGTCCCTTAAGACTGTTCTCAAATGCAAATTGTCAACTTTATGAAAAGTTATTTTTGTTCAGAAACTTATAAAATTAACAGCTGTCAGAAACTGATCAAAACTTTTCTATTTTTTGGTAAATAAAATTGGGAAGAAAAAAAATTTAGAATACATCCAACTTTTATGCAATAGAAGACTGTCATAGAAAATTTGATTTTATATTGAAACTTCCACAAAAACCATTTGTCAACAAATTCATAGAGGAACAATATTGTTTATGTTCAATTGTTATTTAAATAAATTTAATGTTTTCTAAAATAGAATAATGCTATGCAATATTTTACTAAATTTTTTTATAGCATTGTTAATACAAAAAAAGCACCGCATTAAAAACTTTACTTTTAATAATTTGCTTTCATCTCTAAAATAATTATGTAGATAATGCTTTGTATGGAGTAATATCTCAAGAAAGTAACATCTTTAAAATAACCATCATAAAACCTTTATTGTAAGCACCATTCTCACCCCCCCCCCCCTCACATAAGAAGTTCAGATAAATATCTAAATGTCTCGTCCCTAGCATCTGAAACAGAAACCTCCAGGCAAAATTGAAGCTTTTCTTTTAACAATAAATCAGTCATCTAATCCTTCCCCCAATCTACTTATTTTCCTTTTATAATCTTATATTTAAACATCACACAAACTAGAGAAATAGGCATATTTTTTTCTCTAAACCAATGATTTTTACGACGACTAACAGAATAAAAAGCATCAAGAAATATTTATGTTCTTGCATATGCCCCACATGTGTTCACAACTGTCCTGCTAGTAAGGCACATGAAAAATTCATAAAAAACTTTAATGAATGTAAACTTTTTACACAAGATTTTTTAGTTTTTGTTCATAAAAATTACAGAAAAAGCTATATTCCCATCCCCTATATAATTGTATACAGAGTAGTACGAGAGGAAGGTACTTTTAAATAAAGAAATGTAGCTACTCCAAAATAGAAAGCCAAAGAAAGGGATGTATAAAAGAAAGATTGAGAATCTGTCTTAAAATTGAAAAAGTTAAGAAATTAGAAGCAAAAGAATAGATTCTTTTATGGCTGAAGAATTCAAGCCTTCTTTAGCACATTATTTTCATTTTGCAAAAGAATGATCAGAGAATAAGGAATAGTATCAATCTATGTACCATTAGAAAAGGTTTTATGACAGGGAAAGTATTTTGACTGGTGAGCAGTTTTAGATTATACATAGATAACATAGCAATACCGTTCTGTTTGTTATGAGCAAAATGCATCACTGATAGACTTTTACAAGGCACTTTCTTTTCTTTACTCAATGTATCAAAAAGCATAAGAAAATTCAAAAATTTCAAGCCAGGCATACCAGGTTTTAAAAGAATATGGAAAAAGAGTACCTATAAACAGGGATTGGGGAAATACATTTTGCTTGCCAGTGGGTTTTCTGACAAGGTGAGTACATTTTTGGTTTTTAAAAAACTGTCACACTGTTTTAAGAGATTTTAACTTTCCAAATTATTACAGTGCAAATGTTTTAAGTCTTATATTAAGCTTACCTCTTTTATATATAAAAAAATTCATTGTAATAGTAACTTTGTCTGCAATCGGATGAGATTGTCATACCTATTTCCAACTGTGTGTGTGTTTTATCTTGTGCGCTGGTAAAATAAATCCTTGGCTGGTAAGATCTTTAAAAAATTCTTTACCCCTGCCTGTAAACATGTATACATTATTTAAGAATTTGGATTTAGGAGAAGAAAAAAAAATATTTCCTGCACACCTATAAATTTCAAAATACCCAATTAAAAAGGCATTTTATAAGATATTTCAGCAAGATATTTCAGTACTTAAAGATAAGTATCAAGAAATGCAGAAGAAAACTAATAGAAGCTGAATGACTGGTAAGAGTTGAAATGAAAAAACCAAGTTTTATGCTGCTAAACTGAATTTATTAAATTTATCCAAAATAAAAAAAACTGAGTAAAAATTTGATCCATATATCAAAGTCCAAAAGAAATTTCACATCTTGTTTGTTTCATTTAATTGCCACCACGAAGTCTCAAAACGAGATGAAGAGTAGATTCTTTCTGTATGTTGTAGTCCGAGAGAGTTCTTCCATCCTCGAGTTGCTTGCCGGCAAAGATGAGACGCTGCTGGTCAGGAGGGATCCCTTCTTTGTCTTGGATTTTTGCTTTCACATTCTCAATGGTGTCGCTGGGTTCAACCTCCAGTGTGATGGTTTTACCTGCAAAAGTAAAGACTGTTCAGAATATCAAAATACATCAATGATATCCAAAAAAAATTGCCAGAAATTTAAAGAAAACTTTGCTTTGGCAATATTTTAGGATTGTTCTAAATTATGCATTTTTGCTTAATTTTCATTATCTCAATCTTTGTTAACTCGTAGAAACATTCTGGTTTTGGCAAGATGTTTTTATGTGCGATTTTCATAATTTTTACATATACCATTTCAAAAAAAAAATATGCATTTTATCACCATCTTAAATTGCACACTTTTGCATAGTGTCTACCTGGAGTTTAGGAGACAAAAGTGACCAATTTATATTTTGGAAGTGTGCCAAACAGCCACTCCAGAACAAGAAAATTATTCTTGTCGTTTGAAGATCAAAACTTTTGAACATCCTCTTTTTAGCATAGAGTTTTAATGTGAAACAGCTGAAAATGACAAGTAGATAGCTACATTCAACATTTAAAAAAATATTGGACAATAGTTATTCAGCTAAAAAGTACAATTCGAATGCAAATTGATCAAAAGGTTTACAGAAAGTAATCTGCAAATGAATCATATCGCAGTTAAACATGAAATATAGGGATGCACCGAATATTCGGTATCTATTCGGTATTCGGCCATGTTACCGAATATTCGGTTAGGCCGAATATTAAACTATTCGGTTGAGCCGAATATTCGGCTTGGCCGAATATGAAACTATTCGGCCTGCCGAATATTCGGTATGGCCGAATATCAAAATATTCGGCCAAATCCAATACTAGGGATGGGACGAATATTCGGCCACTATTCGGTATTCGGCCTATTCGGCCCTTTTGCCGAATATTCGGTTGGCCGAATATTGAAGGCTTGTTGACCGAATACTTCGGCCGAATACCTGTAGCCGAATATTTAGAGATATCTTGCCGAATATTGATAAAATCTCGCCGAATAGTGAAAGATATCTTGCCAAATAAATTTCGGATTTAAAGAATTTCATTCTTGCAATTTTTTTTCCTCTAATCCAAATTGGCTACTTCATTTATGAAGTCATTCTCACTCTTACTTACAAAATATAGAGCTATTCAGATACTAAAAAATATACAGTCTTTCTGTATTTCCTATAAAAGTTAGTGATATTCTAGAAAATGCTGCCCAAGTTGGAGATTTAATTGTACGGGAAATGTCATCATTAGAGAATGATATATTACAATTCAAAATATAAAAATACTGCCTAATTCTAAAACGCTTGAATATTTTTTAATGTCTGCAAATTCCATGCACATATAAAAAAGGCTCTTCTGAAATTCATAACTTATTTTGTATAAAGTAAGAAATGAAAAAATTTATTCACTAAGTGTGTTAATGAAGATTCATTTTCAAAATTAAATATAATATATCACCATTCCAACTACAACGGTACATCTGAAAGCAGAACTGGTGTCAAACTCGATACACATTAGATGACACAACTTGCTTTATGAAGATGGTTTTATAAATATTTTAATATAAATTTTAAATACTCAACAAAATAATTTTTTCATTCTATAGTATTCACTTTTAAATAATTATTTGCATAATTACTGACTTAAATATGTAACATTATTATGTATATATTTTTAATTTAATCTTAATTCCTCCATGTTGTCATCAATTTCTGTTTATCCTTTTAATGCTTGTTGAATAAGTGGAATATTGAAGTTGAATATTGTATGTGCCGATTCAAATGTCAAAGATTTTGTTAACATATGCATTCTACTTTAAGCATAATCTTTTGCTTTAACATAATTTGTAATTTAAAGCTTGGCATCTGATTTCAGAACAGTCTCATCCTTACAAATTTGCTTATCATTAGGGACACAAACTCTAAATGATCAAATTTACTTCATTAAAGGTTATTTCAGAAAATATGTCCTGAGTTCTGAGAGAGAGAGAGAGATTAAGAATATTATTGATTTTGAATACGAGAAGTATCAATTGATAGTAAAAGTGAAGTACATTCTTCATATTTTAATGGAAATATTTTCCCATCTTGACTTACTGAAAATCAGTTTGATGTACATTAGAATAAAGGATATAATGCAATTTCATAATTTTTTTGTGCTAAAATAGGTTTTTCAAATTTAAAAATACATTTAAAAGCACGTTTAAGAGTAATAATTATTAATGAGCTTCTATTTTTTAAATTATATATAATCAAAATTTATTTTCTTTATAGGGAAAAAAATTTTATTATTCGGCCGGCCGAATATTCGGTATTCGGCCTAAGATTTGGCCGAATATTCGGTATTCGGCCAAATCACTATTCGTCCCATCCCTATCCAATACTTTATAAAACCTTTTAAAAACTTTTCACTATTTCTACTTTTAACTGTCGGTTTTTTAATTTATATTTAAAATAATTAGAAACAAAATCATTTTTAAATAAAATATAATGTTTTTACATTATTTATTTGCTGTTTGTAAAGTATAACTTAAGAAAATTAACAATGAAAAGGATTAAAATGGTAATTTATTAGGATTCTCCTTAGGAATAAATTATGTGCTGATACAAATTTCTAAATTTTGTTTAGTAAATAATCTGTTTCTTGCTTTTCCCCAAATAACAGTCCTTTAAAAGAAAAAAAAAAACTTTTGAGATTAGTAATATCTATCAAGGCAGACAATTTTTGTTCATGAAACTATAATCATAATGAACTTATTGAGTCATAAGTACATTGTATTTCATCTCACTCTAGGTCAAAACTTGTGTGTTCGTTTATTACATTAACAATAAATAAGATAACATATTTTCAACTCGCATGCTCCGATTTCTGTAAAATATGATATGATGGGAAGGGTGGAAAATACCACCATTCATAAAAAAAGAACTATGAGCCAAACATATCTTTATTCAGAATTAAGTTGAAAGTATTTGTACCTTATATTGAAAAAAATATGCCGTGAGTTATTAAAAAAGGACAATTATCAGACTGTAAAATGTTTCTTCGGTCATTTTTTTCATTATTTGATTTTAAAATGTTTGTTTTGATTTGTAGAAAATTTTATTAACCTTTCATAATTGTGCTTCTAAAATTAATGCAGATTTTTTTCAATACTAAATGCTCTTATAAAGAGCTCTTATTTATCAAAATGTAAGTTTCTTTTATTAAATATTATGCAAAACTGTTTTAAAAAGTAACATTTTAATACCTTTAAATTTTGAAATATAAAAAGTATTTGGAAAGCCAAATATTCGGTATTCGGCCGAATAGTTAACTATTCGGCTGGCCGAATATTCGGTATTCGGCCCAACAATTACTATTCGGCTCGCCGAATATTCGGTATTCGGTTCACCTGTCGGCCGAATATTCGGCATTCGGCCAAAATCACTATTCGGTGCATCCCTAATGAAATACAACATCAAAGCTGAATCTGAAAAAAAAAAAGGCTTGTAAATCTTTAGATTTAGACAAATTTAATCCTTAAATCATGACAGTTCCCACAAATTAGTTACTTGTACAGTTTTAGTAGAACAAGAATTATCATGCCATTTCTTTTAAAAGAATTTCAAAACATTTCTCTTTGAAAATGCAAAAACAAAAAGTTTGAACAGTTTTAGGAAGTTAACATACCAGTTAGAGTTTTGACAAAGATCTGCATGCCTCCTCTCAACCTTAATACAAGATGCAATGTGGACTCTTTCTGAATGTTGTAGTCTGACAAAGTACGTCCATCTTCAAGCTGTTTTCCGGCAAAGATCAACCTCTGCTGATCGGGTGGAATGCCTTCTTTGTCTTGGATTTTGGCTTTTACGTTCTCTATTGTGTCACTGGGTTCTACTTCTAATGTGATGGTTTTACCTAATTAAAAGAAGTCAGGATTTGTAAAAGTATTTTTGAAAATACCAAAAATCTTGCATTTCAATGAAACTTATACAATAAAATTTATAAAAAAGAGTAAATAACTCCACAAGCAGAACATTGTATATCAAACATCTGTTATTTTAAAATTGTATGAAACATTTTAAGAGCCCATACTGCTGAGAGAAGACCCGGATGATAATGTTAAGTCTAAGGGGGCTATTTTTCAAATATGTTGCTCTAATTTTAATATTTTTGCATGATTTTTAAGCATAGGCTAGCTGAGGACAATAACTTTAAAACCGGTTTGATCCGGTTCTGAAATTGAAACTATCATAATGTAAAAAATATAACCAAAATCTAAAAAGTAAAAACTAAGCCAGTTGTAGATCACCCTCAGCTAGCCTATGCTAAAAAATCATGCAAAAAATATTAAAATTAGAGCAAGATATTTGAAAAGAATGCCCTCAGACTTAACATTATCATCCAGGTCTTTCATTCGATAGTGTGATGTGGGCTCCTTTAACTTTCCGTCAGGCATGCTGTTGTAAAAAGCATAACATTATCTTTTTTTTCTTTAAAACTAAATTCATGCAATAGTGAGTTGAAATAATTTTATTCATTTATTGATCACTTTACCCAGTTTCTGAAAGTTATTTGTAATTTAGATTGTGCAGTTAGCTCCACCTGTCATTTTAATCTGTAAACAGTGCTTGAAATATGCAAGGTTTTATCTGTAAACACCCTTCAAAAAAGTAAATCATGCTTGATATGAGAAGCTAATAGATGAAATGTAGGACTAACTAATTCCAAAATTATTTAATTTAGTAATTCTTTAATTTTTATTCTTTATGATTGTAGTAGCAAGTATTTTTTTTTTTTTTACACATCTAAACTTCTGCTTATAAGCTTATAATGAAGGACTAAATTTAAGTCTATACTTAGAAAGGAAGGTTTTTAATTGAAAAATTTGAACCTGCAAAACAATCTCTTGATTATTTAAAAAACATTCTTTTAAATGTTATGATACTCTTTGCTTGTACACAAACATTTAAATAAAAAATAATTCTACAATTCTTGATTTCCATCCATTACTGAAAATTTGAATTTGCTGCTACTTTTGTGCCTTATTAACATAATTTATGGCCTCGAGTTCATTTAAACTGCACTTTTAATTAATATCCATTCTGGATGATTAAGGAGTAAACTCCGAATAAGGGACACCTGTTTAAAAGACTAAGTGTTCAGGTCCTGTGGGTGTCCCCTTACTCTGATTTTATTGTATTAATCAACACTAGGAGTAAATCCAAATACATCTGATCAATTTGAAATTGAGCCATTAAAATTTTCCAAAGATTTTGAATGTTTTAGCTATTAAATCTTTTTCCCCCCCATAAACTATATACCTGCTGACCTTTGCTTTCAAACACATCTTGAAAAGTAAAGTTACCCAAAAGGTATAAAAGTGCAAAATAACCTATATTAAAAAAATCTATTCTTGAAAGACAATTCGAACATTTACATGACTTTCAGATGCTTACATGATATAAAAGGTCTTTTTTTTTATGTTTATTTTCAGGGTTGCCACTCTAATCTAATCTTAAAAAAAAAAAAATTCCCTGTACTGCAACACATTTATATTCTATGCTGAGTACACAAAAATATATGATTGTATGTATGCTAATTAGACATCTTATAATTTAACATCACCCAATTAACTGAACAAATATGATGCATTATACAATGAGCAAATGAAAAAACCCTTTTAGAGTTGTTACACTTATTAAATCCCACATTTTACATTAATAATAAACAGTAAAGCAATATTCTAACATTCTGCTAAAAATACTTTGAAATATTTGTAAATTAATGTTAAAATATTTAAAAACTTTGTATCTATAATTTAAAGAATATAAAATTTTAAAGAATCTTATCTAAAAATCAATTATCTTGAACATAATATTGCAAAAAATGCAGAAAAAAAAGAGGAAAAGCTACTTTATGCATTCAAATTAATACTTATATTAAAATATAGGATAGCTTTGATACACAACACTGGTTTACTTTTTATCTTAAAAAATAAGAGTATTTGGCTTTCAAAATGAAAGCCAAAAAAAAAATTTATGTTTTGATATTGTAGGGAAAAAATTCCCTGTGTTTTCCACATATTTTAGGATCTTTAAAAAATTCACTGGATTTTCCCTGTTTTGGGAGGGGATTTTAAGATTCTCAGTGTTTTCCCCCGGTAATGTGGCAACCTTTTTACACAGTTAAATGCTAAGAATTTAAACATACAAAATGACATAAGTAAATTTCCCTCCTCCCCATAACCCCCTCTATTAACTTTAATTTCCTTTGCATCAATCCAGAGATTGTCCTGTTCTTTCAGAAGGTCGTCAAAGAGAATTTTTTGCAGGATTACATATGTATTTCAATCTTTGACACAGATAAAATTCTTACACTATTTTTCTAAAAGCATATTCAATGTTAAATTCTAGAATACTCAAATTTTGTGTATTGTATTTATTAATTGGCAAAGGGATTTTTCAATACAAAGATAAATTTTTCTGCTTTGGAGATATTTTTTCCCCCATTAACTCTGCAGCCATGTATATCACACTGGCAGCCTAGCTGATTGAAAAGTATCAAGAAATGTTTAGAGACTTACCAGTTAGAGTTTTGACGAAGATCTGCATGCCTCCTCTCAGTCTCAACACAAGATGAAGGGTCGATTCTTTCTGAATGTTGTAGTCTGACAAAGTACGTCCATCTTCAAGCTGCTTTCCGGCAAAGATCAACCTCTGCTGGTCAGGTGGAATGCCTTCTTTGTCTTGGATTTTGGCTTTCACGTTTTCTATTGTGTCGCTGGGTTCAACCTCCAGTGTGATCGTCTTGCCTGTCAAAGTTTTTACAAAGATCTGCATGCCACCACGAAGCCTTAGAACCAAGTGTAGTGTAGATTCTTTTTGAATGTTGTAGTCTGAGAGGGTTCGGCCATCTTCTAATTGTTTACCAGCAAAAATAAGTCTCTGTTGGTCTGGAGGAATGCCTTCTTTGTCTTGGATTTTAGCTTTCACATTCTCTATTGTGTCGCTGGGTTCTACTTCCAGAGTGATGGTTTTGCCTGTGAGAGTTTTTACAAAGATCTGCATACCACCTCTTAACCTGAGCACCAAGTGTAAAGTAGATTCTTTCTGGATATTATAGTCTGATAATGTACGCCCATCTTCTAATTGTTTGCCAGCGAAAATTAATCTCTGTTGATCAGGTGGAATGCCTTCTTTATCTTGAATTTTAGCCTTCACGTTTTCAATTGTGTCACTAGGTTCAACTTCAAGTGTGATTGTTTTACCAGTTAGAGTTTTAACGAAAATTTGCATACCACCTCTGAGCCTAAGCACCAAATGTAGAGTAGATTCCTTCTGAATATTATAATCTGAAAGGGTTCGGCCATCTTCTAACTGTTTACCAGCAAAAATAAGTCTCTGTTGGTCTGGAGGAATTCCTTCTTTGTCTTGGATTTTAGCTTTCACATTTTCAATAGTATCACTGGGTTCAACTTCAAGTGTGATGGTTTTGCCTGTCAGGGTCTTTACAAAAATTTGCATGCCACCACGAAGTCTCAACACCAAATGTAAGGTAGATTCTTTTTGAATGTTATAGTCTGAAAGGGTTCGACCATCTTCAAGTTGTTTACCAGCAAAAATAAGCCTCTGTTGATCAGGTGGAATTCCTTCTTTGTCTTGAATTTTAGCCTTCACATTTTCAATAGTATCACTGGGTTCCACTTCCAGAGTAATAGTTTTACCTGCAAGAGAGAATTTAAATATTTTGAGTTAAAATGCAATTTATTAAAACTAATTTTCCCCCCTCAAGGCTATACCCAGTAAGTGCCCTTAAGCAATTTTGAAAATTTCTGTTAAGACTGAACTAATAATTCTTATGCACATAAATGCTTATAATATAAAATGACTCATTTGAAAAATTAAATTTTCAGCAGTAAGTCTCATTTAAAAAAAAAAAAAAAAAAAAAAAAATGTAGCTTTGACAAAATAAGTGGTAAATAAACATTACATATGTCAAAAAGAACACATTAAACTTAATAGTCAACCCAGAAACAGAATTTTCTGTATCAGTCTGCAGTATACTAAAATTTATCTGTGATCTATAAAGTGCAAGACTCCCCAAATAAGAAAAAAATGCCTTTTTAAAGGAAACATAATAAAATTATGAAACAAATACCATAGATCTAGAGACTTAAGATGAATTTTAACCTTTTTTAAATCTCAGCCTTTCTTTTTAAGGTTGTGGATTAATCTGCAAAGTTTAAAATAATCTGCAGCGCCCGCTGCCGTGCTGGACTGTTTCTGCTACTGGGATAGTCAAATATTAAACTTTAAGTTGGTTCCAGTTCCACAAGCCCATCTAACTAGACCTTTTGACAGTACTCTTACCATCTTAATAAAATGGCCTTTTAATTCAGAGGATAATTCAAAAATTGACTGTTTTCAGTTAAAATTTAAATATGTAAAACAGAGTGGAGGCGCTGTGTAATATTTTGGTAAAGCCCTGACTAGCATATTGCTTTTTGAAATAGTAAATATGAAAAACACAAGTTAAAAAGAAAACAATTTCTTAAATAGGCACATCAGCTTTAAGGGAAGGCCTGTAGAAGAAATTAGACTTGCAAGAACATAATTTTCTTAAGGAGATTCTCACTGCTAATGGACAAGATATCTCAAAAAAATTAATCCAATTATGCAATATAAATACCATGGCTTCAAAAAATTCTGAAAATACTTTAATACAACATTTTTTAAACATTTAAAAAATATTTTAATATCATTACTAAAACAAAACAAGGAAATAGAAAAGGAGAGGCTTCAATTATATGTACCAATTTCTTTTAACATTGAAACTAAATATTTTTTAAAGAAACTTACCTGTCAAGGTCTTAACGAAGATCTGCATACCACCTCTTAACCTGAGCACCAAGTGTAAAGTAGATTCTTTCTGGATGTTATAGTCTGACAATGTGCGTCCATCTTCTAATTGTTTGCCAGCAAAAATTAACCTCTGTTGATCAGGAGGAATGCCTTCTTTGTCTTGGATTTTAGCTTTCACATTTTCAATGGTGTCACTGGGTTCAACCTCAAGTGTTATGGTTTTGCCTGTCAGAGTCTTGACGAAAATTTGCATACCTCCTCTGAGCCTAAGCACTAAGTGTAGAGTAGATTCTTTTTGAATGTTATAGTCAGAAAGGGTTCTACCATCTTCAAGCTGTTTACCAGCAAAAATTAGCCTCTGTTGATCAGGAGGGATCCCTTCTTTATCTTGGATTTTAGCTTTCACATTTTCGATGGTGTCACTGGGTTCGACTTCTAATGTAATGGTTTTGCCAGTGAGGGTTTTGACGAATATTTGCATGCCACCTCTCAAGCGCAAGACAAGATGCAAGGTTGATTCTTTCTGAATATTGTAGTCTGATAAGGTTCTGCCATCCTCCAACTGTTTGCCAGCAAAAATGAGACGCTGTTGGTCTGGGGGAATACCCTCTTTATCCTGAATTTTGGCTTTCACATTCTCAATTGTATCACTTGGCTCAACCTCAAGAGTGATGGTTTTGCCGGTCAAAGTCTTCACAAAAATCTGCATTTTGATCTATAAAAAAGAAAAATAGTGTAAGGACTTTAAAATGCCACTAAAAATTGTTTTCATTCAATACAACTAAAGATTTTTAATATTTGTTTACAATCCACAAGTGAATTTATTACTCTTAGCCATATGTCATAACGACAGTGCATTAGTACTTCAATTTCAGAATTGCAAGTGATTTTAGATATAGTACGTGTTTATTGCATTAAACCATTTTTAATGTTAAGTTTTCTCTTCTGAAAATATTCAAGAGGATGAAATATGGGATTCTTCCATCAATGACAACCTTCTGCTATCAAATAAACATTGCTGGATGCAATAAACAGTCAAGCAAATTTGTGCCGACAAAATGACAAATTACATATGGGGCTAAATCAAATTAAAATTTATTTAAACATAGGTAAGAATACTATTTTGTATTATCTACATTATAATGAATGGAAATCAAACTCCTAAATTAGAGAGTAATTTTTTCTAATCGTAATTTAACAGGAAAAGTAGGAAGATTTTTGAAATACTGACTACAATAACAATAAAAGGGAGATTTAAATTTTACATTTAAAATTAAGTTTCAAAACACCGCCAAATAAGAATAGAGGATGAATTACCAAGCAACTAAGATATATTGCCAAATTATAGTCAACAGTATAATTAATATACTTTTTTTTTTAATCAGACAGTATTCAGAACCGATCTATAACTAGACTGACAAAATTTTATGGATTGGAAAAAATAAGTGGGAGGAGGAATTTGTTACAATCACCGCCGATAGGGGGAAATTTGGCACAGCACGTTAACAACTTCAAAATAATTTAGATAAAATGCCATGTTTTATTTAAATACAATTCTAAATATCAGACAATTACAACTATCAAACTGAGCAAGGTTAGAGGGAGGGGTGTTAGTTGTATAGATGCACGCAGGAACGCAATGTTGAATTTTTCCGATAGATTCTGAACTTTGCAGAAAAAGTAAATTTTTTTGGGGGGGGAGGGGACAAAAAGGCAATTAGTTTAGAGTACTAGCGAGATAGTTTTATCACGTTTTCTAAATAATTTCCAGAGATTATATATTACAAATGTGAAAAGGAAATTTTAAAATAAACTGCAGAACGGATTTAAGGCCATTGATCTGCAGATAAATGAATTTTATTTTATATGAACTAGCTATTTATAAAAAAGTTTTGGTATTGCATTTTGTTTATTTAGATATCAGTTAAGCCACAATATTCTATGTATTTTAAACATCACTGAAAATAAATTTCAGTAATGTTTACATTGTATGCTCATTACTTGAAAATCAGCAAACATCCCAATAATGGACACCCACCCGCCTTTTAAAATATCTTAAGTAAATTTTATAAATAGTTATTTAGTTTAGTATAAAATTCGGAGTTTATTACTATCAAAACAAAAATCTGAAAAGAAAATTTGCAAATAAAGAATATAAATTAAAACTTTAAATGAAGCCAGCTCTTAGCATGTTGCTTAAAATTTTTAGGGGAAAAAAAAAAAAAAAAAAACACTTTCGAAACATTTTCTGTTTTGAGATTGGTTTTGATCAAGAATGTCAACAATATTGCAAGATTATTAAATATGCAAGGGGGAATACCCTACACAAACATCAGCTTTAAAATATTAAATCCAAAGAATTCTTTATAAGAAACTTCCCAAAAAAAATTTTCAATTTATATAAGTCTAGTAACTTTTCAAAGTTCAACTGAAAAACACTTCAAAATTTAAAAGTAATTCACGATAACAAATTCTTGTTCAAGTCAGAACACTGAACAGGAAGTAAAATTATTTAAATAATCAAAATGACGAGAGTACAAAAAATATTTATAAAATTTATATTATTATAAATTTATATCGTTAAAGCAATTGCAAGAAATAATATATGTATATACTATAAATAGATCGTACGATTTAAAATAGATAACAGCTACAGAATTCTCGAGTATCGGAAATTAAAAATTTCAACGGACAAGATTCATTCTTGAATGATATAAAATACCAAAAATAATTTAATATTCAACATAAATATGATATTTATAAGCAATTAAAACTATCAAAATGATCACAAAAACACTAAAAGTATCTTATAATATTATTTATCGTAATTTAATATTTATAAAAATACTTTACCCTTCTCTGCGATTAACTAGTGCGAAGAAATTTGAAAACTAACTGCAGAAATGGCGACGATTTGCTGTTTTATACTGAGAGGTGACGTTTTCAATTGCTTCACAGTTGTCGAATTTTCATTGGCTAGAAAGCTCCAGCTGCTGCAACAAAACAGAAGAGAAAAGTTAAAGCATGCATGACGTCATGAGGCTTGTGATGCTAACCCCACGCCAGCGATTCTTATCGGAATCCGTTGGTCATGAGAAATCTAGAAAAGTCGAGAGCCCCTTTACGTAAGCGAGAAATTCATGTTCGATAGATTTATTTCATACTTTTCCCCCCCGCAATCACGAGCTCCCTGAACACATAGAGATTGTAAACAAATATTGTAGAATCTGCTCTAACACAGCGGAAATCTAAGAAATATGTCAGATACATTTTTTTTCATGATAATTTGGTTGGTTAATATTTTTACAGAAATTTTCTAAAGTTTATTTATTTTTTTAAGGAAATTTTGCGCGCGAATTTCAAAGTTGTTGATACTAAATTCATGATGTCCTATGGTATTTTAAAGATTTCTGCATGCTTTAGCATGCAGAAACTGTACGCTGCGCAACAAATAAAAAAAGGTTTCTGAGTTTAAAAAAGAATTTTAAAATTTAGTATATAGCGACAGTGGGACCGTAATTTAAAATATTTTAAGGTGTACTATGACTGCAGTTTTGGTGCTTAACAAAAATTGTGTACCAATTAAAAAAATGTTGGGGAAAGGCATAGTTATTCATTTTTAAATATATTCAACAACTAGAATTATCAAAAATTGCAAAAAAAAATAGAAAAATAATTATTGATTTAAACAAATTATAAATGCGATTATTAAAGAATTAAATTAAAATTTTAATTAATTCATATAGAAGATTTAGTACGCTAAAAATACTGGAGGTTTTAGATTATAAAATTACGGGACAATCAGGGGATTAGAAGGACCAGAGCTCAGGGCCGTAGCTAGAAGTGAACATAAGGGGGAGAAGGGTCATATTTTTTTTTCGCTGTCTCTGACGCAGAAAAATAAATTAGTGCATATCCACATTTGTAAGGTACTATGCTTCTTATTAAACTGTCGCAATAACTTCATTTTTTACAAAGAAAAGTAAATGATGATGAAAATTTTGACTGTATAAGTGGTGCAAAATTAAACGTCATGTTAGCTTCCTGTGTGCAAATACGATGAGTGTTGAAACACATTTTTTAGATACAATTTAGTAATTTTTCAAAGCTATAAAAGGGTCTCAAAACTAAATTAGATTTTTGAACAAAATTTCATTTGAATTTTCGGAACAGAAATTTATTTAGTGACCTTGGAATCTTTTTCAGGGGGGGGGGGGGATCAAAATATTTATGGGGAGGGCTGAGCCGCCATAGCGCCCCCTTAGCTACGGCCCTGTCAGAGCTCATCATAGTGTCAGTACATGAAATCGACTTTTTCTTTGTTAAAATTCATACGTGTTAAATCTCCTGAAATTATTCGAAGTCTTACTTGCAATAACATGATTATAAAAGAAATGAAATTGCGATTTAAAAGTTTCAAAATATTAAATACGGCGGATTTAAAATAAAAAGGTGCGACTTGCAGAAGTAATGCCGAGATTTTAACTAGTTAAAAATCTAATCAATATTTATAATCAAAAAATTATTTTTTTCGAAAGTAAATTATCCAACATTGAAGAATTATAGTTTTAAAAACGTCTCCTATGACTTAAAAAAATAATTCCGTTTAAGTAGAAAGATCTTGATCTCCCTAGGGTACTATGCTCCTTCAGGGCTGTGAAATTCTGCTTTCAAACGTGGTAGATAGGTGGTGATGAGTTCGAATCCAATCGCTCTCGTCGGCCTAATCGTTCGAAGGTTCCCGTGATTTTCTTCGAAACTTGCGTGAGTATGAGTTAGATTCCCTTAGAAAAACCTCCACGGAAGGCACTACCCCCTCTTTCGGGCCTATGTAATCGGCCATCATAAAACAATCTATCCCAACCCTAGGCTCCTCCCTTTTCAATTCCCCTGATTTATGAGCTAAAATTATCTTGTCTTTCATTTTTTCCTATACATAGAAATAAACACTGTGTTCCTTACAATCTCTGGTCATCATGGCCTGCAACACCTAACTCAGTTTTCTGTACCATGTCCTTTGGACCATTTGCTATAGCATACGTCTCGGTACTCAGTTTTTCAAGCAAGGTTAGTACATATTTTATCAATACCGAAAGAATGAGTTGACTTTGCCCAGCTCGGAGTCGAACTCAGGACTATAGTAGCGTAGTAGTGCGACCCGCTGATCACTAAGCTACAGGGCTTCTCCGCACATAGAAGGAATGTTAAAATTTAGGAATTATAAATAATATATATACAGTCTGTAAAATAATGCACGCACTACACAAATTATTCCATAGGCACTGATTATATTAAAAAACACTTTATTCAAAGAATAACACTCACTCGCAGCTCACTGCTGCATTATCGTCTGCACATTTCTCAAACACAACTTTGGAATAATAATATAAAAAACACTTCACTTCTTTTCACTTTCCGGACACTGAGATTTTAATTATAGGTAGCACGGTATCGTCTGCCTACATGGAACATACCGGCCCCCATTGACATGTTTCACATTCAATAATAACTCCTTTTTTTTACCAAGTACACTAATTACACAAATAAATACAAAAGGTCACTATATATGCTTACTCAAATATAAAAATTGAAAGAAAAAACAACATAACACTCACACACATATATATATATTTATGTTTTATCTCTTTTTTTTAAGTACTATGGTTTTCAGGCATAGGAAAATACATAATTTACTAATTGATCTTTTAAAAATTCCATTCTGAGTTTTTACCTGAACTACGCGAATTTTCTTATCATTACCGTAATATACTTCAATAATTCTGCCTAATGGCCACTTATTGCTTGGTGTATTTTCCTCTACTAACAACACTAGATCTCCTATTTTTACATTATTCTTTTCAATTCTCCACTTACCAAATCTTACAATTAATTTCAATTATTGAATAAATTAAATAGAACTTTAACTTTAAATTTAATTTTTTAACAACTGATAAATAAACTTTTTAGCCTTTGCTTTAAATATCATTTAAACTTTATTGCTAAACAGAAATATTAGAAAGGAGATAAAAGTGATAAGAACTACTAGTATCCTACTGATGTTAAATCCTATCAAAACCCCCCTCTTAACACTTTTATCTAAAAAGGAGAGGCGACTACAAGAATATTAGAATACACCACTATAGCTTTAATCCTCTTAAGGATAGCCTAACACACTAGTGCATCCTGACGATGTCCATATTTAGAACAAAAAAGGATAACATCTTAAAAAGGACCATTATCTCAACAGCACTTAATCACCTATACACTAATTCCAAATATATTAATAAATCTTTAAAGAAGACTCAATAACCGGGGATAAACAATAAAAATTAGCCAAAGTTTCAGCTTAGCCCAAAACCCAAAATATTCAAACATATTTATACACAAAATAAAAACTTTTATATAGTATTTACACTCATCAAAAAACAACTTTTACCAGGTAGGTAGTCACTTAAAATTACTCTCATACCAACAAGATCCACTCGATTTGGCTCCTAGGTTTTAAAACATATTAAAAAATATTGATATACACTGCTTTTATATACCTTATACACACTTGAAAAAAACCCTACATATATTTCAAAAAGAACACATCATGTCAATATCTTACACTTATTAAACTTTTTCAATATTGTAATATTCATTAAACAATCTTCAAAGTCCATAATAGGAAGAAATTTCAATTATCATATACATTAATAATATATCTTTCACAATTAACTGTTTTAAACAATATAAAAATATTATTTTCACATATTGAATAAAAAGATCAAAAAGCTTTAATATTCAATTATAAAATTTAAGAATAGTGGAACCCCATGATTAAATTCAAAGGTAACCAAATCTCATTTTTACAACATACAAACTTCCCAGTCTGGCATCAACACATGACTCCATTCTCAAAAATAATCCTATCCTTCACAGCAGCCAATTTCCAATAAAAACAAAGTTTCAGCTACAACATCTCCTAAGAATCCGGAGGACACATATAATAAAATTGGTATATAACATTTATACAACTTTCAGCGCCGTGTACACCCGGCTACCCTTTCACTCTTTCCCAATTTGCCTGGGGCCCTAGGTCTTCATACCTCACTCTCTCGAAAAACACAAAATCACATAGGCAAGAGTTGTAGTATGGATACAGATTACTTGAATTCAGACAATCACAAATAAATATCAAATAATAAACTATTGTTTCCATATTTAACATATTAGGACAGATCAACCAATGTTGACACCAAGACCATACAAACTCCTTATTGCCGAGAAATAGTCCACCAGTACAAAAACACTTTCACAAAAATTAGATTCTCCTTACAAGCCCTAAAACTTACACAGCTGACTGAATATGCTATCACATGATTGTTTCTGTCACTCAGCGAGGAGCAAAGTTAACATCTGAAAATCAATCCCCCTCCGCTAAACACAGAAACATTTAGCAAATTTAACATCAGTTTTCAAAACAAAAATTTTCATTCCGAAAAATCTCCATTAAATATCCAAAAATTCAGTCCAAGAATTGAAAACAAGCAATTCCATGAGAGTCCATCACATACTAAATACCTCCAACTAAACCAAGTTTAGCCCATAGGGTTCATTCGCTCTTACACTACAACATGGTTCCCCCAAACTATTGCTCTTATATTCACTGGAGATCGAATTTTATCTGACCAAGTCTAACACATTTAGAAAACTTGACAAGCCAGCTGAAAGATGTTCCTCCCACATTCAGGAGACAATTCTAACAACTTAAAAAAAAATGCAATCCTACAGTTGAATCTAACACAAAATATTTAAATCTGTTCTATTGCATTAATATAACAAAAACTTCATTAATTTATTTCCATATCTATTTTAACATTTCACAATTGCTTAAACTCAATACCAAAAAAAACAAAACAAATATCCGCAAAAAGACCCATCAACTCAATTAAAAAATGGATCAGATCTTCAAAGACTCCTTCATCAAAAGAGTTGAATTTTTAGCCTTACACGTGATCAACTTTCAACTTCCAATTAACAAAAGTCAACTTTAAAAATTATTTCTCAAATTAGCATTGAGTAAGCATGGCTTCAAACAACTGCAAAAAATCTTTTAACCAAAAATCCATAGCAAAAGTTTCCAAATTCTGATTACACCAAACTTGCTTAAACCATACTCCACTATGACAACTACCTCTCAACCAACAGAAAAACTTCAGCGGATGTTCAAGCTTGGGGTGGTCATACACTATTCACTTAAGATATCCAACGCAGAAGATTCTACATTTCTGTTCACCAGAGAGGGTAAGTAAACAATTTAAATCTTTAAATATACTGATCCCTAGAATATGCTATTCTCAAAAGACATGACAATTGTACTGCCCACAACGGAAAACCTATAACAACAACAGCAAGCTATCCACAGAGAACTTAATGTATATATTCAATACTTATTCTAATTTAATCTTTCCAATTTGGGTATCTGTGTAGCACCAAGTTTCGGAATCATGCCTTTCACATTTCCCAAAATAGAAAGTATCTATTGCTATTTTTGTGTTTTGCACAATTACAGAAAAACTACATACTAAATCAACTATACTTAAAACAGAAATAAACAAACATTAATTATTCATTTTATCTCTAAAAATAAATCATATTTAATGCATATTTCATTGAACCTTTGCATACACATTTAACAGGACAAAAATAAATGTACCAGACCAAACTCGAAAATCCTAACACTTAAAATGGTGGATCTCTTCCATGGCTCAAACTCTAAATCAACTCTAAAACTCTAAATCAACTCTAAAACTCTAAATGAACTCTTAAACTCTAAATCAACTCTTAAACTCTAAATCAACTCTAAAACTCTAAAACTCTAAATCAACTCTAAAACTCTAAATGAACTCTAAAACTCTAAATGAACTCTAAAACTCTAAATCAACTCTAAAACTCTCAATCAACTCTGAAACTCTAAATCAACTCTAAAACTCTAAATCAACTCTCAAACTCTAAATCAACTCTAAAACTCTAAATCAACTCTCAAACTCTCAATCAACTCTGAAACTCTAAATCAACTCTAAAACTCTAAATCAATGACTGGTGTAAAGTAAATAATAAAATTCATCCAGTAAATAAAAATTCAAATTTATTTAGAATATTCTGTACTTAATATGCCAAAATTTTCGTGAGATCATGTCTCCCTAAATTTAACACTAATAATCAAGAAACCTCCCATACAGAAAAAAATTACTTGATTTTTTAAAACATAATATGCTAAACTTTAAGATTATATATAAAAAAAATACCAAATTTTTAAACTAAAAGGAATAGGGCATAAACTTCAGGAAATCAGCAAGATCAAGTAAACCTCTGAAGCCATGTGACAAAACAAAATTTAAAATATTAAATTACTCAAAAATATCTATAAACTTTCATTAATAATTCATAAATCTCTGCCCGTAGACAGCACCAAAAACTGATTTCCTACCATTTAAGCACCTTATAAGTTTTTTAAAAACTTTAAATTTATTAAAAATTTTAAATATATAAAAGAGTCTTAAAACATTACACAATTTATCCAAAGTTCAAATATACTCTCAAAATCTTATATTTTTCATAAATCCTCAAATGCAGGATAATTGCCTGTTAATTAATATATATATATATATATATAGATAGATGTAACAATTTTTAACTTCATTATACTTAAACTTCAAAATTAAATTTAACAGTTTAAATCTAAAAATATAGCAAAACTATTAAGGTTTTAACACTTCATTTTTAATAAATATCTCTATATAATATTTTTCACATAAACTACTTAAAAATTTATCCATTTAATTATTTTCTATTAAACTAAAGAAAATCATTTCATTTTCAATAAAAAGAATTTTAAAAATTTCACTTTTACTGCAGAAGTCCTCCATCACACAAAGTACCAGAACCGGTAGTTCTGTCGAGAAAATATGCAAAAACGTCATGGCCAAGTAGATTCCCAGTTTATCAGAGCTCTTGAAGGTATGCAGGATACAGTCTGTCACAACTAAGTCCATGATTCCTTGGAACAAAAGCTCATTCATAAACTCATTTCAAGCACTGTAGATCACAGTTCATGATCGAAACAAAAACTCATCAGGATGAAGTCCTTTCAGGCACCATAAGGCATCACAGCAAAAAGTCCAACTGGGCAAAGTTGTCATAGGCTATGTAGAGCACAGTTCAAGAAAAACAAATCTGAAAGGTTCTTGTGAGCATTCAGGGCAATCAAACTTTCATACTGCCCACACATTACTTGATGCACCATGACATTCACGACAAAAATGCATAAACTCCAATATTTAGGAAGCAGACCATACTCAGGTCTCATCGTCGTTCTTCACACTAATAGAATAAAACCAGCACTGTCTCTCTAGAGGCGATAAACTTTTTAAAAAATCAGTACAGTTCCTCTTATCATATCCCACGAAAACAGACTGAAAACTTTATTCTCTCAATATGCAAAATGTCCACTGAATATACAAAAAGCCAACTTATTTGTCCATATCTTAATCACACAATAATTTAAACAGTTCATCTTCAGATTTAACCAACATATGACTTCTTTAATTTTAATTGGCAAAGTCGTTTCAAAGAAAATTTTCACGAAATATGAAGAGCAGCATCTCAACTTCTAACTGCTTCCAAAAAGCATAGTTCCAAAAAAAATTTCGAGCGATCGGTATCAAAACAAAATTTGTCAAAATATTCATTAACTCTTAAAACAATATATTCTTGAGCACAACACTTCACTAATTTGAGCAGAATATTATTCGAAGACTCTCATGCTGAACGTTGGACAGATCCTTAATAGAACTCTTAACATAACATCAGCACATATTTCAAATTCGATGATTATTCACTCATATAAATAATTATTTTCACCTCCCGGAACGTCGGACCATGTAAAATAATGCACGCACTACACAAATTATTCCATAGGCACTGATTATATTAAAAAACACTTTATTCAAAGAATAACGCTCACTCGCAGCTCACTGCTGCATTATCGTCTGCACATTTCTCAAACACAACTTTGGAATAATAATATAAAAAACACTTCAAATGGCGGATCTAAGGGGGGGGCGATGGGGCGATCGCCCCCCCCCTTGAGCCCAGTAAAGGGTCTGAAAAAGATGCCCGCACGAAAAAAGGATTGGAATTAAACTCGAGACCGGCGCGGACCGGGTCGGGCCGCGCCATTTTTAAGTCACGGAACTGGGTCAGGTCTTAACACTTTCAGAACCGGGGCGGATCGAGTCTTACTTTTTCCTGTAGAGCGGGATCGAGCCACACTTTTCTTTTCAGGGCGGGCCTGGCGTGGATCTCGTTCTTCCTTGAGGTAAACGCTCGGTCTAAGATCGAACCAGACCATAAGGGAGGAAAAGCAATGGCGGATCAAAGGGGGGGGGGGGGGGGAAGGGCGATCGCCCCCCCTTAGATCCGCCGTTGGCGGATTCAAGGAAAATGCGCCTTGCCATTTTTCAAGGCGAAAGGGCGATCTCCCCCCTTCCTCTGGGCTAATAAAAGTTTCCTAAAAAGACATGCATCCTCGCAGGAAATGAATTGAAGCCTAACTCGAGTCCGGGGCGGGCCGCGCTTTTTTAATTTCACGAGGCTCGGGCTGGGTCAGGTCTTCTCGCTTTCAGAACCGGCCAGTATCGTGATCATTATTTTTCTGCAGATTTGGGTCGAGCCCAATGGCGGGTCTGAGGGGGCGATCGTCTTCACTTCTTGGGCAATAAACGTTTCCCAAAAATACATGCATCCTTGCAAGAAATGAGTTAGATCCTAACTAGAATTCAGCGCCCCCCCCCCGGGCCGCGCCTTTTTAAGTTAGCGAGGCTCGGACTGTGTCTGGTCTTACCGCTTTCAGAACTCGGCCGTCATTTATTTGATACTATCATGATCATTATTTTTCTGCTGATTTTGATTGGGTCTGACTTATTTTTCTTCCAGATCGAGTCTGGCCTGGAGTCATTCTTCTTAGATGTCTGCATCAGAGATGACACAGGTTCAGACTTAGCCCGTGTCCGATACGAGATTGTGCTCTGTTTTTATGCTGGTCTACTGATTCGGACTCATTTTTTCTGAAATCTGAAAATTTTATTTATCGATGAATAGAAAAATGCAAAAAAACTTTTTTTCCTCTTAAAAATTAGTACTTATTCCTTTTCAAATCAATATCTTGCTATTTTGCTAAAAATGAAAAAGAGGCACAATTTTTTTTTTAATTTTAGTATTTGAATGCTATTAAAAAAACAAAACAACAAAAAAAAAAACAATTAGTCATATCTACATCTGTAGATTTATGTTCAAGCATTGCCGACGACCACCGATCTGGCGCCTACGAAAAAAGGCGGGAATAATGAATTTGTGTTTAGTTCGATTTTTGTTTGTGGCAGAGATTATTTTGCAATTGGATCTTTTATTATTACTATTATTATTTAGATATATAACGCGAAAAAAATATTTTCTTTTGATTTTATTTTGCGGTTACCGAATAATTTAAATTTCTAGTGTATGCAACGTATACAAGTCATAATCGCTTTTCATATGGAAATAACTGTAGTAATTATCATTTCTTTTGGGATCTCTGCTGATGACGGAGCGGTAAGTAAATGTATTTACCATATTCTTGCGATCGAGTAGTGTTTCCTCTCTTCCTAAAAAGTGTTGAACTTTAAAATTTTTAATTTGAGGTTATTTTTTGGGTCATGCTATAACGAAAGCTTGTTATGAAGAATGAAACGGTTATAGTTAAAAATGACAATTTTTTACAGAAAATTTAAAAATGTTGTTCGATTTGACAGATAATAGACAGTATTTTCTACAGGTTCCATGCATTTATTTATTCATGAAGCACACTAGAGGTCTGCACGGGCCGAAATTTCCAGGCCCGAGCCCGGCCCGAAAGTTAAAACTTCGGCCCGGGCCCGGCCCGGCCCGAAAGTTAAAATTTCGACCCGAGCCCGGCCCGGCCCGAACGAAAAAAATATTGGCCCGACCCGGCCCGGCCCGAAAGTTAAAATTTCGGCCCGAGCTCGGCCCGGTCCGGAAAAAAGTTTAAAATTCGGCCCGAACCCAGCCCGGCTCAAGTGAATTTCTACAGAACATTGATCTTTAATCTTATGGAAGAGTTCTGACCAAAAAAAAATATATTAGTCTTTTTTTTTTTCATGTTTATAATCTCCTTTTATGCAGAAGTGCCGTAGGCTGCGATATTTACGCTTTTAAATGAATCTTTGTTTGTTGTATGTAAATGTTTCAGTTATCATTAGTATTATTAATCCATATTCCCTGTAATGGAGACAAAAAGTCGAAAAAGCGGTATATGGTAAAATTTCCAAAGACAAAATCGCTTTGGAGCGAAAAAAAAAAAAAAAAAAAAAAATACATTCCCTTTTTAACAAATATAAATGTTTAATATATTTTTTTCTCCCGTATTGTTGTATTCATTTTGCATGGATGAACATTTTAAAAGAAACTTTGTTTTCAGTTTAAAAAAAAATTCCGTCATAATCATGTTTTTTTTTTTTTTTTTTTTTTTTTTTTTGTGTGTGTGTGTGTGTGTGTGTTTAATTCTACTTTAAAACGCCTAGTAATCTACGATTCTTTAAAAGGAATAAATTCTAATGTTTAATTGTAGAATAATGGCGGCTTAAAAGTATATGCCTTATTTGCAAACATTTTTGGACAAAGCCAAATATTACTGATTTATAAAAAGTCGAGAAAAGGATTTTCATATAGGAAGATTCAATAGGAACCGATTGTTTTGGTCCATGAAAACTAGGAAGAATGGAATCAGTCTCGGTTTCGTACGGAAAAAAAAAAGTTAGGCCCGGCTCGTCCAGCAAAAAAATTAAGGCCCGAGCCCGGCCCGGCCCGAGTCTTCAGAAGTAAGGCCCGAGCCCGGCCCGGCCCGAATGCCATTATTGGAAATCGGCCCGAACCCGGCCCGCGGGCCGGGCCGGGCCGGGCTCGGGCTTCGGGCCGCGGCCCGGCCCGTGCAGACCTCTAAAGCACACTTCATTAACATGTCCATTGTCCATAATATTTCTTTACTAAAACAGAGACAACATATGAGAATCCTTTTATGCGTAAAGTATATTTTTATTTTACATCAAACTGTTCTTTTGATAATATTAAATTTAATTTTTCGTTTAACAGCCTTTTTTTAACATAAAAAATAGCTTTAAAATTATAATTACTTTTGGAACATTTTTTATAAGTATTGTGCAATTTTTTCTACTGTATAATTTCATTATCGGGTTTTGCTCTTGATGCCGTAAAACGTTTCTGGCTCAGGCGAGAGCGGGCTGTGGAATAATAGCCCAAATTTATCTCTAGTCCGCACTGAACAAAATTTCCCTGGTCGGGGTTCGGCTCGGAATGAAAGTTAAATTTCTGTTCGTGTCCGACCCAGCCTAGACGTATGCACGTGCCCGGGCCTGTCCGAGTCGACGAAATGGTTCCGAATTTTCTAATGAGCCAGCAAAATTAGAATAATTTTTCCAACAGGCCGGGCCAATAAACAAAATAAATGGGACGAGCCGGCAAAAAAAATTGAAGGGCCATATGGGCCGAACCCATAAAAAAAAAAATTGCGGGCTCACTGGCCCTTTGTAAAGATATAAGCAGGAACGTTAAAATATGAGCTAATTTCAATTTTATGGGTTTAATGAGAATAAGTATAAATGTGCGTCATCAGTCGAAACTAGTTCGACAACATCAATACAGAAATCTAACTTTTACAGTGTAGAGATCAGCATCGGAGAATTATATTGTGTGTAACTCGGGTTTAATATTTTTTTTTTTTTTTTTTTTTTTTTTTTTTTTTTTTTTATTTTTAGCAGGCTCCTACCGGCCCGAGGTCAGGCTTGCATTGTTTTTCTACATATAGACGAGCCGAGCTGGAACTAGATTTAATTGTTCTCAAGATGTGTAGGACAGACAATATGCAGTGCCGTGCGAAAGGGGGCGAAGGATGCGGTCGGCCCGGGCGTGGAAATTTAGGGGGTGCCAAATTTATACTGCCAGCGTAATTTTCGGCCTGTTACAAGAAAAAGTTGGATCGAAGGGGGGGGGGGGGGGGGGGGCGTTACATTTTGCTTCTTCTCACGTCAAATGATTGCGGATTTTTCTACCTTCTCATGCTGTCGCTTCCAGAAATTCTATTCAAAACGATAATTTTCACAGTATTTTCTTAAACTGCTTATCAAAAAATGGATTACGCCATAGTTTCTGAATAAAAACAACTGCTAATCCTGCTAATCTGATCCACAACATAAACATTACTTAACCCGACCAGCAGCAAAAGAAAAGAAGTCAACCGGACCCAAACCCGACCCACAGCAAAAACTAGAAATCAATCGGACCCAGACCCGACCCACAGCAAAAAATAAAAGCAACATGACCTGCGGTGAAAAAATTAGCCCCGACCCACGCATTAAAGTCGAGTCTCCAAATTTCTAAAATCGCCCCCCCCCCCCCTTGAGGACTCTCCAGATCCGCCCTTGTATACAGTGTCTCACAAAAGTGATGGGACACTTGTGCTTTATAAAAAGAAACTGCAATAAAATAAATAAACAAACATGTGCAAAAATTTTTTGGGTGTGTTTCATATTTACAGTTAGTAACAATTATTACATAACATACATTTTGTCAAAATATTAAAATATTAATTTAGTAAAAATACAATTGTTCAGAAAGGAGCAAAAAATGGCTCACATAAGTGATGGGACACTTACTTTTCCATCAAATATTTATCCAAAAATTTTTCTTTTTAAAAGGTTTTAATATTTTGTTGGATTTCCTTTTACTTTTAAAACATGATTTAATCTTTTTGGGATGGATTCGACTAATTTTTTTGTGATTTCTGGAGTGATTTTACCCCATTCTTCTTGAAGCACCGATTTTAGTTGTTGATTTGAAGAAATGGTGTGTTTGCGAATTCTTGATTCCAATTCTTGCCAAATATTCTCTATGGGATTTAAGTCTGGAGATTGTGGTGGTGTTTTTATTATTTCAGGACAGTTATATAGCAGCCAGAGTCTAACGTTCAGAGCAGTGTGCTTGGGATCATTGTCCTGGTAGAATTTAAAATCGTTATGAAGGTTCAATTTTCGTGCTGAAGATTTCAAATTTTGCTTTAAAATATCAATATACTTGTACTGATCCATTATACTGTCAATAAAAACAAGATTACCAACTCCAACGGACGACATACACCCCCATACCATAACTCCTCCTCCACCATGTTTTACTGTTGATGCCAAGTTTTGTTTGCGAAATTCTTCCCTGGGTTTTCTCCTCACCAAGATTCTACCGTCAGAACCAAATATATTAAATTTACTCTCATCAGCAAATATAACTTTATTCCAGTAATCAGAATTCTTATTTATGTTGGATTTTGCGAAAGCTAGTCTGAGTTTTCTATTCTTTTCACTTACGAAGAATTTTTTTCTGGCTACTCTACCGTGATATCCAGCAGATCGAATTACCCTTCTAATAGTCTCAGGATTAACAATTATTCCATATAATGCTTGTAAATCAGCAGCAACTTTTGAAGCACTATTTCTTGGATTTTTTTTAAAATTTCGAACGATAATTCGCTTTATTCCATTGGATAGCTTTAATGGTCAGCCAGGTCTTCTTTTATCCTGAATCATATGATTCTTTTTATATCGTTTAATGATATTGAAAACTTGAACGACTCAAGTTAACTGTTTCAGCAGTTTTTCTAATAGATTTTCCACGTTCAATATGCAAATTAATAACTAATTTTCGAATTTCAGGCGAAGTTTCTTTTCGTTTAGCATTCATGGCTACACAGAGCTAAAAAACACAAAAATTCCAAAATAAACTGGAGAGAAATACTGCAGATGATTTTATAAATTATTGCCAATTGCTTTTAAGTAAAAATAAAACCCCAAAAAATATTTTTATTGCTTATTTCTGACGATTTTTGTTGCATACAGTGTCTCACATAAGTGATGGGACACTTGTGCTTTACAAAAGGAAACTAATCAAATAAATTAAAAAAAACATGTACACATTTTTTTGTGGGTGTGTTTCATACTTAAATTTAGTAAAGATTATTACATAACATACATTTTGTCAAAATATTAAAATATTAATTTAGTAAAAATACAAATGTTTAGAACGGAGCAAAAAATAGCTCACATAAGTGATGGAACACCATTATATATGCAACAAAAAGCGTCTGAAATAAGCAATAAAAATATTTTGGGGGGTTTTATTTTTACTTAAAAGCAATTGGCAATAATTTATAAAATCGTCTGCAGTATTTCTCTCCAGTTTGTTTTGGAATTTTTGTGTTTTTTAGCTCTGTGTAGCCATGAATGCTAAACGAAAAGAAACTTCGCCTGAAATTCGAAAATTAGTTATTAATTTGCAAATTGAACGTGGAAAATCTATTAGAAAAACTGCTGAAACAGTTAACTTGAGTCGTTCAACAGTTTTCAATATCATTAAACGATATAAAAAGAATCATGTGATTCAGGATAAAAGAAGACCTGGCCGACCATCAAAACTATCCAATGGAATAAAGCGAATTATCGCTCGAAATATTAAAAAAAAAATCCAAGAAATAGTGCTTCAAAAGTTGCTGCTAATTTACAAGCATTATATGGAATAATTGTTAATCCTGAGACTATTAGAAGGGTAATTCGATCTGCTGAATATCACGGTAGAGTAGCCAGGAAAAGATTCTTCGTAAGTGAAAAGAATAGAAAACTCAGACTACTTTCGCAAAATCCAACATAAATAAGAATTCTGATTACTGGAATAAAGTTATATTTGCTGATGAGAGTAAATTTAATATATTTGGTTCTGACGGTAGTGTGGAGAAAACCCAGGGAAGAATTTCGCAAACAGAACTTGGTACCAACAGTAAAACATGGTGGAGGAGGAGTTATGGTATGGGGGTGTATGTCGTCCGCTGGAGTTGGTAATCTTGTTTTTATTGACAGTATAATGGATCAGTACAAGTATATTGATATTTTAAAGCAAAATTTGAAATCTTCAGCACGAAAATTGAACCTTCAAAACGATTTTAAATTCTACCAGGACAATGACCCCAAGCACACTGCTCTGAACGTTAGACTCTGGCTGCTATATAACTGTCCTGAAATAATAAAAACACCACCATAATCTCCAGACTTAAATCCCATAGAGAATATTTGGCAAGAATTGGAATCAAGAATTCGCAAACACACCATTTCTTCAAAACAACAACTAAAATCGGTGCTTCAAGAAGAATGGGATAAAATCACTCCAGAAATCACAAAAAAATTAGTCGAATCCATCCCAAAAAGATTAAATCATGTTTTAAAAGTAAAAGGAAATCCAACAAAATATTAAAACCTTTTAAAAGGTAAAATTTTTGGATAAATATTTGATGGAAAAGTAAGTGTCCCATCACTTATGTGAGCCATTTTTTGCTCCGTTCTGAACAATTGTATTTTTACTAAATTAATATTTTAATATTTTGACAAAATGTATGTTATGTAATAATTGTTACTAACTTTAAATATGAAACACACCCAAAATGTTTTTGCACACGTTTGTTTATTTATTTTATTGCAGTTTCTTTTTATAAAGCACAAGTGTCCCATCACTTTTGTGAGACACTGTATATTTAACCTCGTCTAAAAGTTTCTTCCAATCTTCACACAGACACAGTTGGATGTTGGTTCTTTTGTCCTTTCATTGAACAGGTTTTTTTCCCCCTTCTTTTTTAACTGAGCGACACAATCAAGAGGATATGACGATATTTTTCTGTTTCTGTTCTTTGTCTGCAACTCAAAAATTAAAAGCAAACAAAAAGGAAGCGAGCGGCGAAATTGTCTGATGAAACACAGACTGTTGCCAGCACCGGGAAAAACAAGTCACCGAACTATGAGTAATCCATTTTTCGTCTGCAATGCAGAATTTTCCTGTAACTTTTATAAAATACAAATGCAAAATTTTGAGAATTTAAAAATAAATTTTAACAAAGAATTTGCAGTAGCTATAACCGGACGTTTATGATATCCCATAATTAGTGAATAATTAACAGTATTAAAAACGTTTTTAATGAGTTTTGCCGCTGTAATAAAAAAAAAAAATACATTTCCATTTTTTTCTATGACGTCATTTTTAAATGAAATCATAGACTGGAATTATGCAAATATAAATAATGAAAAGTTAATTTCTGTTTTCAAAAGTTAATATTTTTGTTTTAATCACAGAGTTTCCAATTCTTTCGCAAACATCTGATTGTTTAACTTTTCTCTTAATATATTATTTTACCGAAAAACAGGAAAAGTAAAAAAAAAAAGAAAAGCTAGTTTAGTTTGCCAAAAAATTAATACGTTTTGTGGGATGTTTCAGTATCTAATATTCCAAAAGGAAAAAACAACGTAATGTAAGAATGATGATTACAGTGCATAAATGATTCGTTGCTTAAAAGATGGTTAAACAATTAAAAGGATGCTAAAAATCGAGTACTTTCGGCTAATAGTCAGTCTACATCAAGATTTAAAATTTAAAAACTTATTACAAACGCCATTTGTCCATATCTCAAGATATCCGAGTATCAAGCTATTTGTCAATATATGAGATATGGGCAAGTAACGTTCCTAACATGAAAACTGTTTAAATTTTAATTCATGATGTCGGCTAAGTATTAGCCAAAAGTACTTAATTTTTAACATATCTTTAAATTTTCAATCATCTTTTAAGTAATGGATCATTTATTTAATTTTATATTACATTATTAAGATTAATTTTAGCATCCTTAATTAGTTTATTTTGTGAAAAAACAATGAATAAATTAAATTGATGTTAGTTGAAAGGGATACGGATTGTTAGGTTTTATATTTCAATGGAATAATATAATTAAGTTTAAAGTGAAGTTAAAAAAATTGTTATGTTAATAATTACTGCATTAATTCTTTTTTTTTTTTTTTTTTTTTCATTTCATATTACAAATGATTTTGTTTATTTGAAAAACATTCCCAAACAATACTATAAGGTTAAATTAACAAAAACAAGTGCACGTTGTTATCAAAAGGACAGGCATTTAACAATAATGTTTAATAATTAAAAAATATATATCAACCGACGAAAAATCTAGAAACCTGTTTAAAATGCTACACAATAGAAATGAAACGAAATGATGTACATTTTTTAAAGTTTATGATAACATTTTATCGAAGTTATAGATATCAAATATTTTTTTCTTTTAAAATGGAAAATAATTATGACAACATAAAGTTACAAAAAAAAAAAAAAAAAAAAAAAAAAGATTTGAATACTATTTGCCTAACGGGTTATTATCAAAGTGCAAAGTATGACGATAAATTTCAATGAGGTATTCAATTATTTTTTATGATATCTTTTGACTTTTTATTAATTTATTTTCTGCTTTTAATTTTTAACAAAAGTCCTTATACCTTTAAAATGCTTTCCAATCATCTAAAATTGATACCGTTGCATTCCCAAACAAGTAAGAAAAATCATGCGTTAACCATAGAATATGAATCACTTTCCAACACTTCCTAAAATCTTTAACAAAACTTTGTTATTTAGGCAAATAATGTGTTACTGTCTACAGCAAAATGTGTATTCCAATAATTTTGAATAATCCTGTATTTGATCTGTCGGTTGGTATATATACTAAATAGTGGGGAGATTTAGTTTAGCAAGAAAACGCTTAACAGGTTGAAATTTCTCTTTTACCAATTTATACTAATAGATGGAAGCATACTTGAATACTTTTGTTCAGCCCTGTAGCTTACCTAGTACCTTTATTAAATGCCAATATTTATCTAAAATTTAGTTCAAACTAAAACATTCTTAAAACTACTTAAATTACATTTCCAGAAATTGCCATCCATAGGCGACTAAGTAAGTATCCAATTCTTTGCATGACGCTGTATATCATTTTATCTATATTCTACAAATATTTCTTATTAAAGTAAATGCAATTCAGCGAAAAATGTATAACTTATTTTAAAACCAGATTTAAATAAATTACGCTTATATTCAGTAACCTTTACGAACTCTTTTGTGTAGTTCTGTATATCAACTATAGTATTTATACACACGATAAAATATGCATAGGTTTAGTGAAACTTAAAAGTGCATATCATAATTAAAAATGCTTTCATCCATCCATCATTCATACAGTACTTGGAATAGGAATAATATGCAGCAATATCATATAATTTTTCATCATCTTATTCTTTTCTTAGCATAAAATGAAGTTATTGCAAAGTTTAAAGGGTGTATTCGAAAAAAATGTTTTTCCACCTTTAACAGCTCGAATTTTTCCGATACATTTTCAGATTCATTTTTAAAGTTAAAAGCATGAAACTTGCTGAGATGATTCTTCAAGAGATGTATAAGATGCCGTGAGATATAGTTTCCTTTCTCGCTCAATTCATTAGAATTTGATTTATAAACAATTACTTTGTCAGCATGACCCTTTTTTTCGTTCCCACAGATCTCCCGCTTCGGAAAATTCGGTTCAAAAAACCAACTTTGAGCGCGTTTTTTGAAATATTTTCTGCCTTTATCAAAAAATCGACAGATACAGCACCTTATATGGTTCGAATCATTTGAAATTTAAAATCCATAATTATTACATAATTTTGTCGAGTCATTTCAAATTTTGTGAACATCGGATGTATGCTTCAATGACAGGGACAATCAAAAGTATTCCGTTACATTACGGTCGATGGGAAAAAATAGCTTCAAGTCCATTTTATTGATGTTACACTCTTTCGAACATGATACAATTTATATGATCTATGAAATATATACTAAAAATATACATTCTGTACAATCTGGTGTGCAAAGAATATTTTTTAATAATATACAGGGCTACGTAAAAGTATTCTGTTACATAATAGTCAGTGTTGAATTCAGACATTTTTCTCCGGGAGGGGCGGGGCTTCTGTGGCTCTGGCAGAAGGGGGGGATATTATAGAGTTTCGGGGAGGGGATTACAATTTTTGATCATTAAAAATACAAAATCTCAAATTTTCCAGGGGGGGGGGGGGGTATGTCCAACTCGGTCCACCCTCTGAATTCAACACAGATATTGTTTAGAAAATTCAATACTGATAATAGTTTAGAAGGAAACATTGTTTGAGTTTGAGGTGCGTTTTAATAATATTAAACTTTTCCACATTTTATGAAATTGATATACGTTGCTGAGGTTCAGGGAAGTGGTGGAGGGTATACGCGGGTATACACCGTATACCGTCTGGATTTTTTAAAGGAGCAATGTATGCCCTCTGTTTCTCAAAAAAGCTATAGTATGTACCCTCTACGGTATACGCTCTGTCTTGAGCGTATACCCTCTGCTTAGAACGTATACCGTCTGTTTTTTTTTACGACTACACCAATGCGTGAAGTTTACTACAAGTTAACTCCTGTATAATAGAAAAAAATTAGTATTTATAGGGGCATACAAAAGATTTCCGATACTGTATTGTATATTTTAAAAACTTCGTTATTGTACGAACGCGCCTTATTTGCTACGTTTGTCGTGCACTTTCCGACTTCTTTAAATAAAAACTCAGTTGGACTGAGTCTGAATTCACAGATTTCTCGGGCCATGCACTGAGAAAATATAAACACGCCGAACCGGATCATGCTGAGTTTTTAGCTTTTACACCGGGCCGGGTCAGGTCAAGTATGTGCGATAATCAATTGGGCCTGTTAGCCAGAACAGAATTCAATAGGATAATCTGAATCGAAATAAACAAATAGCTTCTGGAATTTTCTTTTCCAACCTTGCTACTCCCTTTCCTTCTTTACAAGTGTAATTGAAGATCACATGATGTGTGTTGAAAACAACTGAAATGTTACGTCATTACATGAGTCACGTGATATAACAACGCTTTCTGTGGAAGACAGATTTGCTTGTCTTTTATATAGCTTGTTTGTATACCATAATTTAAAGCATAGATTATGAAATACTCTCTCTCACAATATTGAGAAGAAATTTCATTCCTTCATGGACAGTAAAACGAAATGTCTAAATAAACAATTTCTCTATTCTTAAAAAAAAAAAAAAAAAAAAAAAAAAAAAGCATTGGGCGAAAATATTAATATTTAAAAATGAAGCAGCGATTTAAAAAAATACAATTATTTTAATTAAATGTTCAGTTTTCCCCAAAAAATTATTTTATGTTGAGCAATGGGCAGTGAGTTCATAATTTAAACCATAATAATAATAATAATAATAATAATAATAAAACAAGTTGGAAATTGCATGTGAACGTAGCAAATGAGGTGCGTTCGTACGATAACGAAGTTTTAAAAATATTCAGATCTTGCTGATATAGTAGAGCGTACTCCGAATAGCCTGTATAGTAGTCGAAATCTTTACGTTTCCTGTAAATATGCAGGAAGTAATTTTTATTACACCTCAGCAACGTATATCTTATTCATAAAATGTGAAATAGTTGAATATAATTAAAACACGTTCCAAACAATGTTTCCCCGTGTAGCATTATGTAGTGGAATACTTTTGTGTGGCCCTGTAATTTAATAATAAAAATTCTTTGTATCACAGATTGCACAGAATGCATATTTTAGTATATATATTTCATAGATTCATGCCAATTCTATTATGTTCGAATGAGTGTAACATCATTAAAATGCATTTGAAACTTTTTCCCCCTTGACCGTAATGTAATGGAATACTTTTGATTGTCCCTGTAAATGATCTATGCATCCGACTTTCAAAACATTTGAAATGACTCGACAAAATTACGTAATAATTATATTTTTAAATTTCAAATTTAATTTCGATTAAAATGCATTTGAAATTTTTTTCCCCCATTGACCGTAATGTAACGGAATCCTTTTGATTGTCCCTGTAATTGATCTATGCATTCGATTTTCATAACATTTGAAATGACTCGACAAAATTACGCAATAATTATATGTTTTAAATTTCAAACGATTAAAATGCATTTGAAACTTTTTTCCCTATTGACCGCAATGTAACGGAATCCTTTTGATTGTCCCTGCAATTGATCTATGCATCCGATTTTCACAAAATTTGAAATGACGCGACAAAATTATGTTATAATTATGTATTTTAAATTTCAAACGATTCGGTTGGGTAGTTTTTGCGTTGTTATATGCGGACAGACGGACAGACGGACGGACTGAGCGACAACAATAGGTGCTACGTATTTACATAATTACGAACGCACTTAAAAATGGTTGTAAAGGTAAACTGTCCTCCTTAGCCCTTTCCGGCGCGGAGTAAATCTGTTTGCAATAATTAACTTCAACCAGAATGTACAAACGAATTTATTAGAAGATAGGAACTTGCTTATTTTCAGGTATGTTTTAAAAGGACAATTATAATTAAGTATTTATTCTTGGTGTCGGTAAAATTAAAATTAGTCTTTTTTTTTTTTAAGGACACCAAACTGGAAGGGTTAAACAGTGAAATTCGAGGCAGGGGCATAAATTATCAGTAGAGAGGTGAAAAATAAAGAGGAATGCAGACATAAAAAAAAATAGGAAAGTTTACACAAAGTTATCGCAACGGAATTATCTCAAAGCAAATTCACCTGGGTATTGCGTCAGACTTGTTTGTTCGTAGCGAAATTAAATGACAAGTTAAGAATGATATACGTAAGTAGTTCTAGAACGAACCAGAAAAATCGGTTTTTATAAACCACAGGAAGTGCGTTACCGTTACGTTCCGATTAACGACGTGTTATGATAGACAAGAAAGTATTACTATTATTAGTTTTTGGGGGTCACGGTAATATTTACCCATCATGGAATGCATACTAGGGTAGATGTGCCAGTAATGGACCCCCTTAAGGAATTTCTCTAGAAAATAATTTTTTATTAATAGTTATAATTATTGTATTCCAATTTTTTTCATATTATATTAATCTTTCAACAATATTTACCTAATCCCATAGTTACATTTCCCAATAGAAATAAAATTTTAATTTTAAATAATAGAAATATGTCTAAACACCCAAAAGCCCAGTAATGGACCACCTATGTTCCAGTAATGGACCGCCTATGTTCCAGTAATGGGCCACCCTACAAAAAATTAAAGATAATTGTTTTTAGGTGCGTTCGTAATTATGTAAATACGTAGCACCTATTGTTGTCGTTCAGTCCTTCCGTATGTCTGTCTGTCCGTCTATCTGTCTGTTTGTCCGTCCGCATATAACAATGCAAAAACTATCGAACCGAATCGTTTGTAATTTGAAATACATAATTATTACATAATTTTGTCAAGTCCTTTCAAATTTTATGAAAATCGGATGAATAGATCAATTACAGGGAAAATCAAAAGGATTCCGTCCGTTACATTACGGATAAGGGGGAAAAAAGTTTAAAATGCATTTTAATCGTTTGAAATTTAAAACATATAATTATTACATAATTTTGTCGAGTCATTTCAGATCTTATGATAATCAGATGCCTAGATCAATTACAGGGACTATCAAAAGTATTCCGTTGCATTACAGTCAATGGGGGAAAAAGTTGCAAATGCATTTTAATGGTGTTACACTCATTCGAACATAATAAAAGTGACATGAACTTATGACGTATATATATACTAAAATATAAGTTCTGTACAATCTGAGATACAAAGAATATTTATTATTAAATTACAGGGCCACACAAAAGTATTCCACTACATAATGCTATACAGGGAAACATTGTTTGGGACATGTTTTAATTATATTAAACTGTGCCACATTTTATGAATATGATATGCGTTGCTGAGGTGCAATGAAAATTACTTCCTGTATGTTTATAGGAACACAAAAAGTTCAACCACTGTACTGTATCCGAAGTATTGTCTACTATATCAGGAAGATCTGTATATTTTTAAAACTTCGTTTTCGTACGAACACACCTCATTTGCTACACTTTACCTGCAATTTCCAACTTGTTTCAATTGTATCTTGCTCCAGAATTTAATGAAAGCATACTAATAAAACAAAATATTAAAACTTAAGTTAGAAATTCATTACATTAAAGGATTTATAATGGAAAAACATAAAACAAAATATTTAAATTTAAGTTATGGATTTATTATAATCAAGGATATATAATGTGGATATAAAACAAAATATTAATGATATTATTAACTATTTATTATTAACTAACATTAAAGGATTTATATTGAAAAAGATATAAAACAAAATATTTAAATTTAAAGGCTTTATAAGATAAAGACAATGTTTTACTGAAATCAAGATTAGATAAAATAAGGCATAAAAAAAAAGTCTCCATCTTCATTCATATCATTATCTAAATGATGTACTGTGCAACTATGAAATATAAATAACAATCTTCAATTTTATCATCCCTTTCCGATAGTCCAAACTATTCAATATGGAATTCTAGAATGCATTTAAAATGATAATAATTCTTGCACTATCCAACCATTTTCAGATAATCATATAGCCCATCAATTTGGCACAGATTGATTCCACAATTTCCCTTCAGAGATGCTTATATGAATATATTATCACAAATGGAACAATCTCATTATTTGCTGAAAAACATCCCATAACAGTGATTTGTTCTTTTTCGTTATTTGGTACTACATAATACACATCTTTAACTGATTTTGGTACCAAAATTTTCCTTGTTTTAAGAGAACAAAAGAAACCTTGTTTTAACCTAAAATGAAAATTCTCTCTATATGCTTTAGAATTCGGAAGAAAATATTAATATCTTCTTCCAAATGTGATTTTACATTTCTGAACCAACTTAAAACAACTTCTCTTGTAACGGCACATCTAGATTTTGCCAAACGTTCTGCTTGTTTTTTGTACCAATTTTGAATGACTTTTTAAAAACAACTATTTATAAAGAAATTGCCTTTATTAAATTCTAATAGGTAAAATTTAAGTATTAAATTTGATTATTTAGCTTTTCAGTTAAATCAAAAAATTTTATCTCTACTGAAATTAAACTTTTTGTATTGGTCACTTGGGTGGTTCATTACTGGAAAATCATGAAATAAGCAATCCAGTAATGGACCACCCCTCCTAAAATCTTAAAAATAAATAAAATTTTGTAAATGGCCAATGGTATATTAAATTCAGTGTTTTATATTGCTAACAAAACAAAAACATTCAATTTTTACGGAAAAATAAAAAAGATATAAATTAAGTAAGTAAAGTCAGCTCTTAGCATGTTCATTAAGATTTTCAGTGAAAAACAGAAAAACTGTGAAACTTTATTTTCTGCTTCCTAATTGTTTTGACGAAAAGTGTAAAAAATTAATCCAGCTTATAAAGCATGCAAGGTGGAGTTCAGAAAAAAATAATAAAAGCTTAACTATTATTTATTATTTTTTTATGAACCATAAAGTGCGAGGTGGCCCATTACTGGAAGGTGGTCCATTACTGGCACATCTACCCTATAATATATGAAAATAACACATGAGTAAACTATTTATAAAATGCATTGCAATTCCAAAATAAATATTTAAACAAACGTTTGAATATTTTTAATACTTGAATATTCCGTCGACTGATTTCAACAAATAATATATAAATCGCCAAACTATTCGTAAATTGTACAAGTTGGCATAATTTTTATTTTAACCCCTCCGCGACAGGAACCTTTTACGGAATTTTTAATGTTTTGTCACCGGTTTTCAAAAACAGAAAATTCTTCCTTACTAAATCGAGAAAATGCTCCGATTTAAATAAGGCAAATTTTTCAGTAAAATTTTACTGGTGGAGATAAACAAATAGTCTTAAGCCCTTTTGCGGCACGTATACGTGTCGTCCGTCCCCAAGCGGTTAAAAAACGAAATAACAAATAAATTAGTAAAATATTAATAATACTACAAATAAAATGTCGAATTGAAAATCATTTGATGGCCTAACAAACATATGTAATATGTATAATATCAAGTGAATGTGACATATACGGTAAGCCATTATTGAGATTTAATCTTACAATTTGGTGATAGTTTTTTGATCGATGGAATAATCAAGTAGTACCTAATTGTGTAAAATAAGTATTTTTATAACTCCAAAAATGATAATTATATTAGTTAATAGTTTACTGCATTGGATAAAGCGTCTCATTTTCAATTAAAATACAGCTTTGAATTGAATTTTGAATGAAATGAAGCAAAAAGATGAGGGGCTGTATCCATATTCCATTTCATATTGCACGTCTATATTTGGACACAGCTCCTTATCTTTTTGCTTTATTTTGGGAATAACGGATTTATATTCTATTCTATCGACGATAATTTTCAGAATTTTCAAGCTATGTTTTTGAGATTTTCACAAAAGTTGCTCTATACGTTTAACTAACATAATATGTGAATGAAATTTTTATAGCGTTGACGCATGCGCAGTAAAATATATATATATATATATTTAGTATACCTGCTCATTTGCCAAGTTATATGAAAGAGTTTTCTTCTGTACTAAGAAAAAAAAAAGGAGTGATTTTATTAATTAAGGTACTTTATTTAGAATTGGCGGAGATATTTTCTTCCATTTAAAATCCAAGGTGCAAAAATGTTGCTTATGCATTGCACATATGATTAATCATCAGTTCTATTTTAATAATGTTGCAACGATTCGAAAGGGGGCCCCTAATTTATTTTCCCCAATGTCTAAATAGTCTTGATCGGGCCCTGCCGAACGTTTCAAAATTTTTGTAAATGATGCAAATCTGGTCTATTGCGATGCTCTAAAAAGATTGTGCTAAAACGCGGACGTTCAGTTACTTTTAATGTAGAAAAAAAATATCGCCTCCATAAAGCGCGAAGTGACCTGCATTCGCCAGTTTATTTTGAAAGGGTGAAAATTGACATTTTTAAACTCTTCTCGACGGGTGCCTTTTACGAAATTTTTAATGTCTTGTCGCCAATTTTTAAAACCAGAAAACCTTATTAAATCGAGATAATGTTCCTATTAAATAAGGCACATTTTACTGTAAAATTTTATTGGTGGGGATAAACAAGGATTCTTAAACCTTTTTGCGGCACGTATAAGTGTCTCTCGTCCCCAAGGGATTAAAAACCAATTATATTATGGAATAGAAGAAAATTTCAGCTTTAAAAACCTATTTTTAGTTTGCCAGTACCTTTAAAATTGTGAGCTGGAGAGGAGTTGCCATATGAAAGAAAATGGTTTATAGGAAAAACAACTCTTTTTATTACTTTTTTATTAGGATGAGCGAAGCGAATCCTCTACTAGGCCACTCAAATTACATTTTGTCGTACACTTTACAAAAAAACTATTCAATATTTTGACTTCAAATTAAACACAAAAATAAATTATGATCTGTAGATTTGCACAATATAATTTTTTTTACAGTAAAACGTTAAAAAAATATTATTTTAATTAATTTATTTTACATGCATTTCCAATACGGACGCATTTTAGCAAATAATAAAAAATGAAACGCGTATATTTTCAGAAAGAAAATATAAATCATTGAGTAAGTAATTATAGGTAGAATCATGATTAATTTAATAAATAAAACATGTTTTCATTATTCCGCAAAATCGTTTGCACAGATGACACTTAAACTTTTTAAAAGAATTGTGTTATGGATTTTTTTTTGTAAAGTGGCAACAAAAGAATTGTAAACAAATAAAATTAATTGTTAAATTTGTTATATAAATGAAAAATTAAAAGAACTGCGTGAAGTTGTTGCCCCGATTCAAGCTCTTTATAAATGTACTAAAGCAATGTTGACCGATTCAGAAACGACAAATGGACTTTAACCATTTCTTACTTTACCATTTGGATCTAAAATAATGTTACGTTCTTATTTGTGGACCGAAAAAGATTTAGTAAACGGGACTTTAGACTTTGTTGCACGTATTAAGAAAATCCCAAGCCACCAAACCAGATATCGCGACTAATCATGGATAAATTTGAATACTATACAGTAATTTAACTTATAAGAATTGGTGCGTACCAATTCCCCCAATAATTAAATTCTGGAAAATTGGAAGCATAAATTGCTCAAGGAAAGAATTTCTTCTGCATTTAGCTTTTGCTGTTACAATTCATAAATCCCAAGGTTTAACATTAGATGGAGCAGTTGTAGATATTGAGGATATATAGATACCAGTTGACTTAAAAACGTACGTAACGTTGTCGAGAGTGAAAATCCTTCAAAATTAAGCATTCAATAGAAATTTTCCTTACGAAAAATTCTACAATATCAAAAATTCTCGTACGCTAACATATATAAAAACGAAGAAATTAGAATAAAAAGTTTTACAGTTAAAAATTCATAGTATCAACGAGAGCAGATTTCAAATGTTTTTCCAGAAAATAGGATTTTGAAGAAGTAACTTTCTTCAAGCTCCCTTCAAATATATTATTCTAAAATAGCTATCAAAGATTATTTGATGTTAATTACAAAGATTGGAAACATGCATATTTCAAACAACTTTAAAAAACACCAGTGGCTACTGGAAATAGTAAAAACATATTTAAAAGAGCTTTTAGTTGAAAATTTAAAAATATTTTGTAAAAGTTTTCTTCGAAAATATTTTATTATGCCAGTCTTACATCATAAATAAAAAATTAAAATGCGCCAAAACATAAAATAACGTTTTTGTTTAATAAAGATGCAAAAATTATATTAAAAAATATTGTTATTTTCAAATATCTGTTTTGTAAAATAATGCTTCGCGAATCCAAACAAAGCATGGCTTTTGCTAGTTGAGATATTTGCAATCATGTTTTCCACACTCTTTGATTTTTCATGATCCTGTATTTCATTCAAATTTTAATTCAAAAATATATTTTAATTGAAAATGAAACGCTTAATCCAACGCAATAAATATAGTTATCATTTTTGGAGTCATAAGGATGCTTCTTTTACGCAATTGGGTATTACTTGATTCTATTTTTATATTTTATAGTATGCATATTCATGATGGGTAAATATTACGATCGCCTCTAACGACTAGTTTACTAATATGATCATTACTATAAAAATTGTTAAATTAATGTTAAATTGTATTGTAGTAATAATATCGTATAAATTATAGTCGTACAATTGTACAAATTATAGCTGAAAATTTTCGATCGAGAGTATGTAGTTCAATTAAAAAGTTATTAAACAAATCTATTTTTTAAAAATCTACATAAAGGGTGACATTCCAATCACTACCAGTACCCGCAAACTTTCTGCACGACCCCTGTCTTACAGGAGGTCGCCAGTATTCATATTCATAGTCTCGTCTGGAATGCTAATTTAAGAAGGGGGGGGGGGGGAGAGATTGAATGTCTGGCGGTTGCTATAGAAACCCATGAAGGGAGAATCCCCATAATTTTCTCGTCTTCGAATTCCCCGTAGAAAATGACTTGCTCCCAGATTAAAGCAATTCAACTTTTTATTTATTTACTTATTTATTCATTATCCCCTCCCCCTCTTTCTCACATGGTCAAGCGGGATTTTCAACTATCCTGTACTTAACCGAAATAAATTTTAAATTATCAAGTTTTACATATTCAAATCTATGTATCGTATAAAAAGACTGCACAAAAGAGTTCGATATTTTTTCCGACTATGGATTCAAATGGTCGAAATTGGGTTTTCAGATGTTTTATCAGTTTTCCAAATGGTTTATTTAAAAACCATCTTTCAGTATATTACGCGGTGCAGTTTTGCTACACTATTCTAAATATTTTGAAAAGCGTTTTATCATCTGTCCTTGACGGAGGATTTTTTTTTTCTTTTTTAACACTTTCCAGCTTAATTGAAACGCGTTAAGGACTTCTGTTTGTCTAGCCATGCAGTGGCGTAGCTAGCGGGGGGCGCAGGGGGCGGTCCGCCCCGGGTGTCACCCTTTAAGGGGTGACACCCAATCTTTATTTGCATATATGTATCTCTTATAAAATTTTGGGGAAGAATTCAGGAAAAAAAATGAAATTTACAGCTTATCACACAAAAAAAGATTATTTTTTTACATATAGGCACCACATTTGATTTATGAGAAGTATGGGATGAATTATGAATTGCCCCTGTAATTTCTTATATGGGAGGTCTGAAGATAAACTAAAAAGGTTTCGTCATTTCCCATGTTATAGATGCCATGCATTCATTCCTCCCCCCCCCCTTTTTTTTTCTTAGAGATTAAACTTGCATACAATATAATCCATATTAAAAGATAATAATAACCTATACTTTAGTCTGTGTCAGCACCCTTGACTTCCAAAAATGCATAAACTTTAGGTTGTAAACTATATTGCGTCTCAAAAGTATATTGACAGGTAACTTTTTGAAATAACTGTTCAAAAATGAACCAATAATCACGGAAAAAACTAGTTGGATGTGTCAATCCCGAAACTTTCTTCTATCTCATAAGCAGGGCCTGATTACTAACGGGGCACTCTCCCACCAGGAAAAAGAAATAAAGAATTTTTCCTTATTCATGACTGTAATCTTGTACGAAAAGGGCGTTTAAAGAAGACGAAAATTTCTATAAATTTTTTCTGGTGAGAGAGTGCCCCGTTAGTAATCAGGCTCTGCTCATAAGTACATTTTAATATTAAAAAAAAAAAAAAAAAAAAAAAAAAAAAAAACGTGGTGACCCCAAAGTTACCCACTATCGAATTTCCTCGAACATTGACCTAGCCTAATGAGATTCTGGTATCCGAAAAGCCTAACACGCAAAATTTAATTAATATTCTGAGAAAATGAGCTTAGTAGTGCCTCATGTTGGGTAATTTATACTAAAACCTAATAAGCATCTATTGATGTCAAAACCTAACAGAAACTGAAATTTGATGGAATTTCGTCCATTAGTTCTTGAGATATAGTTATAACAAAAAATTTGCAAAACGTAGCACCGCAACACCATATCTTGGACAATTTATGCCAAAACGTAAAAAAGCGTCTAATTATGTTATGGTGTAAAATAATCTGAAGTTTGATGAAATTCTGTGCATTAGTTCTTGAGATATAGCTAGTTTAAAAAAAACCGTGTAAAATATAGCACAGCAGCACCATCAGTTGAAGGATTTATAACAAAACGTAATCATCGTGTAATTATGTTATATGTCATTTTGTAACAAAATCTGAAGTTTGATGAAATTCTATGCGTTGGTTGTTGAGATATAGTATCGGAAAAATCGTGCAAAATGCAGCATAGCTGATGATGAAATTCTGTGCGTTGGTTGTTGAGATATAGCTATCGGAAAAATCGTGCAAAATGCAGCATAGCTGCACCACCTGTTGCAAGGTTAATACCAAAATGTAATCAGCGTCTAATTATGCTATATATTCTAGTGTAAAAGAAATTAAAATTTGATGACGTTCTCTGCATTAGTTCTTGAGATATAGCTATCGCAAAAATCGTGCACAATGTAGCATAGCAGCGCCACCTATAGGGCAATTCACACCAAAACCTTATCAGCGGCTATGTATCTCAAGGTATCGCGGAAGCTGAAGTTTGGTGAAATTCTGTGCATTAGTTCTTGAGATATAGCTATCACGAAAATCATGAAAAACATGGCATAGCAGCGCCACCTGCTGGCCAATTTACACCAAAACTTAATCAGCGTCTATGTATATCAAGGGGTCACAGAATCTGAAATTTTGTGCATTAATTCTTGAGCTATAGCAATCTTGAAAATCATGAAAAACTTAGTATAGCAGCGCCACCTGAAGGCCAATTTTCACCAAAAACTAATAGACACTAATTCATATCAAGGTCTAACTGAATATAAAATTTTATTAAATTTCGAGCATTAGTTCTTGAGATAGAGCGCCCACAAATTTTTTGTCACATACAGACAGACAGACTCACAGACAGACGGGCAGACTCACAGACAGACATTTTCTAAAAATAGTCAAAACGTGTTCAGGACCATCTAAAACGTATAAATCCCTCGAAAACCGGAAGTCGAAAATTTTCATGAATCCAATACTTTCTTCTTGTAAAGATAGAAGAAAGTAAAAATAGTCAAAACGTGTTCAGGACCTTTTAAAACGTATAAATCCGTCGAAAACCGGAAGTCGAAAATTTTCATGAATCCAATACTTTCTTCTTGTAAAGATAACTTGGAACTTGGAAGAGAGTCTTGACAGAGTACCAGGAGTAGAACTCCGCACCTCTAGTAGTACAATGGGTCTGTGGGAGAAATGAACATACATAGCCGATGTCTGGCTAGCATAACGCCAGAAACGCGGAAAAGAGGGGGAAGTAAAATAAAAACCAAAAGCCAATTAAAGGCACCATACAATAAAAATAAAAAGAGAAACATAATATAAACAATGAAGGTATTAAATTTAAGAACTTAAAAGATAGAATAATAATAATTAAAGGAATGTATAGAAATAAAAGAAAAAAAAATAAAAATAAATAAATAAATATAAATATAAATATATATACAATTAACTACAAGAAAATATGAACACTTAGGAGGGTGATACCCTATCAATGTAAGAAGAAAGTGATATTATCCCGGGTCGATGTTTTCGGGTAGATGAAGAGTTGCCCTAGGCCTGCGCCATCGGGCACGCTCGTCATTAGGAGTAAAATTCTGCAAGGCCGGATTATTAATATTCGGAATTTTATCGAAGAAATTGATCGCCAGTTTTTTAATAACCGAACGGATAGGAGGAGTATCCAAATCATGATGAATGACTGTATTTCTTCGGTACCAAGGAGCCCGTATGATTCCCCTAAGAGTTTTATTTTGTACAACTTGTATTTTTTGTAAGTTAGTTTTTGCCGCAGAGCCCCAGATCTGAGCACAGTAGAGAAGTATGGGACGCAAAACTGTTTTGTAGAGCAGCAATTTATTTCCCACACTCATCCCATTACTGTACAGGAGGTGGGCGAGATCATTTTTGGCTTTGTAAAATTTCTGGACGCTATAATCGATATGCTTTCGCCAAGTGAGAGTGCTATCTAAGAAAACACCGAGATATTTAACTTCCCGCTCAAAGCGAAGAAAGGAGCCATCAAGATAGAGCCGTGGTGGAAGTGTGCGCTTCCGAGTGAAGATGACTGCCTGTGATTTATTGGAATTAATTTTGATGCGCCAATTGGTGAAATAAATTTCAAGAGCATTAATGTGTTCTTGAAGATGGTCGTGCATAACGTGGCAGTCCTTGTCACGAGCCATCACGGTTGTGTCGTCCGCATAAATAGCCAACAGGGTATGTGGAGAAGTGGGAATGTCAGCAATATAAGCTTTGTAGAGCCAGGGACCCAATTTAGAGCCTTGTGGCACACCCGCATTAATTGGGCGAGGAGTAGAAATTATGCTGGCATAGCGAACGCAGAATGTTCTGTCACGAAGGTACTTCAAAATGAAAAAAATATAAGCAGTAGATACTTTGAGTTTTATAAGTTTATAAATAAGGCCAGTAAGCCAAACAGTGTCAAAAGCCTTCGCGACATCGATGAAAAGTAAACCAACGAACTCTGAGCTGTCCAATCCATCATGGATGAATTCAACTACCCGAAGAAGTTGGTGTGCTGTGGAGTATTCGCGCCTAAAGCCAAACTGTTCAGGAATATCGGGGAGAAAATTTTGGAGGCGCGTAAGAAAAATATGCTCAGTAACTTTACTCAGAACAGGAAGCAAACTCACGGGTCTGTAACTCTTAGCTAGCGAAGGGTCTTCTCCGGGTTTCTTAATAGGTACAATAATAGCTTTTTTCCAATCATTTGGAAAATAGTGAAATTTAAACATAGCATTAATAAGAGTGGCTAGATAATTCGCGTACTGTAAGGGGAGGTTTTTGAGGGCCGAATTAGTGATCCCATCATGACCTGGAGCTTTCCTATTAGGGAGATTTTTGATCACTGAGATGACTTCCTCAGGGGTGGTCGGTTCAATTGATCTGACAGGCACACGGGCCAGAAATCTGCTTACAGCATGTTCGACCATATCAATGGTATCAGCATTGAAAACGTCGCCATGAGGCTGAAATTGACGTTCATATTGGTCGGCGAGCACCTCCACTTTCTCATTGTTGAGGCATTTATTTCCAGCATCCGTACGGAGAGGGGGAATAGGGTTGAAGGGTTTTCTGACTTTTTTGAGATAATTCCAAAGAGAGTTATCCGTAGGAGTCAGGGGAGTAATAAAATCCGACCATTTGTTAGATTTAAAATTTTTTATATCCCGCTTAATGGTAGCATTAAGTCGGTTTAAATCAGAACGAATGCTAGGATCCCTAATGGCCTGCCACGTCCGTCGAAGTCTATTACGTTGCCTAATTTTAAATTTAATGTCATTAGGAAGAGTATGAAAATTTTGCTGAGCCTGGTGACATTTAGACGCCTCAAGGGAATTTTGAATTAATTTGGATAAATTGGTGACAGCCATGTCTATGTCCTCGACAGAGTTTAAATCGCCGAACGGTAGGGGAGACTCATTGATTGTATTGGTGAAAGATTGCCAGTCATAAACAAAAGGAGTTAGAATAGATGGGAGGATAGGATTACAATCAATGCTAATTTGGATAGGGAGGTGATCCGATGCGAGAGCTTGTAAAGATAGAAGAAAATAAAAAGGGAATCGTAGCATAATAAGAATCGTAGCATAAGTTTATTCCGATAAAGAATACAGTAAAATTTTACAGAAATTTTGTTAAAAAATCAAAATAGGCTTCCCTATAAATGTACGGATTTTTTTAGTTTTTTTTATTTTTAAATTATAATTTTGTATCCATTTCTTTGAATTATCTATAAAATCACATCAGGCATGCAAAAAATGTTGAAATTTTATTTGTAATAACGTAGAATTGTGATTGAAAAATATGGCAGATTTCGGGTGTGTGTGTGTGGGGGGGGGGAGGGGGGTGACACCATTTACATCCGCCCCGGGTGTCACCCATCCTAGCTACGCCACTGTAGCCATGTCAGTCCGTATTCTAATCAATGGGCAGATTAAAAAGAAAAAAAAATTCTGAAATTCACTGCAAATATTTTGAAAGGTTACAACAGAGGAGAGAGGGCGCGGGGAAAAGTTGACAGGGGTATTCTTCCCTTAATGCTAATTACGTATTTTTTCGAGGTCCTTTAACGAAATTCGTCTTTTTTCTGTGATCCAATTGTAAAATTCGCGTTTTTTCTGCAAGGCTTTGACGAAATGTGCGTTTTTTCGCGAATTTTTTGACGAAATTCGCATTTTTCGGCTTTGTTTTGAAAGAAAAAGGATCACGTTTTTTTTCGCAATTCTTTGGCGACTTATTTTCGTGATTCTTTGACGAAATTCGCGTTTTTTCTGTGATCTTTTGACGAAATTCGCGTTTTTCCACTATGTTTGGACAAAATTTTTATTTTTTCGCGACTCTTAGAACAAATTTACTTTTTTCTGTGATTTTTCGCGATTTGTTGACGAGAAAAAATTCACATTTTTTCGATGTTTCTTTGACGAAATTCCCATTTTTTGGACGAATAATTCTTTGATAAAAATCATGGTTTTTCCACATTGCTTTCACGATTTTATTTTCCGTGATACTTTGACAAAATTTGCGCTTTTTCTTGCTATCCTTTGATGAAACTGGCGATTTTTTTATGCGAAGGACTGACGAAATTGATTTTATTTTCGATATTTTTACATCCAAGCTTTCGGCTTGAAATGAAATTTTCAGATTTTTTTTAATTCCCTGAATTCTTGTAGGAGAATCACCCCTAATTCGTGTCAGTACTGTCAGACACATAATTAATATATGTTATTAAAATTTATTATGGAATGTTCGGTATTGAAAATGAAAGAAGTTCTTGGACAATTTTGCCTTTTTATTGCGTTAAATATTATATATTTTGTACAATATTAGTCTACGAACACAATTAATAGGGCATAAAGTTTTTTCTGATTCAAGAAAAAAAAATTCCTCTTCAAATGCGGTCCGAATCGAATTTTTCTTGAGCAATACGGCCCGAAGAAGCTTAAAGGGTTCAACACCCCTTCTCTATAGCAACGGACGGAGACGCGACAGTTCACCAACACCCCACTGAGTATGTTCGTATTAAGTTTTTTCTTTTTCAGTTTTGTATTGTTTTGAGCTTTCTCTTTCCTAATGTGTCTGAGTGTATACACAGTCGGATCAATACCCTGACATTTGAAAAGCTAGAGACAATAGACGCGGCGTTGTCTAAGCTGCGGCAAGCCCAATGAATTGCCACGTGACCCTCCTCCTTTTATCGATTAATCAATCGTTCCATGTGCCCTTCTCCCCGGCGATATCACAAACAGCCCGGGGGCTGTATCAGCATTTAATTACTAGCAAAGTAAACTTTTTAAGGCTGCAAAATCGATAGAATGGATGTTTCCCGGCAACGCAAGGGAATTCCGCGTTCGATTTCAGCAGAGGTAGAATCAAAAGATCATCGATAGCACCCTCACAGAGTTCTAAGATTAATAGAGATGAAACATGCAGCTTTTTATTGAAACGAAACATCCTACTCTAAAAACATTTAAAATATGGCGCAATTCGACCCAAACACTTGTGGCTTGCTTTGAAAACATCTCACTGTCCAATGAATTCAGCCTATATTCCTCGTGCTTGTCTCGTTTGAACCGAGTGTATTGTGCAAATTTGAAGGAAATATTATATAATTCACCATGAAAAATTAATCTATCTAAGTTAAGGGGGGCGATAAGCCCCCGTTTTTCTTCCTTATACTTATGCAACGAACTCTCAAAACTAATCTTGAAAACGCCTCATCAAAATGATTCTCTATCTAAAATTCGAATGAAATCTGATAGTTCTGCATGAAAAACACATTTATAAAAATTTAGTGGAGGAGTATTAGCCCACGTTCCTCCATCCCCCCTTATATTTATCGAATGAACTCTCAAAAGTAATCAGGGAAGCGCCTTATCAGAATAAACCTATATCCAAAATTTCAAATAAATCGGATCTTTCTATCTTGAGTTATCGCGTTACGTACACACAGAAAAAAAGGGGAGGGGGTTATTGCTAGAATCCTAGAAAGAAAGTTTAAAAGCATGTCGGAGACTCATTCAAGTTTATTTAAAAAAACCGGCCAAGTGCGAGTATTGCTCGCGCTCAGAGGGTTCTGTACAGTAACATATGTATTGTTAACCCCCTGGGAACGAGTGACTGGTAAGTGCCATTTAAAATTATCAAAATCCATCATTATTCCCACCAATTATTTTTTTATTTTAAAGTTTAACGAATTTAACTGAAGCATTTTCGCGATTCAAGTACAGAAAATTTTCTGTTTTTAAAAACCGGTGGTTAAAGATTAAAAATTAAGCAAAGTGCTCTCATCGCGAAGGTGTTAGTAATATTATTTTTAAAAAATCGCTGCTGATAGAATAATAAAACTTTGTAAAAAACTATATAAAATAGAGCTGTCTTTATCATGAATGCGTATACTATAAAAGTTCAAAGAGATATCAAGCCCAAATGATATCAGTTATTGCTATTCTGTATAACACTTTTTTAATCTTATCCTTATCTATTTATAAGGAATTTAACTCGGTGTCGGTACTGAGAATAAAAGGTAGAGCATATTTAAACTTCAATTGTTTTATCATAAAACTAAAGTCAGCGTAATAAGAACCTTTCTTTCTTCCAGAGTACCTAACACAAAATCCTTGTTCAATGTTTAAACTTGGCACTGTGCTACAAGAGTTTGTGTAGAAAGGAACTCGCAAATTTGCAAAGCAGGTTTGGTCCGTGAGGTGTTTCCAGATAGGTTTTTAATTAACTTTTAACCACACATCAGTCGCAATGAGAGACCCACTCCCTGCAAACTAGTCGCGAACCCCATAGTATTTATGAAGGGTTCGCATGAATAAAGAATTTAAAAAAAAAAAATTAGACATTTTAATACCAGAAATTTCGTAACGTATTTGCCGCTATATTCGAAGTAAGGAACGTTTCGCATTAAATAAGGCAATAAATAACTTTAAAAAAATCTTGGTACAGAAATGTATATATATACATATATGTATATTTCTTATGAATACTAACCCTGATTTATGTGATTAATTCTAATTAAATTAGTATATTTGTAAAAGCATGAAGTTTAATGCTTTTATACTGCTATCAGGTATTGCATTATAAAAATATATTATTAAAAGTTGTTATCTATAGGCTATAAAATCCGATGGTATGCAGAGTACGCCGTTTCCGTCATTATTTATGTCTAAACCGTCCTTTTCTTAAAGGGTTGGTATCTCGGCTAATTACCGACGAATTTTTTCAAAAATTTTTATCATCAATGCTTTTATACTTCTGCTACGATATAGATACCCCAATGCTCCTCAACACCTTTGCTCAATGACCAAAAATCTAAATTTGTCTGCAACAGAAAAATGTGCTTTTCTCAAAAACTATTCGATTTAGAGTAATCGCTATAGTTTTCTTGCAAGGTTTAAAGTAATATCTATAACCTTTAATTTTTTCATAATTTTAGTTTTAGTAGATTCGGAATTGGATGAGGGGGAGGGGACATATTTTTGCATTATATTTTCGACGATATCTCTGGAAATATAATACTGTCGGACGTTCCCCTCAGTCCACACAAATTTGAAGAATGTCCGTGGTAGATATAGCTGCCACCACCGATATTACTAGGTGATATCGGTCACCCACTGTGAGGTTTGTGTAAATGAAGACTTACGCTAGTAACTGAATTATCAGTTTATTAAGAATATATGTACACACAAAATACGCTATTTACAAATCTATACAATTACAACTCGGATATAGGTGATCCGGTTCAACATTAAATTAGATACAGTAAAGATTGGCTGTGTACTATTCCAATTACACTTTCCACCTCACACTCAATACACGTTAAATTCACTTTTTTGGAGCTCAACCTTGAGTCTCCCAACACAAGTATACTGGGCCTGCACTTCTTAGCCCAGAGCACTAAACACCAGGACGTCTGTGTCCTTTGCGCACCAGAAAACGCACACTTTACGCTCTTCCACACAGAGCAACCTCTAGGTACGAAACCTAGGTACCGAATCAATGATCTGAGGCAAACTTGCCCTCTCCAAATCACTGCTTTCCCCCACATAGACCCCTTTGGAGCCTCCTCATTGGACACTCCATTCTTTTCTTGCTTAGTGGCATGCTACTAATCTGCTCACCATCCGCATACTTCACTGACAGGCGGACATGCCTCTCAGCTATCTCTTTTCTCTAACACCCCACCTGTAAAAGATTAGCTGGCAATTCCCCTTTCCACGAAGAAGGAATGTCACCTTGGAAATTCTGTACACAACCATACAATATGAGATATTCAAATAGAGAAAGAGTAGACATTACATTCTTTAGCACAGGTGCTATCAGATCCTGACAAATACGTAAAATTAAAAGAAATATATTGTTGAGTTCAGCGTAACGGAAGCTTTCACAGGATACCCCACACAATATACAAATATTTTATTTTTCTTCAAGTAACTTAATTAAACCTTATATACCCCCGTCCTAAATGTAATTATAAATGTTTAATAATCTGTAAATATAGGGGTCAATATTCTTTATTACTTCTTCCAATTTGAGCTTTCTAAGTTTCATAGTTTATGAGTAAATTTGCTGTGACAGACGGACAGACACCGGAGTAATCTTATAATGGTTCCGTTTTCACTTTATGAGCACGGAACCCTGAAAATACTTAAAAGCTAAGTTCAAGAAAAATATATCAGACTAACTTATTTCATTAAAGATTAAATTGTAACAAAAAGATGATAAATATTGACACTCATATAAAAATTTCATTAATGTCTTCTTCATATCAAATTGAAATACATGGGTGTATGGGTTATTATTTACATTATGTAAAATAGATATGCCGCAAAAGTGAAATGTGCATGTTGAAATGTCCCAGGAGGAAAAGAAGGCTGAAAAACACTCTTAAAAAATATACAGTAATGTTTAAGAACAGGCAAGCTGTGCAAACCAGATAAATGATAAATACCCTTAAATGTGAAAGAGTTAATCATTTATTAAAACATAAAAAGCGCTCAATAAGTAATTTGAGCTCTGATTCTATGAAAATCCTTTGTAAAAACAGCTGGTTTATTGATATTCATCTTCAAATCACATTTCGCTGCCATTTGCTCTTTTGCAATGTTAGCCATATAGAGTTCTCTTGAAGCTCGGTGAAATTTCTTTCTTTGAAATCGTAGCCAAAATCCACAGCAAAATATTGTCTGCCGAAAATGAACAAAATTAATTTGATTTTTGTGCTTCTGTTTGCCGTAATTAAAAATGGTTTGTCTACAGACAACGATCTTGATATTTTCTTGATGGGGGACAATATGGATAAGAGTTTGATAGAAACTTTAAATTCGAAATTAGAGCAAGATATAGACTTGTTCAAAGAATTATTGCCAGACCCATATGAAGAGGTAGATAAAGCAACGAAATTGATTTTAGAACAAGTTATTAGCAAAGAATACGCGTATATGATAGCGAATCTTGCCGAAGACGATGATTTTTCATATATGCTGAAAGTCGCCGCCATTAGGAGTGCTGTAGAAGCAGCTTTTGAGAAGAGTGTCGGAAAGGTTGAGCAGAGATATGTAGACGAACTCATGAATATGATCGAAAACGAAGTCCAATTGTATAAACAGAAACTAAGCCTCGAACAGTTTGGCAATAAAATACGTTAAGTAACTGCTGTAAAGGGAACTAAACATGCATGCAAGTAAGTCACTGTCGTTTTTTGTTTATTTATCACTTTCATAGCTGCCAAATGCTACGACTTTTTTGACGTTTCTAATAATAACTAGTTGGATGTGCCAATCCCAAAACTTTCTTCTATCTCATACATACATTTTAATATGAAAAAAAATAATTACTCATTTTAATGCTTTAATAATTTTAATTCAATAATTTACCAACTTTGATTTTCATTTTAAATTTCTGCTTCAATCAATTAAACGGAGTAAAAACGAATTTCCGTCTCTGCACGATCCGATGGACAATAGAATGATAAGCAGATTTTTTTTTCAAATTCAGGAAGGACCTATTTGCCTTATCAAAAAATAATCATATACAAAATGTTTAGCTCAGTTCTAGAACTAACTTCATACACTTTTATGTGGTGCAATATTGAAAATAGCATAAAATTCGGTATTGCAGCGCCCCCTTCCGGCGGATTTTTTTCATATTCAGGGCGATCCAACTAGCCATAGCCATATACTTACACAAAAAATTTCGTTCAATTCGATGCATAACGTCATGTACTTTCGGTCGGTACAATATTGAAAATGGCAGAAAAATCGCGATTGCAGCGCCCCCTTCCGGCGGATTTTTTTCAAATTCAGGGAGGACAAACTAGCCATAGTCATACAGATACAAAAAAAAATTTGGTTCAATTCGATACGTAACTTCATATACTTTTGGCCGGTACAATATTGAAAATGGCACATAAATCGCGATTGAAAATGGCACATAAATCGCAATTGCAGCGCCCCCTTCCGGCGGATTTTTTTCAAATTCAGGGAGGACCAACTAGCCATAGTCATACACATACACAAAAAATTTGGTTCAATTCGATGCATAACTTCATATACTTTTGGTCGGTACAATATTGAAAATGGTACAAAAATGGCGATTGCAGCGTCCCCTTCCGGCGGAATATTTCAAAACTGAAGGAGGACCTGCTTGCCACAGCCAAAAACATTCACAAAAAATTTGGTTCAATTCTATGCATAACTTCATACACTTTTTGATGGTAGAATGGCGACATACAGACACACACAGAGACACACGGACAGACAGACATTTTGTAAAAACATATTTTTTGGAATCTCTGACCCTTAAAACGTGTAAATCCGTCGAAAACCGGAAGTCGAAAAAATTTCGATTACAATACTTTCTTCTATTGAAGATAGAAGAAAGTAAAAATAGCTTCTTATTAAATCAAAGAATCCTACAGTCAAAAAAGACTAAAATTAATTTTCTGAAATATTGGTATAAAAAATCATTTAATCGGATTATATGGAAACATGAACGCTGCCAAGGAGGGGAGAAGGAAAAAAGACTGTCCCTCACTTAAAATAAATAAATAAATAAATAAAATAAAAATAAATAAAATAACTGATTTTTCCTTTTTTCTGATGATTTAATCTTAAAAAAATTAGCTAAATTTTGAAATTCATCTTTTTTTATTTTTTTTTAAAAAAATTTCCCATTATTAGGCCGATACATAGATTTCTTTTTCATAAAAATAGAAAAATTTCTGCAGTGAAAGGTTAAAAAGTAATACTGATGTCGATTGCTGTAAGCCTTTCCCGCGTGGTGTCCCTATAAAAAAGGACATCCGATTCTAATTTTACTAACACCAAGAATATTTAATTACAATTTTCCTTTTAAAACATACCTCAAAATCAGTGTTGCCAGATTTTTAAAACGAAAAATACTACAACTACCTCTGAAAAAATACTACAAAATACTACTTTACAAAGTTGACTTTGGCGCTATCTACCGGTGTTTATTAGTATTATTAAAATCATTGTTATAGAAAAAAGTACGTTATTCGTAATAAGCTAAAAAAAAATAGTTGATATGATTTTTTACATGTATTAAGTTAAAAACAATGCTTTGATGTTGACATAAAAGTTTTTAACTAAATGTCATTTTAAATATAGTACATATTTAACTCAAAATAATTTCATATGGAAGTGCTTGGCAATAAAAACCAATCTAGTAAACGTGGTACATATTTCATGAGTTGCTAAAGATTCAAAACCTTTACTCATTACATTATGTAGATGAAAGATTGTCCAACAATGAGTTTGGCTCATATCAAATTCCTCCATTTTTTTTTAAAAAACTAGTTGGATGTGCCAATCCCAAAACTTTCTTCTATCTCATACATACATTTTAATATTAAAAAAATAGTTACTCATTTTAATGCTTTAATAATTTTAATTCAATACCTTACCAACTTTGATTTTCATCTTAAATTTCTGCTTCAATCAATTAATCGCAGTAAAAACGAATTTCCGTCTCTGCACGAGCCGATGGACAATAGAATGATAAGCAGATTTTTTTTTCAAATTCAAGGAGGACCTACTTGCCTTGTCAAAAAATAATCATATGCAAAATGTTTAGTTCTGTTCTAGAACTAACTTCATACACTTTTATGTAGTGCAATATTGAAAATGGCATAAAATTCGGTATTGCAGCGCCCACTTCCGGCGGATATTTTTCAGATTCAGGGCGATCCAACTAGCCATAGCCATACATTTACACAAAAAATTTTGTTCAATTCGATGCATAACTTCATGTACTTTTGGTCGGTACAATATTGAAAATAGCACAAAAATGGCGATTGCAGCGCCCCCTTCCGGCGGATTTTTTTCAAATTCAGGGAGGACCAACTAGCCATAGTCATACATTTACACAAAAAATTTGGTTCAATTCAATGCATAAATTCATATACTTTAGGTCGGTACAATATTGAAAATGGCACAAACATCGCGATTGCAGCGCCCCCTTCCGGCGGAATATTTCAAAACTGAAGGAGGACCTGCTTGCCACAGCCAAAATATTCACAAAAAATTTGGTTCAATTCTATGCATAACTTCATACACTTTTTGATGGTAGAATGGCGACATACAGACACACGGACAGGCAGACATTTTGTAAAAACATGTTTTTTGGAATATCTGACCCCTAAAACGTGTAAATCCGTCGAAAACCGGAAGTCGAAAAAAAATTTCGATTACAATACTTTCTTCTATTGAAGATAGAAGAAAGTAAAAAATCAGCGATTTTTTTCAAGTTTTTTTCAAAAATACCAATTTAAAACGAAGTACTACGAAAAATACTACACTCCTAATTTCGGCCTAAAAAATACTAATGTAGTATTGACAATACTACATCTAGCAACACTGCGTCAAAATAAGCAAGTTCTACATTCTGGTGGAAGTTAATTATTTCAAAGTGATTTACTCCGCGCCGCAAAGGGTTAAAACGATCATCCACGAACTGCGAAATTTTCTTTAACAAATTGGAGGTCAGCCAAAAAGTAAGAGGATTTTCACCGAGCTTTTAACCGGATGGAAATGCAAAAAGAAATTTTCATTAGAAAATAAAGTTGCGCCAGGATTTCTTTTGTAGATTATCTTGTAAGTATTTGTTGAAATTTAACGTACAGTTTTATTTTTTATATTTTCCGAAAAGCGTGTTTGAATTGGAATAAGTCAATCCATTAGCTTATTTCCGAGCTAGCTAAAAGCACTCATAGGACTAGCAAAAGCCGTGCTTTGTTTGGATTCGCGAAGTATTATTTCATAAGATTAATATTTTAAAGTAACAATATTTTTTTTTCTTATATTTTTGCATTTTTATCAAGCGAAAACATTATTTTATGTTTTGGCACATTTTAATTTTAGCAAGTTCCATGAATTGGATTAAATTAAAAATGAAATTCAGCCAAATTTCATAAATTGCTTTTAAATGGCAAACATATTAGAAATAATACTAATAGTAATAACTTCTTGATAGTAAATATATTTCATTCGGTTCAATTTTCAACCTTCATGTTTGAATAACACTTTATGTAACGAATTTAATAATACATTTTATTTGTTTACAATTCTTTTGTTGCCACTTTGCAAAAAAAAAAAATAATGATAATAATAATAAAATAATTCTTTAAAAATGCGTGTATCTTCTGTATAAATGATACTTGAATTCTTAGCCCTGAAAAATACTTTTATAATTGAATGTAAATAATTGAATTTTCACAAATTTTAATTCATTAAAAATTATGCTATGATTTTCATAAAAAAGGCATTTTAAAAGTTTCATAAAAGAAATCGTGAAACTATTATATGATTAAAAAGAATCAGCACCAAAATATTCGCTATTTCCAACCACGCTTAATAAGTTAAATGTATATTTTCATTTCAAATAACATACATTTTTAATATAAGAAAGTTTCATCAAAAAGCTTTTACGGTTTGAAGTATAAATTCTTCAGTTATTTTCAATATTTACAATATTTCGTCTTCGCAAAATGCAGATAAATAGGATCCTTGTTCCTTTCCTTATATATATATATATATATATATATATACATATTTAATGAGAAATTTTGATGCAAAGATAATATTTTGCGTACTAAATCACTTATGACTTTTTTTATTTTTATTGACTCAATGATTTTTACTTACTGCAAGTACGCAGGTTTCTTACTAGCTCCATAATTTATTTTTCTTTCCGAAAATATGCGTGTTTCATTTTTTTATTTGAAAAAATGGGTCCATAATAGAAAAAAAATGTAAAATAATTTAATCAGAATAATAACTTTTTTTTAAGGTTATTCTGTAAAAAAAATAATATTGTCCAAACCTACACATAATAATTTATTTGAAAGTTTAATTTCAAGTCAAAATACTGAATAGTTTTTTGTAAAGTGTACGACAAAATGTAATTTGTGTAGCCTAGTAGAGGATTCGCTTCGCTCATCCTAACAAGCTTAGAAAAAAATCACAAGAGTTCAGACACAGATTTTGTGAAATTTCTAAGGCTGGGACGCATGTTTTCTGTGACGATTCTATAGACTAACACCTTCGAGACGAACGTCTTTTATAGAACTTTTAATCTTTCATCACCGGTATTTCAAAATAGAAATTTTCGACTTATTGAATCGGGAAAATGCTTGGATTAAAAAAAAGCAATTTTCACAGTAAAACTTTACTGGTGAGAATAACCAAGCATCTGAGCACCTTATGCGGCACGTATACCGGTCGCTCGTCCCCAAGTGGTTAAATTTTAAACAATTCGGCTGGGTCATTTTTGAGCTGTTGCATGCGGACAGACGTGTAGGCCAAGCGACGATTATAGATATAGGTGCAACGTATTTATATACATTGAGAAAAAAATACCGTCTTCACCTAGAATGTATAAGTAGTGATTTTCAAAGTAACAAAAAAAAAAAAAAAAAAAAAAAAAAATAATAATAATAATAATAATACAGATTTTCGAGTTATGAGAATAAGGTAAATAACTAAGCTAAATAGACAAAATATTCCAAAATTTCCAGTGTTTTTTTTTTTTTTTTTTTTCTAGGTGGCAAAACGACAATGAATCGTTTTCAGTAGCGAGAAATTATCACTTGATTTCTGGAATGGTTTCATAAACTGGAATTATAGTTACTAAAACAACTCTCTTGTTTTCGCATCTATTTGCAAAGATTTTTAAATAAGTTTAACCACGAGTATATAGAAAAACTCTTTTGAAATCTAACTGAGGATTCTAGGACTCTCTTGCGAAGGAAACCAGAATTTATAGGGATAGACATGGAACTATTTTTTCTCGAGCTATATTTTATATTCTAAATGCCAAAATCACATTTTTTTTTTCTCAGTGTAATTATGAACACACCAAGGCAATGGCATTGCCAAGGAGGGGGTTCAAATATTCTGGATACCAGTAACATTGTAAAGTTTTCAGATTAGCAAGAAATTCTCCGCTTAAATAAGGCAAATAGAGCTTTACAAAAATAATGGTAATTCAGTGCGTTTGGACCCCCATCCTGGCTACGCCACTGCACTAAGTGGGATAAAAAAGAGGAATAATAATAATAATAAAATGCATAAAATAAAAATTCCTCTTTGAATGCCGTCGGAAGAATCGTTATATCCGCAGCGGAAGGCGGTTGATGAGGATAATAGGAGCGGGGGCACAGATAGTATGAAAATAAAAAGAATATTGCCCATTTAAACTGATGGCATTGAGCTCACAGGCTACGCATACTAATTGTACATTACAACCTTATATTTTCAAGGGTTAATTCTGTTCGAAAAACAAATTAAGTAGGGGAACAGCTCTCCTCTTTCTCCTTTTTAATACCTAATCATTGAACCTCCTAAACTATCAAGGACAAGCTTTATCATAAAAAAAATCTATATCCAAAATTCAGAGCAAATCGGATAATTCTTAATAAAAACCCATTTAGCATTTATATAATTTAAGAGGAGTTATTCCCCTCTTTTATACTTAACCATTGAACTTCCAAAACTATTCAGAGATTTGAACGAAATCTGACAATTCTGCTTGAAAAATCCATTTATACAAGTTAAAGGGAGAGGCATTAGAACCCCCGTTCCCCCTGTTTATACTTATTTAATGAACACCTAATAACAGTCATGGAATCGCCTCATCAGAATGATCCTATATCTAAATTTTGAACGAAAACTGTTAATTCTGCATGAAAATCCCGTTTATATCAATTAAGGGGAGGGGCATGATCCCCGTTCCCCCTGTTTATACTTATTCAATGAACATCTAATAACAGTCACGGAATCGCCTCATCAGAATGATCCTATATCTAAATTTTGAACGAAAACTGTTAATTCTGCATGAAAATCCCGTTTATATCAATTAAGGGGAGGGGCATGAGCCCCCCGTTCCCCCTCTTATACACATCGAATGAACTCCAAAAACTAATCAGGGAAGCGCCTTATCAGGATATACCTATATACAAAATTTCAAGTGGATCCAATATTTTTATCATGAGTTATCGCGTTACGCACGAACATACGAACATACATACAGAACGGACGGGCACATAAGCTCTCAGGCTATGATAGCCTGTGAGCTAAAAAGTGACCGCGGACGTAATCACGAAGTCAGTAAGGCAAGGTCAATTCCTTTTTCAGTTCAGCAGAACTCTTTGCCAGCTGTACTAGCAGTTGCCTCTCTATACCGGTCGCTCCTGATCTGGCAGGAGCACCACAAAACATTTTTATTCATAATTAACCCTTTCCGGCGCGGGCAAAATCTGTACTAAAATGAGAAATTATCGACTGACACAGGAGTTCACAAACGAATTTTTTAAATATTTTGAATTCCTTAATTTAAGCTTTCATTGTAAAAGCAAAATTTTACCAAAATATTATTGGTGCCGTTTGCAAGTTTGGGACTAAAATTAGGTATCCCAGGGGACCGGGCACAGTGTGCCGGAAAGGGTTAAAGGGTCAATTTAGTTCCATGTTCACGAATTAACCCTTTCCGGCGCCGGCAAAATCTGTTAGTAAAATGTGAAGTTATCGACTAACACCGGAATCCACAAACGATTTTTTTAGATATTTTGAAATCCTTAATTTAAGCTTTTATTATAAAAGCAAAATTTTACTAAAATATTGTTGGTGCCGACTACAAGTTTGGAATAAAAATTAGGTATCCCATATCAGGAACAGTATGCCGGAAAGGGTAAATAATTAGTATATATGACACACATAAAAATTGAAATATCGAAGTGAAATGCACAAACAACCCTAATAAATTTAGCATTTATATGTTTAAGGGTATATTTCGATTCAAACTGCTGATTTTCTGATTTATTTTTAAATTCATTTTTGTTCTCAAATGCATCAAACTGGCAAATTCACTTATTTAGTTCCATAAGAAATACATATACATTTAGTTATATACATACATTCACTTATTTAGTTACATATTAGAAAAATACATAAAGTGCCGTACTTATCAATTTTTTGATAAAGGCAGAAAATATTGCAAAATATGCAATCAAAGTTGGCTTTTTGAACCAATTTTTCCGAAGCAGGAGATTTGGGAATGAAAAAAAAAAAAAGAGTCATACTTGTTCATAAATGAAATTTTAATGAATTGAGGGAAAACTGACATGACATTGCATCTTGTACATCTCTTCAAAAATCCCCTCAGCAAGTTTCATGTTTCTACTTTTAAAAATGAGTCTGAAATTGTATCAGGAAATTTCGAACTGTTGAGGGTGGAAAAGCATTTTTTCGAATACACTCTTAAAGGGGCAATTTACCTCAAAAATGGTCAAAAAATTGATTTTCTTTTTTTAAATAATATTACGAAAGTTTGTTTAATGGTGAATATTTTGACATAACTTTTTTTTTTACCAATATGGCAATGATATCGCGAGTTGTAAATTTCTTTAACAACTTAACCATCTGCCCCGAGATAAGTCGGGGGTAAAAGCATTGTTTCCCCATACCCATCGCCGGTTAAGTGGTTAATCGGCGAAATGATCCACACAAATTAAAATTTTAAGTGGTCTTTTTCTTTGAGTTCACATCTTCTTCACTTTCATGTTTTTTTAAAATGCTAAGGCTTTTTTTAGGTGCGTTCGTAATTATGTAAATACGTAGCACCTATAGTTGTCGTTCAATCCGTCCGCATATAACAGCGCAAAAACTACCCAACCGAATCGTTTGAAATTTAAAATATATAATTATTACATAATTTTGCCTTGTCATTTCAAATTTTATGAAAATCGGTTGCATAGATCAATTAGAGGGGCAATCAAAGGTATTCCGTTACATTACGGTCAATGAGGAAAAATTTTCAAATGCATTTTAATGGTGTTACACTCATTCGAACATAATAAAATGAATATGCATCAATGAAGTATAAACTATAATATACATTCTCATTCTGCACAATCTGTGCTACAAAGAACACTTTTTATTGAGTTACAAGGCTACACAAAAGTATTCCATTCCATTATGGTAAAAGGAGAACATTGTTTGTTGCGCATTTTAATTGTAATTAACTATTTACGATTTTATGAGATTGATATATGAGAGTGATATTTTTAAAACTTCGTTATAGTACGAACGCACCTCATTTGCTACGTTTCATGTGCAATTTCCAACTTGTACTTGAGATAGAGATTTAAATATTTTTTATACATGTTCTTATTATATGTGGGATAAATCTGCACAAGGATTTAGCCTACAGGTTCCTTCCTTTCTTTTTTTTTTTTTTTTTTTTTTTTTTTTTTTCTTAATAAAAGGTATTTGAATATGTGTTGATCGTACACTACATATGTATATGAGTACATTATATTTCATGTAATATTAACCCTTTGAGCTCAGGTGAATAAATTTCTTCAAAATTCCAAATGTCACATTGCCACCAGTATTTTGTAAAGAAAAATTTCGGCTTACCATATACATAAAAATGCATTAAACCGTTAAAAAAAATAAAATTGGTAAAATATTCCGGTGCCAATGTGACATTTCATAATTTAAATTAAGTGGTAAAAAATTCAACCATCAGAGCGCAAAGGGTTAAGTGTATCGTGTATCTAAAAATCTATGGGCAGTCTTGTGGATACACATTTGAAAATCTTAAAAAATAAATAAATAATAAATAAAAATAAAAAATGAATAAATAAATATTAATATTTAAAAAAATAGTTGAGACTTAATTTTAATTAAATAAGCACTTATTTATTTATTTAGTTTCAAAATGTACAATCGTGAAAAAAAAAAAATATATATATATATATATATATATATATAAACACCCCTATTAACTCCTCAACAGATTACCAAAGAAGAAATTTACTCGTATCAAAAGACTGCAAATAAAATCTACTTTTAAAAAATGTATACAAAATTTGCTTCGGGGGCCATCTACATATTAACACTAATCCTAACTTCATTTTTTTCAGTGGCATAACCCAATTTTAACAAGATATTTGAAATTTTCGGTTCCAACTATACCTAAATACCAAATTTTAAGTCATTTGAATGATAGGTTTTTGATTTATAAACATTAAAAACTTAGTGCTTCTAAATTACATTTTAAATTACATTTTGTATTTTTATTAATATCTCCTAAAATTATATTCCTAATGTGCTAATTCTTTTATGTGTCAATAACACTAAAATACCCAAACATAAATACTTTAAGTTTTCAATTTTTATAATTTTATGATATGAATTGTGAATTAAGAAATTAATGTTCGAAAAAAATATGAATACCTACGATTTTTTTGATGGATTTAGATTTATTATGTCATGTTTTATGGATAATAAAAATTTCAATTTTTTTTTTCTTCCAAGTAGTTTTCAAATTATGCTAAAAAAATGGCAAAATGATTGTTTAAGAGGCCGTCTACGATAGAAGTGACTGGATATTTTGAAACTTCTTATTATATACTGTAATCGAGCAGTCTTCAATGACTGCTTGAGTGGAGCCTCTCTCGGTCAACAATCGAGTACGGAACTTTAATTTGGATACAACCCTTAAAATGTGCTCGTTTAAAACGTATCGTACGAATTGCGTGAAAATTTGATTTTAGGCTAATTGAAGGGTGTCGAATTCATTTATGCCGTCAAAATTGGGTACTGCTATTAAAAAAAAAAAAAAAAAAAAAAAAAAAAAAAAAAAAAAAAATGGCGGTTCGTTTTAATGTGTATATGGACCCTTAAACAAATTTTATGTACATCATTTAAAAATAAACCTTATTTTCAATCTTTTGGTACTAGTAACTTTTTTCTACCGGCCATTTTCCACATAGTGTCAAGTCCGTTACCAAATGTCAAGTCTTTTACCGAGCGGTTTTTTAATGATTACCATTTTTTCACCATTATTTTTTATTTTTTATTCAATTAAGAAACAAATATGCAATTTTCTTAAAATTTAATAATTTACATGAATATATACTGTAATTATTAGAAAAAGTTCTTGTATCATTTCTATGTGATCAAAATCTTGTGGCTAAAACTGTCTCTCATTTCAGTTTAATTTAAGTATTGTTGATAAATGTCATGTTTTGAAATTTAGCGACATAAGTCACTTCAAAGTAAATTGATTTTAGGAAATTTAATAAATTTAATGTTGAGTATTTATTTTCAGTAATTTTGTATGGCAACGGACTTTCCAATTTGCCTTTCAAGCCAACTTTAAATAGCATTTACATATTATATATTGTAGGGCAAAATGCACAACCAATTTTTTTTTTCATGTATTTAAACATTTACTTTAACACCTCGTCACCTGAGAATAAGATGGTTCTATCTGGCCAAAAATCAATTTCGAGTTAGAAGACTTTGAAAATCAGCGTGCTATGTACCAGGGGTGCCCAGAGAGGGGTTTGGTGACGCAAGATGCGTCATGCAATTTAGTTTTGGGGGGGAATTTGAGAAAAAGTACATTTTTTTGGAGGGGAGGAGAGATTTTTATTTTTTTAATATTTCAAAATTTAATTCCAGAAATGTTCCTATGTTTTCTTTCTTTAAATTAGGTAATCTAGATAAGGGCAATAATAGCTCATTCTGCTATTCTCATTTCGCTATCTCCTGAAGGTGCAGTAGATTATAAGTAGAATGTAATTTACAATTTGTATTATGTTTTTTGGGGGGGGAAATGTTAAAGTATGAAGGGTTTTTTTTTGGGGGGGGGGGATTGCGTCATTAGGTTTGGGGAGGATGGTCACCACTGCTATGTACGTGCAGCTATTAAAGTTTGCAAAAAACTTTTGCCATTAATAGGTTCATACGTGCGTATAGGCAGTAATTCTACAAAATCAAAGGTTTCAAATAACATTTTCATGGATTTTTTTACATTTAAAAAAATTGATAGAGCCATATTATTCTCAAACGTCGTGCTATCCTTAGAATAAGAGGGTTCTATCATGAAATAAAGAATACTGCCCAGTTAAACTGATGGCATTGAGCTCACAGGCTACAAATACTAATTGTACATTAAAGCCTTATATTTTCAAGGGTTAATTCCGTTCGAAAAAAAAATTAAGAAGGGGAAACAGCACTCCCCTTTCCTCTTTTTTTATACTTAATCATTGAACCTCCTATACTATCAAAGACATGCTTTATTGTTGGGTTCTTTTTATTAAACTTCTGCTACAGATCATTACTTTAATTAATTGCAACTTCTGCTCAGCAAATTGACTTAGTTATTATGGATCAATAAATATTCTTCGGCTTTATTAAAGAATACAATGAGATTTGGGTCAAATTTCCAATCACATGAATCTTGTTGTTGATTTAATTAATTAAATTAGGTGCTTATATAAAAAAAAAGAATTAATTAAATTTAGATTACACCAGTTAACATTAAGAAATCACTAAAATAAATAAACTAAAAGACAAATTAAAACGATAAAAAGGATAAACACAAATATTATTTAAGATTCTTTAAAATTTAATGAATATAAGTAAATAAGAAAAACACAACAAAATTCTCAATCTGACCCAGTCTCAAGTACTAAACCTTGACCTGCAGTAGAACCCAACATTTATCAACGTTGATTCCTGAGATATTAAACTCATACTAATAATCTAAAAATACAAGATTCAATCTAACATTACAAAAGAGAAAAGAAAGACCCTGAAATCCTTCTTATTTTCAAGAAGGCAAAGAAAGATATAATTTTGAAAAAATTAAAACACTAGAAACAATAAAAATAAACACCCCAGAAATCAACAATGATATTTTGGCCAATTTCGTATAGTGATTAATATTACAAAAATATAGTCTTGTAAATTAGTTTATGTAGAGATAGATATAATCCTTATAAAATTACTTTAGATTTATGAGTAAGAAATCAAATGAAATATTTACTTTTCTTACAAACATTTAGAAGAATCTCTACAATTTTTAACATTATCACATGATTGTACTAAACCAATCCTGTATTTAGAAATTTAAAACTTTAAATAAAAAACTATTTTATTCAAGACTAAATGAAACTAGGATTTAACTTTGAGTTAAATTATCACTTAAAAACTTAATTTCACCTCAACATTTTACTAGTGAAAAGAAAACTAATACGAAGGTTTATATTCATCATCTCTAGTCAAGTCTAACATGAATTTCTAAATAAAACAACATGAAGTATACATTTTCTTCCTTTTTTTTTTTTTTTTTTTTTTTTTTTTTTCTTTTTTAAATTCTACTAAACAGAGTGAGAGTATAAGACATGTTGAAATGGTATGTATCAATAACAACCTGTTTTTCACACAAAAAAAATCCCTTTTATTTAATTAAATAATACTCACTCTCACTTCGATGAAAATACAATGCACGTTGAAGTGAGATTTACTAACAATTATTTCTGCTCCATATTAGATCGACAGTAATTAAATTGAATACATTTAGTGATGGACAAGAGCATTTGTAAATGGATATCATTCTTAGGGATGTATAACATCCGATAATAGGTACACTTATTTACTAAAACATAACAACTTATTATGCACTATACTCAGTTACTTAACAACACGTGAAGAGTAGCTTACCTCCGAGCTCCAAGTAGTACATATTTCAGTGTCACAATAATTCTAGATAGTCTTGGGAATAGTCGATACTACAGCTAATCAGTTCTTTAAAATCACTATTCTGATCTCTTTTCAAAAATAGCGACACTGGCTTGACACATAAGACTAGTTCCAAGCATACAGGTGAGTAATGATTTCTATATACACTCTATAGTTTCTCTAGAGTACCCGCGTCTACCAGTCGATATCAAGATTTCGGCTGCATAGCACAAATACTACTTGCCTCGACTTCTTATTCCTCCGAGAGGTCACGGGGCTGAAATCAATTCGCTGAGACTAGAATCATCCTTCCAGACTTATAATACGTGATTTTTTTTCGACCATATCCCAACTATACAACGCAATTGCTATTTTCACCTCAGAGTTGCAGTCTTTCTTTGGGCATTAACTAACAGTTATAGTTTGGAACTTAACTTCATGTCAGGAAAAGGCAGGACAGCGACGTATTACGAACTAACAGGTTTCTCTTCACCCGACTCCTTCTATTATAATGGGCTAGGGGGCCACATTCTCCAATCTTTGAGCTCTGCTTATTTCGCTCCGTCGACTTTCACGTCTTCTCAAGTTCTGTTTTTTCTGCCGAAAACTCCCCTCACCCCGATAGAAATAAAAAAAAAGGGGGAGGGGGTGAAGGACGGGACTATTTCTTTTCACCTCCTCATCGTAAGACTGCTAGCAGGGAACTACTTCATCTCCAAACCGAATTATACGCTCCTCTGCAATCAAAAAAGGGGCACCAAATACCAGGAAGACTACTGCTTCCCCCTTTCTCTCCCGCTACTAGGGTCCATCTCACTGGTCAATGCAACAGTCACCCTTTCTCATGACCAAATATGGTCATCGCTTGCGTCCCCTCCTCTCAATCACGTGGTCAGATAGCAGGGACAGCTGTTTCTAAATTTTGCACCTGCTTGCACACCAGTGCCCGCCGATAACCGTGAATTGGCACTTTTATCTCAGATCGGTCATAAAATAACTTTAAGGGTCTGGGAAATATCTACTCCGCCTCAAATGACAGTCAACGTTTGTCATGGGTTATAAAATTTTAGGGTACTATTCATTCACGTACGCAAGCAATAAACTATGCGTGTGGGCCAATTTTTACAAGGCTGAATATATGCCCTTTACAAGCAAGCCAGAAGCTACTCTTCTTCGAAAAAATCAACAAAGGACCACTTTACTCAAATAGTACAATTATTCCAGGACAGTAAAAGCATTCGTACGAACGGGTGTTATTTACGCTAGATAAGGGAATGGGAAGCTTTCACTTTCTTTCACACCAGTGCCTATACGCTCGTGAGAACGATCATAAAATAGATAGAAAAAAGGAAATGTCCAGGGTTTTCGCTACTAAGAAAAAAAAAATAATTTTAAATATGAGATACATAAAGCATTATAAAAAACCGTATTAAAAATATCTTAACAAGAGTTCTTTTTAAATTTGGAATATTAAAATAATTTATACAAAAAAAATATTACTAAAAAAAAACATAACAAGAGCTCCCCCTCGTTGAAAAAAAAATAAACATTATTAGTTTTGAACAAAAACAAGAATTTTATTTTTTTAGCTAAATGACCACATAAGGTCAGTTAAAGAAAGTCCTAAAAAAAATTTAAAATTAAATCCAAAATGAAAGAAAAGATTAAATGAAAAAACAATGCAGTACCCCGGTTGAATAGTAGAATAAAGATAATCGCCTAGAACAGATCAGACGACGACGCGAAAAGTTGATAACCTCACCCTACTAAGCTACCACACCAACTCTGCACACCGGAAATGCTAAGTTGAAGCTTGGGCAAAAGAAGTTAAACATCTAGAAGTTAAACATATACTAGGGCCTAAGATGCTATTAAAATCTACACTATATACCTGGCATACTTAATTAAATCTCCACATCTGCTATACCGTCAAGAATACCAACACACTGGGATATCCCTATCTGCTAACACCTCTGTAAAAAAAAAAAAAAAAAAAAAAAAAAAAAAAATCCCTAAAAAAAAATTTCCACAAGTAGAATGCACGGAAGAGTTGTCCAGTGAATAAAAAAAATAAAATTTTTTTTAAAAATTTTGAATCCTGTGAGCAGGATAGAGCCAAAGGACCGAAACAATCAATTTCTGAAAAAATACAAAAGATATACTACTTGCCAGCTGTAGGTATCACAGATATATACATATAATAGTACGATAACATTTTGTATACACATAAACAAAATAAAAATAGCAATAACCTTTCAGTACATATATAGGGTACACATAAAAAAAAATAGCACTAATATCTGTTTATATTCAGTGGCATAACATGTGCATATAAACAAAAAAAACAGTTCAATGACTTGTATCGGTGACACAGTATCACATAAGTGTATGGGCATTTTATATCACAGCATTATAATTATATAGGTTACCTTGTGTAGCCTAGACTGATAATTGTCTGCCTTAGTTATTATCAATGGGTAAATATTCCATATACTAATAGTAACTAAAAAAATTCATAAAATGCTACACATAATACTTAAAATGAACTGATAATTTCACAAGAGAGTTCGCCAATTTCATTGACAAGTACCACTAATTTTTTAAAATAGCCAATTTACACAAACAATGGGTATATTGTTAGAAAAATCACATGAAATAACAAAACAGACTATATAAACAAAATATATACATATATAATACACATAAACCAGATAATATATCTGTGGGCTGTGGGGTGTACACTACCTGTATCTTAAATCCCCACTTCCCAAATAGAGAACTAATATCAAAAATATCCAAAAAAAATACAAAGTTAAAAGAAATGCAAAAATAATTAAAAATAAAAATAAAAGATGAACTACATTCCTAACAGTACCTATACTATATACAAAAAGGGGGCAGTAGGAATACGTAAGCATCACATGTACTGCTACCAAATCTCTACTCCAAAATTTCCTGACCCTAAATCTCTCTAAGTCCCCAAAATTAGAGCTCAAACCCGCTAAAAAATAAAAAAAAAGAATACATATAGGGGGCGGAGCACTTACACGGTCCTAATCTATTGAAATAATCCATAAATCACCGAGAGAAAATACGGAACTGGCGGAAATCCACATTAAATAACAGCGGAACCAAATCAAAACAAACGATATCGAGGCTCGAAAATTACTTAAATTTTAGCTAACTCGCGCATAAAACCTTCCTAAAATAACTAAAATCACAAGTATTTATATACAATCTAAAAAAAATAAAGTTAAACCGCCCTAAAATTTATAATTCGGTCGCGAATCCCTTTTTCGAAACGCATACTCAGTTCTCGGAATCGAATACGATTTGTTTTGCCTAGATAAACAGACGCCATTACGATCTCGCGAACGACTCACGCGCTCCGAATCATTAGGCGTTCCTACCTGCCTTACTCCCTCACAGCTATCAGCGCTCGCTACTACTTCCGTATTTTCCCGTGCTTCTGAGAGCAACCCACCAACCGTTTCCTCGCTACGCTCTTGTCGTCTGCTCGTAGATTGCACTGCAGGTTGGCTGGTTCCTTGACATGGAATGGGAGGGGGAAATCTATTTATGAATCGATTCCTTTTCCTTCGCGTAGTGAAATCGAATTGAGAATGATTCGAATCATTCGTAGTTGATATAAGAGTTTGGCGTTTGTTTTGGTCTACAATATCGTCTCCATTTTGCTCCTTTACACCTGAAATATGCCTATCTTTAAATAAAGTGAGGCGGTCTACATGGACAACTTGAGTTTTAGAAGGATTAGCAATTAATGCTATCTTAAAATTAACTTCACTGAGCTTCTCAATTATAGTAAATGGTCCGTTATTTAATTTTGACAATTTTTTCGTATTGCCAGCAGTGATGGATGGGTTAAATAACCACACTCTATCGCCTACCTTTAAATCCTTAACGATTGCAGTTTTTTCTCTGTACCTTTCCTGGCTTTCAGACACCTTAACTAAATTATCATGCACCTCAGCATATACCTTTTGGAGTGCGGGTATTAATAATTCACAAAAAGATGGGGCGTCGTTATAGCTAAACCTCGGCGACTGCGAAAATAGATTATATGGTAGATTTAAGTTTCTGCCATATAAAACTGCTGCGGGAGTTAATTTAGTCGAAGAATGCACAGCCGAACGCATCGCTAACAGGGCAAATTTTAGTTTCGTATCCCAGTCTGACTGGTTCTCATTTACAATGTGACTGAGTGCGTTTTTTAAAGTTTTATTCTGCCGTTCAATCTGTCCATTCGAGGCCGGATGAAAGGCAGATGTAGTTATATGTTTAATACCAAACATTTTATATACATGCTCAATCGCTTCCGATATTAAATTTCTTCCATTATCTGTCGCAATATACACAGGAGCGCCATAACGTGAAATGAAATCGGCAAGTGTATCTGCGATAACATCAGACGTGGTAGAGCTAACAGCATAGGCCTCTGGCCATTTAGTAAACGAGTCTATATACGTAACAATATGGGTGTTACCAGAAAACGTGACCGGTAATGGGCCAATTAGGTCTAGGTGAACTTTGTTCATGGGAAATTCAGGTGTAGGCATCCGTTGAAGGGGTGCCTGCTGATCTGGTTTATACGCTCTCTTCTGCTGGCAACTAATACAAGATTCTACTAGATGCTTGACATCGGCCGACATTCCGGGCCAGTAAAAGTGCTCCCGGATGCGGTCAATCGTTTTCTTAAACCCTTGATGACAAGCCGCTAGAGAATCGTGTGTTAGAGCGAACACTTGCTCAATCATATCCCTAGGAACTACTAACTTAATAGGATTATTTATTACACTTGAATCTCTGGTGTCCTCACATACAAGAATATCATCTCTAAAAAAAAACTTCATGTATTTAGGTGCTATATCTAATTTTTTGTCTAATTTTCTAGCTATTTCACAACATTTCTTATCAATTTTTTGTAATTCACTAATTTTCTCAATTAAATTTGAATGCGGTACAAAAGTAGTTTCTTTTTCTACCTGTATACAAAAATTACTGCTGCTAATCTCAGGTGTTTCATCAATTTTTGCAAATCGAGAGAGAAAGTCTGCTACACTATTGCACTTGCCTTTTATATATTTAATGGTAAAGTCAAAATCAGATAGAGTACATACCCATTTGGCTATACGTGAAGTGGGGTCATGAATTTTTAACATAAAAGTAAGGGGGGCATGGTCTGTAAAAATGGTAAAATGGGTGTTAGCTAGGTAGCACTTAAAATGGCTAGTTGCCCAAACTAGGGCGAGAAGTTCTCTCTCAGTGGCAGAATATCTCGTTTCTGCACCTTTGAGTCGCCTACTAGCAAACGCCACTGGATGAATTTTATTCTCTTCATCCAACTGTGACAGAACTGCACCCAACGCTTCTCCACTCGCATCTGTATATAGATAAAATTCTTTAGTAAAATCAGGCAATACTAGGCACGGTTTAGATATTAAAGCCTTTTTTAAATCTTCAAATTCCTCCTGGGCTTCTTTTGTCCAGGCAAAATGTCCAGTTTCCTTAGTCAAATCGATTAAATTTAATGCCCTTTTTGTGAAATCAGGTATGAAACGCCTATAGAATGATAGGGTTCCAATAAAAGACCTGACACCTTTACGATTAGTAGGTGGTTGCAATTTTTCTATTATCTCAATATTTTTATTAACCGGGGATACTTGCCCGCTTTTAATTTCAAAGCCAAGATACTGTATTTTATTTGAAAGAAAGTTACATTTACTGGGCTTAAGTTTCAGTTTATGTTGTCTTAGTCTATCAAATACTAATTTAAGTTTTTCAAAATGGGATTCTACATCAGAAGAAGCAATGACAATATCATCTATATACACTAAAATTCCTAGATTTCCTAAATCTCCAAAAATGGCATTCATTAGCCTCTGAAAACTATTGCCTGAATTGGACAACCCAAAACAATTTCTATTCCACTCAAAAAGACCTTTATGCGTGATAATAGCAGTTTTATGCCTGTCTTCGGGTCTTATGACCTGTTGAAAAAAGCCACTAGTTAAATCTAGTGTTGAAAAAAATTTAGCTCCACTTAACGCATCAACAGAGTCAGTAATGTTTGGGATAGGATATGCATCTTTGACAAGATTCTTGTTAAGTTTACGAAAATCAACAGCTAACCTATAAGAACCATCTGCTTTTTCTACAAGAATAACTGGTGAAGCAAATTCAGACATAGACGGGGAAATAATTTCAGCTTGCAGTAAAATATTAAGTTGATCTTCCATTTCCTGGCGTAATTTATATGGGACTCTATAAGCTTTGGATTTTACAGGTTTATCAGAGGTTAAATTTACAACATGGAGTATGGTATTACAGCCTGGTAAGTCTAGGACAGAAGCTGCAAACACATCTTTATTTTGGTCTAAAAATTCTTGCATTTTAGATTTTGAGGGGGGGTCTAGATGGCTTAAATCAATATCAGAGCTCCAAGTGAGATCAGCGTGATCAAAGTCAGCTATTGGAGTGGTTAAATTTACATTACAAGTTATATTATTATTATTTAAGGGTATATTAGATTTATCTACACATTTCTGAATTTTAGCAACATAAGTATTTTTTCCTAGCTTAACAGTTTTATTCGAAAAATTAGCAAGCGAAACAAAAAGGCCATGTTCTGGAGTACAAATGGCTCGAGAAATAAGAAGCCCTTGGCTTAAATTCTTCGCTAAAGGTTCTAATATTAGTACATCCTTATCTTTTATAAAATTATTTCTATTACATTTAACTTCAGCTATTAATTTTGACTGGGGGGGAACAGAAATTCTCTCGCATAAAATAGCTAAGGAAGTACTTTCACTATTCCTGTTATTATTATTATCAACAATGCCTAACTCATTAGTCTGATTTGCTCTATTTACTAACTCATTTTCATTATCCTCAGATATGTAAAAATTTTCATGAACATAGATTGAATTTTCCTGTACAATTTGACTCGCTGATTGCTGGCTAAGGTCTAAAGGCACATTATTCTCATTAATTTCACACTCATTAGTACTTGAGTTACTCCCTGGTATACTTTGCAAACAAAAAACCTGAGCAATTTCACTTTCTGACTCTTTCGCATTAAATGTTATGCTTGAGTTTACCCTTTCCTCCATAATGGGATACATATTACCCTGAACCGTCTCATTTCCACTACCCAGATTCCCAAATTTTTCTTGTACACATTCCTTACTCTTTTTGTTTACACTTTTCCTAGGAGTACTCTTATTACTACACTTGCTTCTCTGTTCACTATCAGAACTTTGCCTGCCTTTAGATTGCACATTACAAGTATTTACATAATTATTCTCTAAACCTATACTATTTACAACATTTTTTTCTCTAGAATTTTTCACAGGTGAAACATTTGACATATGACTCTCTACTATTTGCTTACACTGCGTTTCAGTAGGAACATCTAAGACCACATTGTTATTTTTACAATTAATTACAGCCTGATATTTACTTAAAAAGGGCATCCCCAAAATTACACTAAACTCATCGGCCAACTTACCGTGGACAATAAAAAACTCAGACTGACATAATAAATTATTAAATTTAAAATTTAAGGAAATTTTATGGTTTAAAAGCACTCTCTCGCCAGTCACCGTTAAAATAGGGGTATTGCACTCTACAATTTCATAAGAATCTACATCATTAAGTATTGTATTACTTAAAATATTTATAGCAGATCCTGTATCACACAGCGCATTAAAAAACACATTATTTACATTTATGAAGACAGTAGGTAAATGATAAGACTGGGGTGAAAACATACTAAAAATAATTGGGAGGTCTAGAGGCCTTGATGGAGACGATTCGACCAAATCGATACCAGCCCTTACCTGTTTAAAGAATTGTTTTGATTATTCCCTTCACTAATTGAGCTTTGAACATTCTCGCTTTCTATATTTACACCATTATTATTATTTCTATCCCCTCTACCTCTGTAATTATTATATCCTCCCCTGCGATTTTGGTGGGACTGAGAATAACTACCCCTACCTCTTCCTCTAAAATTCTGAAAGTTCCCTCTATTAGCATTTTGGTTTTGTGGGCAAAATCTGGCTATGTGCCCTGTTTGAGAACACACGTAACAGATTAATTCTCTATACTGAGGCCTCTCAGTAGTGTGAAAGTCTCTTTGCTGATTGCTACCCTCTAAAAATCTCTCTAATTTACTAGTAAGAGCTTCTACCTGCTCCCGCAGTTTACTAACCTCCTGCTCTGACTGATTAGGGTGACTTGGCTGGATAGCAGCACATGCAACACTTTGCTGGGCAATTTGGGGGAAAAAAGGGTTGATATTCTCTACCTGCATGTTATAGAAAGGATTAACACTCTTTAATGCTTTTTCCTCAAGGAGGGCAAATTCTAAAATTTCAACAGGTGTCTTAGGGCACCTAGTTATAACTCCTCTTCTTATCTCAGGAACTAAATTACTTAATAACATAGAATGCAGTAGAGCTTCCCTGCTTTTATCAGCAACATTCTGTTCTACACCTTCGACTACTAATGCTTTAAGGGACAAATCATATGCTCTGTCATAAAATTCCTGAACAGGCATATGGGGATTTTGTTTAAAATTCAAAAATTGGGTCAAAGCAATATCAGGGGCTAGCTCTTGCGTATATCTCTCTTTAAGTACTTTAATTATTTCTACAGTTTCCTTAGTGCGGTGCAATTTATATATCCTAGCAGCATTCCCACTTAATCTACTTAGTAGGGCAAATTTTTTCTCATCCTCTGACCAATTAAAGAACTCGGACAACTGCTCATACTTTTCCAAAAATTCAGTAAATGAGCAAGAGTTGCCTTCGCCACTAAAAGGGGGAATAAGACTGACATTTTCGATTAAAGCACTCTTTTTCTGAATAAGAGCGAGCTCCTTGAAATGCTGGTTTTCTGTCATTTTTAGGCAAAACTTCACACCGAATTAAAAATAAAATAATAGAAAATAAAGTAATTTAACTGCTACTTAATTCTCAGATGCCCAAGAAAGAGAGAAAAAAAAATAAATAAAAAATACATAAATACATAACTTATATTGGCATATAATTTACTCAGTAAGCCCAAACACTCATTTAAATGTAAATATAACAGTAAAAATTTCAAATTAAATAGTTTTTTTGAAAACCCGGTAAAATTGCCTAACTAAAAAAAAAGCATTTGAAATTATTAAGCTATGTACACCCCTATTGCTTATGCATAACATACACTAAAATAATCAAACATAATACACAATAAAATCACAAAACACATATATTTTCATTTCGTTTCACTCTTAATATAGTAAATATATATCAAAATTCAGGCTATTGTTGTAATAAATAGGCTCTACTTCATAGTACTATTTTTATACTTATTGTGCCATAATAATCAGGCTTTTCACACACGGCACCATTTATGGTGTTGGGTTCTTTTTATTAAACTTCTGCTACAGATCATTACTTTAATTAATTGCAACTTCTGCTCAGCAAATTGACTTAGTTATTATGGATCAATAAATATTCTTCGGCTTTATTAAAGAATACAATGAGATTTGGGTCAAATTTCCAATCACATGAATCTTGTTGTTGATTTAATTAATTAAATTAGGTGCTTATATAAAAAAAAAGAATTAATTAAATTTAGATTACACCAGTTAACATTAAGAAATCACTAAAATAAATAAACTAAAAGACAAATTAAAACGATAAAAAGGATAAACACAAATATTATTTAAGATTCTTTAAAATTTAATGAATATAAGTAAATAAGAAAAACACAACAAAATTCTCAATCTGACCCAGTCTCAAGTACTAAACCTTGACCTGCAGTAGAACCCAACATTTATCAACGTTGATTCCTGAGATATTAAACTCATACTAATAATCTAAAAATACAAGATTCAATCTAACATTACAAAAGAGAAAAGAAAGACCCTGAAATCCTTCTTATTTTCAAGAAGGCAAAGAAAGATATAATTTTGAAGAAATTAAAACACTAGAAACAATAAAAATAAACACCCCAGAAATCAACAATGATATTTTGGCCAATTTCGTATAGTGATTAATATTACAAAAATATAGTCTTGTAAATTAGTTTATGTAGAGATAGATATAATCCTTATAAAATTACTTTAGATTTATGAGTAAGAAATCAAATGAAATATTTACTTTTCTTACAAACATTTAGAAGAATCTCTACAATTTTTAACATTATCACATGATTGTACTAAACCAATCCTGTATTTAGAAATTTAAAACTTTAAATAAAAAACTATTTTATTCAAGACTAAATGAAACTAGGATTTAACTTTGAGTTAAATTATCACTTAAAAACTTAATTTCACCTCAACATTTTACTAGTGAAAAGAAAATTAATACGAAGGTTTATATTCATCATCTCTAGTCAAGTCTAACATGAATTTCTAAATAAAACAACATGAAGTATACATTTTCTTCCTTTTTTTTTTTTTTTTTTTTCTTTTTTAAATTCTACTAAACAGAGTGAGAGTATAAGACATGTTGAAATGGTATGTATCAATAACAACCTGTTTTTCACACAAAAAAAAATCCCTTTTATTTAATTAAATAATACTCACTCTCACTTCGATGAAAATACAATGCACGTTGAAGTGAGATTTACTAACAATTATTTCTGCTCCATATTAGATCGACAGTAATTAAATTGAATACATTTAGTGATGGACAAGAGCATTTGTAAATGGATATCATTCTTAGGGATGTATAACATCCGATAATAGGTACACTTATTTACTAAAACATAACAACTTATTATGCACTATACTCAGTTACTTAACAACACGTGAAGAGTAGCTTACCTCCGAGCTCCAAGTAGTACATATTTCAGTGTCACAATAATTCTAGATAGTCTTGGGAATAGTCGATACTACAGCTAATCAGTTCTTTAAAATCACTATTCTGATCTCTTTTCAAAAATAGCGACACTGGCTTGACACATAAGACTAGTTCCAAGCATACAGGTGAGTAATGATTTCTATATACACTCTATAGTTTCTCTAGAGTACCCGCGTCTACCAGTCGATATCAAGATTTCGGCTGCATAGCACAAATACTACTTGCCTCGACTTCTTATTCCTCCGAGAGGTCACGGGGCTGAAATCAATTCGCTGAGACTAGAATCATCCTTCCAGACTTATAATACGTGATTTTTTTTTCGACCATATCCCAACTATACAACGCAATTGCTATTTTCACCTCAGAGTTGCAGTCTTTCTTTGGGCATTAACTAACAGTTATAGTTTGGAACTTAACTTCATGTCAGGAAAAGGCAGGACAGCGACGTATTACGAACTAACAGGTTTCTCTTCACCCGACTCCTTCTATTATAATGGGCTAGGGGGCCACATTCTCCAATCTTTGAGCTCTGCTTATTTCGCTCCGTCGACTTTCACGTCTTCTCAAGTTCTGTTTTTTCTGCCGAAAACTCCCCTCACCCCGATAGAAATAAAAAAAAAGGGGGAGGGGGTGAAGGACGGGACTATTTCTTTTCACCTCCTCATCGTAAGACTGCTAGCAGGGAACTACTTCATCTCCAAACCGAATTATACGCTCCTCTGCAATCAAAAAAGGGGCACCAAATACCAGGAAGACTACTGCTTCCCCCTTTCTCTCCCGCTACTAGGGTCCATCTCACTGGTCAATGCAACAGTCACCCTTTCTCATGACCAAATATGGTCATCGCTTGCGTCCCCTCCTCTCAATCACGTGGTCAGATAGCAGGGACAGCTGTTTCTAAATTTTGCACCTGCTTGCACACCAGTGCCCGCCGATAACCGTGAATTGGCACTTTTATCTCAGATCGGTCATAAAATAACTTTAAGGGTCTGGGAAATATCTACTCCGCCTCAAATGACAGTCAACGTTTGTCATGGGTTATAAAATTTTAGGGTACTATTCATTCACGTACGCAAGCAATAAACTATGCGTGTGGGCCAATTTTTACAAGGCTGAATATATGCCCTTTACAAGCAAGCCAGAAGCTACTCTTCTTCGAAAAAATCAACAAAGGACCACTTTACTCAAATAGTACAATTATTCCAGGACAGTAAAAGCATTCGTACGAACGGGTGTTATTTACGCTAGATAAGGGAATGGGAAGCTTTCACTTTCTTTCACACCAGTGCCTATACGCTCGTGAGAACGATCATAAAATAGATAGAAAAAAGGAAATGTCCAGGGTTTTCGCTACTAAGAAAAAAAAAAAAAATAATTTTAAATATGAGATACATAAAGCATTATAAAAAACCGTATTAAAAATATCTTAACAAGAGTTCTTTTTAAATTTGGAATATTAAAATAATTTATACAAAAAAAATATTACTAAAAAAAAACATAACATTATCATATAAAAAATCTATATCCAAAAGTCAGAGCAAATTAGATAATTCTTAATAAAAACCCATTTAGCATTTATATAATTTAAAAGGAGTTATTCCCCTCTTTTATACTTAACCATTAAACTTCCAAAACTATTCAGAGATTTGAACGAAATCTGAAAATTCTGCTTGAAAAAACCATTTATATAAATTAAGGGGGGGGGGGGCATTAGAACCCCTCTTCCCCCTATTTATACTTATTCAATGAACACCTAATAACAGTCACGGAATCGCCTCATCAGAATGATCCTAATCTAAATTTTGAGCGAAAACTTAATTCTGCATGAAAATCCCATTTATATCAACTAACGGGGGGGGGGCATTAGAACCCCTGTTCCCCCTATTTATACTTAGTCAATGAACACCTAATAACAGTCACGGAATCGCCTCATCAGAATGATCCTAATCTAAATTTTGAAAACTTAATTCTGCATGAAAATCCCATTTATATCAACTAACGGGGGGCATGAGCCCCCCGTTCCCCCTCTTATACATATCGAATGAACTCCAAAAACTAATCAGGGAAGCGCCTTGTCAGGATATACCTACATACAAAATTTCAAGTGGATCCGATATTTTTATCATGAGTTATCGCGTTACGTACGAACATACATACAGAACGGACGGGCACATAAGCTCTCAGGCTATGATAGCCTGTGAGCTAAAAACCATATTTTTCTTAATTTGTGTAATTTTTTATAGCTTAACAAAGTGAAATTTCGTCGATTAATTCGAATAAACTTCAGTGGATAGTAAAATATTTATTACAATCTATATTGTAGCACAATAACAGCAAATTGCCGCTTTCACTTATTCATACTAATTAAACCAGCTTCACAAAGCTAATGAATATACGTAAATTAAATAGATTATTTAATTGAACTTCATAAAATTGATTAAATATTTAATTTTATTAAACAGGAACTCAACAGTTGTCTTTTTTAGCGTACTATTTCAGTGGGGGAGTTTGAAAATTAATACAAAAAATCATGATTATATTGATAAATGAAATTTAAAGGAATACAGTGAAACCTCCAAATAAGGGACACCTATGGGACCAGAACTTTTGTCCCTTAAATAGAGGTGTCTCTTATTCGGAGTTTTTTTATATTGGTTTTAATTAATCGTTAAGAAAGATATAAAAATAACAAAGCATAAAAGGTGAAATTTAAATGTACCCAAACTGCATAAATTACATTAATCGGGCAAAAAAATAAATAAATAAATAAATAAATAAATAAAATAAAAATAAAATAAAAATAAAATAAAATAAAATAAAATAAATAAATAATAATAATTACAATTTTCAATTAATTATTAAATCATTAAATGATTTGTAGAATTCTTGATTTGTATTTTTTATGCAAACTGTGTACATGCAAAAAATATTAAAACATTTTTAAAAAAATTATTTGAAATAATCAATTAAGAGGAATTGTTTTGCAAATCACAATTTTTCAGTACAAACCTTTCAAGTGTTCATTTACCATACTTATGAATTTTAGTTTTTCATTGCCAGCTGTATTTACAAAAAGAAAAAAAAAAAAAAAAGGTATTCAATTTTTTTTTGTGCATATTTTAAGGCAAGAAATCTCTCAACTGCTCTACTCAGTAAGTGGAAAATGTTTTGACACAATTAAAATTGGAATGTTTGACTATGAAAGCGATTTGGAATTGAACTGTGTTTTCAATTTTTCTGTAAATAAATTATCTACTGAGTTACAAACGATTTTGATCATGTGACACAGACATTTGTTTTTTACCCTTTCTTGAGTAGTTATTATTCTTTCATGTGGAAATTCATTTCAAAACGCCCACTTTGACAATATATTCTGAAAGATCTATTACATTTGCCCCCCCCCCCCCCACCAAAAAAAAAAAAAAAAAAGAAAAAAGAAAGAAAGAAAAAGAAAAAAGAAAGAAAGAAAAAGAAAAAAGGAAAGAACTGCTTGATTACACATTTTCTGAACAACAATACTTCCTAGTTTAGGCATTTCTGAATAAAAATAAATTAAAACTTATGTCTTAAAAGTGGCTTTTTTTGGATTTGAGAGTAGCCTAAAATTATCTGTTAAATTCTTTATTTCACAGTTTTCTCTTATTCTCCACTTTCAGAGTCATTCTCACAATTTTCAGTATTACTTTCAATGCGGATAAAGCATTGATGTCGAATCAGAATTTTGGATAAATAAATGATTGTTAATTGTGTTGTATGCCTCTGTATGAACATGACTGTCTATCTGTTTGATAAGTTCATAAAAATCTGTATTTAGTTTTCATCGCAGACTACTTCTTTATCTGAAATTCAAAAACCAGTCCCTTTAATATCCTTTTCAAGTGTCCCTTATTCAGAGGTAAATACATTACACGTCCTATATCAAGGGACTGGGACCGGAAGTTTTGTCCCTTAAATAGAGGTGTCCTTTATTCAGAGTGTCTCTTATTTGGAGGTTTCACTGTATAAATGAAATTTTTCGTATTACAGTCAGGTATACTCTTGATCAAAAGACTTTATATGTCTGAGGAAAAAACTTTATTGTTCTTTTTAAAACAACAAAATAAGTTTGATATTTTTTTGTTAGTCGAAATTTTGGAATGTTCCATAAACCATGCTTTATTTTATATTATAGTTAGGCTAATTTGTCTTAAACATATTTTCTTAAACTTTCATCTCTTGGAAACTACTTTGGCATGCCTCTGCAGAGATTTTATTTTATCTTTGTTAGTGCAATCCTTCTTTCTCTGTGCTATTTTAGGATTTGGTAAAGTCCTTTGCAGAAATGATGTTGATACACCTCGTCGTTTAGAGGAGCTCCTCTGCAAATTCACCACTGTGAAATTCTGGTAACAACACTTGCTTGTCTTAAACTCAATATTATAAGGAAGTTGTTAATCATAATTGTATCACCTTGGTCTATGGAACGAGATTATAGGCAAATTTTTGACACGAGTGGAAATTTGAGAACTGTTCCGATTTCATTCTCAGGGTTGTAAATGAATTACTGCGATTTACTCTCAGCAACAAACGTATAAATGAAAGTGGCGAAAAATATTTTGCTACATTCGTTGCTCTTTCTATTCGACTCTGAATATTATCCACTTCTTGCACAGATGAGTGTCCAGGAGTACAATATCTTAGAGTAATCTCCATAATATGTGGATGAGATTGTATAAGTATTGCGATTGCATAAGATATCGTTTGGTTTCTATTCTGAGGAACACAATTGTCACAATATAAAATTAAACTATCAGCATGTAGAAAGTCTGCCAGTATCTTCCGAACGGTCTTTGATATAGCTAAGCTTATATCATTCCCATCTATGCCTGACAAGTCGTCTGTCCACAAGCAACAATAGGCTTTCTTTTCTTTCTTTCATATTCCATGAGCAGTGATGTTATATACAAGGTAATTTTCTTTATAGAAAAAGTTGCTGACATCACTTTTGGGACATGTTATAACTTTTCTAATACAAAGCAAATGACCAACTTGTCAGGGGAATTTCTGTCATCATTTATGAGAGTTCTGGTGGATTCAACTTCTTTTTTTCTGCAGATCATATTTAAACTGCATGTCATTATTAATTTCTCCCTGGGTTTCAGCATGTTTATACTCCTCACACTGGTCATACCAATCATTCTTTGGTTTATTGAATTCTATGTTGAACTGTGTATTAATTATGTCCCTATAGCATGAAAGTTTCACTGGCTCTACATTGCTTTCTCTGATTTCTGAAAGCGGAAGTCATACATTTTCTGTAAGTTAAGCCTTGATTCTAAGTATGTTTTTTCTTTAGTGCTTGTTCTCTTGTAGTGTGGCTCAACCTTGTGAAAACTTCCCATTAGGGATGGGACGAATAGTGATTTGGCCGAATAGCCGAATACCGAATACTCGGCCAAATTTTAGGCCGAATACCGAATATTCGGCGGAAGAATACCAACTTTTTTTTCAGATAAAAAAATAAATTTTGATTATGTATAATTTGAAAAATAGGAGCTCATTAATAATTATTACTCTTAATTGTGCTTTTAAATGTATTTTTAAATTTGAAAACTTATTTTAACATAAAAAAAATTATGAAATTGCATTATATTCTTTTATTCTAATGTACATCAAACTGATTTTCAGTAAGTCAGGATGGTAAGATATTTCCATTAAAATATGAAGAATGTACTTCACTTTTACTATCAAATTATACTTTTTACTCTTTCTTCCATCCAAAATAATAATATTCTTAATCTTTCTCTCTCAGAACTCACAAGGAGATATTTTCTGAAATAACTTTTAATGAACGAAATTTGATCATTTTGAGTTTGGGTCCCTAATGATAAGCAAATTCATAAGAATGAGACTGTTCTGAAATCAGTTGCCAAGCTTTAAATTACAAAAGGTTAAGCAAAAGGTTATACTTAAAGTAGAATGCATATGCTAACAAAATGTTTGACATTTGAATCGGTGGATACAATATTTAACTTCAATATTTCACTTATTTACATATTTAAGTCAATAATTATGCAAATAATTATTTAAAAGTGGAAACTATAGAATAAAAAAATTGTCTGTATTTTGTTCAGTATATGCATTAGTTATGTGTTTATTTTGTTCAGTATTTAGAATTTATTTTTAAATATTTATAAAACCATCTGCATAAAGCAAGTTGTGTCATCTAATGCGTATCTAGTTTAACATCAGTTCTGTTTATCATTCTCTAATGAAGACATTTCCGGTACAATTAAAAATCCAACTTGGACAGCATTTTCTAAAATATCGCTAACTTTTAAAGGAAATACAGAAAGGCTGTATATCTTATAGTACCTGAATAACTGTATATTTTGTAAGTAAGAATGAAGTAACCAATTTGGATTAGCGAAAAAAAAATTGCAAGAAATGAAATTCTTTAAATCCTAAATTTTTTTCGCAAGATATGTTTCACTATTCGGCCAGATTTTAGCAATATTCGGCGAGATATCTCTAAATATTCGGCTACAGGTATTCGGCCGAAGTATTCGGTCAACAAGGCTTCAATATTCGGCCAACCGAATATTCGGCAAAAGAGCTGAATAGGCCGAATACCGAATAGTGGTCAAATATTCGTCCCATCTCTACTTTCAATATGGGCTTTTATTTTATTGTTGATATTATTTGAGATTATTCTGCTTGAAAATTTACCTCGGCTATTTTATTAGCAACTTGAGCCAAGGTATGGCCAGTAGGATGTACATAGCGACATAAAGGCACTTTTAACTTACGAAAACCCCATAGTCCTGCTATGGTTTGGCTTAAGTTGTATTTTAAGACGGCCGATTATCTACACGTGTGATAGACCCGAAAGGGGTGGGGTGCCCTCCGTGGAGGTTTTTCTAAGGGAATCTAACCTATATTTACGCAAGGAAATCCAAGATTCGAAGAAAAGCACGGAAAACTCCAAACGGTTAGGCCGTCGGCCGCGAATGGGTTTGAATTCAGCACCTGCCGTCTACCAGTTGAGAGGTCAGAACCTCTCGGCCATTGGTGGGGCGTCCTGCTACAAATTGGATTTGTAGGAATTACTTTTACTGATTTTTTAAAATTGTTTTAGCATCAGGAATACCTAGTGTTGATGCTTCATCTAAACTGCCATCCATTCTTCCCACAGGATTTTGTAAATCTAAATCAATTAGGATTAGTCCATCAACCCCGCTTGAATCAGGTCCATTAATAAAATTAAACACAATTCGTTTTGCATATCAACGTACTAAAAACCATATTTAATATGATTTTCACTGATAAAAATTTCCTTTATATTTTAACGAAAAACGATTTAATTATCGAAAAAATATATTCTTTCTGACAAGAAATAAAAGATTGCAGGTTTTCATTATATATTGTAATATAAAATAATAATATATTATCTTATATGCTGTCTGCGATTACTTTGCACATAGAACTCTGTTATTCTGACTGCTTTCAACAATTTCTGATGGAACTATACTATTCTCTTTCGCAAGCGGATGTAAATTATATATATCGAAATTTTAATGCAGAAATGCATTCATTGATACAAATAGAACATTCCTATGCCAAAAAGTCATTTTTTTTTTCAAAATGTCAGTTAGAACCTTATTATTCTCAGGTGACGACCTGTCTCCAATTTTTAAAGAAATTATTAAATTTGAAAATAAAAATAAAATTCTGAAATATAAGCGAATGCTGAAAATGGCCCCTACAATAAGAGCAGAGTTAGTAGGGGATGTTTACTTTTTTTTGCCACTACTGTACTTTTCGTTGAACATTGAAATGCAATGCGTTAGCCATTTTAATCATATTTTTTTTTAAAAAGAAGAAAGTGAAAAAAAAAAAATGCTGAAAAGGTAAAATTAGGTACTCTTTCAAAGTTTCAGAAAACACTGTCTTTTTTTGTTCAGTCATACTCGATGTTTTTTTTTTCTCGCGAGCCGGCAAATATATTTTACTTACCTATATATTTTACTTTACTTTTATACGTAGTATAGGGTAAGTCTTGCAATCGTTTTGAAACATCGAAAAATTTTTTTTTGACGGATTTACACGTTTTAGATAGTGGAGATTCCGAAAAACATATTTTTAGAAAAAAAAAAAAATTGCCGTCCGTGCGTCTGTGTGTCTGTCTGTCTGTAACCGCTCTATCTCCCGAACAAATTGAGATCGAGACTTGAAATTTTGTATGTGCTTAGTATGTAAGAATGGAACGAAGCCTATTGAATATCAGTAACCTTGTTTATCCGGAACTATTTTTTTCGGACTCTCGAAAAATTCGTTCTGATGAAAGGTACATATAAATTTTCGATTTTTTTTATTTTTATTTTAAGGAGTGGACGTAAAAGGCAATAAAATAGCACAAATTTTGCATATAAAACGAAGTCGATTGGATTATTGGTTGTTGAGATATTTCTAATCCTGTTTTCCACATTTTTTGATTTTCGTGACCCTGTATTTTACTGAAATTTCAATTCAAAGATACCTTTTAATTGGAAATAAGACACTTAATTCGATGCAATAAACCGTTAGTTAATATAATTATTATTTTTGGAGTTATAAGGATGTTTCTTTTATGCAATTCAGTGCTACTTGAATAGTTTGGCGTTTTATACAATTTGTCGAAATTGTTTCATCAGCAATTCATTAATAGAGCATGATTATGAGTTAAAAATACTTATATATACGTTTATATTTTGTTTTGGAATTGCAATGCATTTTATAAATAGTTTACACAGGTTTGGTTCCATGATGGGTAAGTATTACGTGGCCCCCAACGACTAGTTTACCATACTGGGCGAGAAAACAAGTAATTCTGGGGGAGATTAATTAGGATGATTAATAATTTTTTTGCAACTAAATAGCAATAAATCTAACAGATTCTTCTTCTTATTATTATTATTGTTATTATTATTGTTTTCTTTTTTTTTTAAGAAATAAAAAATTTTATGCTGCAAAGGAGGGGGGGGGGGAGAATTTTTGAATAGAGGGCGAAGGCAATAACAATGGTAAATTATTTATTGTTACTACAGGCACATAAAGTAAAAAATAAGAAAAACAGTTTTTTTTTTAAATTTTAAACTTTGTGTACTGAAGGGAGGTCGAGCCACAAGTAAAGCTGAAATTTGTGTATCGGACGGGGATTTGGGAAAATTATAAAAAAGCAGAAATACGGTAAAATGTGGAAACCCTGAATCTTTAGAAAAATTGCAGTCGGCTAATAATTTAGATTAAGATTTAGTTAATAGAAGTTTTGCAAGAGACGTAATCAAAATTCGAAAATTTGAAGCAATTTTATTTTTTTTATTTTATTATATTTTTAATGGGGATTTTTGTAGGCACGTACGAAATAATCCTATTCTTTCTTTCTTTCTTTCTTTTTTTATGATGATTTTGAAAAAGTGACAATATTTATTCTTCACAGGTAACTAACAATTAAACAATTAAACAATTAAACACACAGAGCTCTTAGTTCTGTAAATAAAAACACTGAGAAAAGGAAGCGATTTTTTAGTCTGGCCCTCCCGTGTAAATCAATTTTCTTTTTATGCCCATGTGTTTGAAACATCTAAAAGTAAGCTCCGATTAAGGAACTTTGAGATCCCAAGCACAAAATTCTTTCTGGAGGGAGGGGGGGGGGGGGGGGCGCTCTATGTAATTCCGAAGCTCTGCCCCTTTTCAATCTCTTTTGCAAACAATAATGAGATTAATTTATTTTTCTTTTCTTCTGTTTTTTTTCTTAGGGATCAACTGAAAAGGCTTCCAGAAGGGTTTTTTTCAACTAACGGCAAAAGCAGACGACAATGGAAAAGCACGACATCCGATGCCACTTTACTTTAAACAAACGAATAATAAAATCTTGAAAATTGTTCTTTCGAAACTACTTGTTGTCATTTTATTTATTTCTTGATTATTTATTTTTTATTTATTTTCACTTTGTCTTTCTTTTCTTTTCAAAATAAAAATGATGACTAACGCATATTTCGTTACTATAGATATTTTTCGATATTTTGATGGATGACTCGTTACGAATAACTTCAACTTGAAAAAAAGACATTTTAAATGTTCCAAAATCACAAATACTTCTCAATATCTCAATCTATTATATCGTATGTAATACACAAATAAAAATGTTCTTAAAATAATTATTGGACATACGTATCACTGATAAATAAATGAAAACACTTTGTAAAATCACCATAAAATGTGAAATAAAGTAGGACGCGTTTCGAGCTACAATAATAACAGCTCGTCATCAGCTAAACTAACACGTGTCCGTAAGGGCACAGAATCGAGAAAGGAAGTAAGAATTTTTCTCGACTCGAAATTATTATCTTGATTCTGTGCCTTTACGGACACGTGTTAGTTTTAGAGATGCACCGGATGTGGATTTTTGCCGGATACCGAATAACGGATATCCGGCACAAAATTTTACCGAATATCTGGTATCCGGCCGAATAATTTCTCATTTTTAATTTTAATACTATTTCAATTTTATGCTTGTTTAAAGAAAAAAAAAATTATTGTAATTTTATATTATGCAAGTATTAATAGATTTCAATTCACTTATTAAGTCAAAGTTACTTAAAAACATAGTAATAATTAAATATTGAAATGTAATAATATTTTGCCTTTTCAATATTACTTATAAAACTTCTAACTTTACATGCATATTTTTTTCTACCCTTTCTTTAGTCTCTATCACCAGATTTAGGTTGTGTCTTGATGTTTTTATAGATGCATTATATCGATTAACTAACAGAAAAAAATATTTTTACCCTGTTGACACATAATTAACAAAAATGGGATAGTTATGTATGTTACTCCTCTTGACTCTGAGTGAGCATTACAGTTTTCCTATTAAGCTCTTTTTGCATTGTAGAGCAAGTTTCAGAATGAACTTTATTTAAAATATCACTTGCAATTTTAACATGAGCGAGTGACTTATATAACAAGGCGTAGTTCAATTGTTTTGGAAATTTTTACTAAAATATGTTTTATTTAAAAATGCAATTTGTATATTTAATGATTTTTTTTCTTTTGTTTTTACCACATTTTTTTCTATTGTTGACTGCTTAACTTGTGCAATTGATGTTCCAGCAAAAATTGAATGGTTTCTTTATTATCAGCACCATTTTGTTCTTGATTTTCTAAAGAAACACACTTTGAATATGGAGTATGAATATTCATAAATAAACTCTTTAGTTTGTTGGAAACTTTATTTTTCTACATAGTTTTTAATCCTCAATACTTTAGCACTTATAAGATGGCCCCATTGTACACATTTCAGACTCGGATTTTTGACGTATTAACAGCAACTTCATAAAACTTTTAGATTAGATATTTATGCCTTTCTCTTTTGTTGATATTAATAATTCAAATTAATAATAAAGTTATTAACAAAACACTTGAGAAGAACTATAAAAGTCTACTACTTCATTACAAAAAAAAAAAAAAAAAAAGAAAAAAAAAAAGAAAGAAAGCAAAACAAAGTTGAAATTGTAGTTGATATTCTAGTTTTGGTTTTACAATTACAGTTATGACAGAATTATTGAACACTGCCGTTAAATTTTGACTGGTGAAAATTACAATAAAACTTTTGAGAGGTGTAAAATTACTTCATTACTGAAATTTAAGAACAATTTTTAAGAGAAATAAAAAAATGTGAAGTTGAAGTACATATTCTAGTTTTGTTTTTACAATTGCTGTTATAGGTTATGACAAAATATTGTCATACTTTAAATATATCTTCATTTACATATAAACATTATAATTTCATAATTGTGAAAATATACAAGTATTTATTTTTGTTAACATTGCTTTTTAATAAGATAAGGTATGCAAGGAGCAAATTAGTTTTACATTTGTTTTTAAATATAAAAAACAGAATTTAAAAATTGTTTTACTATCCGGCAAACGGATATTGAAATATTCGGCCGGAATGAATATCCGGTTCGAGTGCCGAATAAGCAGTATATCCGGCAGGAGCCGGATATCCGGTGCATCCCTAGTTAGTTTAGCTGATGACAAGCTGTTATTGTTGTAGCTCGAAACGCGTCCTACTTTATTTTACATTTTATGGTGATTTTAAAAAGTGTTTTCATTTATTTATCATTTATCGCCAGTTTTCTCACTCAATACGTATCACTGTTTGAGTATAAAACTATGGAGGTATAATATCAAATTTGTAAAACATAGCTTTGAACTTTTAAAAAATTCTGTATATTACGAATTTAACCTTTGAGTTTGTTTTGAAACAACAGTAAAGTTAAAAATTAGAAATATTTATTTCTATTTTTTATGGCGTGTGTGTGGGTGGGGGGGGGGGAGGGTTGAGGGAGTAAATGTATGTAAAAAAGATCGACATGCGTAGGCCCTAGTAGATCATACAAGACAAACAAAATTGAGTTATCATTTATCAACACATTAAAAAAAGTTCATCATGATTTCTGATACTTTGTGATACTCTGAAACTTTCAGATTTCTATTTTTCTGTAAAACAACATGCCATTTCAATTGTAAAACACACTTATTCTAAATTTAAAAAATACAATGTATTATATTATTGCTAGAGGCGAATTCTGTTTCTTTCAATGCATTTTTTTTCTTTTTCTTTTTATCGTCGCCGTCGTCGAAAATGTGTTTGCTACTTTTGGTAAAAAAACTGGTTGCTATATTTTGTTACATTAATATCACCAAAAAACTGGTTGCTATATTTTGTTACATTAATATCACCAAAAAACTGGTTGCTATATTTTATTAGTCATATATCACCTCTAACTATAACATAGTTTCAATTTTTATATAATCTAGTAATGGGAATAGTGTACTTTCAATTGAAATTTGTCTAAAAAATTTCTTTGAATTCAGTGACTTTTTACATTATTTTGTATCTTAAAACATGATTTAAAAAAAAAAAAAAAAAAAAAAAAAAAAAAAAAAAAAAAACCTGACAATTTTTACTACTATTTTGACTATTTTGAAAAAATTAAAATTTTTGTCATATAATTATTTTAAAGAATATTGCATACACATTTATGGAATGATTTTACAATATATTTCACAGAAAATGCATAGCCTGTGACCCATTGTTTATTTTCCAGCGACCTTTTAAAGAGGATACAGACGATAATTAAATCCTATTCAAAATTCTGACCATATAGGGTTTTTTTCCTTTTTACTTAAAAAAATTTTCATGGAGAAAGCTAAAATTGTTACAGAAATGTGTGAAATCCTTCTGTATTTCTATTTAAAAAATATCTTTTTTGATGATAAAACTTGTTTTTGTTCGCATAACTGAAATAGAAGCCATTATGGCTTCTTCTCTCCCTCTCAAGCTCCAGGGAGGGATTTCTCCAAAGAATGCAAAAGAAAGAAGAAGAAGAAGAAGAAAAAAGACAAGAGCAGCTTTCTATGAAAGCTATGCTATCTCAAAACCGGGGAGGAAAATGTGGCGGAGATATAATTATAGATAGATATGAAGCTCAGTTGGAATTGAAAACCTGTTTCGTTGGAAATATTTCTTCTTCAGAATTTTTTCTTCTTTTGGTCTGTTTGCTTTTACTCGTACTATTGAGATTGAGACCAAGAAGAACATTTTATCGTTTTTCTTTTGAAATTCATATTGTAATTTTTTCTGGAAGCATTTAGAGAGCACATTCATTTTCCAGAACCTTCTGAGAAACATTTTTGTTTCCGAAAAAAAAAAAAAAAAAAAAATTTTTTTTTAAGTGTTATGTATTTTTTTTAGTGTTTCTTTTATGCAGCATTGAGCGCCGCACATTTTTAGTACATCTTTAAAGGTAATATATGGACATATATATGTATAAATGATACTGCATACATTTATATATATTTTTAAAAGTTATTACAGTATATAAAAGACTGACAGCAAAGAAACAACTCAACTTTTAATGAACTCATGAAGACCTTAATAGAAATCATGGGGAAAAGTGATAGATAGAGATACAGTATGCTGTAAAAACGGTTTACAATATTATGTGCGTTATCACTCAAATTTAAATGCCCTCATTCGGCCCAAACAAAACAAACATGTGGAACAGGGACCAAATTCTTTGGTAACAGTGGCGTAGCTAAGGGGGGGCAAGGGGGGCGTCCGCCCCGGGCGCCGAGGCTTAGGGGCGCCAAATTGAGAGAAATTGTTATATATCTATATTGGGGTGGGGGCGCAAAATTTCTTGCTGGCCCCGGGCGCCAAAAAACATGACAGTAGGTGGCTACGCCACTGTTTGGTAAACGGTAAAAAAGTGACCGGAAAAAAGAGCACAAAAAACGAGACACGAAAAAAAGTGACCAGGAAAAAAAATGATTGGAAAAAAGTGACAAGGAATTGATAAATATTAAACTTGTCGATAAATAAGTCCTAAAATTTTAACGAAGAGTATGTTTTGTATGTTCTTATTAATGGGACAGATAAGATATTAATAGAATAAATAATGGGAATGTCAAAAAACAAAATGTTATTATTGCATTTAAATAGATATTTCATTTTAATTATCAACCTTCAGGTGATATTAAATATCAAAATTAGTTACATTAAGAAGAATTGATTTGAAAAATGATTATATATTTTATTAACAGATAGTAAATTAATAAAAATAATTGTACAAATAAATAAAATTATATATTAATAATTAGTTTCAATAACAAGAATTCATTAAATTTTTTAAAAATATTTTATTAACTGATAATAATTTAATAATAATAATTGTATGAATAAATAAAATTAAATATTAAGAATTAGTTTCATTGGCAAGAATAGATTTAAAAAATGATAATATTTTATTAACTTATGGTAAATCAAAATAAATAAATAAATAAATAAATGTAGAGATAAATAATAATAATTAATTAATTAATGTAACAAAACATATGTTAATTAACATATTAATATAACCTATAATAATTATATATAAAAGTTTATATATTATATAAATATATTGGTTATATAATATAAGGTGGTCTGGTGTAATAACGCCAGGCGGGGTAATAACGCCAAGTGCTAATATTATGCATAATTATGAAATAATCTAGTAAATGACACCCATGTGCTCTGCGCAGAAGGGTTTTGAGTCATATAAATCGCAAAAAAACAGCTTAAAGTTAATTTGTTTCATTTTTAGGTCTTATTGTTTTTACAAGCAACTAAAATTAACGCTTGATCTAAAATTTGCGAGATTCCTTTTGTGATGTGAAGACTATTTTTTTAAATCCGGAAATACTTTGTTAATTACATAAATTTGTAGTACATTTCATGGACTTTCGAAATGTTGTTGAAGATTTTGGATATCTTCTCGAGATAATTTGTAATTTAAAACGTACAGCGCAATAACTATAACGGGGTAATAACGCCAATCCTTGGCATTAATACCCCGGTTGATTCCCTACAGTGGCCGAGCTACATCCTAAGTACTGATTCAAGTAAACAAAGTTAAAACTGTGCAATGTTTCTAATAATTCTATTTAGGCGGTCCTTTTTAAGCAAAAAGAAGCTCACGGTCTGATATTCTTTTGCCTCATCCCCCCCCCCCCAAAAAAAAACAAAAAAAACACGACACCTTTATTTTTCTTACACTTTCACAAAAAATTGAACATTTTCGATAGCTTATAAGGCAATTTGTCAATTTCTAAGTTTGTAGAGTTTGTATTTTTAGAATTGGGCAATCTATATGCAATTATTCCATCTTATTTCATAGTTTTGTTTGCATGGCGTTATTACCCATATAGGTGGGTAATAACGCCAAAATAGCATTGGTCAAGAAATCACGCCATTACATTTTATGAATACATATCTGTTAAATTATTTTTTTATATAGATAGTCAATGAGTTGCTGTATCAAATCGTATATTTGTTTGAAAAATGTAATCTAAAACTGAGCCGTGAAAATTGGTAGAACTTTAACGTGGCGTTATTACCCCAGGGTACCTTATTTATTAAATTTTACATTAAATTATATATTAATGTTTTATTATATTTATATATATAATATTATACATATATTAAATCGAGTTCACGGGTTAAAATCTAAGATTAGTTAGGGGAGACTGGGGTACAATGGTCCACTTTTGTAAATTTTGACTGTTTACTCTTAAAGTATTGATTATTTTTCTTTTGATCAAGTACATGCATGTTACCTATACGTTAAAGTTTATACTGCATCTACTCAAAAATAATAATTATGCATACTTTTTTTAATATATCTTTTTAAATAACAAGTGACAAAGTAAACCATTGTACCCCAATGCCGGGGTCAGTGTTCTCGCTGACATTTGACCAACGTTAGTAATTTGGCTAATTAAAAATAAAAAACATTCGCCAAATGAAAAAAGTATTAGCCAAATAGATTCGCCATGTAGCACAAAAGAAAAGAAGATTCACCTCCAGTTTTCAATATGGTCTAAAATAACCTAAGTTTTTATAACTGCGACAATGACTGTTATTAATCTAATTTCAACCATCCGCTTCTAATACATTAAAAATATGTATACATGCATATGTATGAAAAAGAAAAGAAAGAAAAAGCAAAAATTCAGCACTAGCAATTTGGCGAATTTAATCGCTTGTTTGCTCGCCAAATGAAGAATTAAGTCGCAATTTGGCGCATTGGCGAGCGACAGCGAGAACACTGGCCGGGGTACAATGGTCCACAGCATGGGGCTCTATGGACCACTTGTAATTTGAATAATAATATATCAGTGTAGTTCATTTTTTAACAATAAGAAAGATAAACTATATCATAATTTGTTTATTCGCATTTTATTACTCATTTTTATTTATTTATTCACATTTTATTATTCATTTTTATTTGTTTATTTACTCTTTTAGCTCTAACTAAAGTAACATTTTTTTTTTCTTCATTTTTTTATCATTAAATCATTATACCGGTCGCAGATTGAACAATTAGGTTTGTTATCTTACACAATACATTTTACAGCCTATTCCATAACTTCATGTGGCACAGAACCTCTATTGGTTTTCCTAGGCTTGTTTCTTGGCATTGCTAAAAGAAATATGAAAAATAACATACAGTCGAGTCTATATATAACGAAATCCATCGTTCCAGTAAAAAATTCGTTATATAGAGAAATTCGATGTATAGAGTATGATGTTAAAAATAGTATTTAATGTGTAAATTTTGAACAAATATTATTTTTGATCTTTTTAATTAAGAATTTGAAATGTTTAAAAGTATATATTAACCTAACATTTTATTTCTTACTTATTTAAGCAGTTTCAAAAAAGAGAAAAGACATTTATTTGAAAGCTTAATGAAAATCAAATAAGGAAGACTTACATAAATTTCAGAGGAAGAAATCTGTAATTTTTTGTTGTTTTGATTTTAAAATTACAATTGTTACGCTCTCAAAAAAAAATTCTCAAATTTTAGCAAGGAATGAAAAATTGTAGTTGATATTTTCCTCCATTTGAAGGTCACTCTTATGTGCTCTCATTGATTCCTCTCTTATATGTGTAATAATTCAATTGACTGTGAGTAGTAGGAAAACGACAGTTTAAGCTCAGCCGCAGGAACAAGGATCCGTGCCTCCTGCGGTGCCTCTGGCTGTCCCTGCGGCTGTCCCTCCTGCGGCTGTCCCACCGCCACCATCCCTCCTGCCCCCACCATGCATCTCCCTCCACGAACGCCCCCTAGTGGAAAAAAGGAACATTCTATTATAACATGAGAGGTGAACAACCTTCCCTAATTAAAAATATTATCAATCACATCTCAACTCGGAATCATACTATATGATGAAGATTAAATTTATATTTGAATTTTGAACAACCGTAATTTTAATGAGTATTATTAATTAAGCGAAACAATTAAAATCTCAGTTTTTAATTATTTTATTTAGATTTCTTCAACTACAAGATGAGATTATCAATTTAACACAAGAAAGTTAAACATATATTTGAATTTTGCTTGATAGACATCTTAATGAGTAGTATTAATTAAATAAAAACAATAGAAAATATCAAGTTTTATAGAAAAAGACTGATTTTTTATGATTTTTATCAACTATATGATCAATGTAACGACTTAAAAGTTGAAAGTTAAACGTACATCCTAGTTTTTCAACTGCTATAACCCTTATGAGTATCGTTAATTAAGTAAAAAACAATGGAAAATATCAAGTTTTATAGAAAAAGACTGATTTCTTACGATTTTTATCAACTTAAGAGAGAAAACTTAATCGTACATTTCAGTTTTTCAACAGCTGTATCCTTAATGAGTATTGATAATTAAGTAAAAACAATGGAAAATATAAAGTTTTATAGAAAAAGACTGATTTCTTACGATTTTTATCAACTGCAACATCAGTGTATCGACTTACAAGTTGAAAGTTAAACATGCATTCTAGTTTTTCAACAGCTATAATCTTAATGAGTATCGTTAATTAAGTAAAAAACAATGGAAAATATCAAGTTTTATAGAAAAAGACTTATTTCTTACGATTTTTTCAACTCAAACTTCAGAATATCAATTTGATAGAAAGAAATTTAAGCATGCATTCCAGTTTTGGACAACCATTTCCTTCATGAACATTATTTATTAAGCAAAACAACGGAAAATATTAAATTTTTAACTGATTTCTTCATATTTTTTTTTAATATAAAATCAGGATACACAACTTAAAATAGAGATTTAAACATATTTTTTAGTTTTTGAACAGTCGTTACCTCAAAGAATTTCGATAATTGAACAATTAACAAAGGAAACTAATGATTTTTTAACGAGAAAAGACGAATTAAACGAATTTGGTTAACTTTTACTCTAAATGTAAATTTCATCATACTTTTATATACTAACTAAGTAGAATTTTAATGCATAAACGAACACATTTCAGTAAATATTCAACGCACACACAAATATGAAAACAACACCTGCTTCTTGTGACGTCATATTGAAACCAAAACTTATTCCTTGGAAGTCCCTCACCATGCCTTTTCACCCCCATCTCCCCCAATTTTTTACCACAGGTAGGGAAATGGACAAAGCAATGACCTCTCTATCTTGTATATTTAGAAGTCTGGGAGAAAAAAAGAGACATTTTATGCACTCCAATTTCATAACAATTACCGCAATATCCCAAAATTTGAATTTTGGAAGACATAATCAGTATAATTAATTAAACAAAATAATAAAAATATTATTTTTTAAGGGGAAAAGGTGAATTTAAGCGAATTTGATTAGTTTTACAATAGTCTTTTGAACTGCAACTTGGAAATATAGATTTCTAACAGAAGAATTAAACGTATATTTTAATTTTAACAACAAAAACTTAACAAGTATCATTAATTTAAGAAAAATAAATATCAATTTTAAAGAAAAGACGAATTTGAATAATTTTACACTAGTATTTTCAAAAGCAACCTAGAAATATCAATACTTATTCACATATTTCACTTATTCACTGTATTCAATACTATATTTAATAAATTTGGATACACTTTAAGAATTTTCTAATGTATAATTAAATATTATCTGTATATTTAATGTTACCCATGTTTTCAACATTAGTTCATAATCGTGAATTTTGTATTTTAAATACCATGTATTCAGGTTCAGATTATTTTCACTTGAAATCATACAGAATTTTTTAACAGAGTTTGTTTTTGAAATCATTGAAGCAACTGTATTTAATATTTTTAACACCAATTTTCTAAGATTGTCTAACATTTTCCGATTATACATTCCCCATAAGTACATTTCTAAATGCTACAATCACTTTACATATCGAAAAGATATCATTGAAGCAACTGTATTTAATATTTTTAACACCAATTTTCTAAGATTTTTTAACATTTTCCGGTTATACATTCCTCAAAAGTATATATTCTAAACAATAGAAAATATTAATTTTAAGAATAAAAAGACGAATTTAAACGAATTTTATTAGTTTTACAATATTTTTTCTCATCTCCAACACGGATATATCAATTTTAACAGAATTAAACGCATATTTTAGTTTTTAAGAACAAAAATGTAATAAGTATCATTAATTAAACAAAACATAAATATCAATTTTCAAGAAAAGACAATTTTTTACACAAATTTTTAACTTTGAAATACATTTATTTACATATATTGTTACAATATATTACTAAACTTAAACTTTTTAAAAAGTTTGAATGTTTTTACAAAGGGTTCATATTTATATTTTTCACGTCTTGACTGCATTCGAAATCTTACAACAAAAGTATACTTTTATTATTTTTATTATTATTATTATTCTAGAAAACCTAAAAAGTCATTTCTTGCTTCTTTAAACACTTGACATATTAAAACTACTCTGAGATATTCTACCCATATAATTAATCAAATTAGGACATGATTCATCTTACACTTCAAAATTTCTGAATTTTTACAATACTTATTTTCATCAAACTTTATTCTTGATCCTATATATTTTAGGAGTACAGAATTTTAACATCTGTTTTTATCTACTTATCAGAAAATTATTAAAACACCCAACAACATTTTCCAAATATGAATATTATCTTTACAGTTTAATAATACAAAACATACACGAATACAAAGTTTAATTTTTACAAACATTTCATATTTCAAACCAAACTTTTCGAAATTTTCACATCATAAGAGCAAACATTAGACGAACTTTTTAACTTTTTAACTTTTTTTATTGCTTAGATCTTTTCATCATAACTTTTAATTATGATAATTATCCATTTTTAGGTTGATTGTCGAAAAACTGTAACTGAAATTACATAAACTTAATGTAAAAAACCATGTTCTCAAACAATTTCTTGAAATTCAACAAAGAATTGACTATTACTTATCTATTATTATTCTTATTAAATACTTATCTACATCAATATCGACTCTCGATAGTATATAGATATTTCATCATTACACACTTACAACTCTTTTCAAACGTTTATCAGAAAAATAAGTCAATCAAAGTCTAGTAGTTATCACACCTGTTCCTCAGAAATATTACTATCATATGAAACAGTAAAGAAAATTAATAGATATTTAATATTTAATAACCTCATACGTGAAATTACTGTCGAAATGAGAATACTAATTATCTATAAAATCAACTGTTGAACAAAAAAATAGTACAGATTACCGAAAATTCAAATGTTTTTTCTGCAAAAGTTACAAAAATTAACAAATGAATGACAAGTTAGAGAAATAACTAAAAAAGTTAATGAACATATTTACAAATTTATTAAAATCACACCTTTTTCTGGATTACAAGCCGCAATTTCTTGAAAAATTTATCACCGAATTTGTAAGATTTTAGTCCTAGTATTACATACACTCAATAAATATTCAAAATTAACAAAAATATAATTTTTTAGTCTCATCAATAAGCAGAAATTCTATATTAAAAGAATATTTTCATAGTAGTACTTATAAAAATGAGAGTTTACAAACTGATTTTCATAATTTTATCACATTTAAACTTAATATTTTACATAAAACATTATTTAATCAAATTTTATGCTTTCTAATTCAGTAAAATTCAATACTTTTTTAGTTTTTAAACCAATACCACAATATTTATTTACATCAAACTTGATTCTTCACCTTTTATATTTCCACATTACACACGTGAGATAAATACTAACTTGGATCAGGAGTTGAAGTCAATTGATTCCATTCGATTTTCATCATGTACGCATTGCTCCTACACAAAATTTCTTACTGCTATAATCATCTAATGTATTAAAACTAATCTCCTCATATTTTTAATCAATTCACCAGATGTTTCATCTCGCACTTCTGAATTATCGTCCATCAAGTTGCTTAAAATATAAATACTATCTTTATAGTTTTAATGATATATAGTATACATGGTTTATCTTGAGTTAGCACTTCCATACTATTAATCAAATTATATGTTTCATCTTGCACTTGATCTTAATGATTTCATCTTGCATCTGAATTATCGTCCATCGAGTTTTTTTTTTTTTTTTAAATAATAATATATTTATAGTTTTTGATTATACATAGCATGTACAAATACAATCTTTAATTTTAACATTTCATATTTCAAATAACCTATTTCCGAAACCAAGCTATGTGAATTTTACCACAATACTTATTATCATAGAAAAATTTGTGTTTCACACTTTTCTAAAAATTATCAGATATGTACCCCTCAGAGAAATTACTATCATATGAATAAACGAAGAAAATTTAATTTATATTAAATGTACACGAAATTGATTGCAATATACATGTATTTAATAAAAATAAATAAATAAGCGATTATTTATACATTAAACCTTTACTAAATATATATTTCTTTCATTATACAGATGTTTCAACAAGATGAACCAAAACAGCAGCAAACTTCAGAAATTAATGATCCGAATGATTCATCCCTAGCACATGTAGCGTTAACGAATAACACATATGTGAGTACTTATATGAGAAATACTAGAATTCGTATATGAAACGTAATTAGAGTAAATACAAAATGATTTGTCTTACTACCTACACTTTAACAAGTGCTTTTTACCTATATTATTGAAGAGAATCCTAACTGTATCCATTTATTTCTACTACAGATGTGCTCTATTTGCTACAAACACTTCTTAAGTAAATGGAATTTAACAGAACATACAAAAATCTATACAGATGAAAAACCTTACACTTGGAAAGATTACCATAAATGCTGTTTTCAAGGAGACGTGAATAAAAAATGCACACATCATCATATAAAGCATCGTCAGATATATGTAAACTTAGCGAAGATATTCAAAAATTAGTCAGACTTTTGTAGAATTTAGAAATAAAGGAAGATATTTAGGCTATTTATCCATCATATTTTCACAACACTTACCACAATATCTCAAACTTAAAATTTGGAAGACATACACACTGCTGAAAAGTAATTTTGTGACTCTTCTAACCAGTATGAATGTATAGATATTATTTTGCAGTGTATTCTTTGAATGCTCACATTAAATATTATTTTATATGCATATATCGTTGTGTTTATTTTTCTAATACCTATTACATTAATGAAATACATAACATTTTAAGTGAAATAACACTCTCACAACTTAAAAAATGCATAAGAACATACAAAAATAAGCAGATGTATGAAAAAATATGCAAGTTTACAAAATAATTTCATTGTTTTCTAGAAATATTAACAAAAAATATTTACAATATGAAAAAATTGCAAAAGTGAAAAGAAAAAACACAAATGTAAAAACAAAAACCACAAAGTGAAAAACTCATAACAAAGTTTTTGAAAAAAAATATTTACAACAAAATTTTTTTTTACAGAAACCAAAACTTCCAAAAATATTTTTTTCAAAAAAATTTTTTTTTCAAAAACATTTTTTACAAAAAATTTTTTTTTCAAAATAAGTTTTTACAAAAGTAAAAAAAAGAAAATCACAACGTTAAAAGAATGAAAAATTTTTGTTAAAAAAAGTGTAAAAAAAATTGCAAAAAAATGTTGCAAAAATTTCAAAAAAGTTATGAAAAAAGCTTCAAAAATTTCGTTGGTTTTAATGCAGTATGCAATGGCGAAACCATTGCATTAGCTATTAAAAACATCAAAATTTTTGAGACTTTTTTCATAATTTTTTCATAATAAAAAATTTTTTGTAAAAAATGTTTTTGAAAAAAAAAAATTTTTGAAAAAAATATTTTTGGAAGTTTTGGTTTTTGTAAAAAAAAAATTTGTTGTAAATATTTTTTTTCAAAAACTTTGTTATGAGTTTTTCACTTTGTGGTTTTTGTTTTTACATTTGTGTTTTTTCTTTTCACTTTTGCAATTTTTTCATATTGTAAATATTTTTTGTTAATATTTCTAGAAAACAATGAAATTATTTTGTAAACTTGCATATTTTTTCATACATCTGCTTATTTTTTGTATGTTCTTATGCATTTTTTAAGTTGTGAGAGTGTTATTTCACTTAAAATGTTATGTATTTCATTAATGTAATAGGTATTAGAAAAATAAACACAACGATATATGCATATAAAATAATATTTAATGTGAGCATTCAAAGAATACACTGCAAAATAATATCTATACATTCATACTGGTTAGAAGAGTCACAAAATTACTTTTCAGCAGTGTGTATGTCTTCCAAATTTTAAGTTTGAGATATTGTGGTAAGTGTTGTGAAAATATGATGGATAAATAGCCTAAATATCTTCCTTTATTTCTAAATTCTACAAAAGTCTGACTAATTTTTGAATATCTTCGCTAAGTTTACATATATCTGACGATGCTTTATATGATGATGTGTGCATTTTTTATTCACGTCTCCTTGAAAACAGCATTTATGGTAATCTTTCCAAGTGTAAGGTTTTTCATCTGTATAGATTTTTGTATGTTCTGTTAAATTCCATTTACTTAAGAAGTGTTTGTAGCAAATAGAGCACATCTGTAGTAGAAATAAATGGATACAGTTAGGATTCTCTTCAATAATATAGGTAAAAAGCACTTGTTAAAGTGTAGGTAGTAAGACAAATCATTTTGTATTTACTCTAATTACGTTTCATATACGAATTCTAGTATTTCTCATATAAGTACTCACATATGTGTTATTCGTTAACGCTACATGTGCTAGGGATGAATCATTCGGATCATTAATTTCTGAAGTTTGCTGCTGTTTTGGTTCATCTTGTTGAAACATCTGTATAATGAAAGAAATATATATTTAGTAAAGGTTTAATGTATAAATAATCGCTTATTTATTTATTTTTATTAAATACATGTATATTGCAATCAATTTCGTGTACATTTAATATAAATTAAATTTTCTTCGTTTATTCATATGATAGTAATTTCTCTGAGGGGTACATATCTGATAATTTTTAGAAAAGTGTGAAACACAAATTTTTCTATGATAATAAGTATTGTGGTAAAATTCACATAGCTTGGTTTCGGAAATAGGTTATTTGAAATATGAAATGTTAAAATTAAAGATTGTATTTGTACATGCTATGTATAATCAAAAACTATAAATATATTATTATTAAAAAAAAAAACAAACTCAATGGACGATAATTCAGATGCAAGATGAAATCATTAAGATCAAGTGCAAGATGAAACATATAATTTGATTAATAGTATGGAAGTGCTAACTCAAGATAAACCATGTATACTATATATCATTAAAACTATAAAGATAGTATTTATATTTTAAGCAACTTGATGGACGATAATTCAGAAGTGCGAGATGAAACATCTGGTGAATTGATTAAAAATATGAGGAGATTAGTTTTAATACATTAGATGATTATAGCAGTAAGAAATTTTGTGTAGGAGCAATGCGTACCTGATGAAGATCGAATGGAATCAATTGACTTCAACTCCTGATCCAAGTTAGTATTTATCTCACGTGTGTAATGTGGAAATATAAAAGGTGAAGAATCAAGTTTGATGTAAATAAATATTGTGGTATTGGTTTAAAAACTAAAAAAGTATTGAATTTTACTGAATTAGAAAGCATAAAATTTGATTAAATAATGTTTTATGTAAAATATTAAGTTTAAATGTGATAAAATTATGAAAATCAGTTTGTAAACTCTCATTTTTATAAGTACTACTATGAAAATATTCTTTTAATATAGAATTTCTGCTTATTGATGAGACTAAAAAATTATATTTTTGTTAATTTTGAATATTTATTGAGTGTATGTAATACTAGGACTAAAATCTTACAAATTCGGTGATAAATTTTTCAAGAAATTGCGGTTTGTAATCCAGAAAAAGGTGTGATTTTAATAAATTTGTAAATATGTTCATTAACTTTTTTAGTTATTTCTCTAACTTGTCATTCATTTGTTAATTTTTGTAACTTTTGCAGAAAAAACATTTGAATTTTCGGTAATCTGTACTATTTTTTTGTTCAACAGTTGATTTTATAGATAATTAGTATTCTCATTTCGACAGTAATTTCACGTATGAGGTTATTAAATATTAAATATCTATTAATTTTCTTTACTGTTTCATATGATAGTAATATTTCTGAGGAACAGGTGTGATAACTACTAGACTTTGATTGACTTATTTTTCTGATAAACGTTTGAAAAGAGTTGTAAGTGTGTAATGATGAAATATCTATATACTATCGAGAGTCGATATTGATGTAGATAAGTATTTAATAAGAATAATAATAGATAAGTAATAGTCAATTCTTTGTTGAATTTCAAGAAATTGTTTGAGAACATGGTTTTTTACATTAAGTTTATGTAATTTCAGTTACAGTTTTTCGACAATCAACCTAAAAATGGATAATTATCATAATTAAAAGTTATGATGAAAAGATCTAAGCAATAAAAAAAGTTAAAAAGTTAAAAAGTTCGTCTAATGTTTGCTCTTATGATGTGAAAATTTCGAAAAGTTTGGTTTGAAATATGAAATGTTTGTAAAAATTAAACTTTGTATTCGTGTATGTTTTGTATTATTAAACTGTAAAGATAATATTCATATTTGGAAAATGTTGTTGGGTGTTTTAATAATTTTCTGATAAGTAGATAAAAACAGATGTTAAAATTCTGTACTCCTAAAATATATAGGATCAAGAATAAAGTTTGATGAAAATAAGTATTGTAAAAATTCAGAAATTTTGAAGTGTAAGATGAATCATGTCCTAATTTGATTAATTATATGGGTAGAATATCTCAGAGTAGTTTTAATATGTCAAGTGTTTAAAGAAGCAAGAAATGACTTTTTAGGTTTTCTAGAATAATAATAATAATAAAAATAATAAAAGTATACTTTTGTTGTAAGATTTCGAATGCAGTCAAGACGTGAAAAATATAAATATGAACCCTTTGTAAAAACATTCAAACTTTTTAAAAAGTTTAAGTTTAGTAATATATTGTAACAATATATGTAAATAAATGTATTTCAAAGTTAAAAATTTGTGTAAAAAATTGTCTTTTCTTGAAAATTGATATTTATGTTTTGTTTAATTAATGATACTTATTACATTTTTGTTCTTAAAAACTAAAATATGCGTTTAATTCTGTTAAAATTGATATATCCGTGTTGGAGATGAGAAAAAATATTGTAAAACTAATAAAATTCGTTTAAATTCGTCTTTTTATTCTTAAAATTAATATTTTCTATTGTTTAGAATATATACTTTTGAGGAATGTATAACCGGAAAATGTTAAAAAATCTTAGAAAATTGGTGTTAAAAATATTAAATACAGTTGCTTCAATGATATCTTTTCGATATGTAAAGTGATTGTAGCATTTAGAAATGTACTTATGGGGAATGTATAATCGGAAAATGTTAGACAATCTTAGAAAATTGGTGTTAAAAATATTAAATACAGTTGCTTCAATGATTTCAAAAACAAACTCTGTTAAAAAATTCTGTATGATTTCAAGTGAAAATAATCTGAACCTGAATACATGGTATTTAAAATACAAAATTCACGATTATGAACTAATGTTGAAAACATGGGTAACATTAAATATACAGATAATATTTAATTATACATTAGAAAATTCTTAAAGTGTATCCAAATTTATTAAATATAGTATTGAATACAGTGAATAAGTGAAATATGTGAATAAGTATTGATATTTCTAGGTTGCTTTTGAAAATACTAGTGTAAAATTATTCAAATTCGTCTTTTCTTTAAAATTGATATTTATTTTTCTTAAATTAATGATACTTGTTAAGTTTTTGTTGTTAAAATTAAAATATACGTTTAATTCTTCTGTTAGAAATCTATATTTCCAAGTTGCAGTTCAAAAGACTATTGTAAAACTAATCAAATTCGCTTAAATTCACCTTTTCCCCTTAAAAAATAATATTTTTATTATTTTGTTTAATTAATTATACTGATTATGTCTTCCAAAATTCAAATTTTGGGATATTGCGGTAATTGTTATGAAATTGGAGTGCATAAAATGTCTCTTTTTTTCTCCCAGACTTCTAAATATACAAGATAGAGAGGTCATTGCTTTGTCCATTTCCCTACCTGTGGTAAAAAATTGGGGGAGATGGGGGTGAAAAGGCATGGTGAGGGACTTCCAAGGAATAAGTTTTGGTTTCAATATGACGTCACAAGAAGCAGGTGTTGTTTTCATATTTGTGTGTGCGTTGAATATTTACTGAAATGTGTTCGTTTATGCATTAAAATTCTACTTAGTTAGTATATAAAAGTATGATGAAATTTACATTTAGAGTAAAAGTTAACCAAATTCGTTTAATTCGTCTTTTCTCGTTAAAAAATCATTAGTTTCCTTTGTTAATTGTTCAATTATCGAAATTCTTTGAGGTAACGACTGTTCAAAAACTAAAAAATATGTTTAAATCTCTATTTTAAGTTGTGTATCCTGATTTTATATTAAAAAAAAATATGAAGAAATCAGTTAAAAATTTAATATTTTCCGTTGTTTTGCTTAATAAATAATGTTCATGAAGGAAATGGTTGTCCAAAACTGGAATGCATGCTTAAATTTCTTTCTATCAAATTGATATTCTGAAGTTTGAGTTGAAAAAATCGTAAGAAATAAGTCTTTTTCTATAAAACTTGATATTTTCCATTGTTTTTTACTTAATTAACGATACTCATTAAGATTATAGCTGTTGAAAAACTAGAATGCATGTTTAACTTTCAACTTGTAAGTCGATACACTGATGTTGCAGTTGATAAAAATCGTAAGAAATCAGTCTTTTTCTATAAAACTTTATATTTTCCATTGTTTTTTACTTAATTATCAATACTCATTAAGGATACAGCTGTTGAAAAACTGAAATGTACGATTAAGTTTTCTCTCTTAAGTTGATAAAAATCGTAAGAAATCAGTCTTTTTCTATAAAACTTGATATTTTCCATTGTTTTTTACTTAATTAACGATACTCATAAGGGTTATAGCAGTTGAAAAACTAGGATGTACGTTTAACTTTCAAATTTAAGTCGTTACATTGATCATACAGTTGATAAAAATCATAAGAAATCAGTCTTTTTCTATAAAACTTGATATTTTCTATTGTTTTTATTTAATTAATACTACTCATTAAGATGTCTATCAAGCAAAATTCAAATATATGTTTAACTTTCTTGTGTTAAATTGATAATCTCATCTTGTAGTTGAAGAAATCTAAATAAAATAATTAAAAACTGAGATTTTAATTGTTTCGCTTAATTAATAATACTCATTAAAATTACGGTTGTTCAAAATTCAAATATAAATTTAATCTTCATCATATAGTATGATTCCGAGTTGAGATGTGATTGATAATATTTTTAATTAGGGAAGGTTGTTCACCTCTCATGTTATAATAGAATGTTCCTTTTTTCCACTAGGGGGCGTTCGTGGAGGGAGATGCATGGTGGGGGCAGGAGGGATGGTGGCGGTGGGACAGCCGCAGGAGGGACAGCCGCAGGGACAGCCAGAGGCACCGCAGGAGGCACGGATCCTTGTTCGTGCGGCTGAGCTTAAACTGTCGTTTTCCTACTACTACTGTGTTTTGAGAAGGATGTTGAAAAGTGTGTGGGAGGTGGGATGAACTTGTTAGATTTAAAGAATAAGGAGAGAAGTAATATTTATAAAAAAAAAAAAAACCTCTCCACTGAACGATAAATCAAAAATAAGTGATGGAAAATTGATTCCATATGATTTCGAAGCTTTTTTAAAACTGAATAAATTAAGATCAATTTATGAAAAAATTCGTTATATGGAGATAGATATTTCGCTATATAGAGTCTGTTTTTATTGTAATTATGCGAAAAGGGGACCGTTCTTAGTAAAAATTCGTTATATGGAGAAATTCGATGTATGGAGTTTCGTTATATAGAGGTTCGACTGTATATCCTTTTTGTGCAATGATGCCACTCAAAGTTAAATATAAAGCTTTATAATAAGAAATATATATATCTAAATATATGACTAAGGAAAAAATATAATAAGTTTTTTCCTGTCTACTTTACATCATATGTATTTTTTTAATGAATTTTACCTTATTTAATTATTATATCCAGATACAAACTAATAGGTAGATAGATTTTTGTTTTTCTCATTCTACTATTTTATTTAAATCTAACTTATTATGGATGCATGTATGCATAAGTGCAGGAATATTGAATTAACAAATTATATGAAATTAAAAAAAAAACCCTCAAATGCACAAAATATTTTGTTTAAAAATTTTTGGTGTTCAATTTGTGTTTATTTTTAAATTTGAAAGCTTATATTATACCGATAAATATTTCAAAAATGCATTTCACAACATGAATCATTAATTAATTCACACTCAGAAATAAAATAATTTATTATTCTTAATTTGGGCTAATTTTTATGTTTGAAAGCATATATTATACATATAAATATTTCAAAAATGCATTACACAACATGAATCATTAATTAATCTACACACAGAAGTAAAATAATTCATTAATTCTGAATTTCACATATAATATTTAACTTTTAAAAACATTTGATACAAAACTGGGATACAATGAACCATGGTCCATTGTACCCCAGTTTCTGATGGTCCATTGTACCCCATATGGAAGTTTGACAAAAACTTGATGATAAAAAAAGAAATTTAGAATTCTATTATTTTAGCTATAATAAATATAATAATGCATTGTCTTACCTTTTTATTTTGCCACACAATGTCTTTCAAATTAAAAATCTGTAATAAATAAATGAAGATATGTTTCACTGAAAATATTTACTTTTGCCTTACTCCCCCTGTGTCAAATCAATTATCAAGCATAAAATGGCTAAAATGTCAGCTATGCATATGGTTTCAAACTTTTTTTTACTACTTCATGACTGCCATATATATACAAAAATAATAAGCTTTCGAAAACAGAATTAATATCAAAAATAGGGGGTGGACCATTGTACCCCGTGGTCCTTTGTACCCCAGTCTCCCCTAAATCTCTATTTTCCTATTAAAACGCAATCGATCTGTCAAATCATATCTTGTTGGAAACACTATAAAATCCGATTTTAACAGTTGACTCGAAGGTTTACCATTGTGCTTTCAGGCACCCAAAAGTATGAAAACATAAAGGACTGGGAATAGGAAAACATAATGGTAAACGTATGAGACCGCTAAAGTCTAGATTTTAGGTGTTTTCCATCAAGATATGATCGATGACAGATCGATTGCGTTTTAATAGGAAAATCGAAATTTTATTAATTATAGATTTTTATCTGTGAACTCGATAAGGTAACTAACTGTCTGTGCTGCTGATACTCTCTCTCAATAAGAATATTTTCTTTCTTTTTCAGCTTCAGGCCGAGTAAGGTAACAAAATGAATTGTAGTGGCAAATTATCCTACGCCCGAGTTTTCTCAGATAATAACTAATTGTAATACAGTAAAACCTCTAAATAACGGACACCTCGGGAACGCAGAAATTGGCCGCTATTCGGAGGTGTCCGCTATTTGGAAAATCTCAGAGATTCAAAAACCGCTAAGAAATGCTTAATATTTCATTGACTTTTATATGGCCTTCAACATCTGTTATATGATTAATCAGAAATTAAAATTATTTTTTTAAGCAGTGGGACTGAAATAAAATTGTACACACCTTTATCCACTGTTTATTACATTCTTATGAAAAAAACCTGTTACAAAAAAAAGTTAACTTTTGCTTGTGATTGCGTGTAATTTGTTTTTCAAAGTGACATTATTATACATTATAGAGTTCAGACGGGGAGGGGATTGCACTTTTTGACTGTTAAAAGCATAAAATCTCTAAATTTTCCGGGGGGGGGGTATTTAAATGCTCTGGAAGATGTCCCTCCTGGGCAACCACTACAATTTAACACTGAACGGGGGGGGGGGGATTTTCCCCAGCCTGTTTATCTGTGATAACAAAATTCTCTGATAAATTTAGTGGCCATTTTACTTTTTTTAATTTTTTTTTCTCCCTTAGAAAATATTTTTCATCCTTTATCGCCGTAAATAGTGTCCGTTATTCAGAGGTTAAACATACAAAAATTTAGGTTTTGGGAGTGGGGATTAGAAAATTGTCCGTTAAATAGAGGTGTCCTCTATTTGGGAGTGTCCTCTATCACGGAAGCGGTTAACCCTTACTGGAACACTGCGCCCATTCCGGGAGCACCTAATTTTAATTCCAAATTTGCAAACGACATCAATAATATTATAATAAAATATTACTTTTACAATGAAATCTTAAATTAAGGGATTCTCAATTTCTAAAAAAATCGTTTGTTAATTCCGGCGACCAGGCACGTAGCCAGGGAGGGGGCTAAGGGGGCTGAAGCCCCTCCCGAAAGTTTAAAAAGACTTTACAAAATTATCTCTTTGACAATAAAATAAGCTTTGTTTGTTTTCATCTTCCATTACATTAAATTCAATTGTATTTTAGCTGTAAAAATATCCATTTATTCAATCACAGTTACAGTAATCCTTCATTATAATGGTCATTTGGATATATTGTTTATAATAGATATTAACCACAAAATATAAATTCTTTCAAAAATGCAATTTTAACTATCTTTCTACGCAGTAAAATTAGATTAAGTGTAATTTCGTATCATTAATTTGACTAAGAATATTTAGTGTAATACACATATAACGCATTAACTTTAGGAGACAGATATAAAACATTTACTTGCATGTTATGATCTTTTTCAATTTGGGCCTCCGTGGCCGAGTGGTTAAGACGCCGCTTTGCTATGCTGGAGATTGTGGATTCGATTCCCGGCGGCTCCATTGCACACACACTTTGTGTGGAGCTCCTGGTTGTATTTCTCTTGTGGTGTAAATTTCCTTGTGCTATCTCGTTCTTGTATATAGACGATGATTTATAAGCAGACTTTAATGTCGAGCACACAAATAAGATGTATGTTGTTCAAATAAATTCTTTAATTTTCCTTATCTTCTTCTTCATGCATATAAACGAAACATAGAGCGGTCAATATTAGAATATGTTGCACAGAAGGGGGCAATAAAACTTCAATAGCCGCCTATAATGTAAAATCATGTGAAAAAAATATAATTTTAAAGAAAGTATTTTCGCTAATGATGTTCTAACTGTAAAACGCTTTTTATTAAAAGAAATTATTAGAATGTATTTTTGAAAAAAAGATAGAAAAGAAAAAAAAGAAAGATGCGAAGAAAAACGATATGGTATCGAAAAACCTCCAAGAAGCGCCACGGCGGCATCCCCCAGTCTCTTCCTTCACTGAACAACTTTTCTGCGAATTGTTTGTATGTGAATCTTTAATACTCAGAAATGTAGCTGCTTTGCCTGGTTAATGTTCTTTGTATTTTCTAGAACTATTAACGTCAGGGATGGATACCTCTATGTAGGGATTTTTTAAAAAGTTTTTTATAGTACCACCGGAGGGAGTTTTATATTCCGTCAGCACATGTATTTGGATAAAATTTACCTCAATTACACTGTAAGGCCAATCTACAGATGTAGGCGGGTGTGCTGACGGGCTAGGGGGTGCTTTTTGTGAAGTCAGTATAGAGACATTGTGAGTTGTGTCTAGGGACGAAGTAAAAATTTAAGCAACAACACTGGCTCATTTTACAGCCACAAATTTAATTTAATAATTGAAGTAAAGTGTATTCTGAGTTTTAAAAAAAGAAGAAAAAACCGAATTTTATCAAACATAATTTCTGGGTATAAAATAAACTTTTTAAGCCGCGAACTTAATGACGGAAAATACAATATTTTGTCAAATGACTAGATAAGATGGAAAGATAAATGTTAATGACTGTTAATGGAATCTTTTAAGTAACTAGAAAATATGATATGAAATCGAAAAATTCATTTTTCAGACATGTACTATTCTTTTTTAATTGCAAAATGACAAAACAGCACCATGGGTGTACTAAATCTTGAACTGACTTACATAAAACCAATTCCAATAATATCAACATTTTCTGACAGCAAGTCTTGTTTAGAAATTAAAATTTAGAATTGTTTGGGTGTTAGCGTTCGAAACAACTTGATTTTGGTAAGGATTTGTCAAGTACTCGATATGAGCCTACAATATGGCAAGCAGCTCGATTCGATATTGCTATGTAACTAGAGATAACTTAGATGATGCCACGAAGAGAAACATGTTTGGTTCCATTTTACTTTTCAACCAGCCATATAGTTTTCCAATAACTATAGGAAAGAAACAAAAATAAGAAAAATGGAAGAAAGATCCAGAAATAGTATTTCCTTTTCTTACATATTCTAAAACGCATTTATTGCTAATCTTGTTTTTTCACGAAAAAATAGGTACAGAAAGAACAAAAAACCCCAGGAAGACTAGTTTCTACATGTTTCAGACATTAGAAAAAAGGATAAATGTGTTTTCTTATGCAATTCTTTTAACATATGCAATTAGATTATCACAAGCCGTGTGTTGTTTTAGAAAACAAATTAAGATTTCTTTAGGAATACAGCAAATTAATATTTCATTGTTGAATTTTCAAAGAGCTTTCAGGAAAAGAAGAAATCAGAGCAGCTCTCGGACCAATACTTGAAACAATCTTATTTTGTGGAGAGAAAAATACGCCATTTTGAGATTACCATGATGATGATCATATAACGTTAGAGAAATCAATACAAAAAATACTGTAAGCTAAGATACTTAAATTTTGAGCAAAGTCTGGAAAGAATAAATTGAAACGTGATATTATAAATATCCGTAGAAATGCTATTTACTTCACCTAAGACATTTAGAATAAAATCACTCAAATATCCTTAGATACAGTTACCGAAGAATTAATTATCAAAATAAGTAACGTGACTTGCTTTGTTAGAACAAACAAAACGCGTATCTTAATTGCTGTTGAAACTCAAGCGCAGAACAGCTTTACCTTTGTGTTAGATGAGTGGACTATTAAAAAATTCACAAAACTCAATAATTAAAAATATTCTTTTAGGTTTTATTCCAATAAATGTCTTCTCTGCCAAAAATTCAGAAAAAGTAATATTACAACATTGTGATTAATTTTGCCTTAACATGCATAAATGCGTCACAAAGGCGTATAAGGAAAGGGCAGCTGACGTCACTGTGGACGAATTACTGTGGATAATACCCTGTTCACACTGTGGATAGTTAAGATATCTCAGGCATGAAACTCTCTCAGAGAGTTTTCAACTTGATCGGGCTAGATACAGGAACAACCACTTATTCTCATTGGCTGTAAATCTTCGCTTTTACTGATTGGCTCTTGCGGCCGTTGTCATTTCAAGCGCATGCGCATACGTTACATTTCTTCATTTCAGAGATACATTGACATTCGTTGAGATATCTTAGGTGAGTTTTTCAATGTGAACAGGTTCCGGGAGGGTCCACTTCAAACACGGCGATCTTAAGATATCTTATGTTTGTGGTGTGAACAGGGTATAAGGGAGAAAAACCAGTTCGTTCTTTAACGACTAACACTGTACGGATGAACTCCGAGAATTTCATTGGTCTAAGTTTGCCATTACATAAGTAAGTATATGATATGATTGGGGTACGTCGTCAAGATGATTCCTATACCTGTTCACACCACAAACATAAAATATCTTAAGATCCCCGTGTTTGAAGTGGTCCCTCCCGGAATTAGGTACCTGTTCACATTGAAAAACTCACCTAAGATATCTCAACGAATGCCAATGTATCTCTGAACTGAACAAATGTAGCGTATGCGCATGCACTTGAAATGAAGACGGCCGCAAGAGCCAATCAGTAAAAGCGAAGCTTTAAAGCCAATGAGAGTAAATGTTCCTGTATCTAGCCCGATCAAGTTGAAAACTCTCAGAGAGTTAAAGGAACTCTCTGAGAGAGTTAGAGGAACTCTCTGAGAGAGTTTCAAGCCTGAGATATCTTAACTATCCATAGTGTGAACAGGGTACTACAATAATCGCTATGACAAAAAATGTAGCGGTAGATTGGTAGACAGAAGTGTTTCTTTGTAAATATGCCCTTTCCTTATGATGAAGCCGCTAGTAAGTCTGGTCTGTTAGACGGGTCATTCTAAAATTTTTCAGACTATCCAAAAATTAGATATGTCCACTTTGAAAGCCATCTGTTAAATCTTGCCTTGTCCAACAGCATGCTGATTCCCATAATTCGAAAGTATCATGGACTTGTTCAAGCAGTGTCAAAGGTTTAAATCACCTAAAGGCAAATTTAGCGCTTCAAAAAGTAATTGCATAATGCATCCCATTAAACAAAAGAAAATGACTTCTCCGCATTTGTGATATAAAATTTATCGAGAAGCTTGAAAATCATATTAACTTTTGTTGAGCTACATACATTTGCATTAGCTCAGAAAATATGTTTTAAAAAAAGTGGAAGATTTCTTTGGTATCTGGAGCTTTTTTGGCAGTCGAGAGAAGATCTCATATGCCAGTCTGTTTGTGAGAAGGTTTTCTGTTTGACAAAATCATAGTGAGGACATGATATCGGCTGTAACTTATGTTAAAAATGTCCTAATTGTTTTACATAAAAATAGCGAAAATGCATTAGAAATCTTTTGCGAGATATTTTATTGTGCATCAAAACTTTGGGAAGACATCTTCCAAACTAAAATAAAGATCCCAAGACTAACATTTAGACAGACAATACATACAAACCCTCAAAATACATCCGAAGAAGAGTAGCAGAGGATCTTTATTCCCGTGTAAAAAATCTTATTGAAAATTTTCATCATAATTTGTCAATGTAGCAACAAGTGAAAGCTGAATATGAATTAGGGTGCAAACAAATTGTTGACACCAACCCAGAGATCCGAAAAGTTTTAATACTGTAATGTGATAAATTACAATAATATCAAACACTTGTTCAGTCTTTTTCAAAAACCCAGTAACAACAGTCAGTGCGGAAAGATCATTTTCAACAATGAAAATAATTAAATCTTTGCCTCGAGACTGAGTCGCTTTGCAAAGATTTCCATTCATTGGGACATTACAGAAGATCTTCATAAATTAATATGCATCATGGCTAAGAAAAAATTACGATGATTGCTTCCATGGCATTAGTAAATTTATTATACCAACAGTACTGCATTTATAACTATTATAATCAGAGAATGTAAAATACAAAGATAATTTTTATGATTAAATATGACTGTAGAAATTCATTTTTCTTTAGAAGAAAAAATAATGCGAAAGAAATTAATTTCATTTTTGGATCAATAGTTTCAAGATCTCGCACTCGTATTCACAGACACTTCCACGCTACTATTAATCCTGTGTTTTAAATAAATTCATGTTACTTGTTTGCATTTCAATACTTTTAATTTTTTTTCCTAATTGGATACTTGAGGCTTATCTTAAACATTGTTATTTTGTGCTTTTTAGGTTTCGCGGAATTTTTCCTTAAAGCTATCCGGTTTGGAAACTGGAAGTGCTTTTGAATGCCAAAAATTGCAACAGAAATTGAAAAAAAAAAAAATTAAATACAAAACAGCAATATTTGTCATAGTTATCAAGTATCCTATGCAGAAACACATTTCAGGTTTGTTTAAATTTTTTGCTGTAAATTATACAAATTACTTTTGTAAGATCAGAAAAAATTTCAAGTATCAGCCCCTCCCGAAAGGAAATCCTGGCTACGGGCCTGCCGGCGACAGTCGATAATTTCTCATTTTACGAACAGAATTACCCATGCCGGAAAGTATTAAGATAAGCTCAGTGTTATTATCGCTCGAATTTTACATTTACCTTCTTGGCTGAAGCAATATTTTATTATTTTTGAGATAACTAAGTCCTCTTTGTTAAACATGAAAAAACACACTTCAAGGATAATTTTTTCGCCAAAAATATATTCCATTCTACTTCAGAAAACGAGTTATTTTTAATCCATTTAACCTCTCATCCCATTTTCCTTGTTTCGTCATCCGTGCATTTTCTAGCAGATAATATTAAATGAGTCAGCGGAAAAAAAGAATGTTTTTTTCGATGATTAACCATGGAGAAAATCGGAACATGGTTAATTCACTGGTATTAAGTCAATGTTGAGCAGTTGTTGTATTCCGTTTTTTCAGAATATTATCATCTATTTTCAAAAACAAGTGGCAACACAACGAATAACAAATCGGATAGAATGTGCGTTTAAAAATGATAAATTGAGGAAAAGTATATATTATACATTTGTTTAAAAAATTGCGGAACGTATTCCTTCATATACAATATAACGACTTTTTTGTTTTTATTTTTATCTTACATAGAATAATCACACGTTCATTAGCTTTTCATTCCAAAGGAGCTTAATTTAAAGTGAATCATGCCACAATTTCCTGAAGCCAATAATTATCCTAAAATGTCTTAACCCTTTCCGGCACACTGTGCCCGGTCTGGGATACCTAATTTTAATTCCAATCTTGCAAATGGCACCAATAATATTTTAGTAAAATTTTGCCTTTATAATAAAAGCTTAAATTAAGAAATTCAAAATATCTATAAAAGCCGTTTGCAAATTCCGGTGGCAGTCGATAATTACTCATTTTATTACAAAATTTTCCCGTGCCGGAAAAGGGTTAAATGCAGTCGGCTCTCTTTAATTCTAAATCGGATAAATCGAATCTTCGCATAATTCGAACTAAACATGAAGCTCAAAAATTTTCAATGGCAGAATAACGTTAAAATTTTTCATTTATTCGAACTCATTTTCTCTTGACTTCGTTTAATTCGAATTAATGTGAATTCCGATTTTTCATTTTTCAATACTTTACAAAAAATTTCAATAAAAATTCTTCCTCGAAACAACTATCTTTCTTTCATTTTTGTTAGAATTGTTCAAAACACGTATACATTTAATACCATGCATTTCATGTCTGCTTTCTTATTGCGCCGTCTGTCCATTAATAACATCATCCCTTCTTCCATCGTGCTTGTCCCTAAATCCCTTAGTTAGTTTTTGTATTTACAGTGTCTCACATAAGTGATGGGACACTTGTGCTTTACAAAAGGAAACTAATCAAATAAATTAAAAAAACATGTACACATTTTTTGTGGGTGTGTTTCATACTTAAATTTAGTAAAGATTATTACATAACATTCATTTTGTCAAAATATTAAAATATTAATTTAATAAAAATACAAATGTTTAGAACGGAGCAAAAAATAGCTCACATAAGTGATGGGACACCATTATATATGCAACAAAAATCGTCTGAAATAAGCAATAAAAATATTTTTGGGGGTTTTATTTTTACTTAAAAGCAATTGGCAATAATTTATAAAATCGTCTGCAGTATTTCTCTCCAGTTTGTTTTGGAATTTTTGTGTTTTTTAGCTCTGTGTAGCCATGAATGCTAAACGAAAAGAAATTTCGCCTGAAATTCGAAAATTAGTTATTAATTTGCATATTGAATGTGGAAAATCTATTAGAAAAACTGCTGAAACAGTTAACTTGAGTCGTTCAACGGTTTTCAATATAAAAAGACGATATAAAACATTAAACGATATAAAAAGAATCATATGATTCAGGATAAAAGACCTGGCCGACTATCAAAGCTATCCAATGGAATAAAGCGAATTATCATTCGAAATATTAAAAAAAAATCCAAGAAATAGTGCTTCAAAAGTTGCTGCTGATTTACAAGCATTATATGGAATAATTGTTAATCCTGAGACTATTAGAAGGGTAATTCGATCTACTGGATATCACGGTAGAGTAACCAGGAAAAAATTCTTCGTAAGTGAAACGAATAGAAAACTCAGACTAGCTTTCGCAAAATCCAACATTAAGAATTCTGATTACTGGAATAAAGTTATATTTGCTGATGAGAGTAAATTTAATATATTTGGTTCTGACGGTAGAATCTTGGTGTGGAGAAAACCCAGGGAAGAATTTCGCAAACAGAACTTGGTACCAACAGTAAAACATGGTGGAGGAGGAGTTATGGTATGGGGGTGTATGTCGTCCGCTGGAGTTAGTAATCTTGTTTTTATTGACAGTATAATGGATCAGTACAAGTATATTGATATTTTAAAGCAAAATTTGCAATCTTCAGCACGAAAATTGAACCTCCATAACGATTTTAAATTCTACCAACACAATGACCCCAAGCACACTGCTCTGAACCTGAACGTTAGACTCTGGCTACTATATAACTGTCCTGAAATAATAAAAACACCACCACAATCTCCAGACTTAAATCCCACAGAGAACATTTGGCAAGAATTGGAATCAAGAATTCGCAAACACACCATTTCTTCAAAACAACAACTAAAATCGGTGCTTCAAGAAGAATGGGGTAAAATCACTCCAGAAATCACAAAAAAATTAGTCGAATCCATCCCAAAAAGATTAAATCATGTTTTAAAAGTAAAAGGAAATCCAACAAAATATTAAAACCTTTTGAAAAGTAAAATTTTTGGATAAATATTTGATGGAAAAGTAAGTGTCCCATCACTTATGTGAGCCATTTTTTTGCTCCGTTCTGAACAATTGTATTTTTACTAAATTAATATTTTAATATTTTGACAAAATGTATGTTATGTAATAATTGTTACTAACTTTAAATATGAAACACACCCCAAAAATTTTTGCACATGTTTGTTTATTTATTTTATTGCAGTTTCTTTTTATAAAGCACAAGTGTCCCATCACTTTTGTGAGACACTGTATATCTTTTAATTTAACATTCAGTGCTATTCTAATTATAACAGCCGAAATAAATAAAACATTACTATTAATTCGTTTGTAGTAATGGTACCTCTCTTTAAACATGTTTTCATTTCATACTCTCCATAATTCGAACTCTGGATAATTCGAACATTTCTTGTGGTCCCGACGAGTTCGAATTAACAAGAGCCAGCTGTAAATAAATTTTCCAAAAAAGTTTTGTTAGTAGCACCTCAGAAAGATGCATTAGGGTATTTTGTTGCAGTAGCAGACGATATTGAGTGATTTAGCGAAATTCGCTGAAAAAGCAGGGATAAAAGCAGAACATGGCTATTCTCATTATTTAGCTAATCTTGAACACATTGTTTTATTCCATTTATTTGGAATACTTGTTTTTAAAAGGAAGTGGAAACATGATGCATAACAAATCGAGGAGAAAATTCTATAAAAGTGATAAATTGAGGAAAGAGATAATTCATCATATGACTTGGTTTTGTTTGGAAAATTGCGAAAAAGTTACATTATTCAACGACTTTTTTTTATGTTATAGAAGAATGGATTCACGTGTTACTTATTCATTCATAAGGCGTTATGAACTGAATCGTGTCCCAATTTCGTGTTAATGAGAAAAAATCTCATTGTAAATCAGTAACTTTAGAAAATTTCTTTTTAGAAAATAAATAAATTTTCCTCCAAATAAAAATCACAATATAAAACAATAAGATCTTTTTATTATTATTATACATGTAGCTTTTGCAATACATGGATAACAATTTGCAACAACATATTTAATTTATTATAGACCGGAAGGTGGCAACACAGACAATCACCTCATCGAGTTCACGACTAAATTCAGGAATTAGTTAAAACTTAATTCGCATATTAAAACGCAATCGATCCGCCAAATCATATTTTTGCGGAAAACACCTGAAAACCCTATTTAACCCTTTCCGGCGCAAGCAATTTCTATTACTAAAATGAGATATTGTCGATTGACACCGGAATTTATAAAGCACTTGTCTAGATATTACGAATTCCTTAATTTAAGCTTTCATTGTAAAAGCAAAATTATATTAAAATATTACTGGTGGCGTTTGCAAGTTTGGAATTAAAATTAGGTGTTGCCGGCCCGGCAACACTGCGCAAGAAAGGGTTAAGTGGTTGTTTCGCAGGTTTATCATTGTGTTATCCTGCTCCCAGTTCTCCATGTTTTAATACCTATGGGTGCAGGAAAACACACTAGTAACCTACGTTTATACACATATACGGTAGATTTACTCAGCCATCGCAGACAAACTCTTTTTTTTTTCTTTTTTTTTCTTTATCAATATAGAAATCCCATGTTTTGAAGGATGGATTATTTTGATATTGTACATTTAAATTTATCTTACTTAGAGCTATAATATAATCGCAATATCCTCAATTCCGCAATCATGAGATAATTCTTTATCGATCGACAATTTCAGGTAGTAATGGTTATATTAGCAGAAACCAAAAGTTATTTGCATTGCCTTATCTATAATAGTTTCGAAAGTGATGTCGACAAGTTCCTAACGAGTTTTTGTTTGCGGGTTCTCTTTAAAAATTGCGTGTAATTTCGGAACATCTAATCCCTTCTTTTTGTGTTAATTACTGTTACAACTAGATTTCATGGAAATCTATTTTCGTGAGTTGGAAAACCCTCTGAATTATCAGCATACGAGACTGATAGCATACTCTTGTTTTATTATCTGGTTATTTAGCAAGTGTTATCTAAATTGCATTCGTTCGACGCAACGTTGCTTGCATTTTGTTAAATAAAGGACTTTGAAACTTTGTAAATTTAGACTTTTAGTAAAGTAATTTATGTGAATGAAATTGAAAGCGAAATTGTACCTCATGGAGTGATCATGGATATTTTAATTTATATTCTATTAGTTACTCTTACATTTATTAATTTATGATTTTATTTTTAGCACTTTCCAAGACAGCTGAAAACTGTTTGTGCATTCGGTTTGTCTGTCTGTCTGGCCAAGCTCTAACTCCCATAAATGGGCTCGTATTACATGCAATTGATAAAGCTTATTTACAGTCACCAAAGAATGTTTGGTATTGCATATGAAGTATGTACGAATAATGGTTTATCTACAGGAACACTCAAAAGAACTCGAGTATATTGTGATATTCAGTGAAAAATCGTTTGGAGTGTATTTTAATGACATTACGCTATTTCAAATGTTTCGAAACGGATATAAATCACCGAATTTCACTAAGATCACGTTGAAACAGAGCACTCACAGCATCTTTTATTCGTTTACAGGGACACACAAAAGAAATCGGTTATACAGTACTGTCTTTCCATAATAATTGCTGGAAAGTAAATTTTAAAATTTAGTATGCGCTTTTAAATTTAATTAGTTTTTTGCCTATTACACTTCATGTATAAATTCTAGACCTCATATACAAGGCTACACAAAAGTATTCGCATACCATTCTCCTTATTAGAGAAAATTGCGGAAGGAAAAATTTTAACTAAAATATACGTATCTCTTGGGAACAAGCGACACGCATACGTGGCGCAAAAGGCTTAAGAATCCTTTTTATCCCCACCAGTAAAAATTTACAGTAAAATATGCCTTATTTAATCAGAGCAATTTCTCGATTTAATAAGGTACAAATTTCTGTTTTTAAAAACCGGTGATAAAACATTAAAGATTTCGCAAAAGACTCCTGTCGCGTAAGGATTAAAAGAGCAAAATTTTGGAATGGCTGTTGTTAATAGGTACAAATCTCTATATCATATACAGGACTGCTAAAAAATTCGGATAATTCTGGTTTTGAAATGCATCATACATTTCCATATTGTGAAATGAGACATAATATTTTAATTTTTTAAATGGTGCAGTTTTGTTACATTATTCTGAATGTGTTGGAAAGTGCTTCATAATCTGTGCTTGATGCGTGATTTTTTTCTTTCTTGTTTAAAATTTTAACAAGGAACAAGCTGACTAAAATTTTTTTCAAACGTATCTTTATAGAATCTTATTCGTCAATGATTTTTTATTTATTTATTTTCTTAATCAATCTGTAATATGCTACATAGAACGATTTTTCGATTTTCTGGGTAGGCTCCGATTTAGTTGCGCAGTATGATGTATAAATTGCGCTGAGCTCTGGGTAAGTATGATGAAGAACTTACAAGATAGATGAAATAAAAATAAAACAACGTACGACTTCACTTTAGAATTTTCAGTAGGATAAAAAATCTTATCCCAAAAGTCGCTGATAGCCATTTTTGTTTTAGCAGGGAAACAAAAAACAAAATTTCACCAGTTTTTTATGATCACTATCGCCCCTCTTCCCTCCCCACACACACATACTCATGCTTTCCTGGACATAATTCATCTATTTCTTTGTATCCCATTTTTAAATCAATAAAATTTTAATACTAATAGTGTTTTTATCGTGTTTACGCTAAGGTTTGGCCGCTTAATAATGATAAACCTGAAACAACAAACAAGCAGCTTAATTTTCAATCAAGATCTCGTACCCGCACTGACAAACAAAATATCACGTGACAGGATTATAGTCAATCAGAAGGTTCTTCAATCATTCTTCCGATCTGAAATAGAAGGTGTTTTGTATGCTACTCCAAATGCTAATTTAATAAACAAGCTTTTTTGCGCAAAGTGTCTCTTTTTGATAAAATCGATATACTCAGAAAGAACGATTATACCCGCAAAATATTATGTTTTTTTTTTTTTTTTTTTTTTTGAGTTAATAATTTATTTTTTAAAAATAAAAGAACGACATGGATATTTATAAAACTAGTTATAGTACGAACAAAGAACGCACCTCATTTAACACGTTTGAGGTACAATTTTCGAGAGAGGAAGCCGTACAGACAATCATCTCACCGAGTTCACGGATGAAAATCTAGAATTACTGTAAATTCTATCTAAGGTGGAATGGATCGGGACGGAGAAAATTTTTAGTAGTAGACAATAAATTTTCTTAGACAAATTTTGCCATGTCCATGAATTCGCAGGGACTTGAAAATCTTTCCGAATTAAATAGATTTCCGCCTTAAAAGTTTACTGTAGTAAAACATGATTCGCATATTGAAACTCAATCAGTCTGCCAATTACTATGTTGCTGGAATTTTAGAGGTTGACTCGTAGATTTACCATTGTGTTTTATTTCACCCAAAGATTTGAAAACATGGTGGACTGGGAACATAAAAACACAATGACGAACCTACGAGTCAATCACTAAAATCGAGTTTTCAGGTGTTTTCCACCAAGATAGGACACGACAGACCAATGGACTTACCCAGTGTTAATTTTAGGGGGTGGCACCTAGGGGGGGGGATATCCCCCTCGGAGCAATGATTTGGACCCCTGGCAGATTTGAGATTTTGGTACTATAAATGGTTCAAAAATGCAATTTCCCTGCCCCGGAACTCTATAAAGTACCCCCCCCCCCCCCGGAGCCGCAGAAATCCCTCCCGGAGAAAAGTGCCTGAATTCAACACTAGATTTACCCATGTGACTTCAGAGTAGGTATATAAAAGGAATATACCAATAAGTGTGCAGAATACTTTAACGCTGCTTCCCCATCGTCCAATAAAAAATCTTTTTCGGAGGATATATACTTACAGAGGCGCGACTTTTGAAATTCATGGTTAAAGTCCATTGCGTTTCCATATGCGAATGGAATATACCAATAAGTGTGCAGAATACTTTAACGCTGCTTCCCCATCGTCCAATAAAAAATCTTTTTCGGAGGATATATACTTACAGAGGCGCGACTTTTGAAATTCATGGTTAAAGTCCATTGCGTTTCCATATGCGAATGGAATATACCAATAAGTGTGCAGAATACTTTAACGCTGCTTCCCCATCGTCCAATAAAAAATCTTTTTCGGAGGATATATACTTACAGAGGCGCGACTTTTGAAATTCATGGTTAAAGTCCATTGCGTTTCCATATGCGAATGGAATATTAACTTAGTATGTAATTCTAGAATTTCAAACGAGAACTCGATGAGGTGATTGATTTTCTGCGTTGTCGCCTCCCGGTCCCTGGTGTAATTGTTTGGTTCAATATTTTATGTGTTAAAAGCTGACGAACTGTGAGTTAAATTTTAACATCGCACATAAAATTAAGCGTAGATTTGAGAAATGTTTCACAACTAAGGAAAAAAAAAAAATCTTTCGCGACGGAGCTTTTTGCGAAATTTTTAATGTTACCGATAAACCGATGTTAATCGGTTTTTAAAAACAGAAATTTGTAACCTACCTAAATCGAGAAAAGGCTCCGATTAAATAAGGCAAATTTTAGAGTACAAATTTTATTGGTGGGGATAAACAAGGATTCTGGACACTTTTTACTAGTGTGCCTACAACCTTCGGTACAAACAAGTCCAGATATCCTACTTTTTGCGACACGTATACGGGTCGCTTGTGCCCAAGGGGTTAGGAATAATACAAGTAAAAAAGAAGTTAAAAGTATTAACTTCTTGAGCCGATATTTTAACACTAGAACGCCCGGATATTTTGCTCAGGTTTGATAATAATATTTCACACCAGAATTTTTACTCGAAATTATTTAATTAATTTTATTAATATAAATCTTCGGGGTTTAAATTTAACTATATTCAAGATATTTATTTTAGCTCAAATTAAAATTTAATCACATGGTCGGAGTCGAATTAACTCCTTCCAGGTGTTCTAGTGTTAAAACACGAATGCATTACACGCCAATGGGTTTGAAATAAGATAGGAAAATATGAGATTTGACTGAACAACAACATTTGAGAATTCCGACTTCCGAATAATCAATAAAACTTTTAAAATGAATTGCTGTCAAATGAATCATGATATAGATACCTTATCAAGAGTGATTTTTTTTTTCCTTTTTCATATACAGTTATTTTTAGGAGCCAGTCAGCTGTGTCGTGACATATTTTAAGACCTTTGAAAAGCAAACAGATTATATCCTGCAAGACTGCACAAAGAGTGAGAGTCAATGGCGTGGAAGTGCATGCATAAGGATTCACTTCCATATTCATGATCACGAAAAAACAAAGAAATCATATTCCCTTCTCAAGAACATGAGTTGTGGACAGCACGTGTCTAAGAAACAAGTTGGAAATTGCACGTGAAGCGTAGCAAATGAGGTGCGTCCGTACGATAATGAAATTTTAAAAATATCACTCTCATATATCAATCTCATAAAATTGTAAATAGTTACAATTAAAATGCGCACCAAACAATGTTCTCTCTATACTCATTGTGTAATGGAATACTTTTGTGTGGCCTTGTAAATCATTAACAAATGTTCTTTGCACAACAGATTAAGCAAAATCTATATTATAATATATACTTCATAGATGCAAATCAATTTTATTATGTTCGAATGAGTGTAATATCATTAAAATGCATTTGAAACTTTTTTTCAATTAAGTGTAATGTAACGGAGTACTTTTGATTATCCCTGTATTTGATCTATGCATCCTATTTTCAAAAAATTTGAAATGACTTGACAAAATTATGTAATAAGGATGTATTTTAAGTTTCAAACGATTAAAATGCATTTGAAAGTTTTTTCCCCATTGACCGTAATGTAACGGAATCCTTTTGATTGTCCCTGTCATTGATCTATCCATCCGACTTTCATAAAATTTGAAATGACTCGACAAAATTATGTTATAATTATGTATTTTAAATTTCAAACGGTTCGGTTGGCTAGTTTTTGCGTTGTTATATGCGGACGGACAGACGGACTGAACGACAACAATAGGTGCTACGTATTTACATAATTACGAACACACCTATAAATAAAGGCACACTTTAAATCCGGGACGGGAGCATTTCGCGAAATTTTTAATGTTTTGCTACCGGTTTTTAAAAACAGAAATTTGTGGTCTATTAAATCGAGAAAAAGGCTCCGATTAAATAAGGCAAATTTTAGAGTAAAATTTTATTGGTGGGGATAAACAAGGATTTTGAGCACTTTTCGCGGCACGTATACGGAAAGCACGTAACCCCAGGGGTTATGAACAATACCGGTAAAAAAGAAGTTAATAAAATATTAATTTCTTGTGCCGATTTTCTTTTAAAACACGAATGCATTAGTGCATTACATGCCAATAAGTTTAACCACGGCCAAACTCCATGAGCGCTTCCGTTCCTTATAAGGAGAGGGAAGGAGGACATTGAGTTCGGCCGTGGTTTAACAGAGGAGTACAGCTTTTGAGAATTTCGACTTCCGAATAAACAGTAAAACTTTTAAAATGAATTGCTGTCAAATGAATCATAATATAGATACCTTATCACGAGTGATTTTTCTTTTCTTTTCTATAAAGTTATTTTTAGGAGTCAGTCAGTCGTGTCGTGACATATTTTAAGACCTTCTTTGAAAAGCAAACAGATTATATCCTGCAAGCGCAAGATTGCACAAAGAGAGAGTCAATGGCGTGGAAGTGCATGCGTAAGGATTCACTTCCATATTCATGATCACGAAAAACAAAGAAATCACATTCCCTTCTCAAGAACATGAGTTGTGGACAGCACGTGTATTAAGAAAAAAAAAGACTACTTTAAAGACAGCGAGAAATGTCAATTAAGCGAAAGCGAAGATAAGGCTCGATTATTATGGAAAGTTTCGAATGGGGCAATTTTTAATAAATTTCGTTGCATTGGATAGCTGAGATTCCTCTCTACATCGCTCATTTTTTACTTTTTCGATTTCGGGTGTTTTTTAATAAAGTTACTTTCATTTTTGGAACCGGTTTTGAAAGTGAAAGTATTTTTATAAAAAATATCTGAAACCAAAATCAAAAAAGCAGAAAAGGAGCGATGTAGATCAGCTATCCAATGCAAATATATATATATATATATACATTTAAAAATCTCGAATACAAACGAGTTATTAGAAAATAACCTCCTTATAGGAATAGCATTAGCTCACGAGTGTCCCCGCTTGCAGGAGCAGGAGCCCAACCTCCCAACATATACTGCATTTCTGATCTAATAAAAATTATTTTTAAACCAGCAGACCCACTCGGCATTGCTTGTGCCCACAATAATATTTTAAAATAAATATTAAATTTGTATGATTGTATGTCTGCTGCGTATGCGCTGTCAAATAATTTATCTAACCGCTGCCATATAAAAAAGGCTCGAAAAATTAAAATTGTTAATGTATAATCGTTTATTGTGGTAGGATTTCAATGAAAACGAGATATTTGGATTCATCTTCAAAATATAGGCATATGTGTATTAACCGTTGAGCGACAAGTCTATTCCGTCTGTACTTCCGTTTGAGCCGCGAAATAAGAATACCGTTACACAATTCCCGATACTGTCAGTCATCGGCGACTGACGCAGTCTAAATGGAAAGTTCAGTGTCAGTCACCGGTGACTGACGAGGCACTCAATGTGCTATTTTCAAATCGATTAAAGCAATATTAAAAAGTGTATATCTTATCTTAAAAATTGCTAGTCAACTTTGAAATGTAGCAACCTGACAAACTACAAATTCTGGTAAAACCATTCCCTCTATGCCTTTTCCTTCTGCAAACAACTAGTCAGGAGATTTCAAGAGGAGCGTATTGGTTGATTGAGCAGACGTGTGCAATTCTCGCAGGGCCTGATTAATACACAGGCCTCCGGGGCCTTGGCAGTGGACCCACCAATTTGAGGGGTCCACCAATTATGTGGCTCATTTTTTTTTCCTTAATCAAATACTTTTCAAATAATATTGTTTTATAAAACATGAAGTATAAAATTTAAATATTGTCAAATATGACTCAATAAAATTTTTAAAAGCTTTTAACCTAGGCACTTTTCACCCAATTTAACAACTCATCAAATAAACCTTTTTCTTCTTTTTTTTTTCTTTCTTTCTTTTCTTTTCTTTTTCTTTTTTTTTTTGTGAAAGTGTTGCCGAAAATGGATAGGTAGGGGGGAACAACTTTTTAATTGGCCTTGGGTCCAACTTCAGCTTGATCGGGTTCTGAATCCTCGCATCAGTGTTCATTTCCTAGCAGTCTGTTGTTTTAAAGAAAGCAATATACCTATATCTATATATTTAATTGCTCCACTTGATGAGTTCTTACTTAATATCCTAGCTATGAATTAGAAATTTAAAATTCATAGTCTCAGGTGCATTAGGAGAAGCCTTGGACTATCTTTCAAAAAAAATTCAGTCTCGTACGTGCCGAAGATTTCACTAGTCATCGCAGACAGTCAAACATACAACACGAAACTTTCTTTTATTAGCATTAGATTGTAAAATCGTAGAATAATACATATGTAGATAAATGTTTAAAAAATACCACTTCTATCACATTTAATGTGCATACCTTTTATTTCGCCAAATTTTCTATCCTTTATAGTGTCTTAAATATATCATTGGTTTTCAAATTTAAACATTTTTTTTATATACTTTTGATCAAACATCTAGTTTCTTATTATACCACTTTTTACTAATGAAAGGCGGTATTTGAAAAAAATATATCGTCACATTTTTAACTTTCTTCTAGACATGGTGTCCACTCTCAACTGTGCCCAATGGCTAATTCCTTAATTGTTAGTCACAGACGTATAGTGCCAATTACAAACATGTTTTAAGTGAAGTAGAGAAACATTTTACAATCGATTTGGGTCAATAAACACATTTATTAAAAAAAATACGAAAATTTAAGTTTATAAACTTAATAGCTTGTAAACACTTATTTATTCATTTATTTTATTTATCTATTTTTTTAATGCATGTGTCTGTAAGGAGTGGTGGCGTGGTTGGTAGCATCAGCTCCTCCCACACCGCTGGACCCTGGTTCGAATCCAGCTAGCGGCATGGGTGTCTGTGTTGTCCCTGTGATGTGTATTAAATGTATGTACTGTATTTCCTGTAATAATAAAGTGTTCTGTATTAAGTTTCTGTGTATTATGGATCATTCGAGGTAACAGCCACTGTAGCTATAGACCTCAAAGCATTGTTCACTCAAACTCTGTAAGAAGTGAAATTTGTTTGTAAATATTTATTTTATTTGATTTTAACTTTCTCAAATTTAACCAAATTTTTAAAATTAGAAAATAAATTTATAATGAATAAATTAAATATTTTATTCAACACAGATAAAGTATAAAGTTGAATGTGAATACGAAAACAATACGTGATGAATCTATAAAAATAATACTAATATTCACAATAAGATGATTTTCATTTGTGTTTACTCTTTTATTAACAGATAAATAAAATATACAATTATAAAATGTACAATTTGAAACAGTTACCAGAATATTTTCATTTAAAAAGTCAGGAGTTTAATGAACATTTCACACAATGTATGATGATAATTTGCATTATTGAAACGAAACAATGACTTTTTTTTTTTTTTTTTTTTTTAAGCAACCAAAACAATATTTTTCTAGTCTTTCTGGAATAATAAGAAAAACATTTTTAAAAAGACAGTGTAATAAATAACATTTATTTTAGAAGAAAAAAAAGACTTAAAAAATTATAGTAATTGGAACAACAGACAATGTAAAACAAAATACAACTAATTACATTACCAATACAGCATTTCGATAGTTATATATATTTTTTCTTTTGCATGGGATAGCTGAGGTCAATCTCTATATTTGCCTTTTTTAGGTGCACTAGGAATTATATAAATACATAGTACCTACAATCGTCGTCGTTTGGTTTGCCCGTCTATTTGACCATATATATATATATATATATATATATATATATATAAGAAAAAAAGAAAAAGAAAAACAATTGAATGATTTAAGAATGAATTAAAGTTGAATGATCGATAAAATTGTTGCAGAATTGTGTCGCGTTATTTCAAATTATGAAAAAAAATTCAATTTTTTTTCTTTAAGTTTAGTAATATATTTTTTTTCATTCTGTTAATTTTTATCATACATAATAAAATCCATGATATCCCATGATAAGTTATGATTCTAAGTTGCCGTGGTGAGGGAGTCCTATTATTTCCATATTGCCGAATTTAATATATAAAAATCGTAATAAATTTTGTATATTCATGCATAAGAGTCCTATAGCTATTGCACCAAGATCTGAAAATTTATAAAATTTGTTATGATACAAACGCACCTCATTTCCCACGTTTGACATATAATTTGCGACTTGTTGACATTGTCGATTTTAGTTGCAGGTGTTTCCTTTCTTTCTTTTATGATGACGATATTTTTATTTTTGGAACCAGTTCAAAATAAAAATAACTTTATATATACGAGGTAGAAACCATCGAATTTCGACGAAAGAAAATGCTTAAGAAGTAACCGTTTCATTGATTTATGATAAACCTACAAAATTAGCAATAGTAAAAAATGCACCTTAGATTGGTCAGTCTAACTCTCAAACAAATATTACTTTAAGCCTTTTTTTTTTTTTAACTTCTATAAAACTTAGCTGTCCAAATTATTAAAATTAAACTTTAATCGCATATGTAATCAGTAAAGTATTACAAAGATCAGTAATTATGATGAAATTATCAATTGAGGCTATTATGTTTGGTATAAATGTGAATGAAAAAAAAAATATTCTAAATTGACGTTGTCATAGAAATTCCATATGAAATGTAAATCCGTCATAATTATCATCTTCGCAAAATTTACATACGCACTTCTCATAGTATTTTAATTTGATCATTTTAAAATTACAGTAAAACCCCGATAATTCGGATTAATTGGGACCAGACCTAATCCGGATTATCCGGAGAATAAGAAAAAAAATAAATAAAGTAAAACATACGTACAGAAAATCACCTTTATGTTTAACTTATTGATTATTTACAGACAGTAAAAATGTTTACTTTGTAATAAAAAAGTTTGCAATTTTTTGCTGTGCAGTTTTCTATACCTTTTGTGAGTCGTACGGTCACGCATCCGCTTGAGCATAAGTAGTTCGTTGGGTGTACTTTAAATAAGAGTTTAAATAAGAAAGCTTAAGATATTCTTTCGAAAAGATTTCAGAAAAAAGTTTTTTTTATTCAGAATACGACGATGAAACAAGTTTATGCTATGGAAATAAACCAAATCGTTTCTCAATCGCTTGACCAAACAGGTCCGGATTATCCGGAGATCCGGATTTACGGGGTCCGGATTTGCGGGGTTCTACTGTACTTGTTTTTTTATATTTATAAAAGACGTTATTTGCATCCGTTAAAAGCATTCCACTTTGACGGATCCAGTCTTAAACAACATCTATAGAAAAGTATGCATATGACGTCATTAGGACGGAATATTACACAAACGCAGCTAAAACAATATTCAAGATACTCGGCAAAACAAATTGGATATCTGGTGATTCATAAATCTTCACTTCTTTATTTATAATAGCTCCGTGTTTTATCACAATCAATCTTTTGTAGTTGTATTTGTATTTGTATTTTTTTTTCTTCAAAATTTGGAAAATATCATTACATACATACGGGTAAATAAAATTGCACTCTTTAGCTTTATGATACGATTTGAGTAAATGCGGTGAAGTCACTCGAATGCTATTTAAAATACATTTTTGTAAAAGAGAAAGTGTTGCATCATTTGTAAAGTAAGTTTACAATAAACTAAAAACCCTTAATAGATGAATAAAAACGCAATAAAATCAAAATTCACAGGATTTTATACCAAACGATTTTTTGACAGGGTATTTTTATTTAAATTTTTATCAATTTTAAGAGAAAACGGCATTTTCCCACAATTACAAAATTCGTGCTAAAAACTATAAAAAAATTAATATGTAAAAAATAAATTGAGATACAACTTTCAGACAAATTGCATTTAAAAGTAAATTTTTTTTCTATACGACGCGTCGTAAAAATTGAAAATGTGCGATGTTTAGATGTATCAAATTTGCAGTACCGAAAATTGCAAAACCGAATTGCATGGGAAAGTGTTGCCATTCACAAAATGACGTATGCTTTACGCACAGATACATTTGGCCTTTATAATATAGATAGATAGATAAATAAATAAATAAAATAAATTAATCTGCAACCAAAATCAAAAAAGTAAAATACGGCAGTTGTAGAAATCGACCTCAGCTATCCAATGCAAAATAATTTTTTGGTCTTTAAATATGGAAATACAAATAAGATATTTTTAAAAAATATACCACCCAAAGATTAACAAAAACCAGCGAGTATTACAGCATGAGGCTCTTAAACACAATAAGTAACTGGATTTTTAAAATCCAACAATATCATTCATGATTGAAAATCAAATAAAAAATAATTAGGTTTTAAACAATGATATGCAATAATCATATATATATAAACGTATAAGAAAATATTTCAAAAAATAAAATAGCACTTTTTATATGTACATAAATGGCTATTTACAATCTATATACAATATTTACAATATTTAAATCGATATGGAATGTACAAACACAATTGAATGTCAAATAAATCATTCTTTTCATAATTAAAAAAAGGTTACTGCAATTTCCTGCATTGGTTTTATTTTATTTATCTTTTAAAAATGTGCCGCTTAGTTAAAATGCTTTCGGGGGGGGGGGGGACACAAAATGGAAGACAGTAAAAAATGTTTACATTACAATAAAATTAAATTTTGTATCCTCAAATTAAGGAAACAGTGTGAGCGAAGTCTGTATAATAAAACATTAAAACACCATTTTTTAATGAATAAAATGTAACAATTAAAGCGATTTTTGCTGAAAGCGCAAGGAAAATTTTAAAAGAGGGAAAACTTTATGCATACTACAATTATCATAATTTGATGTTCACTTTGAAAGCATTGCTATCTGATGCTTACGTATTAATCTTTTTTTTTTTTTTTTTTTTTTTTTTTTTTTTTTTAATCTGAAAAGTTTTTTATACATGATATGATACATTAAAAAAGTTTTATTTGATCAAATATTAAATATACAAATATTGTCTTTTTATAAGTACTTAAAATTTAGAAAAACAGTTTTGTATAGAACCGTTCAATAACAGTGTTGATTTCAGAGGATGTCCCGGAGGGGACATTCCCTCACCGGAGCAATAAGATGTCCCCTCCCCCGGAAGATTTGAGATTTTGTGTTTTCAATGGTAAAAAAAGTGCAAATTTTTCCCCGGAACTCTGTAATTCCCCCCACCCCCCCTCCGGAGAAAAGTGTCTGAATTCAACACTGGTTAAATTCAAAATTATAGTTCGAGAAAGCTGATTTATACACTGTAAAAAAGGCTCGGAAACGTTTCTGAAAATCAGTGGAAGCAAGATAAATTTCTTTCTTTCTTTTTTTTTTTTTAAGTGCTTCTTTACACCTCGAAAATAAATTGGCTTCTGAATGTTTATAAATGTTTCTTTACGCCTCGGAAATAGATTGGTTTTCAGAGTGTTTAAAGATAAAAAAGGCTTTTCAAAATTATGGGATCCTCGGAAGAGATTATCACGTTTTTGTTCGTAATTACATTTTCATAGATTTTAAGTATCTACTTCATCCTCGTAAAAAATTCGTTCGCTCATGTTAATCCCACGAAAGAAATTATTTTAAGATATTTCGCTTGCATTTCAATATTTTTAAGTGATTTATTTATTTTATTTATTAATTTTTTGGCTAGTTGAGATCGATCTGTACAAAAGCCGTTTTTTAGCTTTTCGATTTTGTTTGCAGTTTTTTTTTTTTTTTTTTTTTTTTTTTTAAATAAGAATACTTTCACTTTTGAAACCGGTTCTAAAAATAAAAGTATTTTCATAAAAAAAAATTGTATTTTCATAAACATAATCAAAAAGTAAAAAACAGCCTTTGTTACAGATCGACCTCAACTATTCAACAAAAAAAAAAAAAAAAAAGAAAAGAAAAGAAAGAAAGTGTAAAAATATTGAAATGCAAGAGATATACATCTTAAAATATTTTTTTCCTTAAGATTAACATGAGCGAATGGGTGTTTCAGAGCGAGTGAAGTAGCCTCTTTACAAACATTTGTACTTTTTTTACAGTTTTTAACTGATGCTTAAGAAATCGCCATCAATCGAACTGAACATTACTTACCTTACACTATCTGCTTTTGTTACTGATAATACATTTATACACATAATAAATTGTTATATTACCTATACTAAAAAAGGGGGATATAAAATTAACTTATTTCCAGTGTTTTATTTTTTTCCCGAAATTCACTAATAACATCATCGTAGAAGGTTTTTTGTCTTTTTAGTTGCTTTAAATAATCTTGCTCGATGCACAGGAAAGTGACGTCACGGCTGTGCTGCTTAATGGCTGCGTGTGACCACGCATTTATGACATCGAGTTTTGTCCTGGCCGACCTGTTCGTAATATCTGGTATTGTAGAAGGTAAAGTCAACACAAGTTCGCACAATCTGTTGAGGTTCGTGAAAGACCGTCCAAGACCGGACGTCACGAAAAATTTATACAATCCATGAACTGATGTGTTTACAGCTGATTTGTTCCTGACCACTAACTTAATTTCTTTATCTAACAGTGCATAATCAAAAAATTGGCCGTAATTCGCAATTAATGTCTGCACCTGTTCTTTATTTAATGATTTCGCGCTACGCTCCAAGTCTAAGATTTGGCAGAAACTAAACTGAGGCGCGTCTTCAAACCTGAATCTTATCTGGTTCTTCATACAATCTGCCACTTCTCCATAGAGTTTACAAAAGGCTTCTCTCTTACTCTCAAAGAAAGATGGCTGTAACTTTTCACCAGTGCTTGAATCGACGTGATCTTGAAAAAAATTGTCCAAGAAACACTCGACTGCACCCATTTCGAGTTCATCATCAAACGATTTTAAGACGGACTCTACCAAATCGGTATCAAAAGCCAATCCCGGAAAAGGGCTCTTGAAGGCCTCTACCAACGGCGCTACGAAATCGAACAGTTTTGAAAATATTTCCAATCGAAAATTATTTTTAAAATCAGCCAAAAATGCATGAATGGCTTTTACTTGTACGACATCACTGTCGGCCAATTTTCCATCTTCAGCCAAAGCTTTATCAAATGACTTTTTGATAGACAACTTGTGCGTTTTAATTGTATTAAATAACGCAGAATAGTTAGCGCAACGTTCTTCTTGAAAATTATCACACTGCATATCTTCTGGACTGTTGTCATCCATTTTCCTGAAATCATTAAATTCCAAGCGTACATTGGCTCCCTCTTGGAAATAAGATTTCATAATCATTATATTTTTTAAGAATAAGTCACACTCGTTAGAAAAAGACAAACTCTTCAGCAGTATATCATCTAGATCGTGGAAATAACATGGAAGAAAATGCATACGGCATAAGCGTTTCAGTTCGTGTTTCACATCGTACAATCCAGGTGTGCCAGCAAGTGTAGCGCCATCGATAGAATAGGCTATCACTCGCTGGTGAATTCGGAAATCATTAATGACTTTGATGATGTGTTGATAAATCATTTTGGACGTTTTCAGCCTTTCTTCACTATTAAAACCAATGAAACGCTCGCACACTTCTCCATTCTTAAGGTAACGCAGTACCGTTGAAATTTGTGATTTTGTGCGTTCCGTCGAATGCTCGCTCAGAATCACAGAGACGTAAGCAGAATGATTCAGATCTTCCTGAATCGCTTTTCTGACAGTGTTGTTAACAGCTTCGATCATATCGGCGATTATTTTTCGAGTTTGTTGTATCTTCTCTATCCCATCGTCGATGAGGCTGGTTTGCAGAACGTCGTAATCACGCAGGAAATGCAGACTGTCCAAGCAATCTTCCAATTCTAGGCTGTTTTTATCCTGAGATCGAATTCGTGGAGGTTTTTTTTGACTCACCAAGTAGCAAATAACATCGATGATTCGTTTCGCTATTTCTATATTATTTTTGGTCTCCTTGTTTTCGAGAGAAGCTGCAGGGGAATCAATTTTTACAGCATTTGCAAATAGCTGAAAATCCAGCATGGCCTGGATGTGTAATAAATTCCTTTCGTGCTGCTTTATGCTCTCGCCCAAATTGCTCAAATCGGTTAAACCAGTCTTACTCCAAACATAGTCTTGAGAGGATCTGAAAAGTATACAAGGCCAGCAAAACAGGGCTTGGCGTTCATCACAACCTGTCAGCCAATCCACGTGATCATACGATGCCTTATCAAAAACGATCACAAATTTTGTGCCATTGCTTTCCACAGAATCTGCACTCGAAGGTGTGTTTTTTTCGACCGACATTAAATGTTCTAAAGCGGGTCGAGGTTTGCCTTGCAATATGCATTCGATTTTTTGTTGACGAGTTCGGCTTCGAAATGGATAAAGAAGAAGAGCATCTACTGTAATACGCATGGTGGAGTGTTCTTTTAGACTACACTTTAACTGAATTCCGTAGCATTAATTCGCTATAAAGTTGTGAATAATCACAAATGTTAATCCAAAAGCAAGAAAAACGGCGAATTTAGAAACGGAAGCATAAAACTCAGCCAATTCGATGCATATTCGTACGCGATACCAGGAAATTGATATTTCATTTCCCACTCCTGAAGCAACCCTGTTTGGCGAGAGAAAAGGCTACCATACAATATTACGCTAATCTAACCTCTGGCGGTAAAAAAAAATCCCCGCACGAATGAAGCCAACAGATCTAAATAACGAATCTCTTCTCCAAACAAGCAAGTTTTCAAGGCGCTGGAAGCGCTACGCTAGGACCAAGGGTTGCCATAATACTTTATATTTGCGCGCCTACTCCGATGAAAGAATTTTTCTCCTTTACTTTTTTTGCCCCCCGACCTTGCCGATTCACTCAGCTGTAGTATCCGTTCTTTATCGCCAAGCCACAACGTTTCTAAAAGGAAGTCCCCAAACTATATCTTTTAAATTAAAATTTTGATTAATAGGAATCAAGCTCTTAGTTTTCAAATAATGACATTCCGTCTTCTTTTTCTGCATAAAATATTTTAATTATTATCGAAATGCTTAAAATTTATCTTTTGATGCTATAAAAAATACAATTAATTTAAAGTTTTAAATTATCATAATTTTTACACAATTAGAGAAATTTTAACCTCCTTTTCTCCGTTATATTTAATACAATAACACATTTGAAGTCTGAACATGCCTATTATGGAAAATGTTATTGTCCCTTGGAAACTTACAAATCTACCAGCCAAGGATTTAAAACTTTGTAAAACAGATATGTTTTTTGTTTCATAACGATTCTGTTTTTGCAAGTTTTACTGTACTTTGTTCACTAAATTCTGTGATAGTAGGCCTGTTTATAACGGAATTATCTCAACGGAATAATCTTTTGGTGCATAACAATTGAGTTTTCACAGGTTTTACTGTTCTTTGTTTAGTAAATTCTGTTAAAACAGTCCTGTTTATAACGGAATTGTCCAAACAGATTAATTTCTTGATTCATAACGAATGTATTATTACAGGTTTTACTGTACTTTGTTCAATAAATCCTGTGAAGACAAACCTGTTTGTAACGAAATTCTGTTTTAAAAGCAATTACACTATCCCAATTAGCCCCCCCCCCCCCTTCCAATTACACTATCCTTCGCAGGTTTTAGTGTATAAAATTGTTGCATTTATTGAGTGTAGTAAAAGTTGCTAAGAAGAAATCGCAAAAGACTGGTTAAAAATTCCATTTAAAATAGGTTGCCATCCTATCTGATATAATTGTACCGTAATTTTACTATAGGGACTTTAAAATCTTTGAGTATAAGATAGGCTTCCCTTTATAGACAGATTTCGTTTTTCGGGGACAGTTAAACAGTTTTGCTTATTATAAAATATGATGTTTCAAATGGTAAACTCACTGCATTTCAAGGTTCAAGTTAACCCTTTCGGGCCTGGGTGCACAATTAATAGTACATGTTTTTCAATGGAATACTATTTTGTTTTAAGGGTGTTCTTAACTGCTCCGCTCAACAAGCGCAAAACGTTTTGACACATTTACGAATTCATTTTTTAACAGAAAGTTATAAAATTGGAATGCCTGACTATGGAAGCGATTTCGAATCGAACTTATTTTTCCATTTTGTGATGATTAAATTACCTATCCAGTTCTAAGCTATTTCGATGACGTAATCACCCGTTTTTCTCCTGCTTTTCGACCGGTTTTTCTGCTTTCGTCGGGAAATGTGCTCAAAAGTGTCAACTTTGAAAGCTTGTTATGAAAAATCCATTGTGTTTTTTAAAAATCAGAAAATTAAGTGCAATTAGACAGTTTCTGATTAATAGCACCTGCTGTTTTCATGCCTTTCCGAACAAAAATAAATTAAAGCTTGTGTCACAAAGTTGTCCTTTTTGATTTAAGAACACCCTTAAGAAATACTTTTGCTACAATTCCCATGTAGTAATGTTAGTATATGTCTATGCATTTACTATATGACTTCATTTATGTTTAGGCAAATGCCTAAACATAAGCCCTTTAGTAATAATAATAACTATTAATATTTGCTTAATTCTCTTTGCGCTGTTTTCGATTTTTTCATTTTAAACATACATTTCACTCTTTAAATTTAAAATATAAGTTACTTTCCTGAAACAATCATGAGCCATAAAGCACAAAAAGTACTAGAAAGTTGTAATGTAAGTTAAATCTTATTGTAATACAATATTTTCTAAACATCCCCGAAAATTCTTCTTCAGCCTACACTGTAAAAAAAAATTCAAGAGGTTACTAAAAATTCTTTAGTAAATTTGTATTCCACAGTATTTTTTAGTAACCATTACAAACTTTTTTTTTGCAAGTGAAACAAGCATTTCTTTTGTAAACTGAACAAAAGAATTTTTTGTATAACTAACTTAAAAATTTTTAGTATGAGCCACAAAGCAAATTTTAGTAATAGCTCCAAAATTACTTTTAATAACCTTTACGTGCGCCCGAAGGACAGGAGCTGCATCCAAACTTCTGAAGCGATAGATTTTCGGCAAAACCGCAATAGATGGCAGCACCAAAAATGCTACCTGCTCTGACAGGATTTTCATAATCCCTTTATTAACGAGTACTTACACTACATACATTCGGGACGTATTTGACGGTGTCGAACCTGGGACCTCTTAGCCTGAAATCCGTTACTATAACCACTATACTATCAAGGCCACACCAAGTGAGTTTTAGTAATAGCTATTAAAAATGTAAAACTATTAACTCTATCCATTGCTAACTTTTTCTTAGTAATTCTTACAGATTTTCTAGTAACCGACTAAGATTACTAAAAATTTTTTAGTAATTACAAGGATCACTAAAGTTTTTTTAGTAGATCGACCCCTTTTTTTTTTACAGTGTATTGTCATATGAATATGAATTGAATATTACGCAAAACAACAACATTCGTTATATTTCGGAAAATGTTAAAAACTAACTAATCTAGTGATTATATTATTAATGTGACAATATTTTTTTCTAAAAATTTAAAAAAAATTCGGATTTGAAAGGGTTAAAAAACATTTTGAGAGAGAAAAAAATAACTGCACATTTGATTCAAAATCTAAAAAAGTTTATACAAATTTGAATGTTTAACCTTTACTACTTTTTTTAAAAATTAATATTTTTGTCCCTTTTTATCCAAGATTTACAAATATTTAATAGCACAAGACACTGGACATGAACTTCTAAAAACATCTGACATTATTTTATTTTACTGATATACACTAATACGGCCAAAGGTGATTGGCTACAATTTCAGACGTTTTTTTAAATATCAAGAAAAATACAAGAGGAATTATTCTGAAACTCCAAGTGCGGGAACAGAATAGCATATAAATCTATTTCCGCGAAGATTTTTTTCCTTAAATCCCATAGGGGACCTTTAACAAACTGTGAAAGAACGAAAATCTTTTGGATAACCCTGTCAAAACCAATGTAGCAAATGCGTTCAAATTGCAGATTATGATTAAGTGGTCTATTGTAATAAACTGTGTGTATTTTTATGAAGATAGCATGTATATTCGCGGAAAAATTAAAGTTTTTATAAAAACAATCCCAAATTTTTCAAAGTTTTTTGTTTATAATTTATAGAGTTCTACATATAAAATAATGCTTTTTTCCGAAAATGTGGCAAACAATATTGTATACCCTGTAATCAGAATTAAAAAATAATAAAAATTGTATAAAAAATGAGAATGTTTACTAAATAATTTTTTTTTGCGCATGCGTGAACGCTATCAAAATTTCATTTGCATATTGTGTTGTTACCTAAATGTATAGAGCAAAATTTGAGAAAGTCTGAAAAACATAGCTTTAAAAATCTGAAAATTATCAACAATAGAATAAGATCAAAATGCGTTGTTCCCAAAATTAAGCAAAAAGATGAGAGGCTGTATTTAAAAATAGTAGTATGTGCTATTTTGTGCTTGCTCTATTGACACTAATCAATCGATATATGGATACATCCCCTCATCTTTTTGCTTTATTTTGGGAATAACAGATTTTGAGCTTATCCTATGGACGAACACTTTTTCACCTCTGTGTTTCACAAATGAAAAATTCTCACCTCTGCGTTTGCGTTATGTACTTCTAAATTAATAACTAGTCGTTTGGGGCCACCGTAATACTTACCCATCACGGATATGCATAATATAATATATGAAAATAAAACATGTGGAAACCATTTGTAAAATGCATCGTAATTCCATAATAATTAAGTATAAACGTGCATTTAGATAATTTTAATATACATAGTAATGCTCTATTAATGAATTGCTGATGAACCCATATCGACATATTATATAAAACGCCAAACTTCTCAAGCAGTACCGAATGACGTAAAAGAAACATCCTTATAACTCCAAAAATAACAATCATATTAACTAACAGTTGACTGAATCGGTTTAAGCGTCTCATATCCAATTAAAATATATCTTTGAATTGAAATTTGGATGAAATACAGGGTCGTGAAAAATCGAAGAACGTAGAAAACAGGATTACAAATATCTCGGCAACTAATAATCCGATCGACTTCGCTCTTTACGCAAAATTTGTGTTATTTTATTGCCTTTATGTCCACTCCTTAAAAAAAAAAAAAAAAAAAAAAAAAAAAAAAATCGAAAATTTTTAGATGTCTTTCACCAGAACGAATTTTTCGAGAATCCAAAAAACAATAGTTCCGGATAATCGAGGTTGCTGTCATTAAATAGGCTTCGTCCCATTCTTACATATTAAGTACATACAAAAATTTCAAGTCTCTGTCTCAATTTGTTTGTTTACAGACACACAGACAAACAGACGGACGGCAATTTTTTTTTCTTCTAAAAATGATTTTCGGAATCTTCAGTATCTGAAACATGCAAATCTGGCAAAAGAAAAAAAAAATCGATTTTTAAAACGATTGCAAGATTTACCCCGTACTATCTATGATGGGTAAATAATAAAGAAGGGTTTTTAAATAATTTTCTAAAAAGTCTCGATTCTAAGCCTACCTTCAATTTTTTTTTTCTTTTTTTTAACTTTTGAAAGAGAGGGAGGGGTGTAACTTACGATCGGGAGTTTATGGTAACTTTTAGTTTAAAAATTTAAATTACTTGATATATTACTGATATTTATCTCCATTCAAAGTATCATATACATAGCTGTTTTAGAAGTGAACGAAGGCCATTATTGGAAGTTTGAAAGAAATGAAATAGATAAATTTGCAAGATTGTTTAACGTAATACATTTGTATTAACAATGCATAAAAAAATATTGTACTAAACTGTTTTGTAAAATAATGCATAACATTATTGTATTTTAGATGACATTAAATATTTTAAAATTACAATTGAACATAAACAAGCTTGTTGCTTTTTATGTACCTGTTGACAGATGTTTTTGTGGAAATTTCAGAACAAAATCGTATGACAAAGTCTCCTATTATAGAAAAATTATAGATATTGCAGATGACCTTATTTCTTGTAAAGTTAACTGAAAAAAGAAAAAGAAAAAAAAAAAAAAAAAAACAGATTTACAGAATGATTATTGGGGCAGTTATGAATTTTTCATATCTGCCCCAACTAGTCTATTCACAAGTGCCCTATATTATCACTAGAGTTAATTGACAAATCATTAACAATTCTCAATTTTAGAAGTTTTTTTATATCAAAAATATTTACTATACTTCATAGTATATGTTAAAACATTAAAATTAAAACATAATAATAAAATGAATAAATAAATAAAGTTATTGGCTTAGCAAAGTTGAAACTGAGATTTATACTTTTGAGATCTATAGACAGTGTTTTGGCTACTGAGAACAAACAAAATATCAAACAGCTTCAAATTTTTTTTACCATGTGTCTTACAGGTGCTGTCGCGTTGATAATTTATTTAAATAAAAAAACATGTAATGACAAGTGAAAAACTGCGATGTTCACAGTTGCCCCATGTTCATGTGTTCCATAATGAACATATATCCAAATTTCGAAGCAAATCGGATAAATCCACATAAAAGCCCATTTATTTAATTTAAGAGTGGTTATCTCTCCTTCTCCCCCCCCCCCTTTATACTTAACCATTAAAGCCCAAAAACTATTAAGGGGCCCCTAAGTCTAAAATTTTTGTTTTTGAAAAAATAATTTTCCAAGTGGTTGTTGCAGTTTGCTAAATTCTTCTTACTTTTTAGGTGCGTTCGTAATTATGCAAATACGTGGCACCTATTGTTGTCGTTCAGTCCGTCCGTCTGTCTGTCCGCATATAACAACGCAAAAACTACCCAACCGAATCGTTTGAAATTTAAAATACATAATTATTACATAATTTTGTCGAGTCATTTCAAGTTTTATGAAAATCGGATACATAGATCAATTACAGGGACAATCAAAAGTATTCCGTTACATTACGGTCAATGGGGGAAAAAAGTTTCAAATGCATTCTAATCGTTTCAAATTTAAAATATATAATTATTACCTAATTTTGTCGAGTTATTTCAAATTTTATCAAAATCGGATGTGTAGTTCAATTACAGGGGCAATCAAAAGTATTCCGTTACATTACGGTCAATGGGGGAAAATGTTTCAAATGCATTTTAATGGTGTTACACTCATTCGAACATTATAAAATGCATATGTATCTATAAAGTACATATTATATATACATTTTGCACAATCTGTTGTGCAAAGAACATTTGTTATTGATTTACAAGGCCACACAAAAGTATTCCATTACATAATGGTATAGGTAGAACATTATTTGGTGCGCATTTTAATTGTAATTAACTACTTACAATTTTATGAGAGTGATGTTTTAAATCTTTGATATCATACGAACGCACCTCATTTGCTACGCTTTACGTGCAATTTCCAACTTGTTTTTTCTTTAAATCATTTGTCCAAAGCACGTGATTGCCTTGTTTCTATGGCTAAGCTGACATCTTCCACCTGTAGAATGAGCGACAAAATAAATTCGCTTTTTCCTCCAACAAATGATTCAGCAGGCTTTTTTAACTTCTGAAAAACGAAAACGACCTTCAAGGAAAATCGGATGCACGTACACCACTCGTTTTTGCAGAGCCCGTCCCGTGTTTTTTGCGGATCACGTGTAAGTGAGGCGTTTCTCATGGTCATTAGACGGGAGTTCTCTAAACTGTACTCCTCACATGATAGCGACGCGATGAACCGTGAATTTATCATTAGATCGTCCGTCTGGAACTTTTCTGTGTGACCTGACCACTATCCTTAATTTACATCAATAAAAACAAGTTGGAAACCTTACGTCCAGGGCCCGACTTATGCGGGGCAATTGCCCCGAGCCCCCCCCATGAGAGTAATTAGGATTTTCGCTAAAAAGTGTCAAATCGTTAAAATTAGTCAAAAGGAATAAAAATTAATATATTTTCAAACATTAAGAAGGCAGTCCTAAATTCCTAAATTTTTAGGCAGTCCTAAATTCCTCTCTTTGCTTCATGTACCCCATTTATCTATACGAAAAACAAACTACATAAAGTTTTATTGTAACAACTCAGTATTTGTTTGAAAAAAATTCTTTATTAATGTTTTTCTCGTAGTGTGCCAAGTTAAAAACATCAATTATGATCAATTGGCGACATTTTCTTATAGCTATCTTATAACGTTTTCTTTTAGCTATCGTATAACGTACGTAGATAAGCAAAAAAAAAAAAAAAAAAAGTTTATAAAGAGATACTTTTGTCAACCAATCTGTCATGTTTTTCTACAATTATCCTGCAAGTACTTTGCATCGGCTCGAGAGACACATTTATACTTATTCTCGTGAAAGACATATTCATTGAAAGTAGCTCATATTTTATCGGCTACGTTTAAATTTGCATTCCAGACTAGTAGGCTCGCTAAATTTTTTTATCGGCCCGGCTGGCCCATTCATTTTTTTTTTTTTTTTTGCCGGCCCGACCCATGGACCGGACCGGGTACCAGCCTCGGGCCAATCCCGTCCCGAGCAGATCTCTAGCTCATAGAAAGTAAATTATCTTCATTATTGTTTTATATGTTATTTACCCATCATACGTAGCATAGGGTAAATCTTGCAAACGTTTTAAAAATCGATTTTTTTTGTCGGATTTACACGTTTCAGACACTGGGGATTACGAAAAACCTTAAAAAAATTGTCCTCCGTCCGTCTGTGTGTCTGTCTGTCTGTAAACGATTCTATCTCCCGAACGAATTGAGATAGAGACTTGAAATTTGGTATGTATTTAGTATGAAATAATGGGAAGAAGAATATTTAATATCAGTAACCTCGATTATCCGAAACTATTCCTTTCGAACTCTCGAAATATTCGTAAATTTTCGAATTTTTTTATTTTAAGGGATGGATATAAAAGACAATTAAAACACATAAATTGTGCATACAGAATGAAGTCGATCGGATTATAAGTTGCTGAGATATTGCTAATCAAATTTTCCACATTCACCGATTTTTCATGACACCGTATTTCATTCAAATTTTAATTCAAAGATATATTTTAATTGAAAACGAGACGCTTAATTCAACGCAGGAAACTGTTAGTTAATATAATTATCATTTTTGGAGTTATAAGCATGCTTCTTTTACGCAGTTTGGTAATACTTGATTATGCCATCGACCAAAAAACTATCGCCAAATGTAAGATTAAATGCCAATAATGCCTTATCGTAAATGTCACATTCACTTGACATTAAACAAGTTAAATGTGTCTGTTTACATCATCAAATGACTTTTAATTCAATGTTTTATTTGTAGTATTATTAGTCGTTTACTGATTTATTTGTTATTGTGCCGGGTGTATTAACAAAATTTAATATATTTCGCGATATTATTGCCGTGTGGGTAAACGAGGTGTTAAAATAGTCACAATTAAATCCTTCCATTTAATGTTAAAAGAATGAAAATCGACATTTTGATCAATTTTGAGAGAAACTGTCAAGTTAAAGAACTACTTCGTGTTAGAAATACAAAAATTCTTTTTTCATTTTTAAAATGTTCTATATATTTAATAGTAAATTAAGATTATACGCTAAGAAAACAATTTAGAAATGAAAAAAATGTAAATTTAATAGCTTTTTTTTTTTTTACTTACTAGGGAAGTGCACGAAGTGTGAGTCACCGATTTTGAAAAAAGTGGTATCGTTGGAAAGATCTCATCGAGAGCAGCAAAAAACTCAATGTAACTACCCGTCGCAAATGAGTCGTTATCGAGATATCCGACAATATATGTGATGCAACTAGCGCATACTTAATGGGGCACCATAAAAAATTTTAGTCTTGATTTTAACTAAAGTGGTATCGTTGAAAAGATATCATCATGAGGATTAAAAAACTCAATAGAATCACCCGTCGGAAATGAATTGTTTTCGAGATATCCGACAATTTGTGTCACATTTTTAATACACACTTCTAGGAAACTGCATTAAGTGACAGAAATTGTCGGATATCACGAAAATCGCTCATTTCAGATGGTTTGTTACTTTGAGTTTTTTACTTCTCACTATGATATCTTTGCAAAGACACCATTTTCATTATAATCGAGAAAACATTTTTTTGCGGTCCCCCATTAAGTGTACACTAGTTAAGTGACATAAATTGACGGATATCTCGATAACGGCTTATTTGCGACGTGCAGTTCCATTGAGTTTTTTACTGTTCTCGATGAGATCTTTCCAACGATATTACTTTTGTCAAAATTGGTGACTTATACTTTTTGTTCTTCCCTAGTTAATGCAGTTTCCTAGAAGTGTGTATTAAAAATGTGACACATATTGTCGGATATCTCGAAAACATCTCATTTCCGACGGGCGATTCCATTGAGTTTTTTAATTCTCACGATGATATCTTTTCAACGATACCACTTTAGTTAAAATCGAGACTAAAATTTTTTACGGTGCCCCATTAAGTATGCGCTAGTTGCATCACATATATTGTCGGATATCTCGATAACGACTCATTTGCGACGGGTAGTTCCATTGAGTTTTTTGCTGCTCTCGATGAGATCTTTCCAACGATACCACTTTTGTCAAAATCGGTGACTCACACTTCGTGCACTTCCCTAGTTAGAAGAAAGTGTTAGATACTTTTAAGGAGCTACTTCAGTCACGCGAAAACGCCCGTTCGCTAGTGCTAATCGTATGGTAGAAATTTATAAAGATATTTCTAAAGATTTCAGAACCGGTTTCGAAAGTTAAAGTAATTAAAAAAAAAATCTGAAGCCAAAATCGAAAAAGTAAAATCTTGCCCGGTTGTAAAATAAATCATGTAAAATCATTAAAATTTGAGCGAGATACTTGAAAATAAATCCTCTCATTTTTTAGAGATGACACTTTAATGGCTGGTTGAACGAAATAGCCTTTCGGGGCCCGATAATTTTGTAAATGTGTCAAAAATAAATAAATAAATAAAAATGTCGGAACATCTTTTATCAGCATTTAACCCTTTGAAGTGTGCTGGTATGTTTATGAAACCGCGTAATTTTAATTCCCAAAGGCCACATTGGCACCAGAATTTTGTTTAAAAAATTTTCGGTTTATTATATGTGTGAAATATAGCTTTTTTCATACTTATAATTAAATGTATTTTCAATTTCTGGTGTCATTCACACATTTCAACACTTTCGCAATGGAAATGGTTTGCGCTGCAAAGGGTTAAGATAGTTGCAATTCCAAGCATCTTTTTTTTTTTGTTCTCCTTTGACATTTCTACAGGGAAATGAAAGAGCAAAAATTACTTATCGACATAATCATCCCCATTGTTGATGACTTAAATGACAAAAAAAAAAAAAAAAAAGACAAAATGCGTCCTGACGACGACGCATGATTTCTGGGATTGATATCTCACACTGACGTCCTTTTTGACGGATGACTCCTGTTAAAAATGCGTCATCCATTAAATGTCATCCAGCAACGCGTGTAATGTGTATGAAATGAACACTTTCCGAAAAAATATCGATTTTTTTTTTTTTTTTTTTTAATACTTATTAACAAAACTGAAAAGTGCTTATGAATTCGGTTTGTCTCTTCATGCTGGTCAGAGGCGCATGGCATGAGCCAGTTAGAGCGACATGTATAATTAATTACTCGTATGATTAATTAATAATTCTGTATACTTATGCATGTATTAATTGCTAAACTATTTTTGGGGGTGTTTTCGTTTTCAGCAGAAAACAGGAAATTAACGAAAGCCGGTTTCAGTATTGAAAACTTGTTTCAGTTTATCCTTGATTTGCAACTAACAATTACAGCTAACAATTTAGGAATGAGCTAACGATATATTCAACAATCCTGTGGGAAAGACAACCTGTATATATAGCCGTAGCTAGATGTGTATGATGGGAGGGGGGGGGGGAGCTCAATATTTTTTCTTTCTCTCTAACGCAGAAAGATAAATTAGTGCATATTCACACTGTAGGCCCTATGTTTCTTATCATTCTGTTGTAATAGCTTCATTTTATGCTGAGAAAAGAATATAATGATGAAAAATTCGAGTGTATAGAGTATTCGAGTGAACTAGTTCAAAATCAAACATGTTAGTTTCACAGATACAAATGAGCGGGTGTTGAAACACTTATTTTAATTGCAATTTAGTGACGTTTCTGCAAAACTGCGAAAGGACCTCAAAACTAAATTAGATTTTTGGACAGAATTTCATTTGGATTTTCGGAACAGAAGTTCATTTAGTGACCTTGGAATCTTTTCCAGGGGAGGGTCAAAATATTTTAGGGGGGGGGGTGCCTCCTAGCTACGGCCCTCTGTGTATATTATTATTATTGTTGTTGTTGTTATGCAAATAAAATCATTTATTAGTTTATCGCACCGAGGACAAGACTATTTACAAACATTCCTGTTAGTTTAGTATATGAAATGCGACGGGAGGAAAAACAGAGCTTGAAAAGATAAAGCAAAAGCAGGAAAACAGCACGCAGCAGGCTGTTCATGTTTGTTATGGATTACAAAACACGACCTTATTTATTCCGAGCCAATGACGACACTTCGAAGAGGCGTAATCGGTTTGCATAATGATTTCAGGTTAGATTACTCAGAGAAAAAAATAATTTTTTTTGCCTGTTTGTTTAATTACATTAAATAAGATTGGAGAGTTTATAGAATAGGCTTTGGAGGTCAAAAATAGGACTGCATCTCAACAACAAATAAACAGAGAGAAAACAATTGAGGCTTTTTTTCGTAAACCTACATTGTATATATCATTCATCCAAGCCGTAGCTAAGGGGATGCTAGGGGCGGCTCAGCCTCCCCTTAAAAAGATTCCAAGGTCCCTAAATGAAATTCTGTTCAAAAATCTAATTTAATATTGAGGCCTTTTCACAGTTTTGCTGAAATACTAAATTGTATCTAAAATAAGTGCATCAGCACTCGCTCACCCTATTTGTAGATATGAAGCTAACATGATGTTTAATTTTTCACCAGTTATACATTACAAATTTTCATTATCCTATACTTTTCTTAGTATAAAATGAAGTTATTACAAAAGTTTAATAAGAAACATAGTATCTACAGTGTGAATAGGCAACTTGTGAATAAGGCTTCTTTAGTAGGAGTTCTAGGCACTAATTTATCTTTCTGCGTCAGAGAGAGAGATACACAAAGAACACCTCCTATTATTCATTTCTAGCTACGACCCTGCGCTCATCCTCAACAAAAGTGACACATCTCGCAAAAATTCATTTTGCGTTCTGTTCCACTAATAGGTCTGCCATAGGTGCCTCTTGCTACACAACCTGTTTCATAAATATAGCTATGCGAAAAATAATTTTATTACGCTATATGTCCATTTGTGATTACAGAAGAGGGGTGGACTCTGTGGGAAAGTAAAATTAGCTTCTGCTCCAAATCATACTCCCTATAATTATAATTTAATTAATATCAAAACTTTTAAATGATAAATGAGTTTTTCTTTCTATTATTACTACAATCTTTATAAATCTTTATAAATAATCTTTTTCTTCTGCTCAGTGTTTATGTATAACAGTAGCAGAAGTTTTTGGAATCCTTTTAAATTTTATGAAAGTCGAATCCAAATTAAAAAAGACATTCATAAAAGTTTTCTTCCTTCCGTTAAATCCTGTCCTACGCCATGAATTCAATGCTATCCCATGGTAAGTGATTGCCATGCTCATGGCGGTCTATTTATAAGAGGGGGTCCTGTTATTTCCGTATGAATGAATGCAATCGATAGAATCGTAATAAAACTTGTATTCATGTATAAGAAACTGTACAAATATAACGTTATCATTTTAGGGGGAGGTGGATCTGGCATATGATATCGTAATATATCGTTAAGGGAGGGGGGAGAGGTAAGTTTCTTTTGATATCGATATCATTTTTGATTCAATCAAAATTTTCTTTTTTGATTTGTAACACAGTTAATGGTAGAGAATAGCATGTTATCTATTTTTATAAAAATACAAAGTTATATTTTTTTAATTATTATAAAATTATTCAATTCTTAAATATGGAGTACCCCCAATGTTTGACATTCTTATTGTTCTTCATATGTGTATGCATATATAATTACGGTTCGAGAAAGCATATGTGAAGTACATTTGAAATGCAGCTTGTGTAAGAGAAAGAGACGGGATGTTGTACACTTGATTTGTTGATAAGAATTTCTATCTATCCTCCGTTCGAGGCATATTATTACACATTTATTACTTAAATAGTAACTATTTCTTTTAAATGTTAGTTTATATACATATTTTTTAATATTCAAACATTTTATAGACTTCTCATCATTTGAGTCATAAAAGTATATGAAAAATAAATGTAATCAGTTCTGTACATCACTTTGAACAAACGAAATAAATTCTAAAATCCAAAAATTTTTACTCTTTGATAACTATATCCTAACCCGGGGGGGGGGGGTCGAGGGATGATAACGTATGGTATCGGGAGGGGAGGAGGAGGTCCAAAATTATCAAAACGATTATACCATTATATTTGCGCAGTCCCTAAAAGTACAACAGCTATTGCACTATGATCTGAATATAAAACTAGTTATGCAGTACGAACGCACCTCATTTGACAGGTTTGACGTACTATTTTCAATTTGTTTATACCTTACACTCTTTCAAGGTAAGTGTGCTTTCCGCGCGGCGAGACATCGGATCGGAACGCGTATTATGCCATTCACCTTCGCAGCTATTTCTTGCCAAGATGCACCTCTCAGAAAAAGAAATTTTCTTCAAGTATATTTTCACGAACGAACGCAAAAGGCCTTCCATAAATACCACTCGAGGAAAGGTGAATGAAGGCTAACACTCAAAGATAAACACACTTTTCAGTGAAGCACACTTAGTAAAGAGAAAAGGTTCTGCGTCTAAAACTACAAATTGACTTTTAAAAAGAATTGACTTGCGCGAATAAATACATTTTCCTTGAAGATCACTAGGATTTGTTATATATGTTACAGGCCAAACCCGATTTTAGGCCAAACTAGATTGGCCTAGTCCAAACTAGTCTATCCTAACGCCCATCGGATAAACTAGTTTTTCCTAGGCCAAACTAGTCTATCCTAACGCCCATCGGATAAACTAGTTTTTCCTAGGCCAAACTAGTCTATCCGAACGCCCATCGGATAAACTAGTTTTTCCTAGGCCAAACTAGTCTATCCGAACGCCCATCGGATAAACTAGATTTTCCTAGGCCAAACTAGTTTGGCCGAACGGTCCTTAGGATGAACTAGTTTATCCTGCTATTCATTGGTTTGAACTAGTTTATCCTAGGCCGAACTAGATTGTCCTAGGCCAATTCAATTTGGCGTGATTTTATTGAGTTTAAAGACCGCCACGGCGCCAACTTTCTTGTTTTGATCTAATTTAGCCTAGGCCGATGCAATTCGACGCGATTTTAGCTCACAGACTATCAAAGCCTGAGAGCTAATGTGTTCGCAGATTCTGTGTGTGTGTATGTAACCATGTACGTACGTATGTACATACTTATGTACGTACGTATGTAGGACTAATATAACGGACTAATGTGTAACTAATATAACGCGAGCACTCTGGTGTTGGAATTTGGACGCGATTTAGTTCAAGCCAGCCGGCTTCGCCCGCTATCGGGCCCCTTCTTTTATATAAAATCTTGAAACGGACGTAAGTTGAAGCGAACGAACTTCGAAGTGAAAAAAATATGATGATAAATATTTAAGAAAAAGGATTTTGCATCGAAATACAACTATTTTCTAATAATAATTTTTGTAAAAATGTTATATTCTTGCTGGAACTTTTTGAAACTTTGTGATAGTTTATCGCATATGATATAATTTTATATATAAAAAAAAAGAGTTACATTTTGGCGTGAAAGAGGATGTGGCTGCGAGCAAAATCAGGAAATATAACGGAAATTCTATATTTTAAAGCACCGCGACCTCAAGTAACATATCTACTAATAGGTTGTTTAACGGAGTTTCATTCAAATACAGTTTTGTTAATAATAGAGTACGCTCCCTGGTGTTGGAATGAGGAACTAATATAACGTGGCTTAGTTAAAACTTGCTGGCTTCGCCCGATTTCGGACTGGCGTGGGCAGCGGGGATATGGTTCGAATTTCGTTCGCTTCGAGGTTCTTTCGAAAAGGAGGGTTACATTCGGTGGTGCGTGCTCAGCATGCTTGCTACGATTTAAATTTTGTTCGCTTCGAAGTTCATTCGAAAAGGAAGAGCGCATTCGGCAGTACGCGTGCAGCACACCTGCTATACGCTGCCGCAGTCTGTGGGGACGCGGCTGAAGAACTAATGCACGAAATTTAATAAAAAATTATATTCAGGTAGTCTCTGATCTAAATTGATGCTGATTAGTTTTTGGTGTAAATCGTTCATCAGGTGGAGTACTGTTTGGCATTTTTTACGATTTGCGCATCAGCTTTATCTTAATAGCTAATACAATCAAATTTCCATCGAACTTTAGATACAGATCGTCCATGACATGAGTTGGTGTTGTTTTTATTTTGAAGTAAATAACTCAGCATGGCTATGATATGCTGCATTTTTCGCAATTTTCACAATAGCTGTATCTCAAGAACTAATAGACAGAATTTAATAAAAATTTATATTCAGATAGTCCCTGATATAAATCGATACTGATTACTTTTTCATGTAAATAGTTTACAGATGGCGCTTCTAAAGTGCGTTTTTAGTGATTTGCATTAACACTATTTCAATAACTAATTTACGGATTTTCATCAAACTTCCGAATCAGTAAATCCGTGATATGAACTAAATATTTTTGCGTATTCGTGTTAATTGCTCAATAGGTGGCGCTGTTGTGCTCAATTTTCCCGATTCCTGAAATAGTTTTGTTGCAAGAATTAATGCACAAATTTTCACCAAACTTTAGATTCAGTAAGTCCCTGATATAAATTAGTATTCTGTAGTTTTGGAGTAAATCTCTTGAAAGTAGCGCCGCTATACGGTATTATTCGTGATTATTGTAATAGCTCTATCTCAGGATCTAATGCATGGATTTTCATGAAACTCCAGATTCTGTTAGTCCTTGATATAAAAAAGTACAAAAGTACTTTTTAGTTTTTGGAGTAAATCGTGCAACAGGTGGCGCTGCTATGTGGCATTATTCATGATTATCGCAATAGCTCAAGAAGAAATGCACGGATTTTCATCAAACTTCAAATTCAGTTAGTCCCTGATATAAATTAATATTCTTTTGTTTTTAGAGTAAATGGCTCAATAGGTAGCGCTTCTATCCAGTTTTTTTATGACTTCTGCGATAATTCAAATATCTGAAATAGTACTAATACACAGATTTTCATCAAATTTCAGCTTGAATTAGAATTTGAAAGACGTTGTTACGGATTTTTCAAAAAGTTCCGGCAAGAATTTAACATTTTTACAAAAATTGCTATTAGAAAATAGTGGTATTTAGATGCGGAATCCTTTTTCTTAAGTATTTATCATCATGTTTCTTTCCTTTCGATTCAACATTCGTAAATACCTAAATCGCGTTGTATTAGTTCCAAATTCCAACACCAGGGTGCTCGCATTAGTTTCACATTCCATCACCAGGGAGCGCACCTTATTACTAACAAAACTGTATCTTAAGAAAACTCCATTAAAGAATCTATCAGTAGATATGTTACTCGATGTCGCGGTGCTTCAAAACAAGAATTTGAGATTTTTGAAAAAATCACTATTCTTCAATAGTGGCATTAAATGCGAAATATATTTTTATAAATTTATATCATATGTCATAAACTATCTTAAAGTTTCAAATAGATCAACCTAGAATTTCCGTTACATTTCCTGATTTTGTTTGCCCCACCCCCTCTTTCCCTTTCGTAATGGGACTTTTTATACAATTTTTTATCACATGTTATAAACTATCACAAAGCTTCAACAATTCCAACAAGAATTTAACATTTTTACAAAAATTACTAATAGAAAATAGTGGTATTTGACGCGGCATCTTTTTTCTTAAATATTAAACATCATGTTATATTATGTTTCAAAAAGTTTCACAAAATTGGTAATATTTAATTAGCAGCTAAAACTTAAAAAAACGTTGAGCTTTTTAAAAAAAAAGCGTCCCCTTAATCTACCTCCCCGCCGTATCCTAAATTTCAAGTGTCATGCTTTATTTAAGCTTTTTCTTATTTTTAAAAGGATTCGGATATTTACTTTTTTAATATGAACAATTTCGCGAGAAGTGATGTGTGTGAAAACCAATATCTGTTACGAATTAAAAATCTTTTCATAAAACCAAAAGTTTCAATCCGATTGAAAAAATAATCCGCTCTATCTTTATATTTAAACTCAGAATCCCCAAAATTAATCAGGTAAACGCCTTATCAGAAGAAACCTACATACAAAATTTGAAACAAATCGGTAAATTATCCCTGAAAAATCTATTTACATAAATTAAGAGTGTTACCCCCCATTCCTCCTTTCTTTATATGTAAACAATGAACACCCACAACTAATCATGGATGTACCTTATCAAACTGATATTGTACCTAAAATTTTAATAAAATCTGATACTTTTGCATGAAAACTGACTTAACGAAATTAAGAAGTGGGAGGGGGGGGGGGGGGGGTGCGGTTAAGCCTTTTGTTCCCCTTCCCTTATTCTTATCCAATGAACCCCTGAAACTAATCAGGAAAGTTCGTTATCAGGATAAATCTATGTCCAAATTTTGAAGCAAATTGGATATTTCTATCAGGAGTTATCGCATTACGTACATACGTACGTACATATATACGTACATGGTTACATACACACACACAGAATCTGCGAGCACATTTGCTCTCATACTTTGATAGTCTGTGAGCTGAAATCGCGTCAAACTGCATTGGCCTAGGCTAAATTAGATCAAAACTAGAAAATTGGCGCCGTGGCGGTCTTTAGATTAAAAAAAAATCACGCCAAATTGAATTGGCCTAGGACAATCTAGTTCGGCCTAGGATAAACTAATTCAAACCAATGAATAGCAGGCTAAACTAGTTCATCCTAATGACCGTTCGGCCAAACTAGTTTGGCCTAGGAAAATCTAGTTTATCCGATGGGCGTTCGGATAGACTAGTTTGGCCTAGGAAAAACTAGTTTATCCGGTAGGCTTTCGGATAGACTAGTTTGGCCTAGGAAAAACTAGTTTATCCGATGGGCGTTCGGATAGACTAGTTTGGCCTAGGAAAAACTAGTTTATCCGATGGGCGTAAGGATAGACTAGTTTGGACTAGGCCAATCTAGTTTGGCCTAAAATCGGGTTTGGCCTGTAACATATATATGAACATACAATAAGTTAAATAAATTTTGTTTAATCAGTCAATCGCTTTTCAATGGAAAAAAATAAAATTTAAAGTGACTTTTGTTTAAAATTCAGTAAGGAGCTATTTCTGTGCGCGGACACACACATCTCTCCAGTATAATGCCCGTTGACAAGATAGCTTTGCTGAGAATATAGACAGATTCAGATGTGCCAATCCCTAAACTTACTTCTATCGCATATTCGATAATCTTTCAAAATTCACTATCACAGTCAAGACCCGTTTAAGACTTAGAAGTCCGACGTTCATAAAAGGCTCCCTATTGCTTTTATTAAATCCCTCTTTCGTATTAAATAATTTAAAATTTTATCATAAAAACTTTGAATAAGTATAACACTATTAAACTAAAATTAACTACTTATATATACATGAAAAAATATTTTATTATATACATAATTAATTAATTTTGTCATTTACTATAGTATTAATTATACAAGGTGAGTCATAAATATCGAAACAATAGGCTATCTCCTTAAATATTGCCTCTAGACCCGTACTTCCAATTGCAAAAACTCATAAAAAAAGGTGAAATTTCTGATAAGATAAGTTGTAACTCCATGGGGGGTCTATATGAAAAAATACGAAAATTAAATCTTTATACGGCCCCCGTTGAACAAAATTCCCAATTAGGAAATTATTCCTTATCCATTCCTAATTTGAACAAAAAAAATTTCATCCCCCTGAAAACCTGACAAAGATATTAAAATCCAAAATTCTCAAAAATTCGTGACTTACACCACTTTACCATGCCTGTAAACGATGTGTTTTTCATCCATTTTCAAAGCAAATAAGGGATCGTTCACAAATTGTCCGTTATTATATGTCGGTTTAAGACCGTGCCTGTTATTTGGACATAATAAAGCAGCGTATTGATTTAAATCAAAACATATTTTCTAAACATGTTGATCGTTAGCACGGAGGTCTAAATAGATCAAAATATATAGGTCCGGTCCTAAACCGACCCATAGGGAAAAAAGTTCTTCCCGGTATGAAATAATGCTGAAATCATAATCCGGAACAGCCTGGAAAAAAGTTTACATCATAGCCGGATCAGCCTTAAATTTCTAGATAGTTTTTTACTTCAGTATAGTTAAAAATTGTTATGCGTGGAGGAGTTCTAACCAAAAATATTTAATATAGATTTTCGATTTTTATATTTATACTTTTTTATTATTAAAGAATCGCCAAAGGCTGTGATATATTCATTTTATCAATGAATCTCTGTTTATATGTAAATGTTTCACTTTTATTATCGCTAATCCACATCCCGTGCGTTGGAGACTTTGAAAAATGTTATACAGTAAAACCTTTTAAGACGGAATCACATAGGAAAGAAAACATAGGTAATAGACAAATGCCCTTCCTACCCACATAGCATGCATGGTCACAGTGACGTCACTGTGAGTCACTGTGGTCACGTCACATCTGTGACCAAAATGCCACCGCTCAGTGACGTCACATTGTGACTGAAATGTGACGTCACACCTGTGACCAAAATGCCACCCTCAGTGACGTCACATTGTGACTGAAATGTGACGTCACATCTGTGATCAAAATGCCACCCCTCAGTGACGTCACATTGTGACTGAAATGTGACCTTCTTAGAAAATTAAAAAATATATACAAAAATTCTTCAAAAGGTCCCTCATAGTATGCATGGTCACAATGACGTCACTGCGAGTCACTGTAGTCACATCACATCTGTGACCAAATTACCACCACTCAGTGACGTCACATTGTGACTCAGATGTGACTTTCTTAGAAAACTTTAGAAAATTACAAAAATTCTTCAAACCATGTTATTTACTGATAAAAAAAACGTGTTTTCTGGCATTTCAGAAGAATATTGTGCAATCGCTGTTATGTCACACGTTACATGCACTGCATGTAACGTGTATGTCATATCACATATGTGAGATAAATCTCCCATCATATGAAACTAAGCACCCAGCAATAAACCTATCAGTGAAACTTCCATTTAAGGAAATTTCTCGTTACACTTAAATGCTTCGTTATGAAAAAAATATCGTTGAATAGAAATCCACGAAAATTCATGAAATTTGTATAGTAAACTACAAATAAAAATGGAAATATTATAAAACTGTGTTTTAATTTGGATAGTAATTTTTGTTATGCAATATAACCACATAAGAAAAAATTCATTAGTATAATATCTAAAAAACCACGTAATAAAGGAAAGGAAACAAAAACTGAATCGCAGCGTTCTATTTCTCGTTTTCTCTTGTATTTCAAATCGAAAAATTTAAAAAAATCGGAATATTACTTTGTGGTGATCACTTATGAAAGATACACTCATAGAAACTTTCGCATCTTTTTTAAGTATTCAGAGAATGGACCTATAATATTTTCGTGGAACTAGAATCCCTTTCTTAGCATACCGAAAAATTTTCTCATTTTTTCCCTTTTATTTAAAAGATAAAATAAATACATAATTTCAATTCATACAATCCGCTGAAATATATTCACTAATTAATCTTAACAGCAATCTATCCTTTTGAATATTGTGCACGCACGGAAGTGCAACAAATTTTGCTAAGTGGAATTTTTTTTAATATGAATATTAATTTAAATATTAATTGCATTCTAAATGAAAGTTCAACAGAAAATAAAAAAAAAGTAGATAATTTCATTAAATATGGGCTTCGTTAAATGAAAGTTCCACTGTATTTCGAAACTAATTGAAAGTAAAATAGAAATGCGTGAAAAAAATTAAACTCAAAATTTTAATTAGAGATACTCTCATAAAACTAATGCGCATGCGCGTTCAACTTACAAATTTTCGAAGCTCAAACAACCAATAATAACAAATAAAAAGAATACTGCCCAGTTAAACTGAAGGCATTGAGCTCACAGGCTACAAATACTAATTGCACATTAAAGCCTTATATTTTCAAGGGTTAATTCCGTTCGAAAAAAAAATTAAGAAGGGGAAACAGCTCTCCCCTTTTCTCTTTTTTTATACTTAATCATTGAACCTCCTATACTATCAAAGACATGCTTTATCATATAAAAAATCTATATCCAAAATTCAGAGCAAATTAGATAATTCTTAATAAAAACCCATTTAGCATTTATATAATTTAAAAAGAGTTATCCCCTCTTTTATACTTAACCATTAAACTTCCAAAACTATTCAGAGATTTGAACGAAATCTGAAAATTCTGCTTGAAAAACCCATTTATATAAATTAAGGGGGGGGGGGATATTAGAACCCCTGTTCCCCCTATTTATACTTATTCAATGAACACCTAATAACAGTCACGGAATCGCCTCATCAGAATGATCCTAATCTAAATTTTGAACGAAAACTTAATTCTGCATGAAAATCCCATTTATATCAACTAACGGGCCCAACTCGTTAACGGGCTCAACTGACAACCCCTGTCCCCCCTATTTATACTTATTCAATGAACACCTAATAACAGTCACGGAATCGCCTCATCAAAATGATCCTAATCTAAATTTTGAACGAAAACTTAATTCTGCATGAAAATCCCATTTATATCAACTAACGGGGGGGGGGCATTAGAACCCCTGTTCCCCCTAATTATACTTATTCAATGAACACCTAATAACTGTCATGGAATCGCCTCATCAGAATGATCCTAATCTAAATTTTGAACGAAAACTTAATTCTGCATGAAAATCCCATTTATATCAACTAACGGGGGGGGGGGCATTAGAACCCCTGTTCCCCCTATTTATACTTATTCAATGAACACCTAATAACAGTCACGGAATCGCCTCATCAGAATGATCCTAATCTAAATTTTGAACGAAAACTTAATTCTGCATGAAATTCCCATTTATATCAACTAACGGGGGGGGGGCATTAGAACCCCTGTTCCCCCTATTTATGCTTATTCAATGAACACCTAATAACCCATTCATGGGTTATTAGGTGAATTTTGAACGAAAACTTAATTCTGCATGAAAATCCCATTTATATCAACTAACGGGGGGGGGGGCATTAGAACCCCTGATCCCCCTATTTATACTTATTCAATGAACACCTAATAACAGTCACGGAATCGCCTCATCAGAATGATCCTAATCTAAATTTTGAAAACTTAATTCTGCATGAAGATCCCATTTATATCAACTAACGGGGGGGGGGGGGCATTAGAACCCCTGATCCCCCTATTTATACTTATTCAATGAACACCTAATAACAGTCACGGAATCGCCTCATCAGAATGATCCTAATCTAAATTTTGAAAACTTAATTCTGCATGAAAATCCCATTTAAATCAACTAACGAAGGGGGGGGGGGATCAGAACCCCTGTTCCCCCTATTTATACTTATTCAATGAACACCTAATAACAGTCACGGAATCGCCTCATCAGAATGATCCTAATCTAAATTTTGAAAACTTAATTCTGCATGAAAATCCCATTTATATCAACTAACGGGGGGGGGCATTAGAACCCCTGATCCCCCTATTTATACTTATTCAATGAACACCTAATAACAGTCACGGAATCGCCTCATCAGAATGATCCTAATCTAAATTTTGAAAACTTAATTCTGCATGAAAATCCCATTTATATCAACTAACGGGGGGGGGGGCATTAGAACCCCTGATCCCCCTATTTATACTTATTCAATGAACACCTAATAACAGTCACGGAATCGTCTCATCAGAATGATCCTAATCTAAATTTTGAAAACTTAATTCTGCATGAAAATCCCATTTATATCAACTAACGGGGGGGGGCATTAGAACCCCTGTTTCCCCTATTTATACTTATTCAATGAACACCTAATAACAGTATCGGAATCACCTCATCAGAATGATCCTAATCTAAATTTTGAACGAAAACTTAATTCTGCATGAAAATCCCATTTATATCAACTAACGGGGGGGGGGCATTAAAACCCCTGTTCCCCCTATTTATACTTATTCAATGAACACCTAATAACTGTCATGGAATCGCCTCATCAGAATGATCCTAATCTAAATTTTGAACGAAAACTTAATTCTGCATGAAAATCCCATTTATATCAACTAATGGGGGGGGGGCATTAGAACCCCTGATCTCCCTATTTATACTTATTCAATGAACACCTAATAACAGTCACGAAATCGCCTCATCAGAATGATCCTAATCTAAATTTTGAAAACTTAATTCTGCATGAAAATCCCATTTATATCAACTAACGGAGGGGGGGGGCATTAGAACCCCTGATCCCCCTATTTATACTTATTCAATGAATACCTAATAACAGTCACGGAATCGCCTCATCAGAATGATCCTAATCTAAATTTTGAAAACTTAATTCTGCATGAAAATCCCATTTATATCAACTAACGGGAGGGGGCATTAGAACCCCTGATCCCCCTATTTATACTTATTCAATGAACACCTAATAACAGTCACGGAATCGCCTCATCAGAATGATCCTAATCTAAATTTTGAAAACTTAATTCTGCATGAAAATCCCATTTATATCAACTAACGGGGGGGGGGGGGGGATCAGAACCCCTGTTCCCCCTATTTATACTTATTCAATGAACACCTAATAACAGTCACGGAATCGCCTCATCAGAATGATCCTAATCTAAATTTTGAAAACTTAATTCTGCATGAAAATCCCATTTATATCAACTAACGGAGGGGGGGGGGCATTAGAACCCCTGATCCCCCTATTTATACTTATTCAATGAACACCTAATAACAGTCACGGAATCGCCTCATCAGAATGATCCTAATCTAAATTTTGAACGAAAACTTAATTCTGCATTAAAATCCCATTTATATCAACTAACGGGGGGGGGGGCATTAGAACCCCTGTTCCCCCTATTTATACTTATTCAATGAACACCTAATAACTGTCATGGAATCGCCTCATCAGAATGATCCTAATCTAAATTTTGAAAACTTAACTCTGCATGAAAATCCCATTTATATCAACTAACGGAGGGGGGGGGGGCATTAGAACCCCTGATCCCCCTATTTATACTTATTCAATGAACACCTAATAACAGTCACGGAATCGCCTCATCAGAATGATCCTAATCTAAATTTTGAAAACTTAATTCTGCATGAAAATCCCATTTATATCAACTAACGGAGGGGGGGGGGCATTAGAACCCCTGATCCCCCTATTTATACTTATTCAATGAACACCTAATAACAGTCACGGAATCGCCTCATCAGAATGATCCTAATCTAAATTTTGAAAACTTAATTCTGCATGAAAATCCCATTTATATCAACTAACGGGGGGGGGGGGGCATTAGAACCCCTGATCCCCCTATTTATACTTATTCAATGAACACCTAATAACAGTCACGGAATCGCCTCATCAGAATGATCCTAATCTAAATTTTGAAAACTTAATTCTGCATGAAAATCCCATTTATATCAACTAACGGGGGGGGGGGGGGCATTAGAACCCCTGATCCCCCTATTTATACTTATTCAATGAACACCTAATAACAGTCACGGAATCGCCTCATCAGAATGATCCTAATCTAAATTTTGAACGAAAACTTAATTGTGCATGAAAATCCCATTTATATCAACTAACGGGGGGGGGGGGGCATTAGAACCCCTGTTCCCCCTATTTATACTTATTCAATGAACACCTAATAACAGTCACGGAATCGCCTCATCAGAATGATCCTAATCTAAATTTTGAACGAAAACTTAATTCTGCATGAAAATCCCATTTATATCAACTAACGGGGGGGGGGCATTAGAACCCCTGATCCCCCTATTTATACTTATTCAATGAACACCTAATAACAGTCACGGAATCGCCTCATCAGAATGATCCTAATCTAAATTTTGAAAACTTAATTCTGCATGAAAATCCCATTTATATCAACTAACGGGGGGGGGGCATCAAAACCCCTGATCCCCCTATTTATACTTATTCAATGAACACCTAATAACTGTCATGGAATCGCCTCATCAGAATGATCCTAATCTAAATTTTGAACGAAAACTTAATTCTGCATGAAAATCCCATTTATATCAACTAACGGGGGGGGGATTAGAACCCCTGTTCTCCCTATTTATACTTGTTCAATGAACACCTAATAACAGTCACGGAATCGCCTCATCAAAATGATCCTAATCTAAATTTTGAACGAAAACTTAATTCTGCATGAAAATCCCATTTATATCAACTAACGGGGGGGGGGGCATTAGAACCCCTGTTCCCCCTATTTATACTTATTCTATGAACACCTAATAACAGTCACGGAATCACCTCATCAGAATGATCCTAATCTAAATTTTGAACGAAAACTTAATTCTGCATGAAAATCCCATTTATATCAACTAACGGGGGGGGGATTAGAACCCCTGTTCCCCCTATTTATACTTATTCAATGAACACCTAATAACTGTCATGGAATCGCCTCATCAGAATGATCCTAATCTAAATTTTGAACGAAAACTTAATTCTGCATGAAAATCCCATTTATATCAACTAACGGGGGGGGGGCATTAGAACCCCTGATCCCGCTATTTATACTTATTCAATGAACACCTAATAACAGTCACGGAATCGCCTCATCAGAATGATCCTAATTTAAATTTTGAAAACTTAATTCTGCATGAAAATCCCATTTATATCAACTAACGGGGGGGGGCATTAGAACCCCTGTTTCCCCTATTTATACTTATTCAATGAACACCTAATAACAGTCACGGAATCGCCTCATCAGAATGATCCTAATCTAAATTTTGAAAACTTAATTCTGCATGAAAATCCCATTTATATCAATTAACGGGGGGGGCGGGCATTAGAACCCCTGATCCCCCTATTTATACTTATTCAATGAACACCTAATAACAGTCACGGAATCGCCTCATCAGAATGATCCTAATCTAAATTTTGAAAACTTAATTCTGCATGAAAATCCCATTTAAATCAACTAACGAAGGGGGGGGGGGATCAGAACCCCTGTTCCCCCTATTTATACTTATTCAATGAACACCTAATAACAGTCACGGAATCGCCTCATCAGAATGATCCTAATCTAAATTTTGAAAACTTAATTCTGCATGAAAATCCCATTTATATCAACTAACGGGGGGGGGGCATTAGAACCCCTGATCCCCCTATTTATACTTATTCAATGAACACCTAATAACAGTCACGGAATCGCCTCATCAGAATGATCCTAATCTAAATTTTGAAAACTTAATTCTGCATGAAAATCCCATTTATATCAACTAACGGGGGGGGGGCATTAGAACCCCTGATCCCCCTATTTATACTTATTCAATGAACACCTAATAACAGTCACGGAATCGCCTCATCAGAATGATCCTAATCTAAATTTTGAAAACTTAATTCTGCATGAAAATCCCATTTATATCAACTAACGGGGGGGGGGCATTAGAACCCCTGTTTCCCCTATTTATACTTATTCAATGAACACCTAATAACAGTCACGGAATCACCTCATCAGAATGATCCTAATCTAAATTTTGAACGAAAACTTAATTCTGCATGAAAATCCCATTTATATCAACTAACGGGGGGGGGGGGGCATTAGAACCCCTGTTCCCCCTATTTATACTTATTCAATGAACACCTAATAACTGTCATGGAATCGCCTCATCAGAATGATCCTAATCTAAATTTTGAACGAAAACTTAATTCTGCATGAAAATCCCATTTATATCAACTAACGGGGGGGGGGCATTAGAACCCCTGATCCCCCTATTTATACTTATTCAATGAACACCTAATAACAGTCACGGAATCGCCTCATCAGAATGATCCTAATTTAAATTTTGAAAACTTAATTATGCATGAAAATCCCATTTATATCAACTAACGGGGGGGGGCATTAGAACCCCTGTTTCCCCTATTTATACTTATTCAATGAACACCTAATAACAGTCACGGAATCGCCTCATCAGAATGATCCTAATCTAAATTTTGAAAACTTAATTCTGCATGAAAATCCCATTTATATCAACTAACGGGGGGGGGGGGCATTAGAACCCCTGATCCCCCTATTTATACTTATCCAATGAACACCTAATAACAGTCACGGAATTGCTTCATCAGAATGATCCTAATCTAAATTTTGAAAACTTAATTCTGCATGAAAATCCCATTTAAATCAACTAACGGGGGGGGGGATCAGAACCCCTGTTCCCCCTATTTATACTTATTCAATGAACACCTAATAACAGTCACGGAATCGCCTCATCAGAATGATCCTAATCTAAATTTTGAAAACTTAATTCTGCATGAAAATCCCATTTATATCAACTAACGGGGGGGGGGGGGCATTAGAACCCCTGTTTCCCCTATTTATACTTATTCAATGAACACCTAATAACAGTCACGGAATCGCCTCATCAGAATGATCCTAATCTAAATTTTGAAAACTTAATTCTGCATGAAAATCCCATTTATATCAACTAACGGGGGGGGGCATTAGAACCCCTGTTCCCCCTATTTATACTTATTCAATGAACACCTAATAACAGTCACGGAATCGCCTCATCAGAATGATCCTAATCTAAATTTTGAAAACTTAATTCTGCATGAAAATCCCATTTATATCAACTAACGGGGGGGGGGCATTAGAACCCCTGTTTCCCCTATTTATACTTATTCAATGAAAACCTAATAACAGTCACGGAATCGCCTCATCAGAATGATCCTAATCTAAATTTTGAAAACTTAATTCTGCATTAAAAATCCCATTTATATCAACTAACGGGGGCGGGGGGATCAGAACCCCTGATCCCCCTATTTATACTTATTCAATGAACACCTAATAACAGTCACGGAATCGCCTCATCAGAATGATCCTAATCTAAATTTTGAAAACTTAATTCTGCATGAAAATCCCATTTATATCAACTAACGGGGGGGGGGGGGCATTAGAACCCCTGTTTCCCCTATTTATACTTATTCAATGAACACCTAATAACAGTCACGGAATCTCCTCATCAGAATGATCCTAATCTAAATTTTGAAAACTTAATTCTGCATGAAAATCCCATTTATATCAACTAACGGGGGGGGGGATCAGAACCCCTGATCCCCCTATTTATACTTATTCAATGAACACCTAATAACAGTCACGGAATCGCCTCATCAGAATGATCCTAATCTAAATTTTGAAAACTTAATTCTGCATGAAAATCCCATTTATATCAACTAACGGGGGGGGGGGCATTAGAACCCCTGTTTCCCCTATTTATACTTATTCAATGAACACCTAATAACAGTCACGGAATCGCCTCATCAGAATGATCCTAATCTAAATTTTGAAAACTTAATTCTGCATGAAAATCCCATTTATATCAACTAACGGGGGGGGGGGATCAGAACCCCTCATCCCCCTATTTAAACTTATTCAATGAACACCTAATAACAGTCACGGAATCGCCTCATCAGAATGATCCTAATCTAAATTTTGAAAACTTAATTCTGCATGAAAATCCCATTTATATCAACTAACGGGGGGGGGATTAGAACCCCTGTTTCCCCTATTTATACTTATTCAATGAACACCTAATAACAGTCACGGAATCGCCTCATCAGAATGATCCTAATCTAAATTTTGAAAACTTAATTCTGCATGAAAATCCCATTTATATCAACTAACGGGGGGGGGGCATTAGAACCCCTGATCCCCCTATTTATACTTATTCAATGAACACCTAATAACAGTCACGGAATCGCCTCATCAGAATGATCCTAATCTAAATTTTGAAAACTTAATTCTGCATGAAAATCCCATTTATATCAACTAACGGGGGGGGGCATCAGAACCCCTGTTCCCCCTATTTATACTTATTCAATGAACACCTAATAACAGTCACGGAATCGCCTCATCAGAATGATCCTAATCTAAATTTTGAAAACTTAATTCTGCATGAAAATCCCATTTATATCAACTAACGGGGGGGGGGCATTAGAACCCCTGATCCCCCTATTTATACTTATTCAATGAACACCTAATAACAGTCACGGAATCGCCTCATCAGAATGATCCTAATCTAAATTTTGAAAACTTAATTCTGCATGAAAATCCCATTTATATCAACTAACGGGGGGGGGAGGGCATTAGAACCCCTGTTTCCCCTATTTATACTTATTCAATGAACACCTAATAACAGTCACGGAATCGCCTCATCAGAATGATCCTAATCTAAATTCAGTTCCGGTCATATATTTCTGTGCCATCATTATTTGTTATAGTGAGTCCTACCATCCCCTCAAAGTTTGTTCCATGATTTTGGACTCACCCTGTATTTCACAATTTGGTCACAATGTGACTTAAAAGCATTGTCACTTTCGTCACAGTTTCGTCACAATGTCAATGACAAAATCGTCATAAATGACACACATTTCACAAATTGGTCACATTGTGACGTCACAAAGTGGTCACAATGTGACGTCACAAACAAGCTCTAAAACGGCCATAACGACTTCACATTTTAGTCACTGTGACTTCACATCGACGTCACGTGACGTCACATCGACGGTCACAAAGTCACAGTGTGACTTCACAACGACGTCACCGTGACTTCACCATGTCTTACGGGTAGGAGGGTTAAATGGAGTTTATTTTTTTCTCAGGTATTATTGTATTTATTTTGCATGGATCGACATATTTTTTGTTGAAGACAGAATTCCGTTATAGGCAGATTTTTTTTCTCTGGTTTTATTTTGTTGGATTTTTTAGCATTTAAATATACTATTCTTAAAAAAAATCAATTTTTAAGATTTTTTTTTTTTTTTTTTTTTTTTTTTTGTAAAATAAAAGCGATATTAAAATGCATGTGGTTTTTGTAAAAATATTGATTGAACCAAATTTTACTTATTTTATGTACGTATTAGGTCAGTCAGAGGCTTTGATTTTAATACGGATTGTTCGAGACCAGGATTTAAAATTTCATGCAGTTCAGACCTAAGTATCTCCGGTATGAAAAATACGTTAGGCCCGGATAGGCGAGTCTTCAGAAAAAAGTAACGTCTCGGTCCTGATTTGACCTGAGCTCAGAATACAGATTTTTTAACAGCCTCTCTAAGACGATAAAAAGCTTGAAGTTGTGAAAGCTAAATTTGTAAAAAGACTTAATCTGCATCTTAGGTAAGAGTTCTTTTAAATAACTGATGGGCAGTAAAACAGTACATTTCGTTTTTCTGTATAATGACTTTTTTTCCCGACTGTTTCTTGTCTTTAAATTATTAAAAGTTAAGAATTGTTAAAGAAAAAAAGTACAAACTTGAAACATGTCATTTTTAATTATTTTACATTAGTTTTGTTTAAAAAACATGAAAAATTATTTACTTTTGAAAATATGATTTTTTAAAAGTTATTACTTTTTAAATAAATATTTTTAATAGTTCTAAGATAAATATTAAAAAACAAAAACCCCGAAACAAAACTAAAATCCGATTTTCATTTTTAATTAAATAGAAAGAAATTGAAATCCGATAAATAATGTTTGGAGTTATAACGATTTTTAACTATCCCATTTAAACCAGTACTAACCATAAAAAATTTTTTAATTTTTATGATAAATTTTAGGATGTGATTTTCTTAACAAATTATAGGGCTAACCATCACAAAAAAGAAAAAAAAAAACAAAATTCTAACTCAAAAGATAGATTTTTTACGCGTTTCCTACAACTGTTAAAGTAACATTGTCTTTCGAATTGTGCGCATTTCAATTTGTGTCTAATCCCTTAAACCCTCATGAATTATTCAAACGGTTATAACTCCGCGAATTTTGAAGATATGAAGATGCAACTTTTTGTGTATTATTCAGGACTGGATAAGGAAAGTTTTTCTAATTGGAATTTTTATCCTACGGGGGTCGTATAAAAAGTTAATTTTTGTATTTTTTCAAATAGACCCCCCCATGGAGTTGCAACTTATCTTATCAAAAATTTCACCCTTTTTTATGAATTTTTGCAATTGGAAGTATGGGTCTAGGGGCAATATTTAAGGAGATAGCCTATTGTTTCGATATTTATGACTCACCCTGTATAATTAATTATTAATATAGTATTATAAATATAGTATTGATATAGTACAATTAATTATTAATATAGTATTATACAATTAATTTTGAATATAGAGCTACAATTGAGAATATTTGAGCTTCAAAATATCTTTTATGACTTACTAATTGCAGTACAATGAGGGTGAAAAAATCATTTTTCACCCTGATTGAATTTTTTTTCTTCTAAAATTTAGCTTTTATAAGTTAATTTGGGGGCCGTTTATTTTTCAGTGGTTAAGAACAGGCTTCATGAGCCTATTCGGTAAACAAGCCTGATCATAGGGCCTAAATTGAATGGCAATTTCTGCCCATCATAAGGATTCCAAAGACATGAAATTCTGTGCAGTAGTTCTTGAGATATGGCTATCGCTAAAATCGTGTAAATCCTGCAAAATGGAGCCTAGTAACGCTTTTTTATTGAGTGATTTACACAAAAACCTAATCAGCAACAATTTATGTCAAATTCTAAAAGTGCTATTACACGAGGGGTTAAAGTCGCTTCAAATTCCAGGCATTTGACTCTTCGTTTAATAGCACTATAACTAAATCTGAAGTTTGATACCATGAACTAAGTTTTTGAGATACAGCTATTTCGGAAAGCATGAAAAATGCAGCCAAGCAGCACCTCCTGTTGGCAAAGCCGACTTATGCACAGGCATGCACAATAATAAAGTCTTATTACACTTGTACCGAACTGAGGAGGGGTGGAGAGTAGATAGAAATTTTTATCAATAAAGCAAGTGGTCAACATTTTTTCTCTTTCTCATTTATTTATTAGCTAACACAAGTTTCATTTCAAATATATTTCATGTATGGTTTTTCGAAGCGTAATTATATGTGCATACATATATAAAGAACAGGAATGACAAACGTTGGAATATGGCATATTTTATAATAATTTAATGATTTTAATAATAACTCTATATTTTCATAAAAATAGATAATCGACTAAAACTATATAGTATACTATTTTGAAACAAAGACCATGTTACAAATAGAAAATTTCGATTGAATGGAAAATAATATCGATATCAACCCCCCCCCCTCCCTCTAGAGATATCTTAAGATATAATTTGCCAGACGCCCCCCCCTCCCCCCTAAAATGATAACGTTACATTATGCACAGCCCCTTAGGTTTATATCTGCCAGAGTCCATGTTTATGCCTTTGTCTTGCTTCATCGTTCTTGGAGGTTGGCGAATGCGTTTGCCATTCCCCTTCGCAGCTGTTTAGAAAGAAACCTTTATCTTGATTCTCATGCATGAACGAATGATAAAAGGAAGAAAACAGTTTCTAAAAATACACCAGAAGAAAACTGAATGAAGGCTGTATCATTGATTCAATGGTGAAACATGCACGCACTTCAAGTCAAGTGTAACTGTACTTTAGGATGACACTAACCGAGCTTCGCCCTATGGACCAGTTGTTTTCAACCTGTGTGCACACAGCGCAGTTTGCACAGTAGTGCGCTGGGAAACTTTTAAGCCATCATTTTTAGGTGCGTTCGTAATTATGTAAATACGTAGCACCTATTGTTGTCGCTCAGTCCGTCCGTCTGTCCGTCCGCATATAACAACGCAAAAACTACCCAACCGAATCGTTTGAAATTTAAAATACATAATTATTATATAATTTTGTCGAGTCATTTCAAATTTTATGAAAATCGGATGGATTGATCAATTACAGGGACAATCAAAAGGATTCCGCTACATTACGGTCAATGGGGTAAACAGTTTCAAATGCATTTTAATCGTTTGAAATTTAAAACGTATAATTATTATTATATAATTTTGTCGAGTCATTTCAAATGGTATGAAAATCGGATGCATAGATCAATTACAGGGACAATCAAAAGTATTCCGATACATTACGGTCAATGGGGAAAAAAGTTTCAAGTGCATTTTAATGGTGTTACACTCACTTGAACATAATAGAATTGACATGAATCTATGAAGTATGTACTAAAATATACATTCTGTACAATCTGGGATGCAAAGAATATTTATTATTAAATTACAGGGCCACACAAATGTATTCCACTAAATAATATTATACGTGGAAACATTGTTTGGGGCGTGTTTTAATTATATTAAACTACTTCCATCCGTCTGTTTCCATATAAGAGAGCAAACACAACCCAACCGAATCGTTTGAAATTAAAAATATATAATTATTACATAATTTTGCCGAGTCATTTCAAATTTTATGAAAATCGGATGGATAGTTTAGGAATAATCAAAAGTATTCCGTTACAGGACGGTGAATGGGAAATAAATAGTTTCAAGTGCATTTTAATGATGTTACACTCTTTCGAACATGATAAAGTTGATATACATCTATGAAGTATGTACTAAAATATACATTCTGTATAACCCGTGGTGCAAAGAATATTTGTTATTCATTTACAGGGCCGCGCAAAAGTATTCCATTAGATAATGGTATAAGGGGAAACATTGTTTGGGGTACGTTTTAATAATATTAAACTATTTCACATTTTATGAAATTAACATACTACGTTGCTACAAATGACTTCCTGTGCAATAGAAAGCAGATACAGTAAAACCTCCATAACGGACACTCCCGAATAGCGGACACCTCTATTTAACGGACAGTTTTCCAATCCCCATTCCCAAAATCTACATTTTTGTATCTTTAACCTCTGAATAACGGACATTCCGAACAGCGGACACTATTTACGGCGATAAAAGTATTTTTTTAAGGAGAAAAAAATGAAAAAAAAAGTAAAAAGTTTTTATATAATTTAAAAGGAGTTATCCCCCTCTTTTATACTTAACCATTAAACTTCCAAAACTATTCAGAGATTTGAACGAAATCTGAAAATTCTGCTTGAAAAACCCATTTATATAAAATAAGGGGGGGGCATTAGAATTCCCGTTCCCCCTGTTTATACTTATTCAATGAACACCTAATAACAATCACGGAATCGCCTCATCAGAATGATTCTAATCTAAATTTTGAACGAAAACTTAATTCTGCATGAAAATCCCATTTATATCAACTAACGGGGGGCATGAGCCCCCCGTTCCCCCTTTTATACATATCGAATGAACTCCAAAAACTAATCAGGGAAGCGCCTTGTCAGGATATACCTACATACAAAATTTCAAGTGGATCGGATATTTTTATCATGAGTTATCGCGTTACGCACGAACGCACATACATACAGAACGGACGGGCACATAAGCTCTCAGGCTATGATAGCCTGTGAGCTAAAAACTTTAAATTTCAAAATTGTTTTAAATCGGTTCTGAAATTGAAACTGTCATAACATAAAAAATATATAAGCAAAATCGAAAAAGGTAAAAACTAGGCCGGTTCCTCAGCTATCCTATGCATTAAAAAAAAAAAAAAAAAAAATCATGAAAAAATGTTAAAATTTGAGCGAGATGTTTGAAAAAAAAAAAAAAAAAAACGCTCTTATAGACTTTACATTGTCACCCGGGTCTTTTTAAATCAGTAGTGTTGGCTCTTAACTGTACTTAAACCTTTTCAACATATTTTTAAAAATTCATTAACTTCATAGGTTCATGTCAATTTTATTGTGTTCGAATGAGTGTAACACCATTAAAATGCATTTGAAAGTTTTTTCCCTATTAACCGTAATGTAACGGAATACTTTTGATTGTCTCTGCAATTGAACTATGCATCCGATTTTCATAAAATTTGAAAAGACTCGACAAAATTATGTAATAATTATATATTTTAAATTTCAAACGATTAAGATGCATTTGAAACTTTTTTCCCCGTTGACCGTAATGTGATGGAATACTTTTGATTGTCCCTGTAATTGATCTATGCATCCGATTTTCATTAAATTTGAAATGACTCGTCAAACTTTTGTAATAATTATATATTTCAAACGATTCGGTTGGGTAGTTTTTGCGTTGTTATATGTGGAGAGACAGACAGACGGACTGAACGACAACTGTAGGTGTTACGTATTTATATAATTACGAACGCACCTAAAAAATCGAAAATTTTCTTAGCGATTTTAGATTAGACACACATGCCTTAAAGACAGCATCTCTAAGAGAGAGAGAAAACTTTAAGATGTTAATATTGCAAGGAAAGCATTCTGCATTACATAAAGAACATTTCTATTCTGTGACAAAATAAAGCGAAAAGAAAAACTGTCCACATGAGTGGACATTTAGTTTAGCTATTTAAAAAGGCCTTTCATTTTATACGGGTGCATAACTATGCGAAAACTACCGGCTAAAATGAATGGATGCCTTTCGGATACCTTTGAGTGAATGCATTTTGACTGTACGGGTGTCTTTATACATGGCATCTGTGAAAAAGTAGAAATACTTTCACTGCTTGCAGTCAAATGAGGAACTGCGCAAATATAACGTTTTAGGGGGGGTGGCGGTCTGACACATGATATCATAATATATCTCTGGGGGGACGGGGTTGTTTTTTAGGTGCGTTCGTAATTATATAATACGTAGCACCTATAGTGGTCGTTCAGTCCGTCCGTCTGTCCGCATATAACAACGCAAAAACTACCCAACCGAATCGTTTGAAATTTAAAATACATAATTATTACATAATTTTGTCGAGTCATTTCAAATTTTATGAAATTCGGATGCATAGATCAATTACAGGGGCAATCAAAAGTATTCCATTACATTACGGTCAATGGGGAAAAAAGTTTCAAATGCATTTTAATCGTTTGAAATTTAAAATACGCAATTATTACATAATTATGTCGAGTTATTTCAAATATTTTGATAATCGTGTGCATAGATCAATTACAGGGGCAATCAAAAGTATTCAATTACATTATGGTCAATTAGGAAAAAGTTTCAAATATATTCTATACGTTTGGAATTTAAAATACATAATTGTTACATAATTTTGTCGAGTTATTTCAATTTTATGAAAATCGGATGCATAGATCAATTACAGGGACAATCAAAAGTATTCCATTACATTACGGTCAATGGGGAAAAAAGTTTCAAATGCATTTTAATCGTTTGAAATTTAAAATACGCAATTATTACATAATTCCGTCGAGTTATTTCAAATATTTTGATAATCGTGTGCCTAGATCAATTACAGGGGCAATCAAAAGTATTCAATTACATTATGGTCAATGGGGAAAAAGTTTCAAATATATTCTAGACGTTTGAAATTTAAAATACATATTTATTACATAATTTTGTCGAGTTATTTCAAATTTTATGAAAATAGGATGCATAGATCAATTACAGGGACAATCAAAAGTATTCCGTTACATTACGGTCAATGGGAAAAAATGTTTCAAATGCATTTTAATCGTGTTACACTCATGCGAACTTAATAAAATTTATATGCAACTATAAAGTACATATTATAATATACATCATACATAATTTTTGGTGCAAAGAACATTTGTTATTGATTTACAAGGCCACACAAAAGTATTCCATTACATAATGGTATAGGGAGAAAACTGTTTGATAAGCATTTTAATTGTAATTCACTATTTACAATTTTATGAGATTGATATATGAAAGTAATATTTTTAAAACTTCGTTATCGTACGAACGCACCTAATTTGCTACGCTTCACGTGCAATTTCCAACTTGTTTATATCGATATCATTTTTGATCCAATCAAAAAAATTGTTTTGTTTGTAACATGGTTTTTGTTTTACAATAGTATGTTTTTGTTTTTTTAGGTGGTTATCTATTCTTAAGAAAATACAAAGTTATTGGTAAAATCGCTAAATTATTATAAAAATATGTAATTAATTATTTTGGAATGCGCCAACGTTTGACATTCCTACTTCTTTATATGTGTATGCCAATCAAGGTTTGAGAAACCATAGTTGAAATATATTTGAAATGCAGTTTTTTTTTTTCAATTGATAAATAAAAGATAAAGAGAAGGATCGGTGTTGACTTGTTTTGTTGATACGAATGTCAATCTGCCCCCCTCCCTTCCTCTGTACAGGCATATGCAACAAGACTTTATTACTGGTATTGAATGCATTATCTATGCAACAAAAAGCTATTATGAAATACTTTTAAATAGTAACTATTTCTTTTAAGTGTTGTTTGACATAAAGTAATATTTTATTGACGTCTCTTTATTTGAATCAATAAAGAGTGCAAAATGAATCAATAAAGTGCGCAAACGTGTAGATGTAAACCGTTTTGTATACCATTCGAAACAAAATAAATGAATTCTAAAAATCAAATTATTTATTGTACTTAATTAACGATATCAATACCGGGGGAGGGGGTAGATAAGTAATGTTTTAAGCATAGATTATGAAAAGTTTTCCAATATATTCAGAACTAGCAGGCTGTGCCCGCTTCGCTGGTCCATATTTCCAAACGAACCTTGACTCAAAGAAAATGGTGATTTAAAAAAATTTTTTAAAGCAGTATAGACCATCCTGGAATGTTCTTCCGTATTGCTGAAAATCATGCCAACGCGATTGCAATATTGTACTATTGTAAGTCTTGGCGAAAATTTGGGCAACTAAACACCATCTCTTTTATTTTATCATTTTAAGTAGAGTTTCGTATGAACATGAGACCGTTATGACAACCGGAATCAAAATACCGGGAATCAATCCGGAATCAATCGAGTCATCACACTATTACATTAGAGGGCATTGCAATGATTAGTGAGATTGATTATCAAACTCTATTTAACTTTCGGATTGTATACATTATCATTTCTTAGTTCTTAAAATCCCGACATCTGAACTTGCACTATGTGTAGTTCTGGTAGCCTACATACAATGTCATTTCATGTTACATTTTTTAATAAAGTCCTCTTCTAGCAGGTCTACTGTAGTTTCCTATCTACCTTAATCTGTTCCAGCAAGAATACATAGAGTAAAAAATGTAAAGAATTATTGACAGATAAAGAGGAGTTCTTGTTTGTTTGTATTCATGATGGCCATTTATCTACACGTGGGATATAGGCTCTAAGGAAAGGGTGCCCTCCGTGGGAATGGCAGACGAAGAAGGGTGTTTCACTTATATATTTATTAGAATAATGAAGCATAAAAAGTGTGTTTTAAAGCTGTATTATTTGAATAACATTAAAATTACATCAATTTCACTGCCTTTTCCTTTTATAAAACAGTTGCTAACATGTAGCCGTTAAATCAGAATAATCTTGATGACTAAATTTCTAGAAAAATAAGTCTTTAGTTTGCATCTAATAAAATTTTTCTACCTTCTGTAATCGATTCCATTATGACTTTTAGTGTCAAACATTAGAAGTGCTAGAAACGATATTGTTACAAATGTACCAGACTTATTTCATGTTTGTCCTCAAATAAATGTGAAATTTACAATCATCCATTATTGGCATTTAATCTTAAGCTTGACGATAGTTTTTTGTTCGACGGGGTAATGAAGTAATGTCTAATAGTTTAATATTTGACAAAGTTCTGTTGATAGGGTTTATCGTTAATTAAAACTGCTACGTAATTATGAAAAACAAAATTTTCAGCTGTCGAGATTTCATGTATATTTTTTTTTTAACCAATTTTAAAGTATATTTATTTTTCTTATATTTTTTTTTTTAATTGTAATGAATGATAAATTAATTGCAAATATTTTTTCATTATAATAATTTTTCCGACACATTGAAAATATTGCTTTTTTGGTGATAGTGAAATAACTGCAGATGAAAAAGATATAATAGTAAGGCTAAAACACAGATTTAACGACTGTTTGGCGTATGGTTTGGCGGGGGCCCGATAAGTACGCTAATTCTAACAATTTAACTATCCAGATAGACTGTAAATAAATAATGGGTACAACTTGATTATTCTGTCGATCAATTTCGCCAAATTATACAAATGGACATAATTTTTATTTTAAATAACCAAAGAATCAAAAAATTACTAAAATGTTAATAGAAATACAAATAAACATCGAATTAAAATTGGTTGATGAAGTAACAATTAAGTATAACAAATTTAATGTCAAATGAATGTGGCATTTACGATCATCCATTGACATTTAACCTTATACTTTGGCGATAGTTTTTTGGTCAATGGGATTATCAAGTATTACCAAATTATATAAACAAGTTGTATAAACAATAATATTTAGGTGCAGGTGTCATCTACGGATCCCGTTGGCGCGATTGCAGCAAATTGCGATTTTATGCCTCACGTGGTAATCCGGTAATAGTTGATTATTTTTGAGTAAACTATTTCATTATTTTTCTTTTCTCTTTTAAAATTATATAAATTGTTTTGTTCCATAATTATCTATTGATCTAGTTTATTATTATTATTTCCTTTTTAAAATAATAGAAAATAAATAAAAGTAATATAAATGTAATTGGTATTTGAAAACGCAGTGTTCTCCAAATTGGCATCATAAAAAAATCACGCCAAGGTGATGCGTGTATAAAAGTGGAAAAATGTTTGCAATAATATAAACAAAAAAAACGTAAACAAATAATTAAAAATTCGCCATTTCGATAGTTTTTTAAAATAATATCAAGCATAAAATCAAATAACATCAAGGTTAATTCTCCAGTCGGGCAGCAATAGTAAATTTTCTTTTCCTCGTCTGTTTCATAATAAAAAAACATAAATTGAATGACTTCTAATTAAATAATCTGACTAATTTTCTGTAATCGGATTTATGATCTAAAAATATCTTTAATACATAAACAAAACAGCGCAGTTGTCATGTACGCGCCGAGGTCGGCGCGATAATTTTTTACACTAATTTGGCGGAAACATCGTTTTCGAATGCCAGTTTCATATACATATTTAAATTATTTTCTATTAATTAAAAAATAATAACAATTAGTATTGTATAGAACAAAACAGTTTATGTAATTTTAAAGAAGAGAAAGGAAATAAAAAAACATTTTATTAATAATTAAATAACAATAGTCGGGTTGCCATGCCAGTCAAAATAACATCAATTTAGTTAAAATAGCAAATAAAGCCTTTGTGCACAAATGTTTAAAAATAGAAAACCAACGAATATAAATGCACAAATAAAGTATGAGAAGGTAGAAAATAGCTATTTCGAATCTACTAACGAGATTCTTCATCAGTGCAAAACTCAGCGAGCTAAAAGTAGCAAAACTGAGCAAAGAGACAGAGAGACGCAGGCTTATATACCCGCTATGGGAACAATCCCGCCTAAAGAAAAGCAACCAATGAGAAGAAAGCAGCCAAAACCAACTGAGTGGACAAGTAGCGACATCTATCGGAGAACAAGCAAAACAAAAACTAAAAAGCGAATGGAAAAAAAAAAGTATTAAATTAAAGATTTCCAAATACTTGGAAAATAAGGAGTACTAGATAAGTCATTGACTGTGAGAATTTTTTATGATGTGGTAAGCTTCCCAAAAATCAAGATCAAGAATAGAAGGACATTTATGGATGATGGTGGCTGAAGAAAAGTTAAACTTATGTTGAGAAGACCAACAATGTTGAGCAATAGAGGAACGTTTAAGCTCCTGATTTTTGACATACCTTTTATGTTCCATTAAACGAAATCTGAGAGCACGTTTAGTCTGACCAATATAAGAAAGACCACATTGGCAAGAAATTTGGTAAATACCCCAGTTATCTAAGTGATCAATGGGGTTCTTAAGATTTGAAAAAGCAATTTTATTAACAGGAGAAAAAATAACATTGAAATCGAACCTTTTTAAAATTTTAGCAACTTGCTGACTGATTTTGGGGAAAAAAGGCAAAACAACCAAAGCATTGGGGTTCGAATTAAAGTTCTTACTTTCAGATTTTGTGGATTTTGTCAATTTTCTATGAATAGAATCTATAATATTAGGAGAATAACCACGATCAACAGCAATAGCTTTTAGGTAATTAAGTTCATCACTGAGTAACTGAGGAGTTGAACAAATATTGGAAGCCCGGAAAACAAAAGTTTTAAAAGCCGCAACTTTCTGGTTAGGAGGATGAGAAGAATATCTGTGAGGTGGAAGACTGACCGCAAAAGGTTTGCGAAAGACAGTAGTCAGAAAATTATCTTCATTGCGAATAACAAGAACATCCAGAAAAGGAAGGCAATTGTCCGATTCAGTTTCAAAAGTAAATTGAATGCAAGAATCAATAGAATTCACGACTGAGAGAATATGATTTATATCAGTACTCACTTCAACTAAAGCATAGATATCATCTACATAACGAACATAAAACGGAAATTTTAAGACTTCAAATAATTTTATTTCAAAGTAATGCATGTACAAATCGCATAAAGTCGGACTAAGAGGATTACCCATAGCCAAACCGTCAATCATACGAAAGAAATTCACGTTAAAAACAAAAGTATTTTGAGATAAGCAAGCACGAGTTAGATGAATAAGTTGCATTGTTCCCATAGCGGGTATATAAGCCTGCGTCTCTCTGTCTCTTTGCTCAGTTTTGCTACTTTTAGCTCGCTGAGTTTTGCACTGATGAAGAATCTCGTTAGTAGATTCGAAATAGCTATTTGCTACCTTCTCATACTTTATTTGTGCATTTATATTCGTTGGTTTTCTATCTTTAAACATCAATTTAGTGTCCATTAGTTACCTTGGTGTGCATATGATATCTGTGCAAACAAAACTTCCGATAATATAATAAATGACGTCATATTTATTTTCCTTTGAATTTTTTTTTATTTTAATTTTTCACGTGGATACTGTTCAACTAAAAATTAATTGCCGAAGAGAAATTATTGTTCCATATTTTGATTTTGTTGGCAACGGGAAAGAAAATGGTTTTTTTTTTATCGGAAAAAATTTAATTGATTCTGTATGAAAAATAATGAAATTTTGAATTATTAAGGAAAATATTTGAATAAATCAATTAAAAATTAGCCTATGTTCACCGGAAATAGTGTAGCTTTCCAACGGTGAAAGAATTTTTCAAAACCGTCAAGTAGTTTCGGAGCCTATTCAATTCAAACAAACAAACAAACAATCAAATCTTTCCTCTTTATAATATTAGTATAGATAATGTAACAATACTTTGTTGTTTAATAACTTGAAATAGGGTGCCTCATTCTAACCGCTAACCAGGTCCTCATAAGTGTAACTTGGAATCTAAGACTGGCGGTTAAAAATCTTGAGACCTTTTTGTAAAAATCAATACCCCCCTCCTGACTTATTACCACGTACAATATAAACGCACTACAGTTAAATACTTAAAAAATTCTCACTGGTTAAAAATCACACGACTAATCATAAATTATACAGTTCATGTGTTTAGAAATATACTTATTAACATTGAAGTGCTAATCAAGTAAGTGCCATATTAGAATAAACCGATATGTCAAATTGAAGCAAATCGAATAATTCTGCAGGAAAAATTAAATTATCTAAATTAAGGGAGAATTAGTCCTTTGAACATACTTTTTTTCCTTTTTCCTTACGCATCATACGTAGTATAGGATAAGTCTTGCAATCGTTTTGAAAATCGAAAAAAAAAAAAAATGGCGGATTTACACGTTTGTTTCAAACACGGGAGATTCCAAAAAACATATTTTTAGAAAAAAATTGCCGTCCGTCTGTCTGTCTGTAAACGCTCTATCTTCCGAACTAATTGAGATAGAGACTTGAAATTTGGTGTCTACTTAGTATGTAATAATGGCAAGAAGCCTATTGACTACCGGTAACCTCGATGATCCGAAACTATTTTTTTCGGACTCTTGAAATAGTCGTTCTGATGAAAGGTATATAGAAATTTTCGATTTTTTTTTCGTTTTAAGGAGTGGATGTAAAAAACAATAAAATAAAACAAATTTTGGCATAAAGAATGAAGTCGATCGGATAATCCGAGATATTTGTTATCCTAGTTTCCACAATCTTTGATTTTTCACGACCCTGTGTTTCGTTCAAATTTCAATTCAAGGATATATTTTAATTGGAAATGAGACCCTTAATCGAACGCAGTAAACTGTTAGTGGATAGGATTTTTATTTTTGGAGTTATAAGGATGTTTCTTTTACGTCATTCGGTACTACTTGAAAAATTTGACGTTTTATCTAATGTGTCGAAATGGATTCATAAGCTATTCATTCATAGAGCATTACTACGTGTAAAAAAATATTTAAATGTACGTTTAAATTTTATTTTAGAATGTCGATGAATTTTATAAATAGTTTACACGTCTTTTATTTTCCTTCTTTTATAGTATGCGTGATGGGTAAGTATTACGGTGGCCCCCAACGATTAGTTTTTTAAATGAATTTTTAAAAATATGTTGAAAATGTTGAAGGACAGTTAAGAGCCAACACTACTGATTTAAAAAGACCCGGATGCAGTGCTCTCGCTGTCACTCGCCAATGCGCCAAATTGCGACTAAATTCTTCATTTGGCGAGTAAACAAGCGATTAGTTTCATCAAATTGCTAGTGTTCAATTTTTGCTTTTTCTTTTTTGTTTTTCTTACATATGCATATATATATATTTATTTATTTATTTAATATATGTATATTCTTTTATTTGTAGCGGATAGTTGAAATTAGATTAATAACAATCCCTGTCACAGTTATAAAAACTCAGGTTATTTTAGAACATATAGAAAAAAAGGTTACATTAAAGGACTAAAGATTTTTTTTTTTTTTTTTTTTGAGCTACATGGCGAATCTATTTGGCTAATACTTTTTTCATTTGGCGAATGTTTTTTATTTTTAATTAGCCAAATTACTAACGTTGGTCAAATGTCAGCGAGAACACTGCCCGGATGATAATGTTAAGTCTATGGGGGCATTCTTTTCAAATAACTTGCTCAGATTTTAATACTTTCACATGATTTTTTTTTTTTTTTTTTTTTTTTTTTTGTATAGGATAGAAGATTACGATCTACGACCGGGCTCGTTTTTACTTTTTCGATTTTTGTTGTGTTCTTTTTATATTAGGATAGTTTCAATTTCAGAACCGGTTCTGACCGGTTTCGAATGCTAAAGTAATTAAAAAAAAAATCTGAAACCAAAATCGAAGAAGTAAAAACGAGCCCGATTGTAGGTCGCCCTCAGCTATCCTATGCAAAAAAATCACGTAAAAATATTAAAATTTGAGCGAGATATTTGAAAAAAAAAAAGCTCCCATAGATTTAACATTATCATCCGGGTCTTTTTCAGTGACTAGTGTGGGGCCTTAAGGACAGTTAAAGGAAAAGAACTGTTAAAAGCACTTCAACTCTCATCAGGGCTGGGAAGTTTCTGCCAGTAAGAGGCAAAAGCTGGCAGAAACTAAGAAGTAGTACTAATAAGAACGTTAACCTGCAATGATTCATAATTCACACATGTATTTAATATATAAAGAATTTAGTTAAAAAATAAGCTAGCATAAAAGCATTAAATGAGATTTAAATCTTGCATTTGTGAGTTTAAATGATATTTCCATAATTAAATAAAGCTAAGTAAATTTTATGAACAGCTGCAATTGAACAATCATGTTTTTTACTTTATGTTGTATCCAAATTATTATTTGTTATTTATGATGAATAAAATGTATAAGCAATTGAATACTACTAAAAAAGTCTCAGATTATGTATTGAAATGAATTTATGCCAGTTGTTGCCAGTTTCTGCCGGTTAAAACCACTTTCTGCCACTCGTTTCTGCCGGCAAAAACCCAGCCCTGACTCTCATCCAAAATTGAGCTTAGATATTGAAATTCAAACATTCAATTAAATGAAATCTGTCCGATTCATCCCATTGTCTCCTGAAGGCCTCAAAGAAGGGGATTTTTTTTTTTCTTTCTTTCTTTTTGAAAACTGGATTTTTTTCGAATCTCGAGTATTTCTAGAGTGACCTTTTCCGTTAAACAAAAGAAGCGACAACGTTTGCTTCTATCCTGATCTACTTTTTACACAACTCGTTTTTTTTTGTGTACATTTCAATTCGATGCATTATTCTTTGTCATTGCAATCATTTTGTAAGAAAGCAGTTATCCCTGTAAATCAAACAAGAACGAAACATCATGCGACAAGCATAGATTATAAAATTGGAATCCAATTTAAATCCAATTAATATACATATATATATATATATGCGACGTTTTAAGGAGAAACTCGAATTATCTTCACTGGTTCCTTTTTTTATAAAACACACACAATCGGGACAAGCGAGGGAAAAAACAAAATAAACAAATGTAGAAGATTCATCAAATTACACATTGGCTGCTGCAAGTTAGTTTATTAAACTGTAGACATAAGAGAGGTAAATGCTCCCTTTGCAAGCCGTCTTGAACCGAAACATCAAAAAGAATATTCCATCATTACTTCAGCAATACGTCCTTAACGTACTCATCGAGAAAAAGCAAAGAATCTCTCTCATCACCTCCAGGCTTCCTTCTTAAATCTAAAAACAAAGTTCTAGAAAATTCTTTACTCTCTAACCATCATTTTTCCATGTAAACATAATTCATGTCCAGCGTCGAGATTTTTATTCCATGCAGACGATAATTTTATTTTTAAAAAATAGTATTTAACTAATTTATAATCGACTCAAAATTTCCAATATATTAGGCAAACGATATTTTTACAGACGATTAATTTTAAGAGAAAAAGAAAAGAAATGAATTTATTGATATGCACAAATATCAAATGTTGAAGGAGGGAAAAAAATAAATAGATAAATAAAAATAATGATATTTTTTGAAAGGTATGGTTTTGGAATAAATTTAATAAGACTTTCTTAAAAAGGGTTGATAAAAACATAGAAAAAATGAGTTTTATTTGGAATATTAAGAAATAAAGTTTAATTAAGAATACTTTTAATTTATAGTCATCTTTTTAAATCTACGCATATTGGAATAAATGTTTTTTAAGGCGAATTAAGAATTTATATCGTTTCCATAAAGATTAATAGATTAGATCTAGAAACAAGATTTTAATTTAATAAGTTGAACTAAGTAAGGAATATTGTTATAAGGAAATTAATATAGTATAAAGGTTAATCTTGGCGAAAAAAATTAAAATTTTGTAATATATATATATATAGATAGATATAGATATTATAATCTGTTTAAAATTGGAAGGCCTGACTAGAAAAGTGATTTGGAATCAAAATGTGCTTTCCTTTATTTTATTTTATTTTATCAATAACCTACCTGTTAAATTAGAATCGATTTTCATCACGTGACAAACACGTTTTACACCCTTCCTTGGTTGGTTATTCTTCTTTCGCGTGGAAATTTGGTTCAAAACTCACTTTATATATCACAAGCAAGAACGAAAGATCATGCGACCTCATGATGTTCCAATTATTGGACTAGTGATGTTCCAACTTAGAACACAATCACAATCAACTCCGAATCTAAATTTTAACGCCATCGATTTTTCTGGAATCAGAAATCCCAATCCTCTTTTCGAATAAATGGAAGGAAAAAAAAATGCGAGAAGAGATTATTAATGTCTCCGTACAGAGTTGGGTTTCTGGCGTCAGAAACTGGTTTTTGACATGACAAGTGTTAAAAACTGGTTTAAACCGTCAAAAAAACTGGCTTAAACCGTCAAAAACGTGTAATGCGCTTTAAACATTTTAAGACCAAGAGAGAACATTGAATAAGTCTTAATGATTTAAGTAATTTTTTATTTAAAATTAATTATATTGAAAAAAATTAAATGTCTTTAATTGCAATAAAACATTGTTTTTTAGAATGTTCAAACAGAAGAAAATGATTTTGTACACTTAATAATCTGGATCAATTTTACCCCACAGCATCCTATAGCAGATAACCAATTAGCACATTTATTTACACCCAAATGGTTTCTGAGTTTAGAGTGTATGAAGCCAAAGTTACAGAATACTCTCTCAGTTGGTGCTGAGCTAGCAGGGCTTGATAGCAGAAACATTTCTAGTTGAGCAAGTTATGAATCAGGCCGAATTTCCAGATTTATGACAGATTTTTTTTCCCTGGAAATGAGAATATATAATACAGTAAAAGTGGATTTTTAATATTACATCTAATGTTGTATATGTGTGACAGATGTTTAATGTGAAATTTTACAGATCAGTGTAGTATTTGAGGTTTCTGACGAGGTTTTAGCCATGTCGGTTTAAACCACGGTTTTAATCGGATAAAACCGCACACTGTCAAAAACTTGCCAACCCTATCTCTGTATAAAAATGATTATTAAACGTCAGTCTTATATTTCTATAAATCCATTCCATTCTGCGATACAACATTTTAATCTGTATAACGACTTATTTTAGGTAGATTTCGTATGAAATACTACCTATTGCATTGTCTCCCATGTTGGAATTTCTGAAAAATTTTTGCGGATCTACACGAATCATGACTCCTAGACCCCAAAACCACCATCAGTAAAAAAGTTTATATATCTATCTATCTATCTATCTATCGGTGTATATCACTTTCTTCTAGACACGATAACTTCCATAATTATGCTCAGATCTTCTTCAAACTTTTACATAAAATCAAGGAGCCTAAAATCTCGGTCGAGTTCGTTAATGGGCAAAATCGGACCAAGGGGGTGGAAATAGGGAGGGTTTTTGTGAAAACAGAAAAAACGCGATAACTTCTTAATTAAAATAGATATCGAATCAGTTTAAAGTTTATATTACTTCTAAGAAATGGGCAAAAAGTTTATGCATGACAGATTTTTGATAAAGTTAAAAATGGGCTCAAGGGGCGAAAAAAACATGGTTTTTGGGAGAAAAAAATTCATAACTTCGTCAATTCTCAAGATATTAAATCCAACTAAATTTTATATAAATGTACTCAATATTATCTAAAACTTTTGTACTTATAAGTTTTTGATAGGACCAATTTTTACCGAGGAGAAAAATTAAAAACGAAAAGGAAAAGGGGGGAGGAAAAAGAAAAAAACCCATAACTTACTCAATTCTTAAGCAATCAAATCTAATTAAATTTATTTTACATCTTCACAATAAGATCTACAACTTTTATATTGACAAGTTTTTCATAGAACCCATTCTTAGCAAAAATAACTTAAACAAAAATAGGAGTTGGAGTAAAAACCATAAATCCAAACTGCTTATATTCTGACTCATTTTAAAATTCATTTTTGATTTTAAACGCAACCAAATGACAGATCCTCTTATTTAGGAACTATATAATGCGACGTTTTGGCCAATTTTTTGATAAAGGCAGAATATATTTTTAAGGCTGCCAAAAAAGGTATTTCGAACAGATTTCCCGAAATTATCGTCATTAAAAATTGATTAAGTATAACAAATTGCGTTTTTTCTGAGTCATTTTTAAATTCATTTTTATTCTCAAACCCATCCAATTTACAGGTCCTATTATTTAGGAACTATATAATGCGACGTATTGGCCAGTTTTTTGATAAAGGCAGAATATATTTTTTAAAAGGCTGCCAAATAGGGTATTTTGAACAGAATTTCACGAAATTATCATGATTGAAATTTGAGGAAATTAAAAAAATTGCGTTTTTACCGAGTCATTTTTAAATCTTTTTTTGTTCTCAAACGCATCCAATTTACAGGTTCTCTTACTTAGAAACTATATTATGTGACGGAGTGGCCAGTTTTTTGATAAAGGCAGAATATATTTCAAAAAAAGGCTGCCAAAATGGGCACTTCGCACAAAATTTCCCAAAGCGACCATGATTAATGAACTGTGGGTATTCAAATAACAAATTGTTTATTTTATGACTCATTTTTAAATCCAATTTTGCTCTGAAACGCATTCAAATGACAGTTTTTTGTTACTTAGGAACTATATAATGTGCGTATGCTTTGATTTTTTGATAAAGGGTGAATATACATATTTTTAAAAGCTGTCAAAGTAAGCACTTCGCAAAAAAATTTCCCAAAGCGATCATGATAAAAGAATTGTGGTTGTATTCAAATAACAATTTTTTTATTTTATGACTCATTTTTAAATTCAATTTTGCTCTCAAACGCATTCAATTGACAGTTTTTCGTTATTTAGGAACTGTGTAATGTGCCGTATTGGTCAGATTTTTGATAAAGGCTAAATATATATTTTAAAAAATCTGTCAAAGTGGGCACTTCGTACAAAATTTCTCAAAGCAATCTTGATTAAAGAATTGTGGATGTATTAAAATAATAAATTGGTTATTTTATTACTCATTTTTAAATTCAATTTTGCTGTCAAACGAATTTAATTAACAGTTTTTTGTTATTTAGGAACTATATAATGAGCATATTGGTCAATTTTTTTAATAAAGTAAGAATATAATTCAAAATATGTTGCCAAAATGGGCATTTGAGTAGAATTTCGTTTAAGAGGATTTCGATAAAACCAGTTCTTACAGAAAAATGAAATTAAAAAATTTTTAAAAGCGGTTGAATAAAGTAGTTAAACTGGGTTTATCTCTAATCTTTTTTTTTTTTTTTTTTTTTGAGATGAAAACATTTCGAAATCTACCTCCGCCTATAGGCCATGCCGAAAGGGATTTTTTTGTGTTTCTGTTTTGCCTTTTATAGGATGTATTGAAACGGGGGTACTCTTTTTATTTCTATTCCTAGATTTTTCACGGACCCAACTGAAAGTAATAGTAAATGACAGTGACATTTTATTTTTCGTTGAGAAATACAGTCGAGTCTCTCTATAACGAAACTCCATTCAACAAATTTCTCTATATAGCGAATTTTTACTAGGAATGGTCAATTTTTCATCGATTACATTACAAATAATCTCATATAGCGAAGTATATAACTCCATACAATGAATTTTTTCAGAAATGTTCCTTCTTTTTTTTCTGAAAATGCTTCAATTTATTTATGAAATTCATTTTCCTGCGATGATTCCTGGTATGTGTTTCATAGCTGCATATCTGCTGCCTTATCCATGTCCAAAACAGGCATTCATCCTGACTCTCTAAAAACCCACTTCTTAAGAGCACACACTAGTCACGCGGTAAAAGCCGAACGCTAATGATAAGTCTATGGGCGCAATCTTTTCAAATATCTCTCTGAAATTTTAATTTTTTTGCACAAGATACTGATAAACCACGTTTGAGAGAAACCTGGACAGAACTGCGCATGGGCGAAAAGAGCGAGTCCAATGCGAAAATGGGAGAGTTCGTACCATCTCAAGGATGAGTTTATTTATTAAACATCCTAGGTATGTCGAATTTTTTTGGCGAATACCTTTTTGTTTCTTTAATTCAATAATCTGTTTCTAAACTTTACATTGTAATTCAGTTACACTAAAATAAGTTAAAAAAAGACAAATATAATAAAAAAGATGATTTAAAGGTATGGTTATAACTTTTCCCCTCGCAATATAGCATAACTTAATCTTTTTAGAATTAACGCCTGAATGGTGTGATTTTAAAACTTGCCAGATTAGCAATTTTTTTAAATTATTTCGCTACTTTATTGTGTACATTATTTATTATATTATTTGCATACATTGGATATGAAAATGAGAAATGACGCAGATATATACGCGCAAGGTTTGGTAAAAAAAAAAAAAAAAAAAAAAAAAAAAAAAAAAAAAAAATTCTAACGTCAATTTGGCGAAAACCTCATTTTCGAATGCTGGTTAAATATACATTTTAAAATTATTTTCTATTATTAAAAAAAATAACAATAAATAAAGCAATTTTTAAATATAATAAATTTTAAAAACAAATAACAATAGAGCAAAAAACATTTTATATAATTAAAAAAAATTAAGGTAAATAAACAATTTATCAAAAAATAAACAATATCAGGGTTGCCATATTAGGCAAAATAACGCCATTCTAGCGCCAAGTAAATCCCAGTGAGTATATGACACACAAGTGCCCTGAATATTTAGGTTGTTAGAATTGGCGAATTTCTTGCATAGCCGCCAAGTCAGATGCCAAGCAGTCGTTAAAACTGCATTTTAGCCATAAATATAAATGTAAAAAAAAAGACATGTTTTTATTAAAATTCAAAAAATGTAGGAGAAAATATATATTTTGGAAAGGTTATTCAGAGAACTAATAATAGGTCCACAATCTATTAATTTTAAAATTAAATTTCACTCGGAACAAAAAATAGAAAACAGTATTTAATACCATTTCTCGGCCTCATAGGCTATTACCCCCAAAGTCTGAATGGAATCGGCTCGGCATTCTGCCAACTGGAGACCCCACAAAGCTGGTACATCAGTAGCTGAGGACGATCCACAACCGGCCTAGTTTTTACTTTTTCAGTTTTGGTTTCAGATTTTCTTTAAAAAACTACTTTAACTTTCGAAACCGGTTTAAATCGGCTCTGAAACTGAAACTATTGTAATATAAAAAATATGTAACCAAAATTGAAAAAGTCAAAACTAAGCCGGTTGTGGATCGTCCTCAGCTATCTTGTGCAAAAAAATCGTGTAAAAATATTAAAATTTGAGCGAGATATTTGAAAAGAACGCTCCCATAGATTTTACATCATCATCCGGGTCTTTTTGAGTAATTTTTCTGTGACTATTGTGGGCTCTTAACAAAATGTCTTTCGGATTCTTTCATGGTCTCGCCTGACTTTGTTTCAAAGATGAGTATGCGTTTTTGGAAATTTTTGTTGCTCCCCTGAAATAAGGCAATTTTTCGCGCGTTGGAACTAGATTTACTTTTTTATTAAAAAAAATTGATACCTAGAAAATAACGGGACCAGTACAAACGCTGAATAAGCGTTAATTTTCTGTTTGGAAACTATTTAAATAGTAAATAAAAAAATAAAGTAGCAAATTTATGTTTAGCGTTAAACATTTCAAAACCTCAATTAAACGACTCAAACATTTTTTTTAAACTTTACTAATAAAATGTAAATTTTTTCGCCATTCTCTATTCAACGAATTTTTCTATATGACGAATTTTTTGACCGAACCATGGATTTCGTTATATAGAGACTCGACTGTATTCCATTTCAAATTTATAAACTGGTCGTTGGGAGCCACTGTTATACTTACCCATCATGGATAGGCATGGTATAACATGTGAAAATAAAAACATGTGTATACTACTTAGAAAATGCATTGCAATTGAAACAAAATTGAAACGTATATTTAAGTATATTTTGAATACATACTGATGCTGTATTACAGAATTGCGAGTACTCTACTTGATAATCCTGTCGACCCATTTCGACATATATTATATAAATCGGTAAATTACTTGTAAATTATACAAATCAATATAATTTATAGGCACAGATGTCATATACGCACCACATTTGCCAGTGTTGTAGCCTCAAGCCGATTTGGCGAAAATTTTGTTTTTGAACTTTAGTTAAAAATATTGCATGCAATAACAGAATATGATTTTTTATTGCAATATAAAAACTAGTCGTTGGGGGCCACCGTAATACTTACCCATCATGGATATGTATATGAAAATAAAACATGTGAAACTATTTATACAATGCATTGCAATTCATAAACAAAATTTAAATATTGTTAATATACATAGTAATGCTATATTAAAGAACTGCTGATGTACCAATTTCGACAAATTATATAAAACGCCAAACTACTCAAGTAGTACCGAACTGCGTAAAAGAAACATCCTTATAACTCCAAAAATAATAATTCTATTAACTAACAATTAATTGCGTCGGATTAAGCGTCTCATTTCCAATAAAAATATACTTCTGAATTGAAATTTGAATGAAATACAGGGTCATGAAAAATCGAAGAATGTGAAAAACAAGATTACAAATATCTCGGCAACTAATAATCCGATCCACTTCGTTCTGTATGCAAAATGTGTGTTATTTTATTTCCTTTTACGTCCATTCCTTAGAACAAAAAAATTCGAAAATTTTTATATACCTTTCATCAGAACGAATTTTTCGAGATTCCGAAAAAAATAGTTCCGGATAATCGAGGTTGCTGATATTAAATAGGGTTCGTCCCATTCTTACATACTAACTACATACAAAATTTCAAGTCTCTATCTCAATTTGTTCGGGAGATAGAGCGTTTACAGACAGACAGACAGACAGACAGACGGACAGACAGACAGACAGACAGACAGACGGACGGACGGCAAAAATTTTTTTTCTAAAAATATGTTTTTCGGAATCTCCACTATCTAAAACGTGTAAATCCGTCAAAAAATTTTTTTCGATTTTCAAAACGATTGCAAGACTAACTATACTACGTATGATGGGTAAGTAAAAGGCCTCTCAATTTATCACGAAATTTTGTGATCACAGATAAATGGGCTGTGGAAAATCCTGCCCCCCTCCACCCCCACATTCAGCGTTAAATTGAGGGGTTTGCCATAGAATTGAAATGTCCCCCCGGAAAATTTTGAGATTTTATGCTTTTAACAATCAAAAAGTTCAACCCCCCTCCCCGCCCGGAACTCTATAATGTCCAATAATGTCACTTTGAAAAACAAATTACATATGTAATCGCACGCAAAATTTAACTTTACTAACGGGTTTTTTTTCATAAGAATGTAATAAACAGTGGATAAAAATGTGTACAATTTTATTTCAGTCCTATTACTTAAAAATAATTTTAATTACTGATTAATCATATAACAGAGGTTTTAGGACACATAACAGTCAATTAATGAAATGTTAAGCATTTCTTATCAGTTTTTGAATCTCTGAGGTTTTTTCAATAGCGGACAATTTCTACATTCCCGAGGTGTCCGTTATTTAGAAGTTTTACTGTAGTATTTACAAATGTTACGGAAATTGGTATAAGGCCGTCAATAACTTTTTAAATATAATTAAGATGTGAAATGTAAAAAAAACTTCCTTCTTTCTGCATAAATATTCAGCTTTTTGTTGTTGTTGTTATTGGTATTCTTTATTATGATTATTGAAGCTGCTCCACTGCTGTTTCATAATACGGGTTGTATATGCACGTTGGGTGTCATTTTCTCTCCCAAACCTTTACAATTTTAGATATTTTTCTCCTTTTGTTGAAAAATTCTATAAAATCGTGCGAAATTATTTCCTTCAATGAAGGCTGTTCCAGGCTTCTCTTTGAAATCAACCATGGATTGGTCACTAATAAGCCTCTCTTTGCTTTTGTACTTTTTATAGCAGCTTATTTTTTATACAAAATAAATCAGGAATTTATTCATCCTAAAAAAATCCTCACAATAACTCTGGTTACCATTGTATTTCAATTAAAAACCAGATTAAGTTTCTGGCTTCTTCCATTACGAAGATTTTTGAGTAGTACTTCACAGAAAAAATTTGAATTTTGCTACGATTTATGCTTTGATTTTTTTTTCTTTTTTACATGGAGCTCCAGGTCTATACAGGGGCCTTGTGTCTTGTACTGTGATTTTCATTGGCATGTGTTTAAAATCACTACTAATATTGTGAGATAATTTTGTTGCATGTTTTGAACTCTGTTAATGATAGTGTCCTTCATTATTTGCCAAGAGCTAATAGCGTATTTACTCGTGTATAAAGCGCACTTTTTTTCCAAAAAATTAGAGCAAAACTCCTAGGTGCGCCTTATACACTGAATAATTTTTTACTGTTGGATGCAGTCGAACGATATACATATGAAACGAGAAATTATCCAAAGATGATATTAAAACTCGGAAAATGTTACTTAATTGAAGTATTACTGCATATTTATTTCATTCCTTGCAGTTTTTTTTATACAACAGAGTAAATGACATTATCTAAACGCTAATTAGCAATTCTCTTTACCGTCACTCATTCCTATTTCCCGTCATTCTCTTACAAGCCGAAGTCTAAAAATGCATTTTCGTCTTGTTTTCTGGTCTGGTGTAATGTTTGTTTCGACTTTTTTTTAAACTGAAATTCATTTGGTCATTCTTCATTAGTGTATCATATTTATGGTGCGCGTTATATACGAGATTTTAAGAAATCGCCATTTTTACTTGTAAAGTAGGGGTGCGCCCTATACACGAGTAAATACCGTATGTACCCCTGCTTAGTGAAAGTTTGCACAGTCCTGTTTTAAAATCATCACGATCTCAAGTGCATACTTTCAAATAAATAATCTAAAATTTCTTATAAAATGGTTGAGTGGTCATATAGGGGGGAAATGACCACCCTCTATTACGGAAATGGATCACTACCAGTTTAAATTTTCTCCATCGAAGAGCTGAAAACATACAATGGTAAAGTCTTTAATATGTGATTTTTGTATTCTGACTACTGTAGTCAAAATACTGCAATAAAAAATAAGACTGTTGTCTATATCAGGACATAAACATACAACAAATCCTACAAAAGCAAAACCCTGTCTTAAACATAAAAAATCCCTGCTTCAAATAGTAAGAGAACCATTCAAATCTACCTACTAAGACAAAATCTCATCTAAAACAGAATTTTCTGATTATCTGAGATTCTGTCTTCTTTTATAAAACTAGAGTAAAATCTATGAAAGCAGAATTGCTAGTGACCAAAACAAAATTTTGTATTGAAGAGGTTTTCGAGTGAGCAGTTTCATGTGTATGGTTTGAGCAATTATAACTGTGTGATACTCTTGGGGCTGTGCAAATGTAATGTTTTCATTTTATTGGGAAAGGGGGGGGAGTCTGACACATGATATCGTAAAATATCTATAGGGTGAGGGGGGGTCTGTCTTTTGATATCATTTTTGATCCACTCAAAAAAATTTCTTTTTATTTGTAATATAGTATTTGCTATAAAATAGCATGTTATCCTTTTTTTAGCCTGTTTTCTATTTTTATGAAAATACAAAGTTATTATTAAAATCACTAAATTATTACAAAATTATTTAATTCTAAAATATGGAATACCCCAAAGTTTGACATTCCTATTCTTCTTCATATGAGTATGCATATATAATCATGGTTCGAGAAATCATATATGAAGTATGCTTGAAATGAAGCTTGTGTCTACTAATAAATAAAACAGAAAGAGATGGAATGTTGTCCTCTTGTTTTGTTGATAGGAATTTGTATCTGTACTCCACCCCCTTCTCCGTTCGAGGAAAGTGCAACAGGACTTTTATTACTGTTGAGTGCATTATGTAACCGAAAGCTATTATGAAATATTTTTAAATACAGTAGACTCCCTCAAATCTGCACAGCTTGGGACCAGAGGTTGTGCGGATTTTAGAATTTTGCAGATTTCTGTCATTTCTTTGTTTACATTTTTAAAACAGTAATTTGAGTGCAATTAATAGTGCAATCGGCAATATAATCAATGCTTACAATATAATAAAATATTAAAATAAGTAATAAACTAAAATAATAAAAATTTAGATATTTTTAAAATTATTAAAATACTAATAGCAAAGGTCAAGTTAATAATCAATAATGTATGATTAAATATACATTATAAAGATTAAATATAATTTTTCAAAATTATTCAACAAAACTTGCCTCATAAAAGTACATTACTAATTCACATCAAAATCATAAAATAAGGACTTTAGTTTTTCAAGTTTAACCAGACTTAATTACCAAAAAATCTTGATTAATGCATAAATATATTTGGTAAGAATATTGTGATTACCAGTAATATCAGAGATATCTTGAATTTTTTTCAAAAAAATTTATTCGTCCTTCATGAAAAAAAACGTGAATAGAGTATTATTAAGAAAATTATAAATTAAAAAATATATGGAAATGATACAAAACTAAAAAAATTAAATTTTGTCCCAATATCTGAACTGAAAATTTCATTGTTTACATCCATAAAATATGTGCGGATTTTAGAGTGTTGCGGATTTGAGGGAGTCTACTGTAGTAACTATTTCTTTTAAGTATTATTTGATATAAAGTTTTGCATATGCAAAGTGATATTTTATTGACTTCACTTTACTTGAATCATAAAAGTATGCGAAAAATAAATGTGACCCGATTTGTATGTCACTTCAAACAATGATATTACAGGGAATATGTGGGTGTTGGTATGATATCAGAAGGGTGTCCAAAATTATCAAAAAGTTGATTACATTTGCACAGTCCCTCACCATAAATGTTTTACATATAAGATGAGATTTCTAATAAGCAGGTTCCATTTTCCAAAAATTTATTGAAACAAGTACAGTAAGACCTGCAGAAATAAGATCACCAAGGACCAGAAAAATATTTGAATGATTTTAGACACATTCTGTCTGAATAGATACATTTTTTTCTGCAGAGACCATAAAAATCTTCCTTTAACATTTCAATAAGAATGAGCATTTTTTGAGAAATTTTTAATCTTTTAACACTGGTTTTTCAAAAAAGAAAATTTTGCCTAACTGAATCAGGAAAATGCTTGGATTAAATAGGGCAAAATGCACAATAAAAATTCACTGATGAGAATAATCCAGGATTCTGAGCACCTTATGCAGCACATGTACCAGTCACTCGAGAAAAGGGGTTAAGGCCCCTGTCCTCACTCGAGGAAATGCTCACAAGCTAATGCTATTCCTATGGGGAAGCATTTAACTCTTTCGCATTTTGACATTTGTGAATATTTTTTTTTTTTCATTGGATAGCTGAGGTGCATGCCGACAGCACACCTTTTTTACTTTTTCGATTTTGGTTGCAGATATTTTTTTAAAAAGCACTTTCAGTTTCGAAACCAGTTTTGAAAGTGAAACTAACTTTGTAAAAAATATCTGCAACCAAAATCAAAAAAGTAATAAAAAAAGTGTGCTGTCGGCATGCATCTCAGCTATCCAATGAAAAAAAAGTTATTCAAAAATGTCAAAATGCGAAAGAGTTATTAGAAAAATGCTTCCCCATAGGAATAGCATTAGCTCGCGAGCGGTTCCTCGAGCGAGGACAAGGGCCTTAAACACTGATTCTGTTTTAACAATTTTACTGCATAAAGTTTCACTCAATGCAGTGTAACAAATATCATGACACAGAGGTTAACAAGCATTTTCATGAGAGATTTGCATGTTCGAATAACCAATACCTTACAAAGCAAAGCCAAGACAAAGCAATGCTGTTTGAGATTTCTCGAGCAGCATTTGATTGCATTTATTGTCGACTCACAGAACAGTTTAACAATTTTATACACATGGCCTAATCAATTCATACACTACAGTGTGTTCGGCTACTACACTTAAGGGGTCCAAAATTAGAATTAACAGATTAAAAACCTTAATCTTTATATCCCTTTTTAAAGAAATATTTTTAATTTCAAATTAATCTTTTAATTGAAATTTAGTTCACAAATTGTTAATAAGTTATAGACTTCATTTGAGCTTTAATAGGACCTGCAGTAAACACGATCTTTTAGAGAATTGAGGGAATTTTGAAAGTCAAAAGACAGATATGATTTAATGCCGTAGTCAATGAATGTAATCATAATTTTTTTTACAAGGAGGCATGTCTTTTTTTTTTTTTTTTTTTTTTTAAATGCATCATGGCATGGTCAATCATCAAAATACAATGCACCATATCAAATGAGGACATGAATGAATTCATTGAATTATCATGCAGATAAATAGAAAATCTATGATCAGTTAACAGAGAAGTTGATCAGTTAGTGAACAGTTTTTGAAAGGATTGAGCTTGTTAATTGATAATCCACTATACCAGGCCTGTCCAATCTTTCAGTAACCAGGGGCGCATCTTGGCTCTTGGCATTAAACGAAGGGCGCCAATATTTACGTGACTAAAAACATGTGGCAATATTATTGCATAGTGTTAGTATACGCGGACGTCTTCACATAATGCAAATGAATCGTACAGCGGTAAACATAAGACCCCTACAGTTATGGAGTTACGCATATTAAATTTCAAATTATAAATTTTTTTTAATGAGAAGACTATATCAAAAATATTTGTAGGGTAAGGAGCCAGAAAGTTTAATCGCGTCTATAATAACAATAATAATAAATAAATAAATATGAAAATCAGAGATATAGGTTTCTTTTAGGCTGTGAAAAAACGGTTTGCTTTACTTTGGAGGCGTGGATTAGTTTTATGAAAAGTACAAAAGCAGAAAAGACAAACATGATAATGACCAAACCATGCGGGTGGTTTAGGAGGGATAATCTGGAAGTACTTTAGTAGATGGAAATCATTCTGAGCTGTTTATTATTTTTTCTAAGCAAAATTATAGAAAAAAGAAGAAAAAAAAACCCTCTGAAATTTCAAAAGTCAAGAAAGAAAAATCGAGCCTCTATATCCTTCAAATTAAACAGCTCTCAACTTCAGAAAACAGCTTCAGATTTTAAAAATATCGCTGATAAAATATTAATGATTTTAAAGAAAGCATTCTTTATAATGGAGTTTTACTTCTAAAATGTTTAAAAACAGGAGATCTTCAAGAGGGCGCCAAGAAAATCTTCAAAGGGCGCCATGGCGCCACGTTGGACAGCCCTGCACTATACTAAAAGAAATTTAGAAGAATTTGTACATCATAAAATTTTTGACATCTTATGCAATGGTTCTGCAAGATGATAGGGGTGCAGAATATGTCAAATCTGGTGATCTAGGGGGAAACTGACTTTGAGGGAAATTTTAGCCATCTGGGGGAAATTACGAGAAATATAAACAATTGTTTTCGATTTTAACAATTAATAACAATTCTCCCGAGATTTCACTACAAATAAAAAGATACGTATGGCGATCTTCATAAAATCAATCTCAGAATAATATGTAAAACATGCATACACTCATACATAAGTTGTGAAATTTTACAGAAAAAAAAATTATGTTTAGTAACACAGAATTTATGTAAGCCTATAACATATCGTAAAATTTTGGGAAAATTTTCATATGGATTTGGGGAAATGTTGGAAGTAAAGACATTTTCTGCAACTCTGTGGGTCAGACCTTACAAGACTTGAAAATTGAGACATCCTGCAGAAGCTGAGACACTTAGCAACACTACTCCTGGGAAACTTTTGACAATTCTTCTAATTCAAATATATTTTTAAAAACTGGAGCTACAGTCTTTTTAAAGAATTTTTTTTTATTAAAAAGATGGCTATTTACATTTACAGAGCCACAAAGCTCAATTTCTTTTTAGAAACAACAAGTCATAGTTGAAATATGTACAAATGTTCAATATCTCTTTACATACACATAAAAAAAAAAAACAAAAAAAAAAAAAAAAAAAAAAAAAAAGAATTATCCACACTGAGATCATACAACAAGTTATTTACAGATTTAGAGTGATTATATACAACTTTTTCTAAAAATGATGCATAGGCAAATGGCAAGAATTCATGAAGTATGCCCATGAGCGTAGAAAATTACATTGTCTATTCAGCCATATAAATCACAGATAATATATTCATTTCTATTTTATTGTAAATAATTAACCCCTCAAAATGCAAAATAAATTAATAAACATTAGAAATAAAAACACAATTTTATTAGTGGATTTGATAAAAGCTTATGTATCAACAAGGGTGGAGGATCAGGGCAGGGAATTATTGCCAGATTGGGAGGGGGGAGGGGACGGGGAATACATATACATTCAAAAGATCTACTTAATTTTTTTATTCTTTTAATCATAAAACATCTGTCATTAAATAAAAATGATAAATATATATATAATATAATTATTTTGGATAAAAAAATATCCTCCAATTTGAGAATACTGGGGCAGAGGCTAAACATTAACTTTTGATTAGTGGGAACGGCTAAAGAAGGGGGGGGGGGGAATAGATTTTTCAAGGGAAAAAAAAATTATTGTTTCTATTACCCCCCCCCCCTCTTTTTTAAGTTAGGAGAAACTAACTTTTTTAGTATTTTTAAATGGTTAAATTAAAAAGTGGAAAATTACATTGTCTATTGGGTATCCACTGACTTAAATTACAGGTAATTGTTTACTTCTGATTTTTTTTTTTTTTTTTTATAAATTACAAATTTTTAAATGCAAAATAAAACTGTAAACTTTAGAAATAAACTTTATTTTTTATGAGTAGATTTATTAAAATGAAAAAGAATTTGGGGCTTTGAAATAAAATAACTTTGACAAATATCTATTGAAAAAATAGGCAAAAAGCCCATCCAATAATAAATAGAGAATTCAAGGGGCAAAAAAAAAAAAAAAAAAAAAAAAGTTAATAAATAGAGAATTCAAGGGCAAAAAAAAAGTTAAGTAATATTTTCAACATTATGTTTATATTAATTTGTTTTTAAAATGAAATGAATTTATTTAGATTGTACTATATTTTAGGAAACTTACAACTGATGTTTACATAAATATTTATAAAATAAATATAATCATACTTTGAACAATATTTTTAAAAATAATGAATACATTTTCAGCCATTAAAAATCAGCAGATTTTCAAGATCTAAGAGAAATCTGGCAATAGCCTAATCCTGAAATTTAATCTTTTTTTTTTTTTTTCTTCTTTTATTGTCCAGTACAATATGGCGGGAAAAAAAGTATTTTGATTTGAACAACAAATACAATTGCAAAGTACATTATTTAAAATATTTTAGAGAAAGCAAATTCTCAATAAAATGTAAAAAATAAATTAGTGATATAAAATACATTTGAAACATAGAATCTAAAATAATAATAATAATTTGTTGGCAAATACAATCGTCATTTGGATACTAACAATCACCACAACAAAATAAATAAGACTTTTGAAAGACTTAATAATTTAAAAAACTAGAAAATTATTGGAATAAATTATAATTAATTTACGGTAGTTCAAAAACAAGTTAACCATACTTTAATAAACACAAATTCATAAAATTATTTTAAAGTTTCGATATACAATTTTAAAACAGGAATACTATGAAAAATACAAAGACATCATACATAAAGCATAATTTGACATTTGGAGTTTGTATTATGAGTACAATTAGCTTTTGAGGCGTTTAAAAGCATGAATATAAACAACTTGCATTATAATTTTAACTTTTTTAGTATAAAAGTTTAAATTTTTGAAAACTATTTTTCAAGAATTATAAAATAATTTAAAGCTTTATTTTTAGAAGTTTTTTAAGTTCATAACATCAAGGTTCTAGTTATTATGCACTTAGTGCACAATGTAGTCTTGTGAACCCTTTAATAACCTGCATAAGTGTATTTTTTAAAAGAAAAATAATTTTGGGCTCTGAAATAAAATAACTTTGACAAATATCAACTTTATTTACGAGTGCTAAAAACTTATATTGGTTAAAAATAGTGTGGCAAATTGAAAAGAAAACAGAACATTACAAGCCAATTAAATTTTATTTACAGGCTCAGATAAATATTTTATTTACATTTTCAGCAAACTTGATCAAGATTACTGTGATTTATGAAAGCTATACAAACTGTTTTAACATGTATGTACAGAGTTTAAAAAAATGTTCTTTTACTTTTTAAGACTAAAAATTATAACACTTTACATGGACGGTTTATCACAACTGAATAACACTGCTGAATTCATTCTATTATGAATACTTTGGAATGTGCTTCTGATGTTATTTATCACAGGCCTACAAGGAATTTTTTCTTTACAGTAATGTGTTTCCGATATATTTTTATACTGATTTCATAAAAAAAATAATTTAAATATACTATCACAAAGTGTTTTGACAGATGTTTGAGATTTTTAGACAGGTTGGTAAATCAAAAATTTGATACTTTTGCAGAAAAGTGGCCTTGGCATTTTTTAAAAGGAGCAGCTTGGCACAATTCTTCAGAAAGTGAGACTTGTGGCTAAATGACAAACAACTATGAAAAAAATCTGAGGAAATTTTAATGTTTGTTAGTATATGTATTTATACACAAGTTTTTTTTTTTTTTTATCATTATTATTATACAGTTATTTCTACTTGTATATAAAAATAGATAAGTAGTCAATTTATATAAAAACATCATATAAATATTTAATAAATTGCTTATGTGTATGAAAGATTGAATAGGTTATCAGACTGCCAAGGCCCTTATATTAGTAAATTACCAAAAATATAAACATAAAGACAACATCAAAATTTCTAAATAGGCCAATTATAAATGCAGTCATAAGTAACCAAGTACTATTAAATATCTGTCTGGGTACTGCTGATGGCTGCATAAAAAATAAGTGTCAACACAAGATACAAAATTTTAATTAAATTAAAAAAGAAAAAAGGTGCAGGGGCTTGGAAGGACTACATTTTTTTCCCTTCAAAACAAAGAAAAAGTACTAAATGATTATCTACTTTGTGACAGCTGTCACACCAATAAAACATCCCATGCAGCTTTTTTTATAAAGGTTTTTGGGGCAAAATTTTTCCGACTTGATTCCATCTGCTTTGTGATTTATTCAATTTTAATTTTAACTTCATGAAAAAGTCTTACATGAGTTATAAAAAAACATATATTTTTTTTTCTATCAACAAACATTAGAATTGTCCATAATGGTGTAGTAAAATTTTAATTTGTAGACCTGTGTTAGTCATCAATCAGAACACATTATAACAGGCTGATGGATGTTTTGTACAGTGATAGATTAATGCCTTAATTACATATGAATTCATTGTGCAGAGATGACTGTGAGGTAGCGATTAAATTATGACGGACCTAAAATGATATAATATACTGGTCATGCTTATCTTTGGCTATTACAGAAGCAACACTCTAAAATGAATGACAAGAGTTCATCAATTCTTAATCAACAATACAAATAATGACAGCTGATTGTTAATAATATAACCATTTGAAAGTTTTCAGAAATATTGGATATTTCATTTTAATGTATCACCCAGCAAAACAGTAGCTTCCATTTTAACAGACACTACCAAAGAAAGGGCCTACAATCCCCAAAAAGAAAGTTGAAAATTCTACAGAAATACTGACACGAAAATAACGCAAATACTAAAAATACTTAAGCACAGCATTTATGTTAACAGTTTTTTTTTTTTATAGTTCATATATATTTTTTTTAAATCTTGTTTTCAACTAGAAAAGACAAGTTGAAGGAAAATATTGAAACTAAATGAGTTTATTTATTTTTAATTACTGGAGTATATAATACTGTTGTCTGACTAACCAAAAAGTACTCGTAAAAATATCCGAAATCAAATATTATAGAGTAAACAAAATATAAAGCTTTTGACTTCCAGACTTTTTGACATCCATAAGGATGAAAAAGGAAGAGGGGAGGAGAGAGAATTTACCCCTTTTGTAACTTTCAATTTCAATTAACTAAATTTTCTTTACATTTAATTTTTTTTTCTTTTTTTGTATTAATTGAATAAGACAAAAAGGATCTGGAATTTTTTCATCTGAGAAAATCTGACACCTGAATCTTGGATGGAAAACAATATTTAATTCTAGAATTATGTTTTACTTTTTACATTCAGGGGCTTAAAAAAATATTTTATCAGGCGGCGGTAGTCTTCAAGAAGGGATTTTCAAAAAATAATTAAATATACACAGTTTTAGTTCTTCATTTTGAAAAAATTCTAACATTTAAATATTTCTTAATGGTAACAATTCTGTGGCGTTTTTTATATTATGTTAAAAAAAATGTCTTGGATGGGGAGTGAAAAAATCTAGCTTATTTAAAGATTACGCTCCCCATTTCAAATACATGACAGCAGACTTTTCTAAAATCTTAATCCTTCTTTGATTTTGTATTCCTAATTAATAATCTTGGAAGACTGGTTGTCATTTTCTGGAAGAACAGAAAAATATCAAATATTTCTGAAACATCCAAGAAATTATTTATGAAATTAATGGTTCCAACATCATACAATAAATTACTTTTGTAAAAAATATTAACAATTTATTCTGAAACTAAAAACTGCATTATGTTTTATCATTTATCAATGGTTCAACTATTGATGAATGTAAATAGAAATAAAATTCAAAATAAATATATAAATGCATATATTTGCCTGGTCAAAAAACTCTGGCAGATCTCAGTTACATATCCCATTATAATGAACATAAATACTAATAGAATTTTATAAGTATAATTTAACTGATTCATAACTATTAAACAAATAAATAATTATTTTTTGAATCAAGATTGTACATTTAAAAAATGCATATAAAACATTTGAAAATAGAAAGAAATAAAACACAACACTAGTTTAAAAAAAAAAAAAAAATAAATAACGATTGTACAGAATAGTTGTCATGTAAAATACTATTAACCCATTTGCACAGAATAATGAATCAGATTTATGGTGTATTTTTGTGGCCACAATACACAATAACAAGTTAGACTGGAGTCTTTATTGAACAAGTCAATTAGTCAGGATGTGTATTCTAATTCAGCAGCAAATTTTTTCTGACTTTTCCATACTGATATGATAAAATTTCAAATTATCAAACTTTTGGTGTTTATATGAATAATTAATGAAATGACAAAATATTTATGTTATGTATCAGAGTGTCTAGCAGAGCTCAGCTACAAATTTCCCTGGTTTTCCCTACCAATAAAATCAAGTAATGAGATTTCGGAATATTATATACAAATGTTATATATTAAATTCTTAATGTTCCTATATTTCCCAATAAGATTTTTTTTTTCTTTTTTTAGACATGTTAAACATTTTTCAGGTAACTTTTAGCATCAGGTTCCATTCATTTTGTCCATTCAGGATAAAATTATTTATCATATCAGTCACTGAATGCTTTGATATATTTTAATAAAAAATAAAAACTTTGTAAGTAATATAGCTGCTCAGTAACTAACTAAATTTATGCATGATTATAAATATTCAGATAATTGAACTAATAAATGCTCCCAAAGAAAGATAAACAGGCAAGCTCAATTAGATAGTAATCTTTGTACAAAGATTCAGTAAGAGTGAAGCTGGTATTGAAAATTTCCGAGTTACAAAGAAGGACAAAAGAAACTGCATAAGATGTTGAAATACACTTTACAGTCAAAGTTAGATTTCCCAGGCACTATTAATTCAAATCAGTAAGTAGTTTTATAATAAGAAAAATAATTTCTGAATTTTTAAAAAATTCTATAAATTACTCTGACTTTTTTTTCAAAAATTTCAAATCTCCCTGACTTTTCCCCAGAAATGGTAAATTTTCACGACTTTCTCCTGATTAGTCCATAAAAATTTCCTTGACCTAACAGGTTACCTAGATAACTAGACACACTGATTATTCTGGTTACAGCTTTATATTTGTCTACTTGATTCCAAATAATAATTATTCTTTATAATTTAGATATAATTTCACTATTTTGCATACGTTTAATATAATTTTGCTTGTAAAATAGGACAACAAATGCAAAGAACATTTTGAAATTGATAATTATAGTGAAAGTGATTTTGATACAAAAGATGAAAAAAAAAGTGTTAAACATATTTTTTGAAGATTCCGATTATGACAATGCAATACGTGAAAATACTTCTAATGACTGAAATTGGTTTCTAGATGAGTAGTTTTATTTTTATCAGGCATATATCTTGTTTTTGAAAAATTAAGAATCAATCCCAGTGTAATGCATCTATTAAGTTCAAATATTGACTGAAGATTACCACTATATCATATAATCAATCTTTAACTCTTTTTTTTTTAATATTTTTACAGAATCTTTGAACATTTTGGCCACAAAATATACAAAGTGATTGCCAGGGAAATGGGTTAACTCAACCTGCATTACTTATCCATAGAAATTAAATCATTCAAATTGAATCTGTCATTTCAAAAATTGCATAAGTCCACTTTCTTTTTTCTTTTCTTTTTTTTTTTTTTTTTTGCAAGCCTATTTTTGGAGGTAGGCTCCTATGTATAGGCATAACTAACTGAAGTTTATTTATTCATTGCTTCTCAAAAGAAATGGTCAAAAGACTCATTGTAAAAACAACATTGGTCAATGACTCCAATGATGCAGAATTTAAAAAAAGGTGGGAGGGGCAGTTATAGAACACACACACACACACAAAAAAAAGTAGTACAATGCAGAACAAAATGAAAGGGAAAAAATATGGTAGAACACAATAACTAAGTGACACACTAGTCATGAAGAAAGGAAAATGCTAATGTTAAGTCTATGGGGACACTATTTTCAACTTTCTCATCTTGATTTAAATATTTTCAAAATATTTCCTTTGCACAGAATAATTGAGGTTGATATACAACTGGACTAGATTTTGCTTTTACGATTTTGTTTATAGTTTTGCTACTGGTTCCAATTCCAATTATTGAAAAAATAAAGTACCCACAGACCCAACATTAGTGCTTTTATTTCTTCTTGCAACCACTGTGGCCTCTTAAGAACATTAATCAGTGAAATATCAAATTTTCCTTTGTTCATGGTTAATTCTATAGGTGTGGAACACATTCATAATTCTATATTCTATTCTGTACCGCTTTTCTGTGTGCTCGTCTCAACGAATCTCTTTATTGTTATCTTTTCTTAGTTATCAAAATATTTCTAAATGTAAACTTTAGTACAAAACTTATATACTTAAGTATGATTTAAATTGTATACTTTATTTTAGAAGTGTTAAGATCTTATTTGCCGCTTGTCAGCTTCTCTAAGATTTTCATACATAAAATATTAAATTATGCATGTATTTCAGAAATATTTAACAACTTTGAAAGAAATAAACATTCTTTAAGTGAGTATACACACAAATAAAATATTAAGTTTAAAATATTTTTAATTTATTAAAATATTGCAATTCTATCAGATATTTTAAAAATAAGAATGGATTCCAATGTTTGAATATTAACACTGGTAATCCGAGATCGCTTTGACAAAGATCATTAATGATTTATCAGAGTGCCTGGTCCAGTTTAGTTAAATTTTCCTAACTTTTCCATACCTATGAAAAAAAAAAAAAAATTACCTCTCGATATTTTGTGACTATGATTTTACATATATATATATATATATATATATATATATATATATATATAATATGGAATTTGAGAATGGAACTTCACCCAAATGATTCTGAAGCACTAATTACTTAATTTTTAAAAACAAAATTTCTCAAAATTTACAAGTTTTCAAAATTTCAGAATTCAAAATATACAATTACAAAATACTAAGAGACTTATTTTATGGTTTAAAATTGCTTGATATTTTTTTAGCAGAATATTTGTTTTTTAGATTTTACTTATACACACTGTTAGTATCAGGTTCCATAATAATAATCTGTTTTGCCCAATCAATCAAATTTTTAATCAAATCATCACAGAATCCTTTGCCATATTTTAATACTTTTTTTTTTCTTTATAAATATTATAGTTGCAAACATACAATAAATTAAACTAACAAATGTTCCATTCACAAATTAAGATAAATAATATATAAGAATAAATCATCTAAGTAATCTTACAACACAGAACAAAGATTCCATGGGTGCAAGTTTGAAATTTTGCCAGGACTGAAAATTTTGAATCCCCCCCCCCCCCCTCCTGAGTGAACAAATACACACGTGCATGATTCACGTTTTTCCCATGACCGTTTGACGAAATTCGCTTTTTTTCATGATCTTTTCACAGAAATCGCATCTTAATCGCGATCCTGTGACCAAAATTCACTTTTTTTGCGATCTTTTAACAAAAATTTGTGACTTTCTCGTGATCCTTTGACAAAAATTTGCCACTTTTTTGCGATCCTTTGAAAAAAAATCACGTGTTTTCCTTGCTCCTTTGACAAAAAATCGTGTTTTCTCCATAATTCTAACAAAAAGCATTTTTTCTGCTATAATTTGACAAAAATTCGTTACTTTTTCGCGATCCTTTGACAAAAATTCATGACTTTTTTGTGATCCTTTGACAAAAAATTGTGTTTTCTCTGAAATTCTAACAAAAATAGCAGTTTTTCCGCTATCATTTGACAAAAATCTCATCTTTTTCGCATTCTTTGAAAGAGACTGCATCATTTTCACGGTCCTTCTACAGGAATTACGTTTATTTTGCTATTCCTTGACGAAAAACACGTCTTTTTGCAATCTTTTGTCAGAAATAGTGCTTTTTTCCATGATCTTTTGACAAAAATCACGTATTATCAGCAATCTTTTGAAAAAAAAAAAAAAAAATTGTGCCTTTTTTCATGATCTTTTGACAGAAAACGGCTTTTCCTTGATCTTTTGACAAAAATTGCATTTTCTCTGCAATTCTGACAGAAATAGCGTTTTTTCACGATCATTTGAGGAAAATCTCACCTTTTCCCGTGATTCTTCGACAGAAATAACGTTTTTCTTGAGATCCGTCGACAAGAATAACCTTTATTCCACAATTTTTTGAAGAAAAAGATCTTTTGAATGAAATAGCGTTTTTTCTGTGATCTTTTGGCAGAAATAATGCCTTTTTCCACAGTGCTGTAATTGGGCGGGAACGCGTGGGAGCGCCGTTCCCAAATCTTTTGACAGAAAACGGCTTTTCCTTGATCTTTTGACAAAAATTGCATTTTCTCTGCAATTCTGACAGAAATAGCGTTTTTTCACGATCATTTGAGGAAAATCTCACCTTTTCCCGTGATTCTTCGACAGAAATAACGTTTTTCTTGAGATCCGTCGACAAGAATAACCTTTATTCCACAATTTTTTGAAGAAAAAGATCTTTTGAATGAAATAGCGTTTTTTCTGTGATCTTTTGGCAGAAATAATGCCTTTTTCCACAGTGCTGTAATTGGGCGGGAACGCGTGGGAGCGCCGTTCCCAAAAATATTCAGTATATCACTCTAAAAAAAAAAAAAAAAAAAAAAAAAAATCGCATAGGAGCGAAATCTGTTTTTTTTCTTCAAGCAAAGTGCTAATTTTTGCTAATTTTAAGGAGATCCGTTTCCATCTTTCAAAAAATGATTAAAAAATTCAATCAGATGCTTTGAAGTCGTTGTGCTGCCACCGACCCTTGAATACAAGGTCTGAGCGCTGACACTAAAATGACGGCTGCCGAAGACTGATTTTTCAAATGTGTGCATAGTTCCCTAAGTTTTGACTCCAGTATTTTATAAAATATTTCTTAAACTTCTTTAAACTAAGGGAAAAAAATAAAAGATACAAAATTGGAGGAACCGGACACGCGCTAAAAAAAAAATTTCACTTTTGGCAGCCGTCTTTTTTTTTTTTTTCTTTTTTTTGTCAACGTTGAGGCCTAGTATTCAGGGGGCGGAGATTCTGAACTGACGTCAGTTGAACTATTATTATTGAATGAAAGCGAATTACATTACTATAAGAACTTCCATATAATAATTATAACTGCTAGTTTTTTAAAAAAAGTCTGATTTTGGTTAAATGTTTCATATTTTCTTTTGGCTTAGTAAAAATCTGGTAGCATCATAATCTATGGAAATTTGAGTTCTCACAAATATTTTTTTCCAACTACAGCACTGTTTTTCCATGATCATTTGACAAAAATCACGTTTTATTGATAATTTTCTGATGAAAAATCGTGTCTTTTTTCACAATCTTTTGGCAAAAAACTTGTCATTTTCGCGATCATTTTTTGTTGTCTGAGATTTTTCCGTCCCACTTCCGTCCTCGGGAACTTTTAAAAGACAGAATTCCGTCCTGTGGACGGAAAACTTGCACCCATGAGTGAAGCTTGTGTTAACTTTGAGTAAGACAGAGAGACTGAAAAGGAAGTAAAGAAAAGGAACTGCAGGATTAGTTTAAATATTCTGTATAGTATTTACAAACAGCAAAGTGATATATATATATATTTAAGTACTGCAGTTTTAAAATCCTTCATTTTACAATAAGGAAAATTTTTCACAATTTTCCTCATAATTTTCAAATTATCTGACTTTTTCTCAAATATTTCAAATTTATCTGACTTTTTCTTAAATAATTTAAATTTCCCTGACTTTTCCTCGGGAACAGATTTTCATAATTTTTCCAATCTATAAAAATTTTACTAACTTTTCCCAGTTATACAGGTTACTAGACATCATGATTTATGTATATTTTGTCAAATATTCAATAAAAATATTATTAATATAATTTTTAGGGATGAAGGGGGGGGGGGAGGGTAATAATTCTAGAACACATCTCATTTTTAGCAAAAAATCTTTAACTAGGTTTTGACTTTAGTTATTATAAAAGAAATAAATTATTTACAAATTGAGAAAAATTCTAGTTGGTACAAAAATGGTCTTAATGGATTTATGTTCATTTGAAATCACAGATTCAATTTATATCGGTAGAAGGAACGGATAAATATATTAAAGGATGAAAATTATTTCCTTTTCATTAAATGTAATCTACCTGTAAGTTTTTAAAAAGGTGAATTACAGAGAATAAAGAAAAAAGGTATTGAATAAAATCATACATTAATTCTAAAGTTTTATTTTTATAAATTATATCTATATACATATATATTATTACAGTAATAAAAATATTTTTTTATTTTGAATCAATTGTTATAAAATTCACAAAGGGTTCAAAGAAAAACATGTTAGCAGAATAAAATTCAAATCAAATTCCAACAAAACAGACACAAAAATACAGTTTAAGGGGACATAGAACTTTGAAAAAATTGGTTTTTCAAAAGTAATAACCAAAAAGTGCCAGTTTTTTTATGATGTTCAAAAAGATCAAAATCAGACAAGAAATAGTAACAAATAAGCCCTAATTGCAACAGTAAAAAAAAAAAAAAAAAAAAAAAAAAAAAAGTTTTTATTTTCCATTTTGTTTAATTATATATAAACAAAAATAAAAAAATTAACAATTTTAAAGTTGTATGATAATGCTGAAACATTCAATAATTTAAAACTTTAGATTTGTAGAGTAAAGACAATATTTGATTTTCATTTTAAATAATAAAATAGGTCCCACTGTAAATCATTGAAAAGTTATATTGCAGGAGTATAGTAAGTTCATTCATTTCTGTTATACTTGTTAAAAAACAACATTATTCTCTATTAAATGGATTTAAATTTTCAAACTTAGTTTCAATAGGAACAAAAGTTTTTTGTTTATGAAGAAATATTGATAATATATATATATTACGTTGAGCCGTGCCATTTTTATTTTCAAAGGACCATGTTCCCTTAAATCAACTTTCAATCCTACACAAAATAGAGCATAAATTTTCTATTTTTGATTTAGTTTTTTAGCATCTACCTTAAAAAAAAAAAAAAAATCAATAGAACAAAATTAAGGTAGAATTGGGTGTGTCACTTAAAAGCTGAACACAATGGCTATGACTCTTGGTAACAGAAACGAAGAGTCCTCCGTCAACAGAAGAAAAACAAAAATATAAATAATGAAGTTCCTAATGAATCTGAAGAGATAAATAACTATACACAATGTAAATTTACAGAGTCTAAAATGAATATCACATGGTGTCGAATTCTGCATGAAACTACTAAGTCCACAGGTTAGATGCTAGTTTCGAACAATGGCACTGAGCACAGACATCATCAGGAGGAGCTGGGTGAATCCTCTTTATCACCCTGATTTTGTTCATCGTTTTGTTCACTTTTTTTACTGGGTGATGAAGTTTTTGAAGCATTTTCACCACTTTTGGCCTCCGTTGGTTCCTCGTCGCTACTGTCCAACAGCACTATTTCCTCGGGAGCTATGACTCTCTTTCGGTTCACTGCTGCCATTCTCTTTTGACTTTTATTAAAAACATTGCTAAATATGTCCGTTAGGTTTCGAATCCCATTCGCATTAGTCTGTAAGGCAGCGGGGGATTTACTGGTGGAGGCCGAAGAAGTGGAAGCTTCTGCTGCTTCAGAATCTTCTTTTTTTGGATTGTAGGCAAATACAGTCTGTCCATTTTTCAACTGAACTTTTTGTACTGTACATGGACCAAACAGTTTGTTGGCTGTTTTGGCAGCCAGAGACAGTTCAGCTTCGTCTTTGGAGGAAGAAAGATGTCCCCTGGCACCTACAAACAAGAAATAAATAAAAAAACATTAAGTAATAGTTTTCAAATTCTAAAACTAAATGTATTGAACAGGTACTGTCATTGACAATGAACTTTTATACAAAATGTGATAAATAAACAAGAGTCAGTTACAGGAATTTAATCCAAAATATAACAGAATAATGTTTTCTCTAGACCTTCCTTTGCTGACAGATAACCACACCATGAATGTATGCAACACTGGATGAAAATCTATTCAACAGATGTGAATTCAAAATCAATTACAAGATTTCACACAGGCAGACTATAAATACAGTTCAGTAAAAGTGTGCAACAATAATAATAACGGGAAAAAAAAAAAAAAAAAAAAAAAAAAAAAGGATTTAAAATTATAAAAAAAAAAAAAAATAATAATTTGATAGGAAAGCCTGTTTGAATAGCACATTAGTATTAAAATAAGTATGGCTTATTCAGAGATTGGTGAAATTTCTTTTAGAAGCCTATAATAGTATTGGAAGAAAAAACAAAAAAATGCTTTTCATGCTCGCATTTTAATATTTTTATTTATTTTTTTGCATAGGATAACAAATATCAACTTTTACTAAGCATTTGTACTTTTTAGATTTTAGTTACTTTTTTTTTTTTTTTTTAGATGTAGATACTTTAAATTTTGGAACTGGTTAGAATTGATTCTGAAAGTGAAACTATCTTCATATATATATAAAAAAAAATTGCATAATTACGAGATTGCATAAAAAACAGCTGAAATGTATGTATATATTTCTTAATAAGAACTGAAGGAATTTCAGGGTTATTTTTAATATTCCTTTTTTTCTTTCATTTTTCAGTTCAAAGTAAAACTATAAACTGATCTTTTAAAAAAGGAATAAAAATTAAAACTACAATCAGTAAAGTGATTGTGTGAACTAATAACAAACATGTAAAACAGCTGGAATGGATGTACCTGTTTTTCAGGAATTATTGAAAGAATTTTAATACTTTTTTACTAATTTTGGCTGAAGCTAAAACTATAAATTGATTACTTGGCAAGAAATAAAAATAAAAAAATAGTTTGAAAAACTAGATTATGTTTTAAAAATTGACAAATTTTTTTTTTTTTTTTTTTAAGATTTCTTGTTGAACACAACCAACTTATAGTTCAGCCTCTCCCCCCCCCCCCCCCTCCTAAAAAAGGTTAACAAAATTCACAAAAACAAACTAATACAAAACACTTTTCCATATTCTACTAGATGTCAGACAAAAGCTGTGGTTTAAATTTATAGATAACAGATATAAAAAGATTGAAATTTTTTTAACTTAGAAAATTTTAAGCAGTTAAAATAACTGAGACTATGCTAAAATATTTTTCATATAAAATATAACTCAAGCCCAATTCATTCATTTTATAAAAAAGTACAAAACATAATGATATGTTTACATGTATACACAAATGATTATATGTATGAAATGAAAAACTAATAATGGTTTGTATTCAGAAAATTTTCCCAGCAAGTAATTTATCAGAATCACCAAACAAAGCTTTACTGATTAGAGAATGATTTCCAAGTCCATTTCCACAAGTATTTCATAAATCAAGTTGACTAAACTACAGTCATGAATGTAGTGTATAGTAAAATAGTCAGGGTTGCAAAAAAGCCAACTAAAATTTAAAAAAAAGCCAGGCCGGTGGCTTTTATTGGTTTTAACCAACTTTTTTTTTTTTTTTTTTTTTTGTTTTTTGGCCATAATTGGCTTTTATAGAGTGAAGCATTTTAGCTATTAGCTACACATTTTTAAGGGTCTTTTAACTAGTTATAATGAATTAAAACTTGGGATTTACATTATGATTCATGATGAGAAATTGGGTTATAACCCAATTTTTCAATAATGAAAACATTAATACTAGAATAACACACTGATGGAGTTGCTAGTGGTTTATAGTCAGAATTGCAAATATGTCAGCTCAATTATAAAATGACCATACCAAGTGCTTTTTCTGATTTACATTGACCTTTAATCCCATTCTTGTTTTCCCATTTTTACTGCTTTATAAAATTAAAGAGGATTATGGTTACTTAGTTACATGTTTTATTACTTAACTTATTTTAAGAGTTATTAAAATGTCATGTTTTATTCCCCATAAACATTTAAAATCATACATATATATATATAAAACACCATTTCCCACTTTTGAAAATATTATGAATTATGCATAGTTCATAATATATTTCACAATTTCAGTATTTTCAATTAGCATATGCATGAATATATTCATGCAAGAAGGCATATGCACTTTTAAATAACACAGAGCTATTCAAAATTTTATTCAACAAATTTTATTAAAACTTTTTTGTTGTTGATTAATTTTATATAATTATGCATTAAACTCTCCTCAAATACTGAATCCTTCCTAATTTCTCTTTCAACATTGTTCATTCTATGACTTAATCTTTATATATTGACCTGTAAGAATGTTTTCATGAATGCTTTGATGTGTTACATTTTGTCATAATTCAATTGAATATAATTCTTAAGTATGTGTAATATAAGTAGAGCTATGAAATACAGAAGTTTATAACATATTTTTGAGTATATTTTCTTTTTTTCCAAGATTTATATATTTTTTCAGACATAATGGCTTCACAGTTGACTTCTAGCGGTTATAAAGACTTGTTTATTTGAAAAATTAAATAGAAATTTATAACTTTTTTAGTAATAAATAATTAAAAATGTATTAAAAATAAATCAAACCAAATTTAATATGGATTCGATACAAATTAACACTTTAAAAATAAAAGCCGGTTTATTTTAAGTGGATAAAACCCCAAAAAGACGGTCAGCTTTTTTTGGCCCAGCTAAAAGACGGCAACCCCGAAAATAGTAGTGTATAGTAAAATACTGTGAGACACCTTGCAACACTTACAAGTTCTAAATTTCAGAATTAACCGATCAAATTTTGAGAATATTTTTTGGATATGTAACAAAAAGTTCAAAGACAAAGTTGCAGAACATCACCCATTTAGGAGATATACCATGGGCAACATACCACCCCATGTACATTTTCTCTTTTGTAGCTTTCCTGCTATTAGACTTCTCAGAAGCAAAATTCTATTATAAAGAATGTTTTCTTTAAAATCATTAATATTTCATCAGAGATATTTTCAAATCCTGTGTTTGGCATGCTGTTGTGCATTAAAATCCAGAAAAAATATACTTTGAAAAATTTATCATGCATATTTTCATGATTTATAGTTATTGTTTATAAAGTGCAATTATGATTGTTAAATTTCCTAACGATTAAAAATAGCTCTTTTTTAATACTTAAGAAGTAACAAACATTTTCACTCTGTGAAGATACATGTGTTTCAGCTCAGCTTGTTTCTTTTTGCTGTTATCACACTTGCCCATTGGCTGTTTTATACAAAGAATAAAAAGGGCTTAATTTTTAGGTGCGTTCGTAATTATGTAAATACGTAGCACCTATTGTTGTCGCTCAGTCCGTCCGTCTGTCTGTCTGTCCGCATATAACAATGCAAAAACTACCCAACCGAATCGTTTTAAATTTAAAATACACAATTATAACATAATTTTGTCGAGTCATTTCAAATTTTATGAAAATCGGATGGATAGATCAATTACAGGGGCATTCAAAAGGATTCCATTACATTATGGTCAATAGGGAAAAAAGTTTTAAATGCATTTTAATCGTTTGAAATTTAAAACATATAATAATTGCATAATTTTGTCGAGTCATTTCAAATGTTATGAAAATCGGATGCATAGATCAATTACAGGGACAATCAAAAGGATTCCGTTACGTCATGGTCAATGGGGGAAAAAGTTTCAAAGCATTTTAATGATGTTACACTCATTCAAACATAATAGAATTGGCATGAATCTATGAAATATATACTAAAATATGCATTCTGTACAATCTGAGATGCAAAGAATTTTTATTATTAAATTACAGGGCCACACAAAAGTATTCCACTATATAATGCTATACGGGGAAACATGGTTTGGTACGTGTTTTAATTATATTCAACTATTTCACATTTTATGAATAAGATATACGTTGCTGAGGTGTAATTACTTCCTGCATATTTACAGAAACGTAAAGATTTCGACTACTATACTGTATCTGGAGTACGCTCTACTATATCAGCAAGATCTGAATAATTTTAAAACTTCGTTATCGTACGAACGCACCTCATTTGCTACGTTCACGTGCAATTTCCAACTTGTTCCTTCCTGACTCAAAAAATTTTAGTCCCCCCCCCCCCCCCCAATTTGCTTAAAAAAATCAATAAAACAGTGCAGAATGATTTCCATCCATGAAATCACTTTGAAACCACCAAAGTAAATTGGTCAATATCACATCTGTCTTTGATTTTGTACTTTTATAAAACAAATCAATGCCTTCAAAATAAGTCGAAACGTATTTTCACAGCCTAGAAGGTATCTTGCAATATCTCTGATTTCCATATTTATTTATTTGTTATTGTTGCTATTAAGGGTACAATTAAAGTTCCTGACACCTTACTCTACAAATATTTTAAAAATAAACTTGCCATTAAAATAAAAAGTATAATTTGAAATTTAATATGTGTGACTCCAGAACTGTGGGGGTCTTTTGTGTACCGCTGTAAGATTCATTTGTTTTATGCATACTAATACTGCGCGACAATATTATTGCATGTTTTCACACATAAATAATGGCACCATTCATTGAGTGCCAAGAGCCAATGTGTGACCCAGCTTCCTGAAAGATTAGACAAGCCTGTTTTAAATAACAAAATAAGGAAAAAAAAAAAGAAAAAAAAGAAAGAAGTTAAATTTTTTTATGAATCCCGCATGGTTTCCTTGTAAAGATAGGTGAAAGTAAAAAACAGAACCATTGGTTACCTTTGTTTTTAAAATAAAGTTATTTTTACAGCTCATGTATATTTATTTTATTTACTAGTATATTTACACATTTTATTTTAGAAAAACAATTTTAACATACATACAAAAAAAAAAAAAAAAAGATTTACATATTTTTGTATACTCTACTTTAGAACGAAAATTTATGTAAAAAAAAAAAAAAAAAAAAAAAAAAAAAAAAAAAAGAGTAATTTTCAAATGAAGCATTTTTGGGAAAGCCAAATAGTGAAACAGGATTCCAAAGTACTCTAACCTCATATATTCTGGCAATTTTGATTTTGGCATAACCAGATTGAAAGTCAATTTTGAGTTAAGTTCAGTGTATTATTCAGTGGAGTACATTCTGCTTGTATTTTCCAACTGTTAATTTTTAACCACTCTAAGAGTGCAGGTGATTTTATGACTCATCACGAGAGCAGTATAAACTTAATAAAAAAGTGGAAAATTATGCATTCACAGGAGATTTTCATCACTGTCAGTAGATAACAAATTATTAAGAACTTACCACCCAAAGAGGATGGAATTGCGGGACTATTTAGGATGGCCACTTCATCATCGTCGTCATCATCAATCTGAATCTCTTCAGTCACAGTTCCTGGAGCGTTAGAACTTTTCCTGGGAGAAGAATTTGTCCTGAGGCTAGACTCTCCTGCAATGTCCTTGGGTGGAACAGGTGACTGGGAAGGACTTAAATTATTTTTCAACACTTTGTGGTGAAACAGAGGTATCAGACCTGGAATATTTTCAAAGAGAGTTATTAAAAGAAATTGGATGATTATAAAAAATCATTACGAAGTATCACATAGCTTGGCATTGGATAACACAGATCTTTTAGTAAGATTGTATCATAACAAACAGACGACATATTAAATGTTAATTTTTCTATTGTCACCAGCAAAAGGTTATTATATAAAACAATGCACCAATGTAACAAGGTAAAAAAGTTTTATTATACATTTAACTTTCTTTTCAATAAATTGGGCAAATAATTTTTTTTTTTTTTTTTTTTTAGATTTTACAAGTTAACATTTTATCTAAGATTTTTTGCTCTTTTAATATAGGATTGCTACTGACTGCCTATTATCTGATTATTTTTGTTTGAAGACTATTTGAAAATATTATATCAGAAACAAAGATTTATTGAGAAAATTTAAATGGATTTTTAACCCATTCCCTCCTTTTTTAAATATCTTGACTTTTTCTTTTGTAAATAGAAGCCAACATCACTTTCATAACATTAAGAATTTTAAAGTTTTATAATGGAAAATTAATATTCATAAAAATTAGGATTGAGTTAAAACAGTTTTCTTAGAAGAAGTTATACAAATAATAAGTTCATATAGTAATGTGTGCTTCAAGTCCTGTATAAAATCTTTAGACAAAAATGGATAATAGAAACAGTAAATACAGATCTCACGTTATAGCAAAATAATCAAAACATCCTAGAGAAAAAGTAAAACAGGACAAGTGCAAGTAGAACTCTTACGAGTGTTCCATACAGTTATGTCATTACCATAAAGCTATGTATATACCTAGTTTTTTTCACAAATATACAGAAATAAGAACTGCTAATATGTACCCATCTCAGTCATGAGACAAAAATTGTGAGAGATCACAAAAAATCAGCTCAAAATTACTATAAAACATCTACAAAGATGTATCAATCTGGATATCAATTCTTTTATACTCTTAGTTAAGATAGATATATAAATTATTAAAATATATTAATTAACGAATGAGATAAATATACTTTGTTAAATTCACCGTAAAATAAAACAATGTGTTTCGAGCAAAACAATACAGCTCGTCATCAGCTGAAGCACACACATAGGAGCACAAAATCAAAGATGAACTTCAGTTCATCTTTGACCTTGTGCCCTTATGGACACGTGTCTGCTTCAGTTTATGATGAGTCTGAACACTGAAGTCTATCCTCTTCAGACCCCAGGGTTTACTCATGTACATTTTTTTTTTTTTTGGCACTGAAAAACATAAAATACATATTTATTTAATAATTTTTTTTAATTAGTAATGGACTTTACAAATGGTATCTTAAAGCACAGTAAAATTTATGTTTTCAATTTTAGTACATTTCTGTTGCAAGCCATTTTTATGTAACACCTAGCTATAAGAAATGCTAAAAAACACTATAAGAAACAAATTGCTATTTTGTTTAGCTAATTCCTAACACTGTTGGACTGTTACAACTTTATTTGTAAGATAAAACAGAAAAAAAAAGAGATGCATAATGTTGATTGTGTAATAATTTTATTTTTAAAAAACATAATTTAATTAAAATTTTATACATTGTCATTCCTTATGACAAATGTTGAAAATGTTTTGAAATGAAAATATAAACATGTCAAACCAAGTTTTTTCACACACTTTGCAACATTGTTGGTGAGATTGCTGAGATTTCTTCAGTTACAATTTGTTTTACTTAACTGATGTTTGCAGGACATCTCCAGAACTATATCTTTGAGATAACCTAACATTTAAAAAAAAAAAGTAAAGGGGGAGGTCTGGTGACCAGATTGCATCAAAGAAGTAAACATTAACTCAAATCATTTGTGTAGAATAAATTTAAAATTATTATTGATGTTCATGTAAATTTATGGCAAAAAAAGTTTTTGCATTTAGAAAGTGAGAGCGAGAAAGAAAAAAGATACAAATACATTAAATATAGACAGATTAAATAAATAATAATGTTGAAATTCTTGCTAAATATATTATAGATGTGAATAACACAAAACACAAATGGGTACACTTTCAAATATATAAAACTGTATAAAATTCTTCAGGAACTATCAGGACCATCAAAATAAAAGCAAAACTTCGTTGTCAAGCTATCTAGTATGGCATGTACACTGTTAAATACTTGTCTTTGCTGTATGTTTAAGTGCCTTCAGAAGCTTCAATAATTTGATCAAATTCTGGCATGGAAATGCTATATAATGCTGTAAGTTTTTGGGGATTTGATAAAAGAAAACCACTCCAATTTTTACCATGCATCATTAAAATATCTTTTATTTCACATAGGGCTATAATGACAGCTTTTTCGATAGAAAAGTTTAACTTGAAATCTTTATACATATTTTGAAGACTATTTTCTTAAAAAGCAAAAGCATTGGCTGGTGAATAAAAATAGAAATTAAATCAAATGTTTGCAGAAGATGTCTTGGCTGGTTGCAGGTAACTTTTTCAAGCATCTTTCCCATTCTCGATCATCTGCCATTGGTTGACTTGTTAGAACAGCTTCTTAAAATGTTGGATATATAACAGTATTATGAGTAAATAAATATAAGTGGTTGCTCCAGGAACATGAAGTAATAACAGTCAAAGTGAGAAATATTCAATTTGAGATAAGCTTACAGTATAAAGTTGAGGAATCTTATTTCCATCTCTTTGAGGCAGTCTGTGTCAAGATCCACTTTGGTATAGATAATTATATGGAATTCCATGATACAAGTATTGCTTAGCCTGTTCAACAACTAAGCATAAAATAAACCATGCTGTGAGAAGCATATCACGATTTCTGGCACATTGCATTGCATTATTTTCATGGCCACTTTGAGGGGGGGGGGGAAAAAAAAAAAAAAAAAAAAAAAAAAAAAACATTTTGTTTGCAAAACAAATGAACAGCAAGATGAATGATTTCATGTGATTTACTATGCATGCTGAAATCCAAAAGCTGTTACATTGCTCCAGGAACATTAATATATTGAGCATCAACATGGCTGGCAATTTCTTCATGATCAAAAATATTTTGCTGATTGTTAATATTCTTAATTTCTAATTAACAATTTTTTTTTTAAACTCTTATATTTTTTTTTTTTTACAAAATTTACATGTTTTTCCTGATTTTTTACTAAAATTTGAGCATTGATCCTTTGATGAAATTCATCAGCTTTTTTTACGATCTTTTGTTGAGATTTGTAGTTTTTTGAGACATTCTGATAAAATGTGCATTTTTTTTGTAATATTTAAAAAAAATTAGTATTTTTTCACAATTTTTTAATTGTGTTTTATTTTATTTTTTACAAAGTTAGATATTCTTTGACAAAATTCATGTTTTTTCACAATTTTTAACGAAATTCACGTTTCTAACAAACTTTTGACAAAATTTGTGGATTTTTTTTACAATCCTCTGGTGAAATTTTATGTTTCTTTTCTGCAATCTTTCAACGAAATAAGCATTTTTTCATGACCTTTTGTTCATTTTTTCATGGAGTGAGTTTTTGACAAAATTTACTTTTTCCCGCAATCATTTGGCAAACATCACATAACTTTTGTGATCTTTTGACTGAATTTGTATGTTTTTTGCCATCTTTTGTTCATTTTTTTTTGTTGGAATAGTGAGTTTTTTGACAAACTTACTTTTTTTTCCCTGCAATCATTTGGCAAACATCACATCACTTTGGTGATTTTTTGATTGATTTCACATGTTTTTTGCTATCTTTTGCTAAAATTTGTGCATTTTTTGAGATTTTTTAACTGCTTTTTTTTGTGACAAAATCAGCAGCAAAAAAGTTTTTTTTGTTGTTCCTTGGATAAATGAAATCATATTAAATTTCATTTTGGCACTAAGTGGATTTCGGTGCAAATTTAAAAATTAAATAAATAAATAAAATAAAAAATTGGCTGTTTTGTAGCAGCTGGGCACAGGAAAGCAGTTTTGCCACAAGTTTTACATCCCTGTAAATGTTGGCTTTTTTTTTTTTTTTTTTTTTTTTTTTTTTTTTTTGTAAAAACAAAGTAAATTAATATTTTTATAAAATTTACTGTGCCTAATTAAGTAAGACATTGCAATTTCTAGTTAAGTCTAAACAACTGCTCACACATGATAATCATATGGCCAATCTTCATAACGGTTATCAAGATTGACCATGCAACAATCAGCTATGACATTCATCTAGAATTGCTAAAAAGCTCTACTGACTTTTTCCATATACTTATTGTTGACTTATTCGTATTTTTAAATGCTTTTCTTAAAAAAAAAAAAAAAAAAAAAAAAAAAAACTATGTAATGAGCTCATAAGTGGTTTTGAAAATAGCATGAAAAAAGTATGATTTTACAAAAAAATTTTTTTTATCGATTTTCAAACTTCATAATATGGACTTTAAAATATACAAGATCTCAATGATGAGTACGAGTCCAAAAGTGGTTCCCATGTCAGTATACTTAAATATGATTGTTCACTGTTTTGTGGCTATACTCTTATATCATGTTCAAAAGATGGTTCCTTATCATCATTTAGAAATACCATAGCAACTTCATTATATGTTGGCAAATTGTATTGGGGGTTGGCCAGAAGCAAGATCTTGACATAAAACTACATTTACTCAAAACATTGGAAAATTGCATTGTCTAGTACATTCCTGTTGTTCACGTTCAACCTCACTAAGAATTTTACATCTTCTTTATATAAGAAAGCATTAAAAGGACTGTGTCGCATGATTTCATCTAATTTGCGTAAAATATGCAGTAAACAATTTTCATTTAGTCATTATTAAATTTTTCCTGTACTTGTGTTGTATCTAATACATACAATTGTGGAAATTTTCTCTGTTGACTATCTTCTGGATGCAAATGATAAGTGCAATGGTAAAATTGTCATTGTATTCTTAAACAATAAGGCCCATGTCCTGGAAATTTTTTGCAAGTTCAGCTCTCATTGAGGCAAAAGAAATTGAGTTGTTATATTGTCATGTGTTTTCCTTAAAATTCTTGTAATCTGGATTGTGTGGATTACTCATTTTACTCTATAAAGAGGTAGGGGATTGCTGTCTAGGCATTAATTTCACATGTCCTTTATGACAACAAAAGTTAAACTTACCATCTGCTGATTTTTCAACTTCATATTGCAATGCTTTACATGACATAAGTCTTATATTCATAGGACCACTGTAATGCTCAACATTAGGTCTAACGTTATGTCCGTTTTCAGCAGCCACTTGTTGCCTAACGATATTCTTCTCTCTGTCTAGTCTCTCAGCAGCTACTTGTTTAGTGACTTTCTTCTCTCTGTCTAGTCTTTTATCTTTGAGCCTATCTCTGTAACGTCGGGCGCGTTCTCTATTTAAACGGCGTCTCCTTTGAATAGGTGTCTCACCATCTGTCATATATTAATAAAAAATTTCATGCAAAAAGCTAAATTTCTCTGTATTCTATAAACAAATTTAGATAATTCTTATAAAAGCTCATTCAAAACACATTTCAGAACATTTTGCCACACTCCTTCAAACAAATTTTCAAAGAATCTCAAAAATGAATGATTCACCATACAGGTAATTATTCATTTACATCATGTATCTATACTAATAAAAGAACAAATCGCTCTGTCTGTGTGAGTGTCTGTGATGGCTAGCAAAAACTAAAGCATGTACAAAGCTCCTCTTTTTTTTTTAAATGAAAATTTTACTTTTTGATTAGTTTCAGAGATATTAACTACAAAACGGAATTCACTCTCATCAAAAAGCCATTTTTTTAAATGCTTCGGGAAAAAATGCTCGCTCATGTGTACAAATACATTTATGCACCTAAACAAAATAAGAAGTTTTATTCCTTTTATTCCACGTTTATTTCTTTTTCTGGGTCATTTTGCTTAAATCTAAATCAACCAAACTGCTCGGCGCAGTTAAACTTGAAAGATATATTTCGAAAGACTGTATGTTTAGGTCAGAAATGCTATAATCAATTTAAAAAAATGTTGCAGTTAATATTTTGAAAAAATATATTCATATATAGTGGTTATATATATTAATATAGTCGTTTTTCCCCCAAATCATTTTTCTCCATTTTGTCAATGCCCCTCCAGGGCGCAATTTTTAAGATATAAACAAACCAAAAATCTGATCTTAAAGTTCAAACTTTCTTCTAACCGATGGTTTAACTGGTTTTCAAAAATATGGATTTTAACCCTTTCAAATACACTGGCAAAAAGACATCACTTTGTGACTCACAGAGAGAATATTTTTTTCTATGCTAAAATTATCTAAACTTATATATTTCAACTCAATCTTTTAATAGAATCTCAACAGACCAGATTTACATCTCCTACAAAAATTTTAAAAAATTCGGATGAGTAGAAATATTTTTTAAAACATAAAAAATGCTAAAAATTTGATGAAATCAATAAAAACCAGACTGTTTCATTGCGATTTTGCCTTTGCAGGGCCTCACAAACCAAAAATATAAGAATGTTTTAGCTTTAAGAACATAATCTATGGTGCAATTGGTTAAAAAAAAAATATATATGAGATTTAACCCATTCAAATACATCGGCAAACATGAATCACATCCCTGGTCATGGAGAGTACATTTTTTTCTACACTAAAACTAACTAAATGCCTGTATTTTAACACTATCTTTTTAGAGAATTTCAATCCCTTACAAAAATTTTGAAACTTTCATATGGATAGAATCATTAGTTTAAAAAAAAAAATGCGTGAAAATTTTTATGAATTCAGTAAAAACCTGAGTGCTCCGTCGCAATTTGTTCGCTTTCAGTACACCTAGTTTTCAAAAATCAAATTACACAGCAAATGAAATACCAAACATATGCTTTCAATTCAATATCTTTTTGCAATTTTTTTCATTTAAAAATATAAATTCTGACAAAATGGACTCAAGGATATAAAATTAGAAATTCGAGTTTCATTTAAGGGTAATTTAGAAGACAGATAACACATTTGAAAATTGAATAACATTGCGGGCCCTGTCAACACTGGGCAGGTCAGCTAGTAATAATAAGAGAGAAGGCATACCCATTTGTTTCTAATGTTTGAAGTCATTCAACAGAGGATGCTGATATCCTAACTATGCAGCCAATTAGCTTCTTTTAAAGAACACAAATTGACAAAAAATTAATTTCATTATGGAAACCAAGTTTGTTTTTCATTTCTTTAAATAATAAATTGAAAAATAAAATATTTATAATTTTAAGTTCACAACGTTTTGAAGCAGTTATATGTTAAATATTTTTACATTATGATGTGTTATTTAACAATTTATTGTGAAAAAACAAATTACAAAATTTTTAATATATGTAATTTTTTTTTTTTTTTTTTTTTTTTTTTTTTTTTGTATAAGTAATGTGTATTTCTAATTTATACAGTGAAACTTCCATTTAACGAAGTCTCATCATAAAATCTGCATTTAGTGAGAGAATAAATAGAAAAGAAAAAAAAAAAATATCTTCTTGCATGTTAGCTAGGCACAGGTGATTTAATAGCCAAATACCATCAGTATTTGGCTATTACCCCTTAGTTCCTATCAACATCATTCTCATGTTTTTCTAGATAAGGTACTCACTTCATTATAAACTCATAACTTTAATTTAGAAAATAACAAGTAAAAATAATATCACATGCGCGTAACTAGGGGGAGGGGGGGGGGAGGGGTGTGTGTGCCCAGGCACCCCACCCCTCTTGCACAGACCGATTCACAATTATTATTTTTTTTTTAATTGCGTTTGGATCCTTTTTAAAAGAAATATCACACAACTATACACTCTAAGATAAAACTTGGCTAAAACTGAAATTAAAACTGTTTTATAGCCTTCCATTTTAGAAGGTTTTACTATATAAGATATTGTTTGTATCCAGCATGCTCAGGTTAAAAATTCTGGGCACCCACCCGTTCAAATGGCTGGTTACGCCTATGTATCGTAAAGCAAAACATTTTATTTCATTATCAAAGTATTGTAATTAATTTGCACAGATGAAAAACAAAAGCTGTTATTGGCAGGAAAAAAAAATTTTTTTTTATGAGATTTGTGCCATTTTTATGCTGCCTTTTACTGAACAGAGAAGATAAGTCACTTAATTTATTTTAATATTCATACCTCTCTTTTAGGTTACATATATTATATACATTTAAAATACATGCTTTTCACTCATTTTTATTAAAAATACAGAAAATAAATAGAAAATGAACATTAACTCTTAGCGCTCCGCAGGTTTTTGTACTTTATGACGGACGGCTCCTTAGCAGAGCGCTAAGGGTTAAAATAGTACTTATAAAGAAAAAGAATGTGTTTCAATTTCAAAGTCTTGTTTCTAATTTCTACACAAGAAAGATAAAAGCATGTTATTGACAAGGAAATATGTTGACGAAATTGGCAACTGGCTAACATAAAAATATCTATTTTGGCAAGCAATAAAACTGTGCAACTAAAAAAAGTCTGTTGCAACTAATGAAATAATATTAATAACTAATACTTTATTTTTTAAACACTTTGAAAATGTTGGTGATGATTCCTTTGTTGACAAATTTTCATTTCTGCTGTCAAGCTGTGGATGCATGCAGATGGCATACTGGTCTGGCGCAAGAGTTCGGTTCTAGGGAAGGGGGGGGGGGTGTTCTGATAAAGGTATTTGTTGGTTATTTGAATCACCAGTTAATAGAATCAGTAGTTTTAATGAAACAAATCATAATGCATTTTTTCCACAGTTACATTGGTCATGTTTCATTTAAACAGTGTTTACAATATTAGAGTTAGAAAACATAACAGCGTTTACAATACTAGACTTAGAAAACAAAGGCCAAGAAAAGACAATAATAAACCTAAGTGTTAAGCACTAAAATTAGGATTTCAGGTGTTTTCTACCGCCTGTCATTTTACATGATATCAAATTTGGCATTAAGTAATGTAAATTTTTTGAAAATATCACCAAAAAATTTTTATTACTGTTAAAGTTCTGTAAGAACATTGGGTTCGAATTGAACTTGTATCTATATTATTGTCTTAATTTTTTTTTTTTTGTAGGAGTTAAATTTGGAACTACTGAATGGATTTTAAAATATAATCGATTCTGCGTGAATTTTATTAGCATACGAAATATCAGAACTGTTCAAAGATTACATACTCTCGTAGGTGTAAGAATGCCATAATTTAATTCTCTGGGAGTGAAAATTGATGAATATTTTTCACCCTAAAGCAAAGATCTTGCACAAAGTCTAAATTTGACAAAGAACCAACCATGTTTCGGAAAGAGATAGCAGAGATTCTCATGAAAAGTCACTTGTCAATTCTATTTCACGTAATGGCACATTATTTTAAAGTAATTAAAATAATATGCTTAACAATGTAAAAACTTCAAATTCATTTTTAAAAATTAAAGCATTAGGATGCATGATTATTCGAGTGATTTCTTTATTGAATTACAAGCATTCATTGTCTCAAAATTACTGACTTTTAATGTCTTGGAATTATTATATGAACTACTTTTTGATATTTGCCTTCAATAACTGAATTCAGCCGGAAAGAAAAATTTTACTGATTACAATAATTTGCCTTCCTTAAAATAAAGATCTTGTATAGTTTATATTTGGCATTGTGCCGGAGGTCTCAAAATAGTAACACTATTATCATCTGTGCCACTATTTTCTAGATATGTTTTTAATTAATATCTCTGTTAGTTCCAGCCTTTTTCGAAAATCATTACCAACAATCCTTGGAGAATTCTAAGTCCATAAGTACAACTGAGCACCCTCAACTTTGTCGTTGAGTGGCAACAAAATAAGACATGTAAATTATCTTATAATAGTTTTGTTTTTACTTTCTAAGTGTGGAATGGACATATAAAAACATAAAAATACATTTAGAGTACTTTAAATGTATTTTTAAATTTTTATATATTTTATTATGCACCTTTTAAGTAATTTATGTACAGTTAAATGTATTTTTCAAATTTGTATATTTCTGTTTAAAAACAAATGTTGATTTGTTGTCAAAGACCCGACATACAATGCATAACTCAATGAAAATACAATTAATACTTCTTTTATACGAAGCACGACTGTGAATGCATCCTCGAGAGCAAGTACCATTACTTATTTCTACATTTACCAATTAATGGAATATTACGTTCTTTAAATTTGTTACAGACCACCGGCACCCCCCCCCCCCCCTTATGGAACAAATATTTTGAAAGAAACACTGATTGTGATAATTTGTTCACTTACAATCAAAAACAAATTTTAATAACTTTATAATACTATTTTTTAATTCTTATTTTTTCAAATATTTTTACTTGAATATGCAAAAAGTTTGATATGAATAAGAGCAAAAAATGTAAAACAGGGTGTTTGAAACTATCAGAGATCAACAAAGAGTATGTTTTTCTGCATAATTAGATGGTCTATTATTTTTTTAAACATAGACAAAGACAGAAGTGCATTTAAGAAGCAGCTTACTTTATAATACTTCAAGTCAAAAAGCATCTGTAAGGCAGGAAATCACCATTCTTTTAGCATAAGATGTATGGGAAAAGTGACTTTGTTCAATTTTCACTTAACTAATGATTGTAATATGTACTTTTACAGATTTAAGTAGAATTATTGTCATTTAATTGAATCACTGTTGAACAGAATCTACTTCAATAAAGCAGTGGATTCTGAAAAACACCAAAATGTTTAAATATTAAGTTTGGTTATGATTCATATAAGCGGCAATTATAGCAATGTTTCTTAGCTCTAACCTTCTTAGTTTAACCCCCAAACTTCTTCATTGGCTGCACCACTGTCTGGGAGCATCAAATCCAATGACAGTTTTTGGAGAAAAAAACTGGTTAGGGACACTAGAGGTCTGCACGGGCCGAAATTTCCAGGCCCGGGCCCGGCCCGAAAGTTAAAATTTCGGCCCGAGCCCGGCCCGGCCCGAACGAAAAAAATAATGGCCCGGCCCGAAAGTTAAAATTTCGGCCCGAGCTCGGCCTGGTCCGGAAAAAAGTTAATTCGGCCCGAACCCGGCCGGGCTCGAGTGAATTTCTACAGAACATTGATCTTTCATCTTATGGAAGAGTTCTGACCAAAAAAAATTATATTAGTCTTTTTTTTCATGTTTAAAATCTCCATTTATGCAGAAGTGCCATAAGCTGCGATATTTATGCTTTTAAATGAATCTTTGTTTGTTGTATGTAAATGTTTCAGTTATCACTAGTATTATTAATCCATATTCAATGTAATGGAGACAAAAAATCGAAAAAGCGGTATATGGTAAAATTTCCAAAGACGAAATCGCTTTGGAACGAGAAAAAAATGCATTCCCTTCTTAACAGATGTAAATGTTTAATATATTTTTTTCTCCCGTATTGTTGTATTCATTTTGCATGGATGAACATTTTAAAAGAAACATTCAGTTTTCAGTTTAAAAAAAAAATTCCGTCATAATCATGTTTTTTTTTTTTTGTGTGTGTGTGTGTGTGTGTGTTTAATTCTATTTTAAAACGCCTAGTAATCTACGATTCTTTAAAAGGAATAAATTGTAATGTTTAATAGTAGAATAATGACGGCTTAAAAGTATATGCTTTTTTTGCAGAAATTTTTGGACAAAGCCAAATATTACTGATTTATAAAAAGTCGAGAAAAGGATTTTCATATAGATTTAATAGGAACTGATTATTTTGGTCCATGAAAACTAGGAAGAATGGAATCAGTCTCGGCTTCGTACGGAAAAAAAAAGTTAGGCCCGGCCCAATACTCCAGCAAAAAAATTAAGGCCTGAGCCCAGCTCGGCCCGAAAAGATTAGTGACTGGGCCCGGCCCGAAAGGATTAGTGACTAGGCCCGGCCCGGCCCGGCCCGAGTCTTCAGAAGTAAGGCCCGAGCCCGGCCCACGGCCCGTGCAGACCTCTAAGGCACACTATCCCTCCCATCATCACGTGATGGTAGGAAGCATGTTATCTGCTTCAAGAAGAGGTTTTCATTTCTGTTATGTTAGAATATATCCCTTCCCTCCCTAAAAAAGATTGTTTATTGGATGAAGGAGAAGTGTTAAAATATTCTTCATGCATATTGTCATTCCCTTCAGTTTATCTGCAGCTGATGTCATTTATGTTGTCTCCTTTAATCTTTACAGTGGGGTTTAATTTTTTCAATGAATCAGTTAAGTGAATGACTTGCTATCATAGCTTCTTGTTTACACTTTACGCTACATTTGTTTTCAACTCAATTTCTGAAATGATTTTTCAACTGCACAAATCATTGAAATCTTGTTAATTTAGAATTTTTTTTATAGAAGATTATGTTGGACAGAAGGAATTTCATATAGAAAAGATTTGTATTTAGGCAGATAAGTTTTCCCATATACATCTTGAATATTTCCCCATATTCCATAGGCCCATATTTCTTAAATTGTATTTTATTATATACAGATGATGAAATGTGAAACGAGTAACATTGATAAGTGCAGTGAGAAGAGCATTGCTGTGAAGTGCGTATTACAGTAAAACATTTTACCTATTATTTAAAAACAGTAGAGTTTGATCTCTGTGGTGCTGCCATCTAGAACTCACAAGAAAGATTTAAAGTAGCCATTAGAGTAGTTTTTGAAATATTCATGGAGTTTTTGTGTCTCTAAACAGGGGGAACTTTAGGTGTTGCCGACCCGGCAATACTGTGCGTTAAGGGGTTAAAGAAGTATTAATAGTTAAATTTAGTGAATTTCGATACTCTTTGAATAATAATTTAATGATTCTGAACATATCTTTGATATCAATATTATTAATCAGATAAATAAAATCAAAAGTTTTTATGCAATTTATATCCTTTAATTTTTTTTATGTTATTTACAAGCTGAAAACTGTTTGATATAATGTTTGTTGCCTTTTTGTATAGTAATATTATAATTTAGTGAGTATTGTTAAAAAAAGATTGCTAGCTTTATTGTTATAAGTATTACTTCCTTTAGTAACACTATGAAAATTTATAATTTTCTTTTATGAAATTGAAGCATACTTTTTTTCAAATCTGCTTTACTCAGGAAGAAACAATGAGGGTTATTGTTGCTAAATATTTAGTAAATTTGTTAATTTGTAAATATGATGCCCTTAGAGGAATATTATATCTGCAAGATTTGTGCGAAGTTAATTGTTTTATAGGAAAAAAGTTATTGCCACTGATAATGATATTGTGAAGATTTATTTTATTGATTATAACAGTTGTATAATATAGATGCACACACAAACGCCATGCATGGGAAATTTTTTGAAAAATTCAGAATTTTGTTTAAAAAAACTTAAAACTGGATTTTTTGTCTTTATAACATTTTTTTAATACCAAAAATTTAAAATGTTAAGTATTTGGCTTTTTTTAAATGCATTGACAAGATAATTAAAAACAATTTACCCCTTGCTATTATTTTGTAAACAAAATAATTATTCTTTAGATCAAAATAAATAATTATGTTAAAAGTAATTCACATCAATGTCAAGATAATTACTTGATATGTCTGTATTTATGAATGTCTGTTTACGGAAGACATAGCTGAAACCTATTTTTCTTTTTTTCCACTGGTTTATGGCATGATTCCGTAATAAACAGCGTTACTCTGTAAGAAAATAAACTTACTGGATAGTACCTTCTTTATAAAAAATATATAGCAGTATTTGGCTGAAATTTTATCTTATTTTTTCAGTATCACAGTTTATGATATTTTGCAATTACTTTTTCATCTAAAGATGATAAATAAAAATTTAAAGTATTGAAAACATAATTAAATTTTAATTGAGTTTATCAATTTTAAATAAAATATTTTAAAGTGTGTGACAAATAAAAATTCGAAACCTTAACAAGTGTCCACAACTTTACAAATGAACAAGAGCTGAGCTTGGTAACTTGCATAGTCTCTGCCCCCCCCCCCACCCCTTCTCCCGCTCTGCATGGAACTATAATGGAAATTTCAGGTTCATTTAAGAATATTATGGGCCCAGGCAAGGGTGACGAGGCAGTTAATCTTAATTAAAATTTCTCTAGCTGATATTTATTACTAAATCACTATCATAAATATTAGTTAACGTTAAATTTAGAATTGATCATTGGTGGTGATTTTCTCTTAGAACTTACTCAGGCAATCTCCCATTAATTGCTGTTGAGAACAGTCATAAGTGTTGAAGTTGTTAAAAAATGATTTCTAAGTATTAGTGTGTACAATGTTCCTGAATGATATAAATCATAGCAAAGCATTTGGTATAATATGTTTAAGAAGTGGAAAATGCAAAAAACTGTTTGAAATTTCTGGAAAACCAGTTGACGTACAACAGTGATTTTTTTTTTTTTTTTTCAAAAGATCGAATTTGACGAGACGAATAAAATGATAACATTTAAAAAACTATCGTAGTTTACTGTAGTTTTTTATTTAACTTTTAACGAAAATATGAAATTGTAAAATTCAACAAGCGATAGCTAACGATCCTGTGGATGGATTAACTCCATTTTTGATTTATTTTAATCATTTTGGTAAAACCTAAATAAGATTTTTCCTTCTTTTTAGTATGCTTGATGGTCACTAAAAAATCAAATTTGTGTGTTACCGAATATTCGGTATCTATTCGGTATTCGGCCTATTCGGCCATGTTACCGAATATTCGGTTAGGCCGAATATTAAACTATTCGGTTGAGCCGAATATTCGGCTTGGCCGAATATGAAATTATTCGGCCTGCCGAATATTCGGTATGGCCGAATATCAAAGTATTCGGCCATTCAATACTTAATAAAAACTTTTACAAACTTTTCACTATTTCTACTTTTAACTGTCAATTTTTTAATTTATATTTAAAATAATTAGAAACAAAATCATTTTTAAATAAAATAGAATGTTTTTACATTATTTATTTGCTGTTTGTAAAGTATAACTTAAGAAAATTAAACATGAAAAGGATTAAAATGGTGATTTATTAGGATTCTCCTTAGGAATAAATTATGTGCAGATACCAGTTTCTAAATTTTGTTTAGTAAATAATCTGTTTCTTGCTTTCCCCAAATAAAAGTCCTTTAAAAGAAAAAACAACAACTTTTGAGATTAGTAATAGCTATCAAGGCAGACTATTTTTGTTCATGAAACCATAATCATAATAAACTTATTGAGTCATAAGTACATTGTATTTCATCTCACTCTAGATCAAAACTTGTGTGTTCGTTTATTACATTAACAATAAATAAGATAACATATTTTCAACTCACATGCTTTGACTTCTGTAAAATATGATATGATGGGAAGGGTGGAAAATACCACCATTCATAAGAAAAGAACTATGAGCCAAACATGCCTTTATTCAAAATTAAGTTGAAAATATTTGTACTTTATATTGAAAAAAATTTGCCTTGAGTTATTTAAAAAGGACAATCATCAGACTGTAAAATTTTTCTTCGGCCATTTTTTCATTATTTGATTTTAAAATGTTTGTTTTGATTCATAGAAAATTTTATTAATTAAAGTTCATAATTATGCTTCTTAAATAAGTCAAGGCAGATTTTTTTTCAATACTAAATGTTCTTATGAAAAGCTCTTGTTTATCAAAATGTAAGTTTCTTTTATTAAATATTATGTAAAACTATTTTAAAAAGTAACATTTTAATACCTTTAAATTTTAAAATATAAAAAGAATTTGGAAAGCCGAATATTCGGTATTCGGCCCAACAATTACTATTCGGCTAGCCGAATATTCGGTATTCGGTTCACCTGTCGGCCAAATATTCGGTATTTGGCCAAAATCACTATTCGGTGCATCCCTAATAAATATAATTTTTTTTTATGTACCTAACATAATTTATTCAAATTAAATAAATCACATAATAAACATGGTTATTTGTTTTTATTGCGAAACATTTAGTTTCAGTTTTTTGAATAAAGTTGTAAGTGCATTTTAATTTTTTTCGTTGAACTCCTTGGTTTATTTTTCAGACATCATGCATTTTATATAACAAAGCAATAACTTTCTTAACTATTCTAATACAAGAATAAAATTTTGACAAAGGCAAATATTTTGCTCTTCAAAATATAAAAAAATCTTCAGTTTTTATCAAAAAATTTAAATGACAAGTCTTAAAAAATGCTGTGGGGAGCAACAAAAAAGATTAATGTATGTTTTTAAGAATGAAAATGTGTTTGACAAGTGCTTCTAATTGATCATAAGAGAGGACAAGGAGTCCCTTCTTGGCTGCAGCTCATTGTCAATGCCAAATTTGAAAAAATCATATTTGTGCTTTTTCCATATAAAAGAAATTTGCGTAAAACTTCCTGCTTTCTTTTTAGTAAAATTTTCAATCATGCTTTACATGTGAACTGCACTACAAATCAGTTTTCTGTGCAGTTCTACGCTGAAGGAACTAAGGTTTCAGGTACTATTTTGCCTTACATTCATGTTTAATTACGCTGCATTTTTTTCTGGCTACGTCTTTGCATTTGCACTACACATTTTTATCATAATTGTGACTAATTTCTTTTATATGGAAAAAGAGCAAATAGGATCTTTCCAAATTTAGCATTGACAGTGAGTTGCAGCTAAGAAGGGAATCCTTGTCCTTTTTCATGCTCAATTAGAAGCACCTGTCAAACACTTTTTCATACTTAAAAACATATTAACCTTTTTGTTGTTCATGAGAGCATTTTTTGATACTTGTTATTATAGGCACATAGCATGTGTTTTTCAATAAAACTCACCTTGACCAAATAAATAAATGGGAAAAATAGATTTGCTGAAAGAATTTCCTTTGCATATGAAACAGTCAATGCAAGCAAACAGGCATGACAAATTTCTATTACCAAGGCTATACTGGAAAATTACCATTTTATCAACAATTGATGTCTTTGTGTATGTTTTGTGCCAAAGCTAATTTTCCTTGGAAGATTATACAAAAGACTCTCAATGCCTAACTAAATAGGACAGAAATATGAAGTAAAACTAGGAATGTTGTGTACTAGAATGTTTCTAGAAAACTAAAAAATAACCTTGCAATTCTTGGAAATAATTATATTCCACTGACATGCGCCTCCACAGAATATACAGGTATAAAAGGTGAAAGAAAGAAAAAACACTAACTGTTCTATAACACGATAACAACAAAATGTCTTTTTTTTCTTTTAACTGTCCAATCAAAAAAAAATTTTTTTTAATAAAACATATGCATGAAAGACTTTTTAATGCCATTTGCGAATAGTTTTGCTTGACAAGATACAACAAAAGAATTTTCTCAACAAAGATATATATATACCTGGATATTCTTGAGCAGGTGATTTATTAGTTTTTTCTTCATCTGCTGAATTTTCTTTTGGATCTTCTGTACAGATTTTTAGATCAAAGTCATCATCAGAAATTCCAGACAGATTGAAACTATCAGAACCTAATAGAAATACAAATATATATATCTTACTAATATAATTTCAATTTGTCATGAATATTTTAATCATGAAAACATGCAAAACATAAAGAAAACTTCAGTAACGAAAACATGCAACTACGCACAGCTGCCCAGGCTACTGGAGCACAAATTTCCATGATCCCCAAAATCTGCTATGCTTCTTCTAGCTTGAGAGATCGGTAAAATTAATTTAGTCAGTGAGGTCTCAAATTCCTCTTGCTAATGTTAAACCTATGAGCATGCAAAGCATTCATATTTTTTAAATATCTCCATCAGAAGTTAATATTTTAAACTTCTTTTTTCTGTGTACTGTAATGAAAGGATGCGTCTTCTTTTCTAGTACAGTAGAGGACCTATTATCTGGAATTCCAAAATCCGGAAATGAAGGTGATTGAGAACGAGATGAATCATTATGAAATGAATGAATGGTGAATCTTTGATGAAATGAGCGTTTTTGAGATTTTTTTTAATAGATTTCATGCTTTTTTTTTAAAACAAAATTCAACCTTTTTAAAAAAAAAAAAAAAAAAAAAAAAATGCATATTTTTTCAAAAATTGCTACAAGTATGAAAATTCATGATACATTCGAAAATTTATGATTCATTCATTTCATCATGATTCATCCCCATAAAAAAAAAAGCAAATTTTTTCAAGTATCGCTAAAAAACTGCAAATTCATCAAATATCACGATAAAACCCTGCAAATTTCGTCAAATATCGCGATAAAACCCTGCAAATCACGACAAATATCGCGAAAAAATCCTGCAGATATCTCGCAAAAATGCAAATTTTGTGAAACGATCGCGGAAAAATCCCATGTAAGCGCTCCCCTCTAATTATTTTACGATTTTTCGTCACTTTTGGGGGGCTTATTAACGGTATTTTATTGTAATATATATATACATAAAGCCAGTTAGCAAAACGTCCAGATTTTGAAGAGTTTTGAATTTTGGATGTCCGGATTTGAGACATTTGTACTGTAGTACAAGAGTCAAAGTTGTAACATAGTGTTTTTTCCACAAACTTCTCTTATAACACACTTTTCATTCATATTCTAGATGGCAGTGCTATAATTTTGTTATTATTTTTAAATTTCCATGGTTTTTTTTGGTGTGTGTGTGTGTGTGTGGGGGGGGGGGGGGGGGGGGGGGATGTCGAGTTTCAAACGGATCCGAAATCCAGAAAATTCCAAAATCCGGAAAGCCTTCGGTCCTGACGATTCCAGATAATAGGTCTTCTACTGTAGTTAAATAATTTCTAAAATATATGCTTGATTTGTAATTTTTTTTATAATAAAATCTTAGTGAAACCAAGTAAGATTTTAATATTGCACATAAAATTAAACTTATATTTAAAAAAAAAAAAAAAAATTGACAATTAAAAAAAGCATCCTTTAAAATACACATGAAAAAAGTAAATGATATGGCAAGATATTTCAAAAGTATGAATGCATTCAGTAAACTCAGGGAAAAACTGTACCATTACAGAAGGAATTTAAGATCTTACTGGCCAATAAACTTCAAAATGGCTTTCAAATTCCCAGTTGAACAATGCAAAACATTCTGACACATTTTTGACTTATTTTTAAATGTAAAAGCATAAAATAGGCAAATCTGACCATTGAAGTGATCTGGAATTGAAAAGCTTTTCCATTTTTTGATTGATAAATTACATATTAAATTATAAGTGATTCTTGCCATGTTATAAGTTTTTCCCTTTTTGGAGCTGTCACATTTGGAAATTCAGTTCAAAACCGCCCATTTTGACGGTTATTTCCTGAAATATTTTCTGCTTTTATTGAAAAATGGAAAATAATGTTTGATTACATGGTTCTGAATAAGAACACATGCCAATTTAATTCATTTTCAAGCTAAAGCATATTCAGAAATGAGTCAATAGCTCTTTTGGTTTGAGAACAACCTTGAAAGGTTAATCGAACCTTTGCTAATTTCAAAGCCAAAGACATGTTCTATAGCTTAATTTCATTAAGCTATAAAACATGTCCTATTTGGCATGTAAATTGCAATGTTTCATTCCTTCACACATCCTACAATACAGTATTCCCAGCTAAACATGACTGGCAGATTCTCTGACCAAATCTCAAAATTTCCTATCCAAACAGGCATACAATTTAATTTGCTACTTATTTTCACAATCCTTTGACAGAAGAAATTATTTTCTTTTTCTAAAATCGTTCAATTTTTTTATTTTTTTTTTAAATAAATTATTTGATGAATTTTGCAGTTTTTGCCTCAATACAGTATTCCCAGATGATTCCATGATATTTCATGAATTTCACATTATTCTCCTCCCAGTCCCCAAGACTTTTTAGAAAATATTTGTAAATTCCCTGACTTGTTCTTATATTTTCAAATTTCCCTGACTACTTTGAAATTCCCAGATTTTCCATGATGCTGTGAACCCTTAACTGGGTATAAAATATTTGATAACATTTTGCAGCGTTAAATGGTCCCTGCTTTTTTTTTTTTTTTGGTCATATATATACAGGCACTTGGTAATTTTCCAATATCACAAAGAATGAGGAATTCAAATGCTTTTTTCCTTAACATGTTAGTGATAGTTTAAAAACTTGAAATAAATAAATTTGTTTAACAATTACAAATGTCTTTTTCAAAATTGAGCGTAAAGTGTATATTATTTCTTTTAATTAAATTATTTTTGTGTATGATTTACATGCCTTTCAGTTTTTCAGTAATATAATATTTGATCAAAGCTATATGGTAACAATGGTTATTATTGGTATGCTTAGTATTATAATTGAATCAGTCATTTTGAAAATGGGTCAACTCCTAAGCTTTTTTCAAAATAACCAATTCAAATAATTTGACAACCATAAAACTAATGCTGATCACTTGAAAAGATAATCAGTTTTATGACTGAATATTGAATAAGTGTTTTTTCATTTTAATGTTAAATAATGTATCTACAGTTACAGTTAATATATATGAAAATTAACATTGATTATGATGGACAGAGCCTGACCAATTAAACTTGGCATGAGATGCCACTGCACGGAACTCTTAATCACGAAAATGTGCAATAAAACACAATTTTTTCTTGAAACAGTAGAAATTTCCTTTTAAGATCAAACAACAACTAAAGAACAGAAGAAAACCAAACTAAATAACAGAAATTGCTCATATAACATGATCATGCAGAAATATTAATAATAAAGGTGTTTAATCAGCTGTCTTCTTTTGCTGATAACCTACTTAGATTGGCCGAATTTTCTTTCTTATCTTCGGTAGAGATCTTTAGATCAAAATCATCATCAGAAATTCCAGAAAGATTGAAATTATCTGAACCTAACAGAAATTCGAATAAATATAAGTCACACACTAATATATAACTTTGGCTCCTTATTTTAGCAAGTACTTCAAAAAATCATGAAAATAAGCAAATAAAGGTAAAAAAATGCCTCTTAAAAGAACACTTTTATTGATGCATTTAAAAGTAGAACGATGCTGAAATTAAAATCCATGTTTTATAAATGAAAAAGCACATGCTTTATAAGGTATCAGATTCTCATGTAAAAATAACATATTAAAGACTGGCTGAAATTAATAAACAGTTGAATATATATATATATGTTTACTTTTTAAAAAAATATGACTAATAAAAAAAAAAAAAGCATTTTTGTATTACTTTAAATGTTACTTTATATTAATTTAAAGAACAGATATTTATTGTTGAATTATACAGTAATAAATTTTTTCATAAATATCATGCCAGAAAATTAATACAATTTAGGATTTCTAAATTGTTTTCTCAATGATTAATTAAAACTTTCATACTGTCACCACAATAACACAATTCTAAAGAACTTCTAAAATTCTAACAGAGCAGGAAGCGAGCTAAAAATGTTATAAAATTCCATTTTTGCATACATGAACCAAATTAAGTAAAAAATGTAATAAAATACAGTTTTATTTTCCAACAGATAAAACTTTCCAAAACAATTTATTTAATGCTCATATAATATGACTGATTGTAAAGGGATACCAGCGGATTTCTTAGCGATGAATTACAAAGCATTTTTACCTTTCTGATTCAACCCTTAATATTGTGATTATCAATAGCCAGCTCAAAAATTTTGGTGATAAAAATTTAGTTTATTTTCAGAGCTAAATATAATAATTATATGCTTCTCAAAAACTAGTTTTATATTTAAAAATAAAAAATGAAAGATTTCCACCTGTTAGGCTGGAAATTGGAACCTATGGGCTTGGAATGCATTTGTATTTTTCAAGTGTCTATGCAGAAAATAAAATTTTTTATCTTCTGTTTTCTGTAGACTCTTCTAAATTTATTGATACTTGATATTTTAATTTGAGTTATAAGTAAGATTTTAACATTTTAAATTAAAGTAACAGTGTATTTAAAAAATATTTTGTCCAATAAAACATTCAAAAAGAGCATACAAGAAACAGAAGAAAAAAAAGTTAATTTTTTGCAGAGGCATTTGAAAAATACGAATGTATTTTAACCCCACAGATTTAACATTAGAGAAAAGAATTTCCAGCATGAATAATGAAGAAAAGATACTAGGGGACTTTTCACTCACTTCAAAACACTTGCTTTGCAATATTAAACCAATGGTCAGGTTTTCTTTGAATTTCTTGTTTAAATTTGAATTTTTTTAAACTTACTTTATTGAAAAATATTTTAAATTAAACAAGAAATTTGAAAATAATTTGCTCATTGGTTTAACATTATAGAGTAGGAGTTTTCAAGTGAGTGAAGAGTCCCCTCAAGAGGAAGTTTTATTTCTCTGTGTCAAAGTGTTTCATTTTTTGCATTCCTAAAATGGTTTCACAATATGCTAATTTCTTGCATTTTTTTTTTTTTTTTAAGTTAATAATTTTTACTAGTGCTAATAGTATTACCCAAAAGTTTGACTTTCATTGATTTATTATTTTTTTCAAGCTCATAAAAAATAGCAAGGACAAACGAAAAAGAAAATGGTGGCATTTGATCAAAATGAATCAGTGATTCATTTTGAACAAATGCCATTATTTTGTCAAAATTCAACTTTTAAACTAAATGTTGGTGTAAGTTTCAGAGAATTTAATAAGCTTTCATAGTTTGGCAAACAAATTCTTTTCAGATTATTGTGATTGGAGAACAATGGTTGCCTGATTAGAAGTGCAAGGCACAGATCGGCAAGCACTCTGTCCTACAAGATGTATTCTTTTAATTTATTATTATTATTACTATACTCCCCCCCCCCCACTACACACACACACATCTAATTATAGAATGCTATATTTTTTTTTTGTAAAGTATGTTTATAATATGTAACCAAAACACATAACAGGGTGAGTAGGGGCACTTTGATATGATAATTTTGTTTTATATATGGGGAAAAAAAACTGTAATAATAAAGATGTATTCAGTGTCCAAGTACCTTTCCTTTATCTTAATCTTTCAAAAGAAACTAAGAAATAAACCAAGGAACAAGAAAATTTTAAGAATAAAAATAATTGCTGTAACTTGACACAGCATGAAGCATTATTTGAACATGAAATAAACAAATAAAAATAAAGATAATATTTCAACAAAAATAACATAATATAAACCTAATTCTTCAGTATCTGAATCTGAGCTCTCTTCTTTATCATTCTTTTCTAAAGCTTCTTTCACTTTTTGCTTCAATCCTTCAAATTTCGTCTTAGTGGAATCAGTCGGACTTACACTAACATCTTTGGAAGATTCTAAAATGATTTCGACATCGTCCTTGCTTTCAGCTGGAGTAGGTTTTGTTTCTACGTTTTGCACCTCTTCAAATCGATGAACAAAAAATTAATAAGCAGAAAATAATAGGAAAAACACACAATGTTTTTAAACAGAATAAAAAATAAAATAAAAAGCAAATTAAATAAGTGAAAAACAAACCAAAGAAACCAAGTATTAAGCTTAATAACAAACACTACACTGGCAAGAAGGCTCATCACAAATTTAATATGCTTTTATTAAATTCAAAATATCTATCAGAATTTTATAGTAATTTTTGCTTTATGGACTATCTGCCACAAATTAAAGTGAAAATTATTGTTAGAAAATTCTGGTAGATGATTTGAATAAAAAATGTGCTTAAATTATCAAGACTGCATGCCAATAATATGCTAAGCAGTATAGTAAAATTAAAACAAATTTTTGTAATGGATATTTTTTTTCATGTATCAATGCTATATTTATTGTATATCAATATAAATATTCAAAATGAGACTTTTGACAACATTAACAAACGTACAAAATCTTGTGTTAAATATTATCCATATTTATGATATTGAACAATTTTGTGATCATTAAGATAAAAAATGAAAAACAAGACCACATCACTAGATATTTCACTTTAGTTACTTGAAAATAAGGCAATTGAAAATGCTTAAATCATATTAATCTGATTCTCTATAGGACATATATTTAGAATTATGTCTGTTTTCTACTATACATTTGAATATGTAGAATAAGTGCACTAATAATAGGTGCTATGTACATATAATTAGTCACCAGCTTCAATAAATGAAAAATTGGATTGAAGCTGCTCTTTTATTACCTGCCAATTTTGTTTCGTAAAATAAGTTTGTTTGCTTTTCATTTGTAAAACATTTGGTTCTCTGGTATTATATGGTTTATTACTAACACATTTACCTTAATTAACATCAATTAAAACACAAGTACTAAGCAAGGAATAATTTTGAGAATTTTTCAAAAGCAGCAAATGAAATACAGCATGATTTTCTTTAAGTGACAACAGGCTTTTTTAGTGCATTTTACAAAGAAATTCAGTATTTCTTTCATTTTCACAGGAACATTGGTAAGAAAACTTTTAGAAGTACTTTCTGGCAACCAAAACAATTAAGAAACATGTTATGACTAACAAAAGGAATTTTTAATTCCAAAGAAAAAAATTTTGGTTACTTTGATTTATTTCTTTCCCATTCAACAATGAAAGAATGTGCAAAACAATTTTCCTATCCCAACACTAGTATAGCTACCAACTATCAATTTTTTACCAAGTTAAATAAAATTTCTGAACCAAACATTTTATTTAATAAATGAAATTAAATGAGTACCAAAGAAGCAATAGATAAATTTTATTAAATGATTATTTTTCTTCAAAATATATTTATTTCACTTGGAAACAGAGTTGCAATCAGATAGGGGCAGGATGAACTGAGCACAGGATTCTTGGAAGAGGAAATATTTTATTAGTCAGTATGATTTGTTTTATTTGCTATTAGCCATAAATCAAAGGGAAAGAATATGTTTCATGATAGATTTTATGATGCATAATTTAAAAATTATTTTATAACTCCCAGATATTTTAAGAACTAGTGCATATTTATGTCACTCTCTACAATGGCTGGTATAGAATTTTTTTTTTTTACCAGAAATACCTAGATTTATAATCGCCATTTGATAAGTACTCCATATTCTCCCAGCAAATTCTTAAACTTCAATTAGATTTTATAATCTTTTGATAATTATATCACATTATGCTTAACTTTTTTTTAAACTTTATAATAAAGGGAAGGGAAGGGGGATTGTCCTTTACTTCTGTTTATAATTATTTATCATAAAAGTAAAAAAAGAAATAATATAGGCTGGAAATAAGCCTTGCAAAAACACTTTAAAGACCCCCTTCCCTTTTTCTTAACTTTGACGGATGATTATGGTCTTGCTTGAAAAAAATTAGAAGTTGATAATTATTAACATGCAACTTGCCACAGAATAATATAAATATTAAAACATTTAAAATGCCAGAATAGATACACTAGTCTACTCCATTTTTAATGTTGTTTTAATATTTATGTTATCAGAAGGCGATAGTTATGCATTAGAAAAAATATAGAAACAAATAAATAAAATCTAAAAAAGTAAAATACCATCTGAACTGATAGCTTGGACAGAAGGAGAATCATCTGGCTCAGGAGTTTTTGCCACACTTCTAACCTCTGTTATGGCAGGCTGGGGACTTGGAATCCTCTGTTCTGGAACAGGTGGCATCTGGGGAGAGATGGCCACAGGCTTTGCATCCGTCACATGCTGTGAAGGGACATCCTGGGCATTTTCAACAACTATTTCTGGGCAGAAATAAATAAGCACTCATTAATGACATAAAATAATCAGTGAAAGAAACAAAACAGCTGACAACCCATTATAACAAAGACATGAGCACCAACAGAATAAAATCCAAAGAGAGACAATATTTTGGAATTAATGTACCTGTAGTGCTGCCTACACCCCCCCCCCCTCCCTCTTAGCAGATAAAAACTATAAAGATAAAATAAATTAATCTAAGATTTTTTTTTTTCATCAAAATGTCCCATTTAAGATAATTCTTCAACAAATTAAAAGAGGAATGTAACAAAATAAAATATTTCTACCTTTTCTTCATATTTTACAAAATAAAAGATTAAAACAGTTTTAACTCCCAATTTAAATTAACTCTTTAACACAGAAATGGAAAAAGAAAAACACTAAATATTATCTTTCATAATAAATCCTTTTCCCCTTTGTGTTTAACTAACTCTAATTATTTGAAACGAATTTTTTTTTCTTTTCTTTTTCAAATTTAAGAAAGAAAATTTAGTTAAATTTTAAAATCCAAGGAGAAACAATGACTCTTCTCTGCTCAGTGCAGTCAATTTAAGAATAACCTCAAGTTATTTTCAGACAATAAGCAACAAACATAAAGCTAACAAAATAATCAGCAACAGCACATGCAATAAAAAAGAATAAGGGGGGGGGGATAACTTTCTTATAAATTACTTTCACCAAAAACACAATGTGATTTAACACCAATAACAACTAATCATATCCTGTTGTCCATTGAGACACATATGTCACAAGTGATCAGGGGAGACTTTTGTACCTAGGGCTACTGCTCTTATTTTAAATATTTAATGTTTGCATCTAAATTTTATTATTCGTTCAAGTTAATTACAACATCCATACTTGCTATAACAGACATTTTGAATTTCAGTATGATGAATAAAATGCAGAAAACTGTTACTATTTTAAAAGCACAAAAGTAAAATTTTACACTTGAATAGTTTTATTATTTTTACCAAAGGTAAGAAGAACATTTTTTTCTAAAACCACCACCTAGTTTTAACTGTTACCTGACATAGTGAATGGCATACAGAATAAATCATTTATCTATGTAGAATTTCTAATAGAGTTCATTTTGTGTGAAGTCACCCATTGTTGTACTGAAGGTCATATATGTACCTTGTACCTAGGTCAGTTTAGTCTACTCAAGACAGTTTTAAATATTCTAGTTAAAATATCAAATTGTAATCATAGAATTTTGGAAATTTTTGTAACATATTTTAGAGCCATGTGTTTTCGACTCATGTGTTACTGGATAATGACTGTTTTATAAAATTGTACTGTAAGTTTCTTATTCCTTATAGAGTGTAAATTCAAAAATTAAGACAATGGACTTAGATATAACATATACTGGTTCTATGTAAAACTACTACTGGCCCAAGCCATATAGGTGTTCTAGTACACAAGGCCAAGGCCATTTTGCATTGTTTTAGAAAAATTATTCTGTTTGGCAGAATTTCCAATTTAAAATATGCACGAGACTTCCAATAAGAAGTAAGTACTATAAACATACACACTCATTAATAGTTTTAAAAGTGGTTAGTAGCTCGGTTTTTATGTGCTAAATAAAAAGTGGCATTAATTACAAAGGTCTCCCTTTAATTTTAGAACATAGATATGAATTAACTAGATCCTATCTTAAGATCTATTTAAGGCTTTAAGAAGAAATTTGATGGGATAAGGAAAATACAGGTATGGTTTAATGCGACCCCTGGTCACTCAAGTTGCGTAAAACCATAATTCTTGATTTATGTGTCCTTCATAAATAAAATTTTATGGGATATTGAATTTTAGAACATAAGCACATGTAAAAGAGATGTTTTTAAAAATTCAATCTTCAGTGCTCCCTCCAGATTCATTTAAGGTGAATATTTGTATGAAACCAACAGAAAAGTTGTTTTGACTGTAAAACATACTGTTTAAGAAAAATCTTTAGTGTTATTTCTTCTTTGTAATTTAAAATTTTTGTGGCTGGTTTATGATTTGTGAGAAGCTTAAATTCTTCACAATTCCAAATAAGCAATTAAAGAAGGGTGAGTCATCTGAAGCCATTTTGTAATAGTACAAGAATTATCTAATCTGATCTGATGGTGAGACAAAAACATTTAGTATTAGCTGCATTTAAGGCAACTTTAATTAAGTATTTTTTAAATCAAAACAGATGTTGTATGATATATATAGTAGTTGCAGTTCACACAAATTTAAGATAAATTACCCCTAACATTATAATAGATTAATTTTTAACACAATTATTCAGTTGGTAAATAATTGGTAATAAAAAAATAGCTGTAAATTTCTAAGTAGGTGAAAAGAGTCCAGACTAGGATTTGAATCAGGTATGTCTTGCCCAAAGTCGACAATGCTCTACCAATTGAGCAATCCCGGATAAATCTGGAATTCACCCAGCTAACCTTTAATGATCACAACATCTAGTTCGATATCTGAATCAGTTTAATAGAAGAAATCATTGGGTTTTTTAATGGAATTGCAAAATAGGCTGTATATGTAATCATAATACATTTTTAACATAATTATTCAATTCATAAATAAATCATATCAGTTGTAAATTTATAAGAGAGTGAAAAAGTGGGTTTGAATCTTGGTCCGGACTTTTTTCACCAACTTAGAAATTTACAACTGTTATAACGTTAATATAAACTGTGATTAAATTCATGTAAAAATTCTAATCAAAACATTCTATAAATTTTAGCTTTACTATCATGATATATTACTCAGGCCCAATGGGCATATATCTGGTTTCATTCTAGAAATGGTTAAACATCAGTTATGCAATGTAAAAAACTGTGATGCAGAAATATTACAATAAGAAAGTGATTAAGACAGCTCCAAAATTGCATTTGTGACTGCACTAAGACCTATTTACAGTTTATCCAATAAATTAATAGATTACATGTGGAATAGAATAACATTTTAATAATAAAACATTGATTGAGTGGAACAATTATCTAAAGAGATGTTTGCACATATAACTTTCTATAAGATATTAAAAAAATAATTGGGTGACATTAAACCAAGAAAACATCTTTTAAGTTATGTCCTGTAGTCAAGTTTATTCATTATTAATTTCAAGTCACCCAGTTTTATTTTTAAAGAAAGTAGTCAATAGGGGTGTAAATAAGTTAAAACGAAAAAAAAAAAAAAAAAAAAAAAAAAGAGGAAAAGAAACAGCGCAAGAGCAGAAGTTGAAAGGAAAATGTTAAGTACCAATGTCTGGCGCATCCAATTTGGATTTCTTTCTTTCAGAGTCCGAACTGAATGCACATCCTTTATATCCCTCAGACAGTAAAGGCAAGATAGACTTTTTATTCTGGTATTTATCTTGATCTAATGCAAGGGCTTTGATTATTTGCATTTTGGTTTTATTTCTAACAGTGGGAGGCTCAATACCTAAAAAGGCAGAAAAAGGAATATCAGAGCACTCAAGTAGAAGAGAAAATGTAAAAAAAAAAAAAAAAAATGCATTTACTTTTTTTAAAAAATTCATTTGTACCAACCATTCTCTTACTTTACTTATTTATTTATTATTATTTTTAAAAGATACATTAAACAAGGATAGTAGTAGAACGAACTGTTGAATTCAATTGATTTTGATTTGACATTCAAACATTTTGAAACTCAGTTTTAAGATGAATCAAGTTTGATTCTCCAACAAAAAATTTGCAAGTGAATGTAACAGTGTACCCACTCTTAACATTGTCCATGATCTAATTCATAAATGTTAGTTTTAAAAGTGCAACTCTAATGGCAAAATGTCTCAAATTCATACTATTAAGGGTGTATTCGAAAAAAACGGTTGGGTTTCCACCTTCAACAGCTCGAAATTTTCTGATACATTTTCAACATCTTTAAAAGTAGAAACATGAAACTTGTTGAGGGTATTTTTGAAGACATGTATAAAGTGCCGTGTGATGTCATTTTACGCTCAATTCATTAGAATTTGATTAATAAACAATTATCTTCTGAGTATGACCCTTTTTTTCTTTCCAGATCTCCCACTTCGGAAAAATCAGTTCAAAATGGCATTTTTGATTGCTTTTTTTGAAATATTTTCTGTATTTATCAAAAAATCGACAATCACGGCACCTTGTGTACTTTCTAAATAAGACACTTTGCCACTTTGATGCATTTGAGAGCAAAAATGAATTCAGAAATAAATCGGAAAATAAGCAGTTTGAATCAAAATACACCCTTAAATTCTACTTATGCCAAAATACCATTAGTCCTTATGTATCCACCGCGGCTTAGTTGTAATTTTCAAACTAAAAATTTTGTTGAAAAAAAAAAAGAAGTCAAATAAGTACTAAGCAGAAACAAGTCTCATTTTATTAAAAATAAACTCTGGGAAGAAATAAGTTATCTGAATTAGGTGCAGTGGATATGCACAAAATTACAATAAATAAATTATAATTTAAATTATAATTAATTTTTAAAAAGTTGCAAAATACAAAAATTTTTGTTAAATGAACATCCATCATATCCTTGCACCAATCTTGTAAACTGTTTATTTCTCCAAGTATTACAATTATCTTTTGGAAAGAGAATTTTTTTGAAAATATTTCAATATGGCTTGCAAAATTTGCAATTGCTAAAAAGCAGCAGAGTTCTTGCTGCCACTCGCCACTGCACCAAATAGCAAAAAAATGCTTCATTTGGTGATTAAAAAAGACTTGCCAAATTGTGAGTGCTAAATTTCTGCTCTTTTTGTGTGTGCATGTGTTTTCCAATATAGTCAAGATTCTTATTTGCGTTATGGCATGACTAATGTCTCTTTAAATCTTCAATCCTACTGTGTTATTTACATTGCTCTATTTAGAGAGATACTGACTCAACACCAATTCAGTTTATCAACAGTCAAAGACACAGTAAGTATTCTGCGATAGATATTTCTCTGTTGTGATTTAATCACTATCTATGTGCCAGTATCGCATTGGCAAAAATATAAGCAAAATGACTATCATCAAGCACAGAACAGAGAAACGTTTTGGAGGAATGCAATGTTAAAATTATCATTGGCTGACTGTTTTTTTTTTTTTTTTTTTTTTTTTTTTTTTTTTGAAGTTTAGAGTTGAAACTCTTACTAATTCTTAGTGCATGTTTTTCACAATGGCAAATCAAAGATAGCTGTTTTGAATTTTTATCTAAACTACTAAAAGAATATCTGAAAAATTCACATTTAGAATGTACTTATTTTTCATAGATTTTGTAGTGAATAATCAAATTTCTGTTCAAAAAGCGATAATAATAAAGAAAAAATAAATAAAAAAAGTTTTTTTTTGAACACATGACATGGGAAAAAAAAAATAGGTAAAAAGTTTTAAAGGTAGTTTTTTTCAGTGTTTCAAGTCAAATCTGTTTCGCTAACACTTTTTTTTTTTTTTTTAGTTGGCTACTGTTTATTGTGTTGGCTACTGTTTACTTGCCATATCACTAACTCTGGTTAAAAGTCAGTGAGAACTCTGTGAATGCTCTGTAGTTAAATTTTTCAAAGCCAAAATATAAAAGTAGATGATAAAATGTATTCCTGATTTCAAACTTGACTTTAAGATTCCCCCTTCCCATTTTTTTAATAACTGCTGTTCAATATACACATTTCTTTGAATATTCTGTCATTTTTAAAATTATCAAATGTATTTTCAATCTTAAAAACTTATCTTATTAACCTTGAATCTTAATTGAATTTATATAGGATCATTGTCATGAAAAATACAGGGTTGTTATAATTAAAGTACGCCTATTCAGAAGGCTCTAGAGCCGGTTCTATGGCTCCAAACGAAGCAGAATTTCACTAGTACGTAGTTGAGGGGATGCGCTCTGCGAAAATCGAAAAAAAATTAGTTAAAATTTTTGTCAATAGGTGGCGCTGCACCAATATTTAAGCATCAATACCATGCGATTTTTGTTTGTGGGGATTTTTGGAAGATTCTGTATCTAAAGACAGATGTCAGACAATCTCTGATCTGAAAGACAATATTAGACTTTGCATTCGCTCAATCTCACAGGACAGTTTACACAATGCTATAGAAAGCACAATTCTGAGAATGGAATGCGTTATTGAAAATGGTGGAAGATTCATTGAGCATGCGTAATGTTATTTTTCGTTATTTCTTCGCAGCCGAGCGACGTGTTTTGTTTTCGTTGATGTAGATAAGATCACACGAAATGATATTCATTTTTTTGTATTGTTTGGAGTCACAGGTCAGGCTCTAGAGCTGTCTGGTTAGGTGAACTTTAATTATAACAATTCGCAGGTCGTCGAAGTTTGTTGAAACTTTTAAATTTGTGCGCTTTGTCTGGATTGACTGAAATTGATGTAATGAATCTGCAAACATTGCCTTAAATATTACTGCAGCGCCATCTATTGACAAAAATTTTAACTATTTTTTTTTTCGATTTTCGCAGAGTGCATCCCTTCAACTATGTACTAGTGAAATTTCGTTTCGTTTGGAGCCATAGAACCGGCTCTAGATCCTTCTGAATAGGCGAACTTTAATTATAACAACCCTGTAAATAAATAAATAAATAAATAATATAGGGCATTTTCAGAAGTGCTAAAAAAGAAACTTTATTGTTTATGAATTTTTTTATAGTTTGTATCCAATAAAATATGTATATTTTTCATTAAATTATAAATACCTCACTAGGATTATCAATCTTATCACTCAAGCTATGTTTGCATATACTTTCATTCATAATATTTGTTGAACGACATCTTTGTTAGCTTTCACCCCAATATTTCCATTTAGCACTGATATTCATGCAAGAGAAAAACATTTACTTTTATAAGGTTCTTTAATCATATAAATTATTTGTAACTAATTTAGAACAATTCTCTCCACGGTCTAAACCATTTCTGTATGATCAAAATTCACAGAATTATTGAAGTTTTAATTTTGTGAATTTTCAGCATTTACGGCATCAGAAATGTATTTTCCATTTTTAAAGCCAGTAAACACTGAAAATAAAAAAATTCAAAATAACAATTCAGTAAGTTTTTGTCATACAGAAATGGAATTTTTGCAGCTTATACAGTTTTTGCAAACATAAATGAACTTTTATACAGGATGTCCCCCCTCAACGGTGGCCAATGGCTAATTTCTAAACCGTTGGTCATAGACATATAGTTCCAATTGCAAAAATGCTTTAAAAAAGGTAAAGAATTATTTTTTAAGCGATTTAGGTCAAAAAAATGTTTTACTAAAAAATTACGAAAATAAAATTTTTATACGGTCCCCTGGTCCTATAAGTGATATTTAGAAAATTTTTACCACTACTCTAACAAGTAAGACAAAAAAAGCCCCATTCTTCTGCGATCAAAATTGACCAAGTTATAGCTGTTCAAAGTTGAAGCATATTTTTTGCTGCAAAATAGGGGTCAGTCACAAATTTACTGGAAATAAAAATAAACATCAGATAGAAAATTTAACTTTAAACATTGAGAGTAAAAAAAAAATTTACAATGTTGTTTCTGAATTTATGTTGACAATTACATGTAAAAGTAAAATATGTAATTTGTGCTAAAAATATAAGTAAAAAAATAACAGAAATTTTGTTAAATTAAACTATGAAAAGCAACAGTCACAAATCATTACAAAATTATACATATTTAAAGCTCTATTAGATTACTCAACCTAATAGAATTTGAGGTAGTCCTATAAAATAAATAAATGGAACACACTAAAATCGTATTAATATTACATTGTCATCAGGTTTAAATAAGTATGGGAATTGAACCTCAATCAGATATTTGGAAGTGAGTTAAAATTTGAATATACGTTTTGAACTAGGAAAATTTACATACGAAAACTATGAATAAAATAAAAGCTTATCAAAATAACATACCTTTTAAAAATAAAATCACGAAAAGAATCAGCTTCATTTGCTTACAATGCTTACAAAATAAAACATACATAAAAATACAGTTGAGGATATGAATTTCAAAACTCGACTTATCGCTTTTTGATTTCTCTATCAATTTATACAAACCTCCACTATTGTAACAATGCAATCTCAAAATTTATAATGAAAACCAACAGATGCATTTAAAGTTTTTTCGCTATTTCCCAAAATTTGATTTTTTTGATAAAGATAATTTTGAAATTCATGTCTTCAGTTATTTTAATAACCAATCTAGAAGTTAATTATAATTAACACTACCGTAAAACTTATACGGTGACAGCGCGTTCAGTTAAATCGCTCATTTAAAACATTTTGTAATTGGAACTATATGTCTGTGACAAATTGTTTAGGAAGTAGCCTTTGAACAGTGTTGGAAATCGACTCGCTTTATAATACTTTAAGCACTTAGTGTACATTCGTTTAAAGCTCAGTCGAACTCATCCGTTTTCAGCTATAGAAAAGTGGTTTAAGGGTGTATTCCGATCAAAATTGCTGATTTTCAGATTTATTTTCAAATTCATTTTTCTCTGAAATGCACCAAATTTTCAAAATCTCTTATTTAGAAACTACACAAGGTGATGTGATTGCTGATTTTTTGATAAGTGTAGAAAATGTTGCAAAAAATGCTGTTAAAAACGGCGTTTTGGACCAAATTTTCTGGAGCAGGAGATTTTCGAACGAAAAAAGGATCATGCTGAGAAAATAATTGCTTATAAATCAAATTCTAATTAGTTCAGCGAAAAATTAGATCACATGGCACCTTATACATCACTCCAAAAATTCTCTGACCAAATTTCCTATTTCTACTTTAAAAAATGAGCCTGAAAATGTATCGGAAAATTTCGAGCTGTTGAAGGTGGAAAATAATTTTTTCGAATACACCCTTAAGTCATGAAATTTAAAGTTTCATAACTCGGTCAATTTTAATGTTACATGAATGGGACCTTTTCTGTATTGCTTGCTAGAGTGTTGAAAGAATTTTACTAAATATCACTTATAAGACCGGGGGACTGTATAAAAATTTAATTTTCATAATTTTTTAGTAAAACATTTTTTTGACCAAAATCGCTTAAAAAACAATTCTTTGCCTTTTTAAAAGCATTTTTTGCAGTTGGAACTATATGTCTATGACCAACGGTTTAGAAATTAGCCATTGGCCACCGTTGAGAGGGGACATCCTGTATAATGAAGAATAGCAGTTAAAACATTTTTGCAGTTGGGAATTATGGTCCTAAAAATAATGTTTAGGATTTAGTTAATGGACAACAACAAGAAGGAATATACTGCACATGAATATAACCTAAATAGAGAAAATCAGTTTTGATTTGCTAGGCAAACACATACAAACATTTAAAATTATTTTGTTTTTATGGCAGCTAGCACAGCAAATGAAGGAGGGAAAGGGGAAAGATTGCATGTTGGATGACAGCCTTAAAGAAAAATTACAAATATAATATTACAAATATCACTATTTGATGACAATGTTATGCAAGTTTTTTACTATTATTATTATTATTATTATTTTGAAATTCCATTCTATTTTACATGTTAGAAAGCACAAAAATATTAGATATGTTATTCAGAATTTAGAATTAATTAGGGGAAAGCTGGAAATTGTTTTAATCCCTTCAGTTTAGATCTAGAATAATTTTGCTACGTTTTCCCCCTTGTATTAGGTGAGTGTTACGAAATATGCATAGATTTATAGTCAAAAAATACATTTTTTTTTCTTAATACCATAACTTATATCAATATCATTAAAACTCTTCCAAAAACATTATCAGTACAACTATTATGGAGTTTAAAATTCTGAATAAAATGAGTAGCTACATTTAATACTTTTGTTGAACATTAAGGTCACCTCATGGTCTAAGGGTTGAACTCAGAATTAATTAGGGGGAAAACTGGAAATTGTTTTAATCCCTCCAGATTAGGTCTAAAATGAATGTGCTATGTTTTTCCCCTTGTACTAGGTGAACATTAGGAAATATGTACATATTTAGAGTCGAAAAACACATAAAAAAAGATAAAATTAACAATATCTCTATCCAAAACATTGTCAGTACAAATGTTGTAGAACTTAAAATCCTGAATAAAATGAGTACTCACATTAGTATTTTTGTTAAACATTAAGTTCGCAATTCCATTAAAAAAAAATTGTCTTAATCGCTAATCAAGAGCTTGAAGTCCAGAGAGACGAGTTACTTTAAGAATATTTCAAAATAGCTAACTCTATCAAAAACATTGTCAATAAAAATGTTGCAATTGTACAGCTTAAAATCCTGAATAAAATGAATACCCACATTAATACTTTTATTCAAAATTATGATTGCAATTCTATTTCAAAATTTTGTCTTAATCGCTAATCAAGAGATTGAAGCTTTGAGAGACCAGATTACCTTAACAATATCTCAAAACACCTAGCTATATCAAACAATTGCCAATACATGTGTTGTAGAGCTTAAAATTCTAAATAAAATGAATACCCAAATATTTTTGTTTAACAACATTATCAACATTTAGTCATACCAATATATAAGGAAATTCACCCATTTGTAAATTTAATAGGGACCCATAAACTCTGGAGATAGAAAGATGCGTATGGAATTGGATTAATTTTCTTACTCATTAAATTAAATAAAATCCTTGAATTAGATGTCAATAGTTGAATGTTGTATTTCTTGAAAATCTTTCAGATAAGATTGAAACCTATGGAATTTTTCTTTAAACATGAATTAATTTGCAGAAGTAATTAACAGAAATTTTGAACTCATTAATCAATTTAAGAATAACACTTGGTTTATAACCACGTCCCAAACCAAGATTAAAAAGATATAAAAATTATTTGAAATACAATAGATTTTCAACAGTACTGTCAAAGATTTTCCTCAAGGTAAGTATTTCATTTCATTTATTTTCAGCAAAACATTAAGTTATTTGCAGCAAATGAAGGAATTATACAAAAAATCTCAGACTTTTTGCGTGAACTAGGTGCCACCAGCAGCAGCTTCCCAGAATTATTATCAAAGTTTAATGCCATTACATAAAACATATGTTTTTTAAACACATGTGCTGTGATGCAATGGTGTGCAACAAATGTTTTATAGGTATGTCACAAAAACTGTTTTCAAGATTTTATAGGCTGCATGTAAAATTTTCATACAATTTTACCCCTTGAATAAATAAATAAATAAACACTGACTAATAAGAATTAACATACATAATACTTACAATTTAAGGTTGTTAGACAAAAACTACACTAACAAGGAGAGGATAAGAGGCTTGCGTGACAGAATTCAGCGACCCTTTGTGCATCGATAGAGTATCGTCAATAGATAAACATATCACAAGGATAAATTCAGGGGGGGGGGCGTAAAAAATGGGCCCCCAAAGTCACCCATTATTGACTCTTTAGTTTATAATCGAATAAATTACGCTCCTTTCCGAGCGGCCGGTTAGCGCAGTTGGCAGCGCACCAGACCTTTTTAAGTTTCTCTCTCCAGAGCGGAGGTCTGTGAGTTCCATTCTAACATTGGGTACTTTTCTTTTTTTTTTCCCCCCCCAGGCACAATAATGATTATTGTTTTGGAACCACTATTCAAAAATATATATCCAATTGTTTAAATATAAGACAAATATAAATAAAAACACGCTTCTGCACCTACCCACACACATATATATCCTTATTTTTTTTTTGCAGAGAGATTGCAGTTTTATGAATCTACTGAAAAAAAAGTAAAAAAGAAAACTGAATTATTCAGTTGAAAAAAAATTAATTTTATTCACATTTACTTATATATTTTTCGATGAATAGATCCCTGCTCTTCTCAGCAAAATAAATTAAAATAAGCTACATAAAATTAAAATATATATATATTTTTTTTTTCTTATCTAACACTTATCAATTTAAAATGTTTTATATTTTTTTTGCCTTTTTTTCCATTTTGAAAATATATTTTTTTTTGTTATAGGATCTTGTTTGGAATTTGAATATCTGTTTCGGTTAAAAATCTTTTCCGGAACCTTTTATTACGTAAATTTACAGGTGGTTTTTAAGCAATACATGTACACTACAGAAAATAAACAGGATGGGTTCAGTATGTTTATTCATTTTGTTGAACCTTTAGCAACCATCTGCTGCAGAGCGAATGAGTATGGCATTTTGATTTTAAAGTTTTGCGGTTATTAGACGTTGTTCTTTATTGTAGTGTTATAATTAAAATGGAAAAAATTATTTTGTAAAAAATTGTCTAGTGAAAAAGCTTCTAAATTTGCAAATATTGAATGAATTCCAGAAGATAAAATACAAAAAAGTTGAATGCAAAAGAAATACGTATATACCACATAAGATTTTTTTTTTTTTAAACTTTTTATTGTATCAATAATTTTGTAATAAAATTATCTCTTTCTGTAAATAAATAAGAACGTGTGAATATGCGTAGAGGTACATTCTTATTTATATTTATCGGATTTTATTTATTGGATCTTAATTGGATATATATTTTTGAATAGTGGTTCCAAAACAATAATCATTATTGCGCCTGGGGAAAAAAAAAAAAAAAAAGATAAGTACCAAAGGTTAGAATCGAACTCGCAGACCTCCGCTCCGGAGAGAGAAATTTAAAAAGTTTGGCACGCTGCCAACTGCACTAACCGGCCGCTTGCAAAGGAGTATAATTTATCCGATTATAAGCTAAAGAGTCAATAATGGGTGACTTTGGGGCCCATTTTTTACGGCTCCCCTGAATATTGCACTTTATCCTTGTGATATGTTTCTCTATTGACGATACTCTAAAGGATTGCTGAATTCTGTCACACAAGCCTCGTATCCTCTCCTTGTAAGTCAAGAAAACACTTATAGCTAGTTAACATATTACAACTTAAAGTTGATCCAGTGTTCATGATTATATATTTAATTTAATTCTCTAGTCTAGAAAATAGTTTAATTGTTTTGCTATAGTTGCCTAGAATATTTATTCTGCAACACATAAAAACACACACTCTGACTTAGCACCCCCCCCCCCTCCTTCTAAAAAAAAATTTGGCATACATGGAAAAAATATACAGGGTGTTCCAAAATTCAAGCAATAAATTGAAAGCAATGACAGAAAGCAATAAGCGGATGAAAAATGATTACAGAACATGGCATTGCAAACCACATATTTAATCAAAAATACAGTATTTTCTGCCCTAATTCAGTTTGCATTGACAACAACACCCAGAAAACTGAAGCGTGAAGTACATTATAACAATAGACGTTCCCACCTTTGTTGAAAATGGGATAATATCAATAAAAGTGGTAGCAGTTTCCATTATATGCACCAGCAGTATGCACTTGATGCTCCACATTTTGTACTGCAATTGCCACTTCATACGATATCATTGAGTGTGTGAGTACCTTGTTTTTTCAGAACTTTTCATGATGTTATAACATTTTACGCAAAATAAAGTGCATATCATTGCATTTTCTTTTCACTGCAATGTTTTGATTTTTCTCAAAATTATTACCAACAATGCAAGCTGAGTTTAGATGAAACTCCTGGTATTTATGACTAAATACGAGGTTTGCAATCCTATGTTCTACATTAATTTTTCATCTTCTTGATGCCTTCTATTGTCCCTCTTAGTTTATAAATTAAATTTCAGAGCATCCTGTATATAGTAATACAGAGAAAGATAAATTCAAAGTACTAGAGGCAAAAGAACCGATATATGCAATCACAAAGCTTACAAAATATAATTTACTATTAGTCACTTAACTAACATAGCTTAAATCTCATATTAAAAGAAAAATTACCTTCCAGTAATCGAGCAAGTTTCCCCATCAGCATACTGTTATGAACTTTTAGTCTTTTTTTGGCAAGATTAAACATTTTATCAGATTTCTGCTGAGCATTAGCTACAGTAACAGCCTGTAAAGAATATTACATAATAAAAGTAAATATGCAAATATTTATGAAACAGATAAAGCTTTTTTTAGAAATACACATACAGGAAGAAATAAAATATTAAAAAGCATTTGATATCTTTCAATTAAAATCCTTGACAAGAAATAATAGAATTTCTAGCCGTTGAATTCAGGGGGTGACATCCCATGGGTGATTCTGGGTGAATTTTTTTTTTTTTTTCCGGAAATTCGCATCGCATTTTCGGAAATCGGCGGGGGTCGTCGTGAGTCCCCCCCCCCCCCCCCTCCAGCAATTTTCGGACAAAATCAGCGTTTTCCCGCTATCTTCAGATGAAATTAGCAATATTTTAGCAAAATCGGCGATTTATTGCGTTCTTTTGCGGAAATCGGCGTTTTCCCATGTTTCTGTAAGTGAAATTATCGTTTTTTCGACGATATTTAGACAAAATTTGCATTTTTACGCGATTTTTTCTCGAAAACGGCGTTTTATTCCCGCGATCTTTTGACGAAATCGGTTTTTTTTCCGTGAGCTTTTGATGAAATTGGCGTATTTTTTTTTCAAATATTCTTTTGACAAAATATTTTTAAGCGATCTTTTATCGAAAACGGCGTCTTTTCCCGCGATCTTTTAACGAAATCGGCTTTATATCCTCAATCTTCAGACAAAATCGGCGTTTTTCCGCGGTCTTCAGAAGAAATTAGCGTTTTATCTGCGATATTTGGTGAAATTGCCGTTTTTTTTTTCGCGATCCGCACAGGAAATTCGCGTTTTTTATCGATCTTTTGACAAAGTTTACAAAAACATTGACGAAATCGTCGTATTTCCACGAAATATTGATGAAATGTATGCTATTTCGGCGATCCTTTCACGAAATTTGCATTTCTACGTAATTGTTTTTTCCGCGCGCAAAACCGTACAAGTTGGCAACTATGCGGAACTGATAACCCAATTTCAAATTTTCGGAAGAGGATGCCTTAAATTTTTGGAAATTTCGGACGAGAATCACCCCTGTGACATCCCCCCCTCCCCCGAGTTACAAAAGTCCCTTCGGGAGAAAAGTGGCTGAGTTCAACACTATGCACCTCTACTCTAGTGTTTGCATATGCTGACAACAAATCACAATAAATTCATGAAAATATGAATCACATTGAGGCAAACTGTTTACGGTAATCACTAAAAATTTACATCATATAATACACAGATAATTAAAACTTTCTGGAAAATTTTTACTTTCTTGAATTCATTTGATAACATAAAACTGGGAAATCTGTTTTCTTTTGATTTGAAGATGAATTCATTGGCTTATGACATATGCTAACAAGATTATAACTTTAAACCGTGATTTAAAATAAATTTTTCCTCCCTCAAGAAAATATTTTTTCTTTTAAATAATTAAAAAAGTTAAACAATTCCTTATTTTTTTGCAATTCAATTTTTCCAAAATTTTAGATATAAAAAATAGCTTGAAATTTTAACTCAATACTTTGTTTCAACTGTACTGAATTATCTGCACTAAGTTATAATTAGAAATGAAAATTTTCTGGAAATTTTAAAATAGTGGAATGAAAAGGAAAGATTTTTTTTTTTTTTTTTTTTTCTGAAACAATGGAAAAGTTAGGAGAAAAAGTTTTTATTTCTTAATTATACTTTTTTTTAGGTAATACAGGATTCAATTGTTAAAATAAACATTTCAATTACATTTTCTAGTTCAAATTGTTAAATATATATATAATAATAATAATATTACATTCATCTTCTGTCACCAGTTTAAACAACAATTTTAACAATATTACATATTCCATTTACGAAGTTCAGTAAAACAACCATTTAGGCAACCTATTTAGCAAATACTTTTTCAGATCCCAACACAAATATATTTCTATGTTTTTACTTTTGAATAGCAGACACATCCAAATAGGCAAATTTTGTGGCTCTCAGGAGAGGAAATTGCATTTTTTGACCATTGAAAACACAAAACCTCAAATCTTGCAGGAGGACATCTAATTGCCCTGGTGGAGAATGTCTCCCTCCTAGGGTCACTTCCTGGATTCAACACTGGTCCTAGTGATTCCCATATTAAAATTTTGCTATACTTCCTTTTACTTAGCAGATAAGTGCTAGCAAGCATAATAATACAGATTCATTTATCTATGCATTTATATTAACCTTTCAGCGGGCGCGCCTGCGCAAATTTTACGACAAACGGAATATTCCTCATGTTAAAATTTTGTCAATATTTCCTTTTATCTTAAAAAAGTGTATTGTTTTATATTTCCAACTATAATAAAAGTTTAATTTGATTCATTGATATGCAAAAATTGTTTTTTAATTTAACTTATATTATAATTGTGAAATGTCTTGGATTTATAACAGCGCAAATATGGGAAAACTTTTTGTCGTAAAAAATACGACACGCGCCTGCTCATGCAAAAAAATATAGCGCGCTCGCTGGAAGGTTAAAAACAATAAGTATCTACATTTAAGGAAAAGGCAGCCTCATTCAATGTAATTTTTCTGATTTAATTCATCATAAAATCAGCCTTCAGCTATCGTGACAGCAGTGTATGAGGTCATGGCAAGCAAAAAATTTATCAGACAAAGGGAAGGATATAAGCCAGAAAAATATTTCAGAGTAGAATTTGATCAACATTTTATTTATTTATTTTTTATTTAAGAGTAATTTTCAAGAAATAATTTTTAACAGAAGTGAATTAAGTTATGCCTATTCTCAAACGCTCTGCTGAACAAGGGCAAAACGTTTTGACATATTTACAAATTCATTTTTTTAACAGTAAGATATAAAATTGGAGGGCCTGCTATGGAAAAGATTTTGAATCGAACGTTGTTTTGTATTCTATGATAATTGAATTACATATCTAGTTATAAGCGATTTAAATCACACAACTATACATTTTCCACCCCAGTATGACTGATTTTTCTGCTTTCATTGGGAAATACGGTTTTAAAAACCAAGTTTGATTGCTTGTTCTAAGAAAGCAACTGAGTTTAAAAAAAACAGAAAAATGAGTATCATTAGACAGTTTTTGAACAACACCTACTAGTTTCATGCATTTACGAACAAAAATAAATTAAAACTTTATGTTGCAAAGTCGCCCTTTTTGATTTAAGAACAGCCTTAAAAGCAGGGTTGACAAGTTTTTGACAGTGTGCGGTTTTATCCGGTTTAAACCATGGTTTAAACCGTCACGGCTAAAACCTCTTGTCAAAAACCTCGTCAGAAACTTCAAGTACTACACTGATCTGTAAAATTTCACGTTAAACATCTGTTACAAATATACACTATTATATGTAATATTAAAAATTCACTTTTACTGTATTGTATATTATCATTTCCGGAAAAAAAAAAGAAAAAAAATTGTCATAAATCTGAAAATTTGGCCTGCCTCCAAACTTGCTCAACTAACAATGCTTCTGCTATCAAGCCCTGAAAGCTCAGCACCAATTAAGAGAGTATTTTATAACTTTGGCTTCATACACTCTAAACTCATAAACCATTTGGGTGTAAATAAATGTGCTAAATTGGCTAAGTGCTATAGGATGCTGTATGGTAAAATTGATCCAGATCATTAACAGTACAAAATCATTTTCTTCTATTTGAACATTCTAAAAAACAATGTTTTATTGCAATTAAAGTAATTTAATTTTTTTGTAATTATTAAATTACAGTATAATTAATTTTATATAAAAAATTACTCAATGTTTCTCTCTTGTTCTTAAAATGTTTAAAGTGCATTACACGTTTTTGACGGTTTGAGCCAGTTTTTGACGGTTTGAGCCAGTTTTTGACGGTTTAAACCAGTTTTTGACACTTGTCATGTCAAAAACCAGTTTCTGACGTCAGAAACCCAACCCTGCTTAAAAGGCCTATTAAGTTTTATTGTGAAAAATAATTTAATAATATAACTGTTATAAATAACAATTTAATACTTGAGCCACATGGAAAATAAATTTATATAAATTGTGTTGATGTTGCTTCACAGATGTATTGACACTGGCATTGACTAAATTAAACTTTTAAGGCACTTTGCGAATGTTTCAAATGTTTTATCGCTAAATATGTTGCACTAGGAGCAAGAGTTAAAACACCTAAGTTATACAAAATTTTTAAAAGTTTATGAGAATTTTGAAATAAATTTGCAAGTGAATTCTTCAAGAGTTTCATTTAAATAATTGCAAAATCTATGTAAGTGGACATTTTTTTTTTTTTTTTTTTTTTTTTTAACATTAACCTTTTGGCTTTTGAGTGTCACAAATAAATTGCCCAAAATACAAGATTTATTTTTATACTGTATTTGCACATAATGTTCATCCCCCCTTCCCCCCTAAAGTGGTGCAAACAGAATAAATTTGTGTAAGAGATGACTGCAGATGAGGACTACTTTGATTATGAAGGGTTAAAAACCTTGCATATAATTCTAGAAAAAAAATATACATTTTAAAGAATTTTAGAAATTGTAATCACTTAAGCAACAAACATTAAAAGATGCTAGAGTAGAATTTTGATTTTTCATCAGCAGTCAATTTTTAAATTTTGACTCATGTGAATAGCAGGTTTATTTTGATAAAATTTTTAGAAGAGGATCAAATCCTGATGATTCTCCACCGGCTACGGCCTTGGGTAAAGGAAAATTATTAGCAACCCAATTACAGAAGATCACCACTAGTTGTAATAATATAATTCAATCTTCTATAATTTATTACTTTTTTTTTAACACAACTAATTAGCATGTTTTTAGAACATGTGGGGACTGAAAGAGGATTGATGAGAGTATAGCTTATAAGAGACTGAATCTAATGCTAAATAATTATGTATATACAGTAGATTCTCTCAAATACACAACCTTAAAATCCACACACAATTTACAGATGTAAACAATGAAACATCCAGTTCAGATATAAGGACAAAATTTGACTATTTTAGTAGATATATTTGTAATTTTTGTTAATATTATTGAATTCTTGTTTTTTCATGAAAGCAGTGGTGCAGCCAGAATTTGGTTCTAAGGGGGGGAGGGGGGGTTGAGTTTCTGATACAGGTGATTACCGGTTATTTGAATCACCGGTTAATATAATCAGAACTAATTAGGATATTCACTCTATAATACTTAAATTGAAAGAGCATCTGTGTGGCAGGAAATCCTCATTCTTTTATCATAATGCGTCTCAGAAAAGTGATTCTAGTTCAAATAATTTTTACTGAACTGATTCATGTAATATGCACTTCACAATTTTAAATAGGATTTTCGCCATTTAATTGAATCACTTTATTAAATGAAATCTGAGTCAAAAATCTGGCAGATTCTGAAATGCACCAAAACATTTAAATATTAAGTTTGGTTTTGGTTCATATAAGCAGCAATTACACCGATCTTTCTTAGCTCTGGGAAGGGTTTTACACCAAAACCACCCCCTTGGCTGCGCCACTGCATGAAAGAATAATATATTTTTTTAAATTCAAGATATTGCTGATATTACTGTTAATCACAATTTGCTTACCAACATTTATGTATTAATGAAGCTTTTTTGGTCATTAAGTTTGGCTAAACATAAAACTTCCTTATTTTATGATTTTGATGTGAATTAGTAATGCAACTTTATGAGGCAAGTTTCATTGAATAATTTAGGTAAAATACATTTCATCTTTATAATGAATATTTAATCATACATTATTGATTAATAACTTGACCTTTTCTATTAATATTTTAATCATTTTAAAAAATACCTAAATTTTTATTATTTTAGTTTATTACTTATATTTTAATGCTTTATTATATTGTAAGCATTCATTATAGTTCAGATTGCATTCAAATTACTGTTTAAAAATTGTAAACAAAGCAATGATCAGAAATCCCCAAAATTCTAAAATCTCACTGTGTAGATTTGAGGGAATCTACAGTATTAATCATTTAACATAAGGGAAACTGAACACTGCCTGCATTCAAAACTATTTAATTTAAAAGGATAGAAAGTGAATTTGAAACTTACCATATTTAAAATTTCAACCCATGTGTTTGCGTTCTTAAACCACCTTGATGATTGCTTCAGAGCTTCAAACCCACTTTTAATTTGCAGCCTTCTTTGCCTTTCTTTAACATTTCTTTTGGAATATACAGAACGTAGCTTATCAGCACTCGATAAGAATATATTTGCACATTCGTTATCAGATATATCAGAGTCACTTTCACCAACATTAATCGGCTTCTGCTTAATAAAATCATTGCAAGAATCATCAACAGTTTCAATATCAACATCAATGTTTTCTTCTGTCTCCTTCTTAGCTTCGTTATCAGTATAATTGAGTCGAGTTAAAGGACTTTTTCGCCTACTTTGTCGCTGTTTCTTGACATAATTTTGGTGATCATTTGCAAATGCATTTGAAGGCTCGGCATTTTCATTTTGAAAAAAGGTTTCTTCAGATTTTTCTTCATCCATGTGAACCGATTGAACAGATGTAATGACAGGTCCTTCAACAGTTTTCACTTGAGCAGAAGAAAGTGCATTGCTAGCAATGACAGTTTTGGTTTCAGTAGATGACATCATAGGATTGCATATGTAAAAATTACCACCAACCTTATACGCAGTAACAACTGGTGTGGAAACAGGAGAACTATTTGTGTTAGAAATTAAATTAGAATTAGGACTTGTCAAACCTTGCAAAGTCCTATCACTAGTAGTATCACAAGAAAGAGAATTTGAAATATGAGAAGATGAGTTTTCAGTCATTTTTACAAATCTGTTTGACCCTAGGGCGTTGAAATTTGAAGAGTCGCTAGGTGTATTTTGAGTAATAAGACCAGTAGATGTCTTACGTATTAAAATTGGTGGCTTGCTTTTGTTATTAAAAATTATTGAATTAGTGACAACAGGAGATGCAGGAGACTGATTACTTTTAACAGGTGCTGTTAAGTCATGCCGTACAGGCAACACAGGAACAGTATTAGTTTTTGCAGCAGTTTTGACTGGTTGTAAAAGGAGAATATATTTATTAGCAACACTATTTGAAGGAGCACTAGAAGAAGACGTCACATTTTGATTCACAGTTGCAATTTTAGAGTCTTGTTTTAGGAACTGATTGGAGAAACTGATTGGGATTGATGTTGATATATCAGAGATATTTAACTGGTTTTTTTGTGCATCAGGCAATTCAGGCTTTTCAAGGGTTGATTTCTCTGATAACACAACATGAGGTTCCTCTTTAATTACAACACAAGATTCATTTTTCTGATCATCTTTAACCTGAACATTTACAGGATTCGGTTCCATCTTTTTATTGCTAGTGTGAAAAATCATCATCTTCATAGAGTCACAGAATGCACAAGAAAACTGTTTGAAGTTGTAATCGAATATGGCTGTTCTTGCGGAATGCTTACAAGCACAATTAGGCATTAAATAGGGCCTGGGATAAGAAGCTGCAGTTTTACTTTTGTTGATCTTATTGGTAACTTTAGTACTAGGACTTGCCTCTGGAGAAAAATCAAGAACAATTTCTTTTATTTCACTTCCTTTATTTTTCTGGCGTTTAGTTGCAGACACATTCTCAGTTAATGCTTTTCCAGCAGAATTTGAACTTTTAACAGGGACAGCTTCACTTTTCTTTCGTTTACCAGGAGTTATTTTTTTATTGACAATTCCAGTTTTAATTTTATTATTAATAGATTCAACAGTATCATCATCTGAGCTGTCAGATGATGAGGATTCAACTTTACTTAACTGCAAGTTGTTTGTTGGACTAATGGATTTTTTTGCATCTATTTTTGATGGAGGCTTAGTTGGAGAATCTTTCAGTTTTTTATTTTTTACTTGTGTTTTCTTAATTTTGATAGATCTCTTTTGTGGAAGTTTAACAGGTGCTTTATCAACAACATCTTCATTTGAGCTATCTGAAGAAGAAGATGAACTTTCTGTTGAAGATGGAGGGGACAAAACTACAATGTTTTTTTCATCACTTAGGTTAGCTTTATCCAAATCTTCAATAGGTTCTTGCTTAGTTTTAACAGGAGCAGTACCATCAACAGTTATTACAGGCGAAACCCACTCAGAGGCAGCAAGTACAGCTGAATCTAAATACCTAGCAGGAAGTCTGATAGACCTCTTTCCTCGTTCAGCTGGGATCATACTTTCAGCATCGTTAAGAAGTATATCAATTCGAGATTTTCTTTTTTTAAGTTTCATTTTCATATTTTCTTTATCAATCTTTTTCGGCAGATATTTCTGCCAGGTTTTCAATTTCTTTTTTGATTTTTGCTTCTCTTCAAAATATTCTTTATTCGAAACTAGAACAGTCACAGCTTTTGCACATATTTTACTTGTGAGGGTAGGACCATCGTCAAAATAAGACTGATTGGATTGTACTAACATGGCGACATCCTTACGTGTGCCATACATATTTAAATTATTCAAAAACTCATTAACTAAGCGTTTCTCACTTTTCTCTGCGAAAAGTGTATTTTTAACAATTGGTAGAGACCCGTTGATGGGAATTATGATATTTTCTGAAAAATCTAATGAAGAAGTGCCTGACGAGGGAGAAGAAGCACGTGATGTCGATGCAGACTTTTCCTTTTTGCATGATATATCAGACACTTTATACCCTTTAGAAACACCGCTTCCTTCTTTGGTTAATCTCAAAACAAGCCGTTTAGCTGACGCCTCACTTTCAGATTCCAAATTTCGCTTGCAACCTTTAGAAGTTTCTCTCTTAACTATAGTTCTTTTTTTAGATTTTAATAGTGTTGCAACAGGAATATCTTCATCACTTTCTTCAGATGATTCATCCAAAGTTATAATATTCGGTGACGTAGGCGAATCATCCAAAGTTATAGGTTCAGCTGAATTATTTTCAATCTTTTCTACCTTAAATGAATCACTTTTGCGTTTAAACACAAGATGTGGTGGAAGTGGAGGATCATCTGTTTTCCTCAATTTCCCAATAGATAAAATTTTTGCATCTTTAGGGATTGGGATGATGTTAGGATTAATTTTTTGCAAGTAACTGATATTGAGAGTGGAAGAATGTTTTAAATAGTTGTCTAATTCTTCGCTGATGAAGGCAGAAAGTGGGTTTTTATTTCCGTCATCTTTTATTTCTTTAAAACGAGTCTTCTTCTCATCTTCCTCAGAATCCGATGAAGAATTGTCATAGTGATCATTTTTATCTTCAGACAATTCTTCTGCATTGCACTTTGTGGAAGTAGGCGATTTCTTTGTTTCTGAAGGTGGGGCTTCAGAATGCAGCTCTTTTTTCTCGTTACTTTTATTTTCAGATTCATTTAAATGATTAGCAGTCACTTTGTCCTCTTGATTTGAATCTTTTGTCTTAACTTCATCAAACATCTCATCAGACAGTAGGTGAAACTGAGACTCGGGAGCAAAAAACTTTGTACGCCACCCTTTGATTTGAGTTATGTCAGTGGTTTTTGTTGGAATTATCATATCTTCATCTGCTTCAATTTTCACAGAAATTCTATTGAATTCTTCCATATCTCTTTCTGAACGAAACTGGAAAAATCGAACCCCTTCGATTTCTTCAATTTCAGGACCTTCAAATGCAGGTTTATTACAGTTATTATGGAGAAAAGCAGATAAGATATTAGTTTTATCATCTTTGGAAACATTATTTACAGATAACCTACGTAAAAGAACTTGTGGTTGAAACATTTCATCAGCAGTATCACGTGAATCTGTTTCATCATGCATAGCAACCTCATCATCGCTAATACATTCAGTCTTAACCTGAAAAACTTCATCTCTTTCTGAAGTAAATGGAATAAGAGTTGGCATTTCAGGAGAGTCAGCAACATTGATAATTTCATACTGTTCTTTTTTGTTTTCTGTAACAGATGACTCCTCCTCTTCATCATCATCATCGAGACAAATTAGTGAAGGAATTAATTCAGGCATTGCCCTATCAGTTTTAACTGGAGAATTAGAATCACTTTGCTTAATTTCAGGCAACTTAGGAACATCAAAATCTTGAACTACAGAACTTTTTATATTATGATTGGAATCTATCTCATTTAATGCATTACTGTCATCTTTTAATTCTGGACAAGACTCAAGTTCTTCAGTACTCGATGAGGAACTTGTTTCAGCTTCATAATCTAGTAGTAATTTTCTATCTATATCATTATCATTTGCAGATACATTAAAATCTTCTGCACTTGATAATGACATATTTTTATGCAAATAAACGTTGTTATTTAATCTATTTCCATTAAAAAAGTTATTTTTTGGTTTTAAATTTTCAGCTTTTATGGGTGAAAAACTTTGCAATATTGGTGGCTTTTCCCATACAGACGAGTCACAAATGCTGTCAACGCTGCTTTCAATCACAGGCATATTAAAATCATCGTTGGAAATATAATCCCTCCCCGTATTGAATAAATTTATTTTCTCATCAAAATATCTATCAGCTGATTTGTGTTCAGAACCCATAATTATGCTTTTACTCAGGCAATCAGAAGCGCTACAAAACAATGGAGTGACAATGTCATCTTTACACATTTTGTACTTGTCGTAATTGTAGCTGTTATTCAATAATGAATAGTTGGGGTGGTTGCATTGATTTAATTCTGCAATGACATCTCCATTTCTTTCCATTATTTGAAATTTAAAATTCTATTGGATTTAAAAACTGTTTCCACCCTCCACCATATCTTTTCATGCAGTAGTTTTGAAACAAAGAGATGGCAATACTTCTCAAGTCACTCATTCTATTCATAGCAAGATTATCAAAGAAGAAACCTGAAAAATATAAAGGGGAAATTAAAAATCTATACATATAAAATGGAAATATTAAAACACATTTAGGTCAATGCATATCAACTAGTCTAGGGATCCCTGTTTGATTCCTTCAATTTAAATGGAATCGCTACAGGACATGCAATTAACTTAATTGAATTAAGTCTAAAATCTAAAATGGCTCCGATTACTGTCAAAAACAGTGTATTTGAGCAACAGGGATAAAATTCACACATGTTTAAAACAAAGATTTTATTAACATGATGTTTATTTTTTTTTTCCTCCTAATGTTTTTTATTTATTTTACACATTATTGAAACATGCTTCTTTAGAAGTATATTCTTTAGAAGTTACAAATCAAAGCTTTAGAAAAATGATGAATTAATAAAATGACAAACATGTTTACCATAAACTCCTGATTATAAGCCCCCCCCCCCCCCATCCTCCTCAGTACTGAGAAAACTGTTACGAAGCACCACAAAAACCGATTTAAAATTGCTATACAACATTTCAAAAGTTGTAACAGTCTATATATTGATTCCTATGATATCCACACATTTAATAAAAAGGTTTAAAAGTAATTTTAGTAATTTTAGAAGCATTTAAATTAATTTAAAGGCTGTTATTTAGTGTCTCCTACAGGCAACATCAGGACTGAGGAGGTTAAAAAAAATTACCTTTTACAGGAGACGAGGGGAAGAGGTTTAAAAAAGTTTAGTGGTTTTTTAATCATAATTTGTAAATTTTAATTTGGCAACATTGTTAGATTGCAAATGGTGGATGTTTGTTCTTGAGATAAGACATTACTCTAAAAAGAATTTTAACTTACTAAAATGATAAAAATTTTGACACTTAATAATTACTAGAATAAAATTTTCCCCAATATTTGGCTAACTCTGGACATTCTAAATGACAATCAGGTGCATATTGCAATAATGAAAAATCAGCAGCAGAAAGAAAAAAAAAATGTTTATCTGGCATTAAAAAAATATAATTTTAGGGTAGTAATTTTAACTAATCAAAAACATATGACCAGAGTTTCTCCCAGAGGGTTTCAGGGGGGTGCTCCGCCCCTCCTGCCCTTTAGTTAAAAAAAATAGCGTCCTCTTGCCCCTCATACAAAAACTAGCGCCCCTCTTGTCGCTCATTCAAAAAAAAAAAAAAAAAAAAAAAAAAAAAAAAAAAAAATAATAATAATAAATAGCGCCCTTCTTCCATTTGAAAAACGCTGTCCTTCAGCGATGATGCGGATGAGCTATAGCGCGTAAATTACGTAAAAAATCGGCGACGGAACACAAAAAATAGCTCTCACGCGTAACGGGACGCGTAATTTCGTCAAAAAATCGTGAAAAACGGTAAATTTAGTTTTAAAAAAATCGCGAAATAACTGTTTCCGCCAAGATTCGCGAAAAAATAGCTAATTTCGTTACAAAATCCCGAAAAAAAACGGCAGATTTCTACAAAAGATCGTGAAAAAACGACGAATTTCGTCCAAAAATTGCGATAAAACGGAAAATTTTGTCAAACGATTCGCGAAAAACGGCAACTTTCGTCAAAAAATTCCGATAAAACGGCAGATTTCGTCAAGATCTGCTAAAAAAACAACAAATTTCGTCCAAAAATTGCAATAAAACGGATAATTCTGGCAAAATATCCCGAAAAACGGCGGATTTCGTCAAAAGATCGCGAAAAAAATGCAAATTTCGTCAAAGGGACACAAAAAAAGATAATGCCAGAAGTGAATTTTTCTGTTCTAAAAACTATTTTTCCTGCTTTAAAATTGCGTTTTTAATGCTAAAAAAGCGGCTGCTTCATAATGAGAGGCGTGCGAAGAGGAAATTGCTTACGGTGCATAATTAGAGTTTTACCCCCCCCCCCCGGGAGATGGGAGAAAAGGGGGGTCGATTCCTTTCTATGAAGTATGTGCTGGTTTTTTTTCTCGCCCCTTTTTCGAAATTTTCGTTTTATCGTGTTTAAACATGACAAAATTGGCAGTTTTTCGCAATCTTTTGACGAAATTTGCCATTTTTTGTGATTTTATGACAAAATTTGCCTTTTTTCGCGATTTTTCACAAAATTTGTCGTTTTATCGCAATTTTTTTAAAGCAAAATCTGCCGTTTTTTCGTGTTTCTTAACAAAATCTGCTGTTTTTTGTGATCTTTTAGCAAAATCGGCCTTTTTTCGTCGTCTTTTAAAAATATTTCCTTTTTTTCAATTTTTTTCTCATTTCTTTGACGAAATTTCTTTTTTTCCATGATTTTTAGAATCGGTAGATTCTGGCCGATTTCCAATTTTTTCCCGCGACCAGTCAACAAATTTAGCAATTTTATTCTGCGATTGATTCTACAAAACTTCAGTTTCTTTCTTTCTTTTTTTTTTTTTTTTTTCCTTTCTTTTGTGGCTGGTCAAGAAAATGTTTCTGAGAATTTTGCATTTTTTCTTTGCGACCAGCTGCCGAATTTTATGATATTTGCTCGTGACGGATTGGCAAATTTCACGATATTCTTCCGAGATCGATTGGCAAATTTCACGATATTCTTCCGAGATCGATTGACGAATTTCACGATATTCTTCCGAGATCGATTGACGAATTTCACGATATTTTCCCGCTTTCTATTCCTACAACCTTCAGTTTTTTTCCTGTAACTGGTCGACAAATTGTTTTATTTATTTTCACCATGATATACAAAAATCGATGATTTTGTTCTATGACCCATTTACATATTTTGCGATTTTTCCGACGCGGTACCTGAAATAAGAAAGAACTGACAGTAACAACTGCCAAACTTGCCCAGAGTCAGCACTAAACAAATTAGAGATTAGATCTTGTGGTGCACATGAAGGTAAAAAAGATTAATTTCAAGGAAACATATTAAGAAACAACACACTTGTTGCACTTCACAGAAATTAGGATATGGCTTTTTGAAATAAACTATTAGTTGTGCAATAGAAGAAATCAATGGCTGTTTTCTTTTCAAAATTTGGATATGGGTTTAAAATTCCAATGGACAGAACATAGTTGAATTATACCAGGGGTTACAGTTTTGACTGTAATTTCATTAAAGATATAATAAAACAATTTTGTTCATATATAATTACTGGAGAACATTGACAATACTATCACTGATATGCATTATTCACACAAATAAATTAAAAATGAATACACATCAGATTTTGCATCACTGCCTAAAAAAATTTTAAGAGAGTATAACCAAGCATTTCCTAAAAATTAAAGTTGTTGTTCCGAGCTCTTTATCAAAAGCGTTTGAAAGAGGCTAAAGTATGCAGAATAGAATAAAATCTAAATTAAATTCATTCCGAAACCCAATTGTTAATTGCTCATAACATTAGGTGAAAGTTGAAAAATAGACATGGTACATATAAAGCTTGATATGTTCCTTTGTTTTAAAATAATAATAAAAATTTTGATAATTATCTTACGTTGTTGATTTAAATTGTTTCAATAATTATTTTGTCATGAATGTATAAATATAATTCTTTAAGTGGCATATAAAAATAGAGGGATTAAAAGATTTTTTTTTTCTTCCCAACAGTTCAACTTCCCTGCAACGAATAACAAAATTTGCGACTTCTTTTTCGGCTTCGCCTATAGCCGTAGGTAGATTTCGAAGAGTGCTCATTTCAACAACAAAAAATAAAATATGATTAGCGATAAACCCAGTTTATCACGATCGCTTATGAAAATTCTGTTCAAAATACCCATTTTGACAGGCTTTTTTTTTTTTTTTTTTTTTTTTCCAATATATACTTTCTTTATCAAAAAATTTTGCCAATACACCAAATTATATAGTTCCTAAATAAGAGGACCTGCCATTTGGATGCGTTTAAAATTAAAAATGAGTCAGAATATAAGCAATTTAGTTTTGAGGGTTTTTTCTTCAACTTCTATTTTTGTTTAATTTATTTTTGCTATAAGAATTAGTCTTATATATATATATATATATATATATATATATATATATAAAAAAAAAAAACCTTGTCAATATAAATGTTGTAGATATCATCAAGAAGATGTTAAATATATTTAATCGGATTTGATAGTTTAAGAATTGACGAAGTTATGGATTTTTTTCTTTTCCATCCTCCTATCGGTAAGAGTTTGTTCTATTAAAAACTTGTAAATACAAAAGCTTTAGATAATTTTGAGAACATAACTTATTTACGACTAAAAATTTTAACAATAATCATAGGAATATTATGTGTTTGGCGTTCACATTTCTAGTCTGGTGTCCAAGATTGAATCCATGTTTCGGCATTGCATATTATTACGTTTTCAACGTAGTTGTTCGCTTGAATGTTCTTCGTTTCCAATCTTTCTTTACTCCATATCTTTTTTCTCAAGTCGTTCAACATCCGCAGAACGCTCATCCAAATCATGATTTTTATTGTTAAACTATAGTTGCTTCGTTGTCTAAAGTTAAGCATTTTTGTGAACCCCCCCCTCGCCCTTAACCTTAACTGCTTATGCAATACTTGAACGACCCCATATATATAAAATAATAAGGTTTTTTTAAAAAAAAATCCGCATGTATTTTTTTTAATAAAATAAAGGTTAGAAATTTTGACGGATGAAGAACAGATAAGTACGAATACAAATCACTGTATATAATCCAGCTTATAAGTATAAGGAAGCCTTAATGATGCAAAAGTTTATTTTTCACAAAGTTGACGAATCAATTAGTGTTCGGTAGAACGCCGAGAAAATCTCATGTACCACAATGATTTTTAATTGTTAACAAAGTTCTAAAAGCAATAGTTTTCTATAAGTAAACGACAATAATAGGATACATATTTGAGAGTATGTAATTTAATTTCTTGCGATGACCTCTGGGAAGTAATCCTTTCGGGTCCGATCCCCCCCCCCCCCCCCAATTTTTAGAAAAAATTACTTTTACGTACGTTAACTCTAACTATTCAAATAGAACAATTGGTGTTTAACGAATATTTCATGGTCTGAAAGATAACGAATGCTGTTCTTTTGCGAACTATTCAATTAATATTCACATGACAGACTAACAAAAGATTTTTGGAGGCGTTTAGAAAACATTGTATTACAATAAGATTTAACTTATATTACAACTTTCTAATACTTTTTGCGCTTTTGTTACATATGATTCTTTCAGGAAAGTTAACTTTTATTTTAAATTTAAAGAATGAAATATATGTTTAAAATAAAAGAATCGCAAACGTCGCAAAGAGAATCAAGCAAATAATAAAAATTATTAATATTAAATGCCTAAACATAAATGAAGTGATATAGTAAATACATAGACATATACTAACATCACAGACATATACTAATATTACTACATATAAATAGTACTGAGAGGCGATTTCCACGTTTTTGCACACCAGTATTTGGATAGAGAAATTATTATTTCGTTTAATCGGAACATTTTTGAGATTTAAGAGAGCAACATTTTTTCTAATAAAATACTGGTGCGCAAAAACGCGGAAATCTGATCCTTAATAGGAGCAAAAGTATTTCTCAAAACAAAATAATACCCTATTAAAAGACGTGCCCTGTTAATGGTACATCAGACCCGAAAGGGTTAAATATCATCTAATGATTGGCCGACGTTTAGAGGTTTCGGTATAGATTTTACTGTATAAATCGCCATAATGGAAACTTTTTTTTTGCTCAATTTTTCAATTTTTGCGATTTTTTTTTTTAAATTGAAAATAAGAAGTTAAAAAAATCAATTTATATTTATTTTGATAGTTTATCCATCCAAGATTACATTTCATACTAATGTATGCAGCAGGGCTGCGGAGTCAGAGCCGAATCCATTTTTTGAGCAAAACATTAGGAGTCGCTAAAAAACAAGCCAACTATGACTCCCGATTTTTTTGCTACACATTTTAAAGTGAAATTTAACTAGTTATATGTAATTTTAAATCTATAAAATAAGTTGTTATTGTTATTTGTGGACTGTATTAGGCTACTCAAGTTAAAGATGACATATTTACAACGGTGTACAAAATAGATACAAACGTACACTATAAAAATGTAAATTTACGATATTTTACCGTGAATTACTCCAGTGAATTTACGGAAAATGTCCGTTTTTCCAGATAAACGGGCAACTTCCATACATTTTATGTTATACGGGTAAAACCCATTTATCTAAGGCAAAAGTCCGTTAACCCCTTCGCGATGGGAGTCTTTTACGGAATTTTTAATGTTTTGTCACCGGTTTTTAAAAACAGAAATTTGTTCCTTATTAAATCGAGAAAATGCTCCGATTAAATAAGGCAAATTTTACAGTAAAATCTCACTGGTGGGAATAAACAAGGATTTTTAAGCCTTTTTGCGGCATACATACGTGTCACTCGTCCCCAAGGGGTTAATCTAGGACAAAAGTCCATTTTTCTCAAATAGAATCTTTGCAAAAGTAAAATTACTACAGGAATTTTTTTTACAGTGTAGATACAGATCAAGTACAGTGTATTACCCGTGTACAGGGTAGATGTAAACTGTTTTAATTCATAACTGTAATAAATATCTTACATTTAATGATATAAGTACTTTCCCACGTATTTTTGGTGTTTGCTGATAGAGCCCGAGGGGCAAAGGTCTGCAAGGACTCAAGACACGGAATTAAAACAGGCGGAGCAAGTACAATTAAGACAATTTATATTAATATGCCAAATTAAACCAGAAAAAAAAAAAAAAAAAAAAAAAAAAAAAAAGCCAGCTGACAAGTTAAATATAACAAATTTTAAAGTACCGAACTAAGCCGATAAAATAGGAACAATTTACAATGGGCATGATTGGGGTGAGAATTAATAATACACAGGCACGGCCGAATTTTTTTAGGGAACGAGCTTCCAAATTTCGACTCACGCAGATCTCTTACCAGAGATAATGCAAAAATTATAAATTTGAGCTATTTCTGGAGGCAAAAGAACCAAGCACCCAGTATAGTACTTTCCATGACAATCAGAATAATGTAATAAAACTGCACCGTTTAAAAAATTAAAATATTACGTCTCATTTCCTCATATGGAAATGTATGACACATTTCAGAACCGAATTTCAGCTCTACCCATCTACAATCGGGAAATTATCCGATTTTTTTAGCAGCACTATTTATTTATGATATAGAGATTTGTATCTATTATTGCAACATGCATTCCAAAATTTATTTCATTTAAGAGACACAGACATTTTAGTTGAAAATTCCCCTTCAATAATTTTCGCAATTAAGGAGAATAGTATGCGAATACTTTTGTACAGCCCTGTATAGGAGGTACAAAATTTATATATAAAAGTAATATGCAAAAATCTAATTAAATTTAAAAGCGCATACCGAATTTTAGAACGTAATCTCTAGCAACTATTACGCAAAGACAGTACTTTAACCGATTTCTTTTGCGTGCCCCTGTAAATTAAGAAAAAAAAAATATGTCTTCCGTTTTAATGTGATCGTAGTGAAATTTATAGATTTACATCAGTTTCAATATATATGAAATAGCGTAATGTCATTACAATACTATCCAAACGACTTTTTCCCCTATACCATAATGCAATCGAATTCTTCTGAGTGTCCCTATAAATGGATCATTAACCGTACATACTTCATATGCAATAACAAACATCCTTTGGTGGCTCCAAATAAGATTTATCAACTGAATGAAAATTCGAGTACATTTATGATGGGAATTAGAGCATGGACAGACAAACCGAACGGATAAGCACTTAACTCTGTTGGAAAATGCTAAAAATGTAACCCTTTGGCGAAATTCGCGTTTTTTCCCCACACAATCCTTTGACGACAATTGTGTTTTTCCGCGATACTTTAACAAAATTTGCGTTTTTATCCCCGATTTTTTAACGGATTTCCATTTTTTGACAACCTGTTTACGAAATTTTAATTTTTTCCGCAGCCTTTTGACAAAGTTCGTGCTTTTCCCTAATCCTTTGACAAAACTAGAGTCCCCTTCCCCTCAATCCTTTGAAGAAAGTTGCGTTTCTTTAAAGGGGGGGGGGGGCTTTTTTTTTTAGCATCCGATGCTATTTCTTTCAGACAAGCTAAAAAATGTGTCATCAGCCCTGAATTTTCTACTCAACCGATTTTGATAATTATTTTTTTAAATGAAAGCTATTTATTTGTAGTTGTGCCCATTTTAGCTATTTAATTTATTTCCATTTTTATATTTTATTTTTAATTTTAAATACTTTTTATTATATTTCTTCAAATGGTGGCAACTCAGTTTAGCTTTTCTCTCGGTAATAAAAATTTATTTTCCAAAATGATTGCGTATAATTATGCACTAATTGAGGTAAAAAAAAAAATATATTTGCTGAGAAATAATATTAATAATGTAAATAAAATAACCGAAAAAAATTTATGATAAAAATTAATGTCTAAAGCAAAATAAGAAAAATTTCAAATGAGGAAAATGATGTCATTCAGCAACCAGATAAATGGGAATTACAATATTATTACGGATGCCTTTTTCATATTACTAATAACAGTAACTTTTAAAAAAACATTTGAAGAGAAAGTGACGTCACTATTTAAAACATCGCATAACGATATTACATGGTTCATACACTTGAGACCAAATAAAATTCAAGCACTTTTCAGCTCTATTTTAATGCACGCATAAAAATGGCTCTAGAATAATATATCATAAAGGAAATAGTCATCATGTTACCTGTGTGTTTAATTATTCGTTAGTAAAGATACTTTCTAAATTTTCATCTAATGAAGTTTTATTTGTAATATAAAAAGAGAAAAAGGATTAAAATATTAATTAAAAAGTAAATGAAGATTAAATGTAAATTTAGATTAAAATGTAAAATCAAAAACAAGGGTGATTCTGGGTGAATTTTTTTTTTTTTTTTCGGATATTCACATTGCATTTTCGGAAATCGGCAGCGGGGAGGGGTATCCACAATTTTCAGACGAAATCGGCGTTTTCCCGTGGTTTTTTTTTTTTTTTTTTTTTTTTTTTTTTTTTTTTTTTTTTATGAAATCGGCGTTTTTAAGACGATCTTTAGACAAAATTTGCATTTTTACGCAATCTTTTCTCGAAAACGGCATTTTATCCCCGCGATCTTTTGACGAAATCGGCGTTTTTTCCGCGATCTTTTGATGAAATCGTTTTTTTTTTTTAATGATCTTTTGACAAAATGTTTGTAAGCGATCTTTTAACGAAATCGACGTTATATCTGCAATCATTAGACGAAATCGACGTTTTCTTGCGGTCTTCAGACGAAATCAGCGTTTTATCTGCGTTATTTGGGTGAAATTGCCATTTTTCTGCGATCCACACAGGAAATTTGAGTTTTTCAGTTATCTTTTGATAAAGTTCGTTGACAAAAACACCGACGAAATCTCATTTTTCCACGAAATATTGACGAAATGTGTGCTTTTTGTGCAATTCTTTCACGAAATTTGCATTTCTCAGAGATTGTTTTTTCCGCGCGAGCAAAATCGTACAAGTTGGCAACTATGCGCAACTGATAACCCAATTTCAAATTTTCGGAAGAGGATGCCTTCAATTTTCGGAAATTTCGGACGAGAATCACCCCTGATCAAAAGGAAAAAAATTGTTCTTGGCTAATAAAACTTAGTAAAATATAAGTCCAAATTCAAATTGAGTTAAATTCTTTGAAAATCTTTTAATGTATTAATAACTTCCAGTATCTTTTGCCACAGTTTATATCCCGGTTTTTCAATCCATAAATCATTGAAAACGCACTTTCCTGCCATATTTCTTTACTGATTATATGACTGATGAAAGAAATTAAAAAATAAAATCGATCGTAAAAATCATATTGTAAAATCCGGAATAGATCACATTAAAACAAAGACACGTTTGAAACAAAAACTAAAAGAGACTTGTAAAAGGCGCAAAATTGTTGACGTCAAATATCTGGAAAGCACGACTAACGAGCAACCAATTACATCGACTCAGCAAAAAGACCCCAATGCCCCGCGGAAAAACAAACATATCTTCCTGTTGAAAAAGCGAAGTTATTCCAAAGCTAGTGGATTCTGATTTGTTGTCCTGAGTCTCACTTCCCAGCTGCTAATGTGTAGTAAAAAGTGACGTAAGCGTCTGCTCTCTTCTTTCATATGGCAGGAGGAGCACATTGGCAGAAAATCACACTTCTAGCTACTGCATGCTAGAGGTCTGCACGGGCCGAAATTTCCAGGCCCGGGCCCGGCCCGAAAGTTAAAATTTCGGCACGGGCCCGGCCCGGCCCGAACGAAAGAAATATTGGCCCGACTCGGCCCGGCCCGAAAGTTAAAATTTCGGCCCGAGCCCGGCCCGGCCCGAACGAAAAAAATAATGGCCCGACCCGGCCCGGCCCGAAAGTTAAAACTTCGGCCCGAGCTCGGCCCGGTCCGGAAAAAAATTTAAAATTCTGCCCGAACCCGGCCCGGCTCGAGTGAATTTCTACAGAACATTGATCTTTAATCTTATGGAAGAGTTCTGACCAAAAAAAATTATATTAGTCTTTTTTTTTCCCCATGTTTATGATCTCCATTTATGCAGAAGTGCCGTAAGCTGCGACATTTATGCTTTTAAATGAATCTTTGTTTGTTGTATGTAAATATTTCAGTTATCACTAGCATTATTAATCCATATTCCCTGTAATGGAGACAAAAAATCGAAAAAGCGGTATATGGTAAAATTTCCAAAGACGAAATCGCTTTGGAACGAAAAAAAAATGCATTACCTTCTTAACAAATGCAAATGTTTAATATATTTTATTCTCCCGTATTGTTGTATTCATTTTGCATGGATGAACATTTTAAAAGAAACTTTCAGTTTTCAGTTTTAAAAAAATTCCGTCATAATCATGTTTTTGTGTGTGTGTGTGTGCGTGTGTAATTCTATTTTAAAACGCCTTGTAATCTACGATTCTTTAAAAGGAATAAATTCTAATGTTTAATTGTAGAATAATGACGGCTTAAAAGTACATGCTTTTTTTGCAGAAATTTTTGGACAAAGCCAAACATTACTGATTTATAAAAAGTCGAGAAAAGGATTTTCATATAGGAAGATTCAATAGGAACTGATTATTTTGAAAACTAGGAAGAATGGAATCAGTCTCGGCTTCGTACGGAAAAAAAAGTTATGCCCGGCCCGATACTCCAGCAAAAAATTTAAGGCCCGAGCCCAGCCCGGCCCGAAAAGATTAGTGACTAGGCCCGGCCCGGCCCGAAAGGATTAGTGACTAGGCCCGGCCCGGCCCGGCCCGAGTCTTCAGAAGTAAGGCCCGAGCCCGGCCCGGCCCGAATGCCATTGTTGGAAATCGGCCCGAGCCCGGCCCGCGGGCCGGGCCGGGCTCGGGCTTCGGGCCGAGGCCCGGCCCGTGCAGACCTCTTGCATGCATCCGATTTTTACAGCCAAGGAAAGATGCCAAAAGGGTTGTTAAGAGGAGAGAAGGAAGTCTTTGGCTGCAGGTGATTCAATGTTCCATTGGGAAAGGAAATATACGATTATAGTAAAAAAAATTTTAAATGTATGAAGGGTTTTCTTTAGGAAATTTCAAAATTTAAGCACTAATTTTTTTTTCCAGCACTTTTCATTCCTTGAAAATGAATTTTTTTCTTTCCAGCACTTTTCATTCCTTGAAAATGAATACTTTTTTTTCCAGCACTTTTTCTATTTTTTCCAGAGCGTACGAACCATGTATTAGGTACTACTCTGTTATCCCGTCGACCAATTTCTCCAAATTATACAAATCGCCAAACTAATAGCAAAATTATACATATTGACATAATTTTTATTTTAAATAACGAAAAAACAAATAATTAATAGAATATTAATAAAAATATTAATAAAAAGTCGAAATAAAAATCACTTAATGACATTTTAAACACATGAATCGTATTTAATGTCATTGAATGTTACATTCACGATCATCCATTATTGGCATTTAATCTTATAGTTTGGCGATAATTTTTTGGTCGACGGGATAACCTAGTAGTACCCGATATTACATTTCAATATTTCTTTTCATTAATGGACACAGATTGAGATTTTACTTTCAGATGACTTCAGTTAGTGAAAACAATGTAGTGAAAACAATGTCACAATGAAAATAAAATTAGTTTTTTTTTTTTTTTTTTTTTTTTTTTTTAATAGAACTATTTTTCTGTGAGTGCATATAAAATAAAATTTTTTGATGTCGCCGGCACTCAGATTACAATTTTAACTGAAGATGTGCGAATATCTGCATGCAAAATTGTAACTGGCAAATTTGACATTTAGTTTGTAAATATATTTGTTATGTATTGATTCAATAATGTAATTAATTTTGCTTTTTTTTAAAAACCAAATCGATCAGGTCTTTTAAACATTTCACTCGTCGAATTCGACGGGATTCCACTCGTTTTATTGTTAAATTGCATTTCCTTTTACTCAGAGTCTATAAAAAAGCGTTTAAACGAAAGAAAATACCGTTTTTGATGAATCTAGTCAATGAAGAAGTAGCACGTCAAATTGTATCTCTTTATTATTCCGCAATACCAATGTCTCAGAGAGAAATTGCTATTCAATTGGTTACTTCACGCCGTTCTGTTTGCTATTATATTGATAAACACAAGAAAAATGAAGTTAGTTCATTGCAATCTAAACGGGGTCGCCCTTCTAAAAAACCTCTATCGATTTCTTTTTTCTTATCGGAGGCGAAACTGAATTCTGCAAAGACAGAATCTACATCCAACTTTTTTTTTTTTTTTTTTTTTTGGTCGATAATGGGCAAATTGTTTTTTGTGAAAGATTGACGAAATTAATTTTTTTCAACGACCATTTGTTAAAACTCCCCATATATATTTTTTTTATGTCCGAATTTTCGGACTATTCACAGATTAATGTTGACTAATGACGGATCAATAAATGTTATTTTCATCCGAGTTTTCAAAACACCTTTAAGACAGTTCGCGAAAAAGTAATATATTTTTGTTGGATTAGTAGATCATTTTTTATCTTAAAAACTCTTCAATTTGTTGTAGCGTGATTTTAGATTACTGATAATTAAATTGACATTTTAAGAGGTTTAGTCTTTTCAGATATAGCTTCTGAGCCTAAATAACCCTCCGGCTAAAGTTTCAATTTCAGAAAAAGGGCTCTTTCTGACATCTAGGGTTATATATACTATATTACATTATATTATATTATTACATTATACACATGTAATGGATATTACATTATAAGCTTGCGATGTACAGACTGCGTTATTTTTTTAATAACTAATTTTTTGGGTGTTTTTAATTTTTTATTCAAATTTTCATCATTTCAGTTTTATACTTTATATTTTAGAAAAGGTTATTTAAAACCATTATCATTGTAAAACCATTTTAAAAACAGAGCAAATACAATCGACCCGCTTAGTTGCATATACTTGGTTCCAATGAATTGTATGCAATTAAGCGGGGCAGCAATTAACGTTATTAGTATAGGTTATCATTTGATTCTATACCACAGATATGATAAATATTGGTGAAAAATAATAATTTACACAATAACTAAAAATTATAACAATTGTTTTAACCAATAATTTATTTTACTCTATACATAACGATGCATATGCAAAACTGTCATGCATTATAATACTATTTATATTACATGGTTTAATTTTTCATTATAATTTATCTGATTTAAGTGAATATCAAAAGGAAAGTGAGATTGTTTTCAAAATAAAACCTTTGAAAATATTAATAAATTTCCGCATAAATTCAATTAACTTTCATTATTTGCCAACTTATTCTTCATTCGTTGCATTGAGGGGGAAAAAAAATCTTTTGTTTTATCCTACTTTGGACGCCGCCTTTTTCCACTTCTGGTGCTAAATATTGTTCTTTTATTTTCTTAACTGTCCCTATTTTGCTTTCCCCCCAATTCCAAGATTTTCAAGGAAGTTTCACTGGCATCTTGAATCGCTATATGTATGACCAGCTTAAAAATAAAATCACGCCTTTTCAAAATTAACATTCTCATGCGTTTTCAAGAATTAAGAGAGTAAAAATCTATACTTTCACAACGATTTCTGCTCTTCTAAGTTAGAGATAATAAACCTTTATTATATATATATATGTGTAGATTATATATATTTCTGTTCTTTTTTTTTTTTTTTTTTTTCAATTCATCGCAATTCACAGGATTCACAAAATCCAGATTATATAACAGAATCTTTTAAAACGACTTTCTGATGGTGGTGTTAAAAGATATCAGGAGGCAAAGAGTCTTAGTTCATTTTATATTAGCTTATTTTCAAATGTTTAACTGATCTTAATGAATCAAACAACAAAAACAGCAGCTATTGGATGTCTTACTAGCAGCTGATTCGATCTTAATTTTTTCTAATCAAAGGGACATGAATGGAAACCCTTTTATAGGGATATCGCCCGTAGTTTTTAATTATAAATTAATCTTCCTGTTAGAATTCGAAAATAGGGTTAGTTTAAAAATTACTTACTAACCATGCAAGTCTTCATTTGCGGGTTGCATCTATGCGATGCGCGGAGCTTTGAATTAAAATCGAAAATCATCTGTTGAGATAAACTTATTCTAAGTTCAAATTCATCTAAAAGTCCATATATTATAAAAAATGTAGTTTAATTCCATCTAAAAGGCACATTCCTTCATTACATTCAGAGAACTCAATCGTTCTCACACACTTGTCAAAGTTCTTCGAAAGATAATAAATAAAATCAGACGATATTTTCATTTTCTTAATTTACGCGTTCAATTAGTTTCACTTCATTTCATTTTACAACATCCTCCCCCCTTTGAAACTTGGGGAGAGTTTCAAATACATAACAATTATTATTAAAAAGATCCAACCTCTTTGGAGCTTTTACACATCTTCCAGAAGAGGTATATTTCTTAAGTATGACACTATCAGGAGAAGACACATTTTCATGATCATCATGCTCACTGGAACTAGTTTTCTCTTCACCCGACGGTTTGGATGCAATTTCAATTATTTCATTCGAATATATTTCCAAAGGAAAGATGCGCTGCACCGGACGTAAAACCGTGCCGTGCTGAGTTTTCAACTTAACACCACGAACTTTACCATCCCGTCCTGGAATTAAATGAATCACCTTTGCTAAAGGCCAAAATAAACGTTTTTTGTTATCATCCCCAACTAAGACTATTTCTCCCACTCGCGGTTCACGTGTATATTTTTCAGTATGTTTTTGAACTAATTCGCTGAGGTATTCTTTTCTAAAACGTTGCCTAAAATCGGTAAGAAGTTTAGCTCTGTAATTCAACCTTCTCCTTAAACTTTGAGAATCTAATTCGATAATATCCGAATTGCTGAAACTTCGGTTTTCAGTAAGAAACATAGCGGGTGTGAGAGGTACTAGCTCCAGTGGGTCCTCTGAGATATAGGTTAGAGGTCTGCAGTTAATCACAGATTCACAATCACATATAAGTGTATTCAATTCTTCATAAGTCAATACAGATCTACCTAAAGTACGTACTAACAATTCTTTTACATTGCGAACTAACCTTTCCCACCAGCCTCCCCACCAAGCTGCGGTGGGAGGTATAAATTTCCAAACAATTTTATGCGTCATGGTTTCTTTTAAAATTTTATCCCAATTTAATTTTGAAAGTTCATTGGAAGCCCCCCTAAAGTTTGTTCCATTATCACAATAAATAGTGCTGGGCCTACCGCGTCTAGCTATAAAACGTCTAAGTGCTAGCAGGAAAGCATCAGAAGATAGCGAATTGACTAGTTCAAGGTGAATCGCGCGATAAACGGCACAAGTAAACAATGCTATCCAAACTTTCTCGCCATTTTTTAGAAATAACGGCCCGGCTAAGTCTACTCCAATAATTTCAAAGACAGCACAATCTGTAACGCGATCTGGTGGCAAAGGTGTTGGTTCGCTTGACAAAGACTTTACCTTAAAACGTTTACATGCAATACAGTCGTACAATACATTTTTAATAGTTCTTCTAGCTCTAATTATCCAAAATCTTTCTCTTATTAAAGATTGCATTGTTCTTATACCTGCATGACAATTCTTTTGGTGTACTGATCTAATCAATAATTTAGTAAATTCACATTTGCCTGGTAACAATATTGGATACAAAAATGATTCTCGGTCATTTCTTTCAGTTATTTTAGTTTTAACTCTTAAAATTCCATTATCATCTGTGAATGTTACAATATCATTTAATGACCTTTTATTATAGAAATAACAGCTCTGAACTAAACGGATTAGATATTTTTCAGAATTTTCAATTTCATTTTGAGTAAGATTAGAATATTTACACTTATTAGAAACATTTCGGCAATTATTTACAAATCTCAGAATCCAAGCAAATATTCTTATCATCTTATCATAATTAGATATATTATCTAAGAGCCAAAGGGGTGTGTCTTTAGCTAGATCAATATTCGTAATTTCGATCTTTTTTCTTTCTAAATCAACATCTTTTGGCTGACAGTCAATCGCGCCAATTGGCCAACATTCAGGATTTTCTTTTAACCACTTAGGACCTTCCCACCATCGCGAATCAAGCATTTTCTGCGGAGAACATCCACGTGAAAGTATATCAGCTATATTCAAATTTCCTGGAACGTGCTTCCATGACTCTATATTGGACATCTGTCGAATTTCTTTGACTCTGTTGCTCACGAAAACCGACCAATTCCCATGTTCCTTTATCCACCAAATTGCGGTAGTAGAATCTGACCAGAATGTGATTTTCAGACCTGGCATATTTATTGCCTTGATGATAGAACTCGCAAGTCGAGTACCTATACAACAAGCCATTAACTCTAAACGCGGCATGCTCAAAGTTTTGAGAGGAGCAACCCTAGACTTCGCTCTAACAAGCGTAACCTTGACATCGGAATCAATTATTGATCTAGCGAAGACACATGCTGCATATGCCCCTTTACTCGCATCAACAAAAACATGAAGTTCAGATGAAGCATTAATTTCTAAGTATCGAGGTATAGCTGCTTCTTTTAAAACATCAATATTCTTCAACCATTTCAAAAAAGCACTCACAATGTTACAAGGTAATTCTCGATCCCATGGAATTTTCTGTTTCCATGAGTCTTGTAGCAATAATTTTGGAAGCAATGTAGCAGGAGAGAATAAACCGATAGGATCAAAAATCTTTTGCACAATGCTCAAAATTAATCTCTTAGTAATTTTCCTTTCACACGTTAATGTTTCTAAATCTAAACAACATTTCAAAGAATCATTATCTAAATTCCAAATAATCCCCAAAACTGAAGTATCCCCAGAATATTTATCAACATTCTTGCAAGCTACATTGCTTTCAAAACAACGCAAATTGAAACACCCTTTAGACATTAATAACTTTGCATTTTCAATAAACATTTCAGCTTCATTAATGTTAGAAACACCTGATACACAATTATCTACATAAAATGAACACTTTAATTTTTCAGCAGTTTCCTTATATTCAGGAGGACTATTTTCTAAAAGATGCATTATAGATGCACTTAATAAATAAGAGCTAGAAGAGACACCAAATACAACTCTACAATGTCTATAAATCAATTGTCCTTCATTACATGGGAAATAGAATCTAAGAAAATCTCTATCTTTAGGCATAACAGATAACATTAAATAAGCCTTTTCTATATCTGCAGTTATACCGATAGGATACATTCTAAAACGATCAAGAATATCAGGTATTAATTCTATAAGATTGATGCCTTTATACAAACATTCATTTAACGAGGGTTTCCCTTTCTCAGAAGCAGATGCATCAAATACAGGGCGTATTTTTGTGGTTTCCTTATCTAACCTGATAACGGGCCTAAGCGGTAAATAATGACATTTATTACTTAATTCATTTTCTGGAACACGTTCAATAATATTCATTTTTTCCCAATTCTTAAATACTTCCTGATATTCATCGAAAAATCCCCCACATTTCAATTTATTGATCATTTTTTCATATCTCTTCCAAGCTAAAACTTTATTGTCGGGCAAGTTTTTAAAATTACACTTCCATGGAAGCCCTACTTCATATCTGCCATCGGGAAGAATTTTCATTTTTTCTTTAAAATCGTTTAAATCAAAGTTTTCCCGCTTTTCAAAACTCTGAATGGGGTCAGAAATTCCTATGGTTTCAAGTTCCCATAATTCATTCAAAGGAATATTTCTAACGTGCATAGACAATGTTGTCAAAACGTTATGTTTCTTGCCACACGTTTGTTTCCCCATCACTGTCCAACCGAGCTTGGTTTCTATGGCAGTCAAATCGCAATTTAATTGAATTAAATTTCCTGTCAATAATTTTCCTATCATATCAGCCCCCACCAAAAGATCAATTTCAGATTCCTTACAAAAATCATCAGATAGATTTATTTTATTTCTTTTTAATTCATTTAATATTCTATAATCTTTAATTTTAGGTACAAATCCGCAAATCTTTTTTTCGGAAAATGCCTCAAAACAAAACGCATTATTTCCATCTAATTCACTGATTTCTACAGAAAACACATCATGTTTTTTAGGTTTCGTTTCATCCCCCCCGAACAGCGCGTGAATAATTATTTCTTTTCTTATAGGATGCATTTTTAGTGATTTCGTTATTCTCTCGCTTACGTAACTACTTTGGCTCGCTGAATCTAGCAGTGCGCGTACGACTTTTTGGCGACCTTGCGATCGAATGCGCACGCCAAGCGTTTGCATATACACAACTTTATTTCTACTACAATTAGAAAGAGAATTTTCAGATTTCAAAGTATCATTTTGATTATTATTTATATTTTGTTCTGGACACATTATTTCAAAATGATGTTTATGGCAATAATTACACTTTAATTTATTTTTAATATTACAATTCTTACTCAGATGACCAGCTTTTTGCAAACAAGTGAAACAAATCCCCTTTTTTAACAAAATCTTTTGTTTATCAGTTAAAGACATTTTTTGAGCCCCAAAACATTTATTAGAGGGGTGAAACCTATCACAGAATATGCAATTGTTTTTCTTACCTTTATTTTCTATACTCACCAATGCAGAGGCGGTGGCTGGATCAGGTTTGCTAATAATTTCAGATAAAATGTTCTTTTTTCTAACAATAGAATCAAAACCTTTTCTTGCTAAAAACACCATTTCATCTCCTTGAACTTCTTGGCGTAGAAAGTCCATCAGATTTTTTAAAGTCCTGGAATTCTCACTGGAATATGTATCGTGATTTCGACTTCTTTCCCAGGTCAAAAGAACTTCTTCAGGCAGGCAGCTCTCAACCAAGGGCATGAGAAAGTCTCCATACTTCTCTTGAGTTCTTCCCAAACTTTCTAAGGCACGAAGTTTGCTTTCTAATTCATCGTATAAAGAGGCTAAGTCAACTTTCATTTTAGGCGCAGTGGCATTTTTCATTACGAGGGTTAATAATTCCCTAACGTAAATTTGCACAAGAAGATCATCTCGTCCAAACCTCTGTTTTAATTGATCGATAGCCTTCGGATAATTTTCCGCGGTAGCTGGATAACTTGATATTAAACGCTCCGCTTTTGATTTCGGTTCCATACATTGGAATAGGTACTGCATCTTGTCTTCAGCGGCAATAGAATCGTCTTCGTGTATTTTCTTGAACTGGCTCCAAAACGATAAAAATTCCTTTGGTTCGCCGTTAAACTTTTTCAGCTCGATCTCCGGTAATTTAAATTTGCGTTTTACTTCTTCGCCAGGAGATGAAGAAACCTGTATCTTTTCATCAATACGTGCACATATTTCTATATATTTTTCTCGATATTCTTCTGCACTTTCAAAATCTTCGGTAAACAATTTTTCGTCCTTATCTTGTAACAATATTTCCGAAATTTGACAAGTGTCCATCCGTTGAAATTTATCAAACAGTTGAGTTTTCAGAATAGAAAGTTCTTTAATTTCACATATTTCTTTAGTTAATTCAGTTTCAATTTTCTTAAACGTGAGAGTAAAAGCAGCTCTCAGTCCTTTTCTCTGAGTTTTCAAACTACTCAGATTCATTTTTTCATTTAGAATTAATTGAAATTCAAAAACTCCTGTCCCGAACCGAGGGTACCAGAATGTTAGAATTCGAAAATAGGGTTAGTTTAAAAATTACTTACTAACCATGCAAGTCTTCATTTGCGGGTTGCATCTATGCGATGCGCGGAGCTTTGAATTAAAATCGAAAATCATCTGTTGAGATAAACTTATTCTAAGTTCAAATTCATCTAAAAGTCCATATATTATAAAAAATGTAGTTTAATTCCATCTAAAAGGCACATTCCTTCATTACATTCAGAGAACTCAATCGTTCTCACACACTTGTCAAAGTTCTTCGAAAGATAATAAATAAAATCAGACGATATTTTCATTTTCTTAATTTACGCGTTCAATTAGTTTCACTTCATTTCATTTTACAACACTTCCGTAGTCTTTTTTAAAGCGATCAAATTAGCGTGTTTTTAAAGTCTGGAGTGGATGAACAGGGACTAATCGCGGGGAAAGGAAGCAGAGCCCCCTAGTAATTAAAAGAAAAGGAAAAAATATGTCGATGTTCGTGAAGTAAATGGTTTATATAAAAGGTAAAACTATTTTTTTTATCAAACTTATCACTAGATAAAAAGCAGTTCTTGGAAACGGCCTTCCATCTAAATTTGAATACTGTATTTTATTTGCGACTGCGCGGTGGAATGATTCATCCAACAAAAGAAAATCTTTCGGTTTAGGTGGGCATATTTTTCTTACTTTCGAGTTCCGGTAAGAGCGAAATATAAGAAAAAGAACGGATAACGGTGACCACAACGGATTTTTTTTTTTCATATTCCTTTTCTTTCCTATTTCCTTTCTGGAATAACTATGAACCGCAACTATAATAAAGGGGTGCCCGAAGAAAATCATCTCTCTCTTGTCGGAAAAAAAATAAAATATGAAAAGAAAGAAACCGGTTCCAATCCAGTTTAGGATGAAACGGTTTCGTCGTCTCGGTAAAACAATGCAAAAAATAATAATCAAAATAAATAGAAAAAGAGAGGAAAAAAAAAAAAAAAAGATGGAATTTTGCGGAATGATAAAGAAAAATTCTTTTTTCCCAGAGAAAAACGGTTATAAAAAACATATTAGTGTTATAAACATTACTAGTATGCATTATTAGTATATGCGGATCTAATAGAGAAGCTCTCAGCTTGTGCGACGAGTAGATGTACCAAACCGAAAACTTTCTTCTATCATACAGGTTAATCCTTCAAAAAGTGTAAGAAACAAAAAATTTTGAATATTACAGAAATGCAAATTAAACTTAGATTGGGTGACTCATTATCTTTTTTTCTTTTCTTTTTTTAGCAACCGCACCATCCCGGAAATCAAACAAAACTCGCCATCACAATGTCCCCATTTTTCTCAAAATTTTTAGGCTAATAGCATTACGAAATATACTAACTACATATACAATCGAAAATCTATAAATTGCGCTTCCTTCTGGGTAGAGGTCTGCACGGGCCGGATTTTTTAGGCTCGGGCCCGGCCCGTAGGAAAGTTATTTCGGCCCGGCCCGTTGTAAAACTCAAAAGTTCGGCCCAGGCCCGGCCCGGCCCGTTCAAATTTTTATATTTTAGGCCCGGCCCGGCCCGTACAAAAAGTCAGAGAAAACAGGCCCGGCCCGTTTTGGCCCGTTACAATTTCTACGATTTTTAATAAATTCAGATTTTTATCATATAAGTAAGATTTTTTTAAAGAATACTGCATACATATCTATGGAACGATTTTACAATATATTTTACAGCAAATACACATTAACAACATTAATGATTACTTAGATTCTTAGGCTTTCAGTATTCGAATAAAGATTCATTAAAAAATTAATATGGCTTAGAATAAAAGAAAAAAGAAAGAAAGCTAAAAACATCATTAATTTTGAAGCTGTTTAATAAAAGAAGATTTATAAATATATTTCTATATCATTTTATTATAGATTTCAAATCCAAATTTATTCTTAAATGCAAAGAAGCTTCTTTCTTATACATTTCTAAACTCTTTTTTTTTTTTTTTTTTCTCAGAAACGCATAAGATTAGCAGATATCTTTATTCAGAAACTATATAATCGAATGGCGTTATCCATTTTTTGATACAAGCAACTTAAGAATACTGCAAACAAATAAAATACTGTCATAATTAGCGTTTTGAATAGAATTGTCAAACTTTCGTATTATTGAGAAATTAATTTAAAAATCATCAAGAAGTATATATCCGAAGACAAAGCTAACATAAGTTCTTTATCGCTGTTAATAATTTTACAAATCATGTTTTCTGCCAATAATTAAGACTAGTACCGGTCCGGCCAGTCTATATGTAGAAAAATAATGCAAGCGTGATCTCAGACCGGCATGAGTCAGCTAAAAAAATATTAAAACGGGTTACACATAATGTAATTCTCCGATGCCGATACACTGTGCATTTTTATATTGATGCAGTCAAACTAGTGGCTGGCCACATTTATACTTATTCTCGTTAAAACCATTTTCGTTGTAAATAGCTCATATTTTATCGTTTCTGCTTAAATCTTCAGAACGGGCCGGCAGGCCCGAAAATTTTTTTTATCGGCCCGTCTGGCCCGTTCATTTTTTTTTGCCGGCCCCGTTTATGTTGTTTGTCGGCCCGGCCCGTTGAAAAATCTATTCTAAATCTGCCGGCCCGGCCCGCGGCCGTGCAGACCTTTACTTCTGGGGAAATACTCCCCACCCCCCTTTCATTTTCAATTGGGACCTGATGTCCATAATCAAAAAGATATATATGAAGTGTGGTTCAATAAAATCCATAGCTTCATACACTTTTCGATGATACAAAATTAAACAAGTTGGAAATTGCACGTGAAACGTAGCAAATGAGGTGCGTTCGTACGATAACGAAGTTTTAAAAATATCACTCTCATATATCAATCTCATAAAATTGTAAATAGTTAATTGCAACTAAAATGCGCACCAAACAATGTTCTCCCTATACTCATTATGTAATGGAATACTTTTGTGTGGCCTTGTAAATCATTAACAAATGTTCTTTGCTGTATGTGTATATCGTAGATGTATATCAATTTTATTATGTTCAAATGAGTGTAACACCATTAAAATGCTTTTGAAACATTTTTCCCCATTGACCGTAATGTAATGGAATAATTTGGATTGTCCCTGTAATTGATCTATGCATCCGATTTTCATAAAATTTGAAATGACTCGACAAAATTATGTAATAATTATGTATTTTAAATTTTAAGGATTAAAATGCATTTGAAACTTTTTTCCCCATTGACCTTAATGTAACGGAATACTTTTGATTGCCCCTGTAATTGATCTATGCATACGATTCTCATAAAATTTGAAATGACTGGACAAAATTATGAAATAATAATATATTTTAAATTTCAAACGATTCGGTTAGGTAGTTTTTGTGTTGCTAAATGCGGACGGACTGAACGGCAACTATAGGTGCTACGTATTTGCATAATTACGAACGCACCTAAAAACAGCCCCTTCCAGCGGTTAAACCCAATTTCAACTGAAACTTGCTGACGATAGCCAAAAACATATAGGTGAAATTTGGATCAAAATGTATATAATTTCAAGCACTTTTTTATGATAAAAAAGAGAAAAGACAGACATTTTGTAAAAACGAATTTTTGGGGATCTCTGACCACCTAAAAGACCACCATCTGACCACCATCGAAAACCGCAAATCGAAAAAAATTTCGATAACAACACTTTCTTAATCACAGAGAGATAGTAGAAAGTAAAAGAGAGGATGTTTGTCTCATATATTGAAGCTGAAACTAGCGTCCTGCATCAGGCCGGGGAACTGAATTTACGCGAATCTGATTACCTCAAGTTTTCGCTGCGGGCCGGGTTGACTCTGATTGTTTCAGATTAACCCGATTTTTCAAAGAAAGACCAGTATATATTTCACAATTAGACTCCCACATCTATCGGGCATAATGTACCTAAAGAGCATGATAGCGAAAAAGCCAGATGGCTCAAAATAGAAGTCTTGCACAAGTCGGGTTGTACCAGGCCGGAACCCGAAAATTCTATTTAAAGTCAACACGGAACGTACGCCGACACGAAATCAGGAGGAAGCGAAAGCATATCATGTTTTAATGCAATTATGAAAAATAATCTTCAATTATAGCTCTAATATAACTTTTTTCTTCGCATAGAAAAATTAACAAATTTATATATTCATTAATATTTAAGGATAGTAAAATTCTGAAAAGCGGACGCATTGAATCCAGATCAGGTTGAGTTGTCCCCAATTTTCTTTCTATAGGGTCACGTTTACTTTAGCGCAGTAGCGGTTCCTAAACTATGGATAGCGGAACAACCGAGCTTCGTTACAAAAATATATCTTTTATTTCATATGTTTAAAAAATATAAGTTTCTGTAGCAAATAATATTTGAATGGGAAAATTCTTAATTTCCTTCTGGAAAAATGTACGAGCAGATATTAAGAAATTAAACAAAAACTTAATTTGCAGAACAAATTAAAAAAACAAAATTTATTTCCTGCTCTATTTAAGCCCAAGAAGGAACAGATATTAAGATATTTGATTTATTTATTTCATAATTTAGTATTAAATTTTTGTATAAAATAATTTAAATTATGTGAACATTAAAAAAATAAAAATGAAATTCAAACAATATGGTATTTAAAAACCCTATATCTTAGATTACGTTCAAAAGAAATCGAAATAAATCTTAAACTTTTTCTGAACATTTGCTTTTTAGATGTGTCTATTCTTTTTATCTATACCTACCGCAAACATTATACAAAATCTGCAAAACAAATATTTGCAAGTTAAGTTTGGAAAAAAGTCTAAGATTTATTTCGATTTCTTTTGAACGGAATCTAAGATTTAGGGTTTTTAAATACCATATTGTTTGAATTTCATTTTTATTTTTTTAATGTTCACATAACTTAAATTATTTTATACAAAAATTTAATACTAAATTATGAAATAAATAAATCAAATATCTTAATATCTGTTCCTTCTTGGGCTTAAATAGAGCAGGAAATAAATTTTGTTTTTTTAATTTGTTCTGCAAATTAAATTTTTGTTTAATATCTCAAGTTTTTTAATAACAACTGCATTCAGATGAGCTCATTTTAAAATTAACTGAGGGTACCATCATCAGGACTTCATTTATGCGGTATCGTATCACAATTACTGATGTAATTTACCCAGGGTCATAGCTAGAAGTGAACTATGGGGGGGGGGGGGGGGGGGTGCGCTCAAGAGAATGTCTGAGGGGCTCATATTTCTCTCTCTCATCCTCTGACGCAAAAAAATATATTAGTGCATATTCACATTGTAAGTTCCATGTTTCTTATTAAATTGTTATAATAGTTCCATTTTATGCTAAAAAAGAATATGGTGATGAAAAATTTGAGTGTATAACTAGTTCAAGATTAAACATCATATTGGCTTCATGTGTGTAAGCAAGATGAGCGAGTGTTGGAGCACTTTAGTTACAATTTAGCAATTCTGCAAAACTGTGAAAGGGCCTCAAAATTAAATTAGATTTTTGAACAAAATTTCATTTGATGAAATACAAACTATTACGTTCTCCCCTACGTAGGAATTTCTGATTTATTTTTCCAGATCTATACCGATCATGATACCTAGACTCCAAAACCATCACCAATTAAAAACTCTATTTATCTACCTCCGCGGTATCTATGTAGATTTTCATTTCTCCAGTGGGTTTTGCACAGATTTTCATTGATCCATTTCCAAATCGCCTCCCTCATTTCCAAATCGTTAACTTTTTTTACATCTAGAACTGAATTCTGTATGTACATGCTTCCTGTCTTGATACCAAATATTTCAAAATCTCTGTTTCATTTCCAATATGACGTCATAAATGTGCGCTTTTCAATTCTTAAAATCAATTTCAGTTTTTACGATGGAATCACGCAAAAATCAGATATCACTTTTTTCTTTGGCGAATTCTTTTCTTATGAATCATGAAGTCATATTCGGCTGAAAAATCTCTTCTGCATGAAACTGATATTTATACTTAACAATCAGCATTGATACATTGCGTCAGAAGTATAGTTCTAGACATTCACCCTAGACAATATAGGGTCATTCCACGTGAAATCAACCAATTTAAGGAAAACTTGTTGCATCATAGTCACAGATTTTTTTTTTAATTTTTATCATAGACAGACATAGTACTGAAACCCTCAAATCTGAAATTTAAAAGTAATTTTCACAATATTGGCCGAGATATGGCCATTTGAAAACTGGCCATTTTTACAAAATGGCGGCCATCTTGGAATTGTATCACTGTCTAAATATGGCCATAACTTGACAACTAATGGCTCAAAGTTTATATATCTGGTACCAATTTGAAGCTATTTGTACAAAGAATGCATATTGCACATCAAAACAATAATACATTTTTATTTCTTTACTTTTTATTGTGTGCAAAGTGAAAATTTCACCCCAAAAAAGGGCAGATTGTAATGGCTCATAAAAAAAATGAATCATCATGAATTTTTCTGAAACTTGGTAAAAACATTGCTCCATCTGTGTGCTTTAAATAAAATAAAAATTGGAAAGGTAAAATTTGTTGTTTTAAAATAAATGGTTTTTTACACATAAGGTGTCATTAACCAAATAATTATCATTTTAGAATCTGTAAGCATTCCTGATTAAAAAAATAATGGTTAAAATAAAATTTTCTAACATCTAAATTAATGTAAAAGTATATTCAAAACCTCATTTGTACTAATTTTGTAGGAATCTGCCCCCCAGCCCCCCCCCCCCCCCAAAAAAAAAAAATAAAAAAAAATTGACAATTGAAAAAATTTTACACTGAAAAAGATAAGAAAATAATTAAGGAATATAATGTATAATTATAAAATACCTATAAATGCAATGCATACATATGGTGATTTACTTCACATATAGGGGCGTGTGGGGTGGAATGGAACAATAGGTTTTTCTCTTTATGTATCATTCTAAATATTTCATCAATCACATATTAGATAAAGTAATGGTACTGCAATCTTCAGTTGAAAAAAGTAGCTAATTTACATAAGCTTGCAATTATATGAAGAAAAAGATTATTTCAAGTCTTCAGCGTCCATGTAAAGATGGTGTATTAAATGCATTTGATCTCTATAATTTTGCAAAAGAATCTGTTAAAAGAATTGAAAGTTTTTTTATAACAAAATTTGAAATTGAAACCGCAAACAGTCAATTAGCAGACAGGTATGCAAAAGCAGATACAATCATAGAAACAAGACTGAGTCACTGCTTTGTACCAATCAATGATTGCCAAATGCTGGTTTCCAGGGTTTCAGACATTTCATCAACAAAATTTATTGCTTCTTTGGGAATCAATGAAATTGTCAGACCATTGATATTTAAAAGTGAACAATATGTTGCATGTGTATATGGGATAAATTGGTGGATTGGGAAAATTTTAGATTACTGTGAAGAACTTACCGACTATAAAATTATGTTCATGTATCCTCATGGCGCTAATTCTTCATATTCATGGCCAAAATCCTCAGATGTTTGTTTGATTCTGTAAGAACAAATAATAAAAGAAGTGTCTATTCCTGTAACTGCTACAGGAAGAACATATACTTTTGCACCAGAGGAAACTCGAACAATTCAAGCATTATTTTTAAACTTTAAAACTGATTAAATAGTTTTTAGCTTAAATCTGAAGAAAAAAACTATTATATTATAAAGTTATATGCATGTAAGTAAATATTTTGTTCTTATTTTGTCTAGATTTGTTCCATGTGTACGTTTAAACTTTGACTTATTTCTCATGATATTCAATGTTTTGCCCTGGATTTGTATTATATTATTGTTATTATTTATTATTATTATTATTTATTTATTTATTTTTTTTTTTTGTCTCATCGTATCTAGATTTTTGTTCATATAAATTTTAACTCAGTGTGAACAAAAAATAACAAATGTCAACTCAATTAACTCATTTATATATATTTATTTTATTTAAATTACACAATTGAATAATTCAACTCTGTAATTTACAGCTAGTATTTCTTCAACATTTCTGGAGAAAATATTATGTGCCTTTTTTTTTTCATGTATTCTATAGTAAGGTATTTAAAATATTTATGTAAATATGTTTTGTGAATTATATTATCATATTTTGAATGAAATGAAATAAAAAGTACTGTAAAAATGAATATTTAGTGTAAATAACTGCAAATTGATATTTCTTTATTGAATTATATAATACACACACAATACTTTAATTAGATGCTAGAAAATTTCATTTTAACCAATATTTCTTAAATTAAGAATACTTACAGATTTTAAAATAATCATTATTTGGTCAATGACACCTTATGTGTAGAGAACCATTTATTTTAAAACAACAAATTTTACCTCTCTAATTTTACAGTTGTTCCATATATAGAGAAACTGTTATATCTATGCATAATCAAACCATTATACAGAAAGCGTAGAAAGTATATGAACTAAATTTACTTTTGATTTTTGAAATAATCTTTTTCTTTATATAATTGCAAGCTTATGTAAATCAGCTACTTTTTTAAACTGAAGATTGGGGTACCATTACTTCACCTAATGTGTGATTGATGAAATATTTAAAATGATACATAAAGAGAAAAACCTACTGTCCCATTCCACCCCAATCGCCCCTATATGTGAAATAAATTATCATATATATATGCATTGCATTTATAGTTATTTTATAACTATACATTATAGTCCTGAATTATTTTCTTATCTTTTTCAGTGTAAAATTTTTTCAATTGTCTAAAGTTTTTTTTGGGGGGGGGAGGGGGGCTGGGGGGCAGATTCCTACAAAATTAGTACAAATGAGGTTTTGAATATACTTTTACATTAATTTAGATGTTAGAAAATTTTATTTTAACCATTATTTTTTGAATAAGGAATGCTTACAGATTCTAAAATGATCATTATTTGGTTAATGACACCTTATGTGTAAAAAACCATTTATTTTAAAACAACAAATTTTACCTTTCCAATTTTTATTTTATTTAAAGCACACAGATGGAGCAATGTTTTTACCAAGTTTCAGAAAAATTCATGATGATTCATTTTTTTTATGAGCCATTACAATCTGCCCTTTTTTGGGGTGAAATTTTCATTTTGCACACAATAAAAAGTAAAGAAATAAAAATGTAATATTGTTTTGATGTGCAATATGCATTCTTTGTACAAATAGCTTCAAATTGGTACCAGATATATAAAATTTGAGCCATTAGTTGTCAAGTTATGACCATATTTAGACAGTGATACAATTCCAAGATGGCCGCCATTTCGTAAAAATGGCCAGTTTTCAAATGGCCATATCTCGGCCAATATTGTGAAAATTACTTTTAAATTTCAGATTTGAGGGTTTCACTACTATGTCTATCTATGATAAAATTAAAAAAAAAAATCTGTGACTATGATGCAACACCCATTGGTTGAATTCATGTGGAATGACCCTATAATATTCCTCCAACCAAGGCTGACTTATCATAATATAAAGGCTTGTCATTCACCAAGTTTCCTTTGACCGCAGTACAGGGGGCGCTGAACTACATGATTTTCACGTTGGTAGCGCCATCTAATGTTAGAAACTGAAATGTTTTCCATTATTTCCTATGGGATTATTAGCAGTAGTATGCACCAGGTGGCGTTACATACGAGACAAAGTCATACACTCAAGAGCCAAAACATTATGACCACCCCTACATCTTGCAGTGAACTCGCCTGGATGACGTGGAAGGCATGTGATCTGGTGGAAGTGGTATTTAACTGCTGCTGGAGAGTCTGAAGAATAATTCTTTCACTTACTTCTATGTGCGATGGGAAAAGCTGCGGATCTAAGCGACTTTGAAAGAGGGTAGATTGTAATGGCTCGAAGGCCCGGAACAAGTATTTCCAAAATTGCACGACTGGTGGGTTGTTCGCGATCTACAGTTGTTAGTACGTATGCAAAGTGGGTGAATGACGGTGAAACCAGCAGTAGACGACATGGTGTTGGACGTCCACACGCTATCAAAGAAAAAGATCGTCGGAGACTGTCTCGCATGGTGAAGCAAAACCGGAGCCAGACAGTGGCTCAACTGACAGCCCAATACAATGCAGAGCCAAGTAGAATAATATCGGAAAACACTGTTCAGCGCACACTGTTGGATATGGGGCTACGCAGCAAACGTCCCACTCGTGTACCTTATCTGACCAAGCGTCATCGTCAACTGCGCCTGCGCTGGGCCCGGGAACATCGCGACTGGTCCATGAATCAGTGGGAGAGAATTGCCTGATCGGATGAATCACGGTTTGTGATTCATCACGCCGATGGCCGTGTCAGGATACGCCATCTTCCTGACGAACAGCTGCTCCCTCAATGTACTGCAGGTCATATAAAGGCCGGTGGTGGCGGTATTATGCTTTGGGGGACGTTCTCTTGGGCGTCTCTGGGACCCGTGGTTGTGGTAGAGCAGACCATGAATGCTACAGGGTATCTGAACATCATTGCGGACCAGTTGCACCCTTACATGGCCTCTGTTTTTCTAGCCGGAAATGGAATGTTCCAACAGGACAACGCCCCGTGTCACACGGCTAAAATTGTGTTGGAGGGGTTCCAGGAACATGATACTGAATTCCAGTTAATGTACTGGTCGCTTAAACTCACCGGATCTCAATCCGATAGAGCACATTTGGGATTTCATGGGACGGCAGCTCTGAGTTCATAGACCACCAATTCGCAATATCTCGAATTTGCGTGATCTTTGTTTAAACATCTGGTACAATCTGCCTCCGGCCATCTACCAAGGACTTGTGGCATCCATGCCAAGGCGGGTTGAAACTGTGTTGCGCGCCAAAGGTGGGACAACTCGTTATTGACAGGTGGTCATAATGTTTTGGCTCTTGAGTGTATAATAAGTTGGCAATTATAGGGACAATTTCAACAATGGATTTTCTCCTGAATGCGAGGCCTTGATATTATGATAAGGAGGCCTTGCCTCCAACAATACCTCAAGACATAGTATCAATAAAATGTATTTATTTATTTATTTATTGTATTACATCGTATTTATTTATTTTCTGTATTTCTTCACTTAGAAGATTCTTGATAAATTAATCAAGTTGAAATGAATCTGAGTTGAAATTCTGCCCAAAACTGAAATTTAACTTCGACAGAACTTCAAACCGCTATCGAAGCTCTGGGCAGGGTTCAGCATAGAAAAGTTGGGGATAGATGTCATATATGCAACACATTGGCGCAATTGGAACAAAATGGATATTATATGCCTCACATGCTAACCTGGCTAGTGTTTTTTATTTACTAATAAATTGTTTATTTTCTATAACTCTTTTTTTAGGTGCGTTCGTAATTATGTAAATACGTAGCACCTATTGTTGTCGCTCAGTCCGTCCGTCCGTCCGCATATAACAACGCAAAAACTACCCAACCGAATCGTTTGAAATTTAAAATACATAATTATAACATAATTTTGTCGAGTCATTTCAAATTTTATGAAAATCGGATGGATGGATCAATTACAGGGACATTCAAAAGGATTCCGTTACATTACGGTGATTAGGAAAAAAAGGTTTTAAATGCATTTTAATCGTTTGAAATTTAAAACATATAATTATTGCGTAATTTTGTCGAGTCATTTCAAATGTTATGAAAATCGGATGCATAGATCAATAACAGGGACAATCAAAAGGATTCCGTTACATTACGGTCAATGGGGAAAAAGTTTCAAATGCATTTTAATGATGTTACATTCATTCGAACATAATAGAATTGGCATGAATCTATGAAATATACTAAAATATGCATTCTGTACAATCTGTGAGGCAAAGAATTTTTATTATTAAATTACAGGGCCACACAAAAGTATTCCACTATATAATGCTATACGGGGAAACATGGTTTGGTACGTGTTTTAACTATATTCAACTATTTCACATTTTATGAATAAGATATACGTTGCTGAGGTGTAATAAAAATTACTTCCTGCATACTTAGAGAAACGTAAAGATTTCGACTACTATTCTGTATCCGGAGTACGCTCTACTATATCAGCAAGATCTGAATATATTTTAAACTTCGTTATCGTACGAACGCACCTCATTTGCTACGTTCACGTGCAATTTCCAACTTGTTTTTAATTATGTAGATCGTTTTGCTCTATAGTTATTAACAAACTTTTTTTTATTTATCACTATTTTTCTTTTTAAATATTAGAAAATAATTTAAAAATATATATGTGATATGTATTTGAAAACAAAATTTTCGCCAAATTGGCGTCAGAAAAAAAATTGCGCCAACATGGTAGGTATTAGACATCTGTGCATAAAGGTGACGCATTATGAATATTCCAAATGTGCTTAAATTTTATTAACTCATCGAGATAGTGAATCGAAAGAGTTTTATAAAAATATTAACTTAACCTTCCGTCTACCAGACAAAACACCCATTTATCTACGGCAACACCTAATTTTAATTCCAAACTTGCAAACGGCACCAGTAATATTTTAATATAATTTTGCTTTTACAATGAAAGCTTAAATTAAGGAATTCGTAATATCTAGACAAGTCCTTTATAAATTCCGGTGTCAATCGACAATTTCTCATTTTACCATCGACACCAGAAATATTGCTGTCGGGTCCAATGGACCCGTCTGGTAGACGGAAGGTTAAAGTATAAAAAACAGCTATTTTTCAACAGAAACTCTTTGCGATATTTTGAAAATTAAATCGTGTAGTGTTTTATCATATTAAAATCACCGGAATAATGAATTTAATACAAGTTAATTCGGTACTTAACTATCCCGTCATCCAATTTCGCCAAATTATATAAGTCGCCAAACTAATAGCCAAATTATACATATTGGCATTTTTTTATAACAAAAGTACTAATAAATGGATAAAACACTAGTAAAAAGTGGAAATAAAATAATTTGATGACATCTCTAAATACGTATAGGTATTTAATGTCATTGAATGTGACATTCACGATCATCCATTACTGGCATTTAATATTATAGTTTGGCGATAGTTTTTTGGTCGACGGGATAACCAAGTAGTACCGTTGATTTAAAATTTATTTTATCCAATGATTAATTATTTGTAAAATTACAAATTTAGGCACGATTTAAAAAATCACCAAATCGGAAATTAAAAAAATATTTGTAAACATTATTGTTTATACTTGTTTACATTCCATTTGAGTATTTAGGTTGATAGAACTGGCGAATTTATTGCAGTGCCGAAAAGTCTTACACCAAGTAGTTGACAATTCTGTCGTTTAACCTTAAAAAATTGCTATGTTTGAAGACCCAATTCTGCAGATTTACTAGTTTCATTACATACCAAGGATGAAATACTATTTTTCCCAAATATTTTTATTTTTATTATTTTTTTTTAACTTTTATTCACCTAAATTTATTTTGATTTTCTTCGAACATATAAGGCGAAGAAATTTTTAAAAATGTGGTATAAGTACGAAATCCCCGCGCAAATGTCATATACGCACTGGGTTTGGTGCAATTTTTTTCTGATGCCAATGTGTCAAAAAACTCGCTTTCAAATACCAGTTACATATATATATTTAAGTTATTTTTTATTATTTTGCAGAGACAATAGGTAGAAAAAAGTTTAATTTACTTATTACTTACCCATCATACGTAGTATAGGGTAAGTCTCGCAATCGTTTTGAAAATCGAAAAATTTTTTTTGACGGAATTACACGTTTTAGATGGTAGAGATTCCGAAAAACATATTTTTAGAAAAAAAAATTTGCCGTCCGTCCGTCTGTCTGTCTGTAAACGCTCTATCTCCCGAACAAATTGAGATAGAGACTTGAAATTTTGTATGTAGTTAGTATGTAAGAATGGGACGAAGCCTATTTAATATCAGCAACCTCGATTATCCGCAACTATTTTTTTCGGACCCTCAAAAAATTCGTTCTGATGAAAGGTATATAAAAATTTTCGAATTTTTTTGTTTTAAGGAATGGACGTAAAAGGCAATAAAATAACACACATTTTGCATATAGAACGAAGTCGATCGGATTATTAGTTGCCGAGATATTTGTAATCCTGTTTTCCACATTCTTCGATTTTTCATGACCCTGTATTTCATTCAAATTTCAATTCAGAGGTATATTTTAATTGGAAATGAGACGCTTCATCCGACGCAGTTAATTGTTAGTGAATAGAATTATTATTTTTGGAGTTATAAGGATGTTTCTTTTACGCAGTTCGGTACTACTTGAGTAGTTTGTCGTTTTATATAATTTGTCGAAATTGGTACATCAGCAGTTCTTTAATAAAGCATTACTATGTGTATTAACAATATTTAAATTTTGTTTATGAATTGCAATGCATTGTATAAATAGTTTTCACATGTTTTATTTTCATATACCTATCCATGATGGGTAAGTATTACGGTGGCCCCCAACGACTAGTTTTCTATATTTCTTCAGTTAGAAGCTTCTTGATCAATGTTTGAAAATGTCTTTTTAGGTGCGTTCGTAATTATGTAAATACGTAGCACCTATTGTTGTCGCTCAGTCCGTCCGTCTGTCTGTCTGTCCGTCTGTCTGTCCGTCCGCATATAACAACGCAAAAACTGCCCAACCGAATCGTTTGAAATTTAAAATACATAATTACACCATAATTTTGTCGAGTCATTTCAAATTTTATGAAAATTGGATGGATAGATCAATTACAGGGACAATCAAAAGGATTCCGTTACATTACGGTCAATGGGGAAAAAAGTTTCAAATGCATTTTAATCGTTTGAAATTTAAAACATATAATTATTGCGTAGTTTTGTCGAGTCACTTCAAATGTTATGAAAATCGGATGCATAGATCAATTACAGGGAGAATCAAAAGAATTCCGTTACATTACGATCAATGGGGAAAATTTTTTTAAATGCATTTTAATCGTTTGAAATTTAAAACATATAATTATTACGTAATTTTATCGAGTCATTTCAAATGTTATGAAAGGCGGATGCATAGATCATTTACAGGGACAATGAAAGGTGGTATTCCATTATATTACGGTCAATGGGAAAAAAGTTTCAAATGCATTTTTATGATGGTACACACATTCGAACATAATTGAATTGGCATGAATCTATGAAATATATACTAAAATATGCATTCTGTACAATCTGTGATGCAAAGAATGTTTATTATTAAATTACAGGGTCACACAAAAGTATTCCACTACATAATGCTACACGGGGAAACATTGTTTGGGGCGTGTTTTAATTATATTCAACTATTTCACATTTTATGAATAAGATATACGTTGCTGAGGCGTAATAAAAATTACTTTCTGCATATTTAGAGAAACACAGAGATTTCGATTACTATACTGTATCCGAAGTACGCTCTACTATATCGGCAAGATATGAATATTTTTAAAACTTCGTTATCGTACGAACGCACCTCATTTGCTACGTCCACGTGCAATTTCCAACTTGTTATTTTAAAAATCATGCTTCATATTGTTTTCTGTTGATGATTCTTGTATTTGTACCAAATGTTTGCAAATCTCCGTTTCATTTCAAATATGACGTCGTAAATATATCATTTTTAGGTGCGTTCGTAATTATGTAAATACGTAGCACCTATTGTTGTCGCTCAGTCCGTCCGTCTGTCTGTCCGTCTGTCTGTCTGTCTGTCCGTCCGTCTGTCTGTCCGTATATAACAACGCAAAAACTACCCAACCGAATCGTTTGAAATTTAAAATACATAATTATAACATAATTTTGTCGAGCCATTTCAAATTTTATGAAAATCGGATGGATAGATCAATTACAGGGACAATCAAAAGGATTCCGTTACATTACGGTCAATGGGGAAAAAAGTTTCAAATGCATTTTAATCGTTTGAAATTTAAAACATATAATTATTGCGTAATTTTGTCGAGTCATTTCAAATGTTATGAAAATCGGATGTATAGATCAATTACAGGGACAATCAAAAGGATTCCGTTACATTACGGTCAATGGGGAAAAAATTTTCAAATGCATTTTAATCGTTTGAAATTTAAAACATATAATTATTACATAATTTTATCGCGTCATTTCAAATGTTATGAAAGTCCGATGCACTGATCATTTACAGGGACAATCAAAGGTATTCCATTACATTACGGTCAATGGAAAAAAAGATTCAAATGCATTTTTATGATGTTACACTCATTCGAACATGATAGAATTGGCATGAATCTATGAAATATCTATACTAAAATATGCATTCTGTACAATCTGTGATGCAAAGAATTTTTATTATTAAATTACAGTGCCACACAAAAGTATACCGCTACATAATGCTGTACGGGAAAACATTGTATGGGGCGTGTTTTAATGATATTCAACTATTTCACATTTTATGAATAAGATATACGTTTCTGAGGTGTAATAAAAATTACTTTCTGCATATTTACAGAAACACAAAAATTTCGACTACTATACTGTATCCGAAGTACGCTCTACTATATCAGCAAGATCTGAATATTTTTAAAACTTCGTTATCGCACGAACGCACCGCATTTGCTACGTTCACGTGCAATTTCCAACTTGTTAATTCTTACAAAAGAAAAAAATCAATTTTATTTTTTATTTATCACGTAAAAATGATTAATTGCTACAGGAAATATGTCCATTGATGTCTGTATATTTTTTTTTGATTGGAGGGAATTATTTTTTAAACAATTAGGTACTTTGAAGAAAATTTGTGGCAGCGCGTACAAAATGTGGGAAAATGTCTAGTAAATAACTCGTTCAATGTTAAATTCCGTATTAAAATAACATTACAGAGTCACACTGGAAATAAATAAAGCATAGCACTGCCGATGCTTTAATATCTAAATCAACTCTGATTGGATACATTTGGATGGAGGTTTAACCACGACACACTCGTGTGAACATGCAGCACCGTGCGAAAGAGGGGGGGGGGGGGGGGTCGTCCGGGCGCCGAAATTTAGGGGACGCCAAATTTATACTACTAACGTCATTTGTGGCCTATCACAAGAAAAAGTTGAGGGGGGGGGGGGGGGGGGGCGCCAAATTGAAACTTTACCCCGGACGCAGTTTTCTCTTCGCACGCCCCTGTAAACATGCTTTTTCTACTATACTTAAAAAAAAAAAAGTTGAATGTAGATTCTGCCATTGCAGAATTCAATTTCGCCTCCGATTAGGAAAAAAAAAAAAAAAAAAAAAAAAAAAAAAAAAAAAATCCGATAGAGGTTTTTTAGAAGGGCGACCTCGTTTAGATTGCAATGAACTAATTTCATTTTTCTTGTGTTTATCAATATAATAGCAAACAGAACGGCGTGAAATACCCAATTGAATAAAAATTTCTCCCTGAGACTTTGGAATTGCGGAATAATAAAGAGATACAATTTGACTGCCACTTCTTCATTGACTAGATTCATCAAAAACGGATTTTTTCTTTAGTTTAAACGCTTTTTAGCAGACTCTGAGTAACAGGAAATGCAATTTAATAATCAAACGAGTGAAATCCCGTCGAGTTCGACGAATGAAATATTTAAAAGACCCGATCGATTAGGTTAAAAAAAAAAAAAAAAAAAAAAAAAAAATTACATTATTGAATCAATATATAATAAATATATTTACAAACTATGTGTCAAGTTTACTAGTTACAATTTTGCATGTAAATATTCGCACATCTTCAGTTAAAATTGTAATCTGAGTGCCGGCGAAATCCAGAAATTTTATTTTATATGCACTCACAGAAAAATAGTTTTATTAAAAAGAAAAAAAAATCATTTTTATTGTAACATTATTTTCACTAACTGAAGTCATCTGAAAGTAAAATCTCAATCTCAGAGTCCATAATGAAAAGAAATATTGAAATGTAATATCGGGTACTACCAGGTTACCCTGTCGACCAAAAAATTATCGCCAAACTATGAGATTAAATGCCAATAATGGATGATCGTGAATGTCAAGAATTAAATACGATTCATGTGTTTAAAATGTCATTAAGTAATTCTTATTTCGACTTTTTATTAATATTTTTATTAATATTCTACTAATTATTTGTTTTTTCGTTATTTAAAATAAAGGTTATGTCAATATGTATAATTTGGCTATTAGTTTGGCAATTTGTATAATTTGGCGAAATTGGTCGACGGGATAACAGAGTAGTACTTAATATCGTTATGATTAAAAATGCGATGTTTTAAATAGTGACGTCATTTTCTCTTCAAATGTTTTTTAAAAGTTACTGTTATTAGTAATATGAAAAAGGCATCCGTAATAATATTGTAATTCCCATTTATCTGGTTGCTGAATGACATCATTTTCCTCATTTGAAATTTTTCTTATTTTGCTTTAGACATTAATTTTTATCATAAATTATTTTCTGTTATTTTATTTACATTATTAATATTATTTCTCAGTAAATATATTTTTTTACCTCAATTAGTGCATATTTATACGCAATCATTTTGGAAAATAAATTTTTATTACCGAGAGAAAAGCTAAACTGCGTTACCACCATTTTGAAGAAATATCGTAAAAAGCATTTAAAATTAAAATTAAAATATAAAAATGGAAATAAATTAAAAAATAACTAAAATGGGCACAACTACAAATAAATAGCTTTCATTTAAAAAAAAAAATTATCAAAATCTGTTGAGTAGAAAATTCAGGGCTGATGACACGACATTTTTTAGCTTGTCTGAAAGAAATAGCATCGGAGGCTAATAAAAAAACAAGCGCAGAAACAAACTGCGTGTATAAAGTGCCTTAAGGCCCTACATCAGTAACGCTCCGAGATAGAGCGGCTGATGTTATTTCAATGGAAGAAATTTATCGCTTTCATTCCTTTGCATTTTGCTCAAATTTAATAATTTTTGTTGTTTTGAAAACCTGTAGGTTTAAACTTTGCACGTCATTTTGAAATTTTATTTCTTTTTTTTAATTTTAAGGCGATACAAGTACGTTATTTTATAGTCTTTAAAATTCACCTTTAGTGTCTTATTATGAAAAATCTGTTTGACATTTTAAAATTTAGTAAAACAGCATGCAGAGTTCAACTATTTAGCTTTCAGAAGATGTTTTTTATTTTGATTTTTAAAAAAATTTAATCTATGCTATTTGTATAAAAAGTTGAAACACTTTGATTTAAAATAGTCGAAACTGAGGTTTATTCCCGCCTTCAAAAGGGATACGCCTTAAAAGTAATTAGGGTGTAAGACGATAGGTCTTTACTCTGCAGGAAGTCCAGGGACGTACAGGTGAAATTTCTTGCCTCAGGCTATTCGTAAAATGTTGCTTGCTTTATTGTATATAAATAGTTTTTCTTTTCTTTTTCCCTTTCAGAAAGATAAACGAATGATTTTTAAAGTTCTTATACTATTTTAACTAAATAATACGCATATATTCCAAAGCCTGTCATAGTCTAACTGGTCTAAATTTTAGAATAACGGTTTTTTTCAGTCACGCGAAAAGACAAACTCAATTATACTAAATCTACGGAAGATTTTAATAAAGATAACATACTTTCATTCCAATTTTTAATTTTTTTTTTTTTTTTTCTGCATAGTATAGCTGACGATGGTTTGTATAAAGGCCGCTTTTTACTTTTTTCGATACTGATTGTAGATTTTAAATATGAGGATAATATCACTTTTGAAAACGGTTCCGAAAATGAAACTGTCCTGTAAAGAAAATTAAAAAAAAAAAATAGAAAAAGGCCTTTGAAGAGATCGTTCTGAGCTATTAAAGGTGAAAAAATATTAAAATGCAGACGAGATTTATTTATAAATTTCGACCATTGGATTATCGTCGAAAGAATTATCATAAGCTAGTAAATTGTTTCGCTTGATTAAAGTTTTTTTTTTTTTTTTTTTTTTTTTTTTTTTTTTTTTTTTTTTAAATACCCGTAAAATCGAAAAAATAGAAAATGGTCTTTGTGCAAATCGATATCAACTAGGCAATGTAAAAAAAAAAAAAAAAAATACTTAAAACTATTAAAACACAAATGATAAACTTTTATAAATTTCTTTCATAGCATTAGCTTTAAAGCGAAGGCATTGTTTCGTTTAACTGAAGCAGCCTCTTTAAAATAAATGAAATCGTAAAAGCTATTCAATGTAAAAGAGAAAAAAAAAATAAATAATTTTTTTTTTAAATGTAGGCGAGATATCTTTATCAATTTCTACAATGGGATTTCGCTTGACTGAAGTAAGTCACTTTAAAATACCTGTATCGAAATCAAAAATTGTAATACGGCCTTTGTACAGAAAGATCTCAGCTGTTCAATATAAAAAAGATTATTAAAATATAGACGAGATATTTCTATAAATTTCTGTCATAGGATTTCGCTTCATTGAAGTAAGCCACTTTAAAATACCCGTAATAAATCGAAAAAATGTAAAACGGTCTTTGTACAGAGAAATCTCCGATATCTAATGCCCCCCCCCCCCCCCCGAAAAAAAGTTTAAAGACAATGAAAATACAAACGAGATATCTTTAAAAATTTCTAAAATGTGATTTAGCTCTATTGAAGTAAGTCACTTTAAAATACCCGTAACAAAATCGAAAAGATATAAAACATTCTTTGTACAGAAAAATCTCAGTTATATAATGAAAAAAAAATTACAAGTATCAAAATGTAGACAAGATATCTTTATAAATTTCTACATTGGGATTTTGCTTGATTGAGGTAATCATCAGTTTATATTTACTTGTAGACGAGATATCTTTATAAATTTCTAATATTCAATGCTAAAAAAAATCATTTAAAAATATTAAAATGTTGATGAAAAAAAAAATATGTTTATATGAACTTCAAAACTTCATAGGATTTCGCTTGATTGAAGTAAGCCTCTTTAAAACCCCCATAACAAAATCGAAAAAATATAAAACGGTCTTTGTACCGAAAGATCTCAGATATCCAATGCCAAAAAATAATTTAAAAATATTTAAATGTAGAAGAGATATATTTATAAATTTCTACTATAGGATTTCGCTTGACTGAAGTAGCCTCTTTAAACACCTGTAAACAAAACCAAAAAAGTACAAAACGGTCTTCACACCGAAAGATCTTAGCTATCCAATGACAAAAAAAGAAAAAAAAAAAACGTTTAAAAATATTTAAATGTAGAAGAGATATTTTTATAAATTTCTATCATTGGAATTCACTTGTCTGAAGTAGCCTCATTAAAACACTTGTAAACAAAATAAAAAAAACTACAACACGGTCTTTGTACCGAAAATTTTCAGCTATCCAATGCCGAAAAATCATTTAAAAATATTAAAATGTACAAGAGATATTTTTATAAATTTCTATCATTGGTATTCACTTGACTGAAGTAGCCTCTTTAAAACACATGTAAACAAAATCAAAAAAGTACAAAACGGTCTTTGTACCGAAAAATTTCAGCTATCCAATGCCAAAAAATCATTTAAAATATTAAAATGTAGTAGAGATATTTTTATAAATTTCTACAATTGTATTTCACTTGACTGAAGTAGCTTTTTTAAAATTCCCCTACACAAATACGAAAAAGTACAAAACGGTCTTTGTACCAAAAGATCTGAGATATCGAATGCCAAAAAATAATTTAAAAATATTAAAATGTAGAAGAGATATTTGTATAAATTTTTACCATTCGATTTCACTTGAGAGAAGTAGCTTTTTTAAAATTCCCCTAATAAAAGTCTAAAAAGTACAAAACGGTCTTTGTACCGAAAGAACTCGGCTATCCAATGACGAAAAAATCATTTAAAAATATTAAAATGTAGAAGAGATATTTTTATAAATTTCTACCAATGGATTTCACTTGACTGAAATAGCCTCTTTAAAACACCTGTAAACAAAGTCGAAAAAGTACAAAACGGTCTTTGTACCGAAAGATCTTAGCTATCCCATGACAACAGAATCATTTAAAAATATTAAAATGTAGACGAGATATTTTTATAAATTTCTACCATTGGAATTCACTTGACTGAAATAGCTTTTTTAAAACTCCCCTAAACGAAGTCGTAAAAGTACAAAACGATCTTTGTACCGAAAGATCTTAGCTATCCAATGACAAAAAAATCATTTGAAAATATTAAAATGTAGAAGAGATATTTTTTATGAATTTCTACCATTGGATTTCACTTTACTGAAGTAGCCTCTTTAAAACTCTTGTAAACAATATCAAAACAGTACAAAACGGTCTTTGCACCGAAAGATCTCAGCTATCCAATGACACAGAAAATCATTTAAAAATATTAAAATGCAGAAGATATATTTTTATAAAATTCTACCATTGGATTTCTCTTGACTGAAGTAGCCTCTTTAAAACTCCTGTAAACAATATCAAAAAAGTACAAAACGGTCTTTGCACCGAAAGATCTCAGCTATCCAATGACAAAAAAAAATCATTTAAAAATATTAAAATGTAGAAGCGATATTTTTATAAATTTCTACCATTGGAATTCACTTGACTGAAATAGCTTTTTTAAAACTCCCCTAAACGAAGTCGTAAAAGTACAAAACGGTCTTTGTACCGAAAGATCTTAGTTATCCAATGACAAAAAAATCATTTGAAAATATTAAAATGTAGAAGAGATATTTTTATAAATTTCTACCATTGGATTTCACTTGACTGAAGTAGCTTTTTTAAAATTTCCCTAAACAAAGTCGAAAAAGTACAAAACGATCTTTGTACCGAAAGATCTCGGATATCACATGACAAAAAAATCATTTAAAAATGTTAAAATGTAGAAGAGATATTTTTATAAATATCTGCTAATGGATTTCACTTGACTGAAGTAGCCTCATGAAAACACCTGTAAACAAAATCAAAAAAGTACAAAACGGTCTTTGCACCAAAAGATCTCAGCTATCCAATGCCAAAAAATCATTTAAAAATATTAAAATGTAGGAGAGATATTTTTATAAATTTCTACCAATGGATTTTACTTGACTGAAGTAGCCTCATCAAAACACCTGTAAACAAAGTCGAAAAAGTACAAAATGATCTTTGTATCGAAAGATCTCAGCTATTCCATGACAAAAAAATCTTTTAAAAATATTAAAATGTAGGAGAGATATTTTTATAAATTTCTACCATTGGATTTCACTTGACTGAAGTAGCTTTTTTAAAATTTCCCTGAACAAAGTCGAAAAAGTACAAATTTATATAGTACTACATATTTTTATAAATTTAGTTTTTATAGTAAATAGTATAGTTTTTAGTTTTTATTTTTATAGTATATATTTTTATAAATTTCTACCATTGGATTTAACATGACTGAAGAAGCTTTTTTAAAATTCCCCTGAAGAAAGTCTAAAAACTACGAAATGGCCTTTGGGCCGAAAGATCTGAGATACCCAATGCCAAAAAATGATTGTTTGGTTTGAATGCAGTAACCTCCTTAAAATAAACAAAATTGAAAAAGCAGAAAACTGTATCTGTACAGATCAACGTCAGATAACCAATGCAAAAAAAAAAAAAAAGATTAAAAAACATTGAAATGCAGATGAGATATCTTTATAAGTTTAAATCATAAGATTATGAACGATTGGGTTGCTTCAGTTGAATGAATTAGCCTCTTTGAAATATAAATTAAAAAAAAAAAAAAAAAAAAAAAAAAAAACGCAGACGAAAAACTTTAGGTAAAGCGTATCAAATGAGGTGCGTTCGTTGATAACGAAGTTTTAAAATATTCAGATCTTGCTGATATAGTAGAGCGTACTTTGGATACAATATAGTGGTCGAAATCTTTGTGCTCCTGTAAATATGCAGGGAGTAATTTTTATTATACTTCATTAACGTATATCTTATTCATAAAATGTGAAGTAGTTTAATATAGTTAAAACACCCCCCAAACAGTGTTTCCCCGTATAACATTGTTTAGTGGAATACATTTGTGTGGCCCTGTAATTTAATAATAAATATTCTTTGCATCACATATTGTAAAAATGTATTTTTTAGTACATATTTCATAGATTCATGTAAATTCTGTTATATTCAAATGAGTGTAACACCATTAAAATGCATTTGAAACTTTTTTCCCCATTGACCGTAATGTAACGGAATACTTTTGATTGTCCCTGTAATTGATCAAATGCATCCGATTTTCATAACATTTGAAATGACTCGACAAAATTATGTAATAAATGTACGTTTTAAATTTCAAACGATTAAAATGCATTTGAAACTTTTTTCCCCATTGACTGTAATGTAACGGAATCCTTTTGATTGTCCCTGTAATTGATCTATATATACGATTTTCATAAAATTTGAAATGACTCGACAAAATTATGTAATAATTATGTATTTTAAATTTCAAACGATTCGGTTGGGTAGTTTTTGCGTTGTTATAGCAGACAGACGGACAGACAGACAGACAGACGGACGGAGAGACAGACAGAAGAGACAGACGGACGGACTGAGCGACAACAATAGGTGCTACGTATTTACATAATTACGAACGCCCCTAAAAAGCAGAAAACGGTATCTGTACAGATCAACTTCAGATAGCCAATGCAAAAAAATGATTTAAAAACATTGAAATGCAGATGAGATATCTTTATAAATTTAAATCATAAGATTATGAACGATTGAGTTGCTTCAGTTGAATGAATTAGCCTCTTTAAAATATAAGTTTAAAAAAAACCGCAGACGAAAAACTTTTAAATTATATCTTTCTTAGCACTAAAATTATAGAGAAGGTGTTGTTTGGTTTAAAATGCAGATGAGATATCTTTATAAATTTAAATCATAAGATTATGAACGACTGGGTTGCTTCAGTTTAATGAATTAGCCTCTTTAAAATATAAGTTAAAAATATCTGTACAGATCAACGTGAGATAGCCAATGCAAAAAAATGATTAAAAAAATTAAATTTCAGATGAGATATCTTTATAAATTTAAAACATAAGATTATGAACGTTTGGGTTGCTTCAGTTGAATAAATCAGCCTTTTTAAAATATAAGTAAAAAAAAAAAAGTGGAAAACGGCGTTAAAAAAAATCAAAAATATTAAAACGCAGACCAGATATATTTATAAACTTCTACTTTAGGATTAACATTAGCTAGTGAATTGTTTTGCTTGATTGAAGTATCCTTTTTAAAATATCCGTAAAATAAATCGAAAATGAAAAAAATGGCTTTTGTGCGAATCGACCTCAGCTATCTAATGTAAAATAATAATAATAATAATAACAATAATAATAATAAAATGTTGACGATATGTGTATGTAAATTTTTGTCATATGACTATCACTAGCAAGAGACCGCATCTACCCTCTGCTGAAATAACATTTAAAAATATTAAAATGCAGACGAGATATCTTTATAAATTTCTTTCATACGATTAAGATTATCGGATTGGATTGGATTGGATTATTTTTGCCGTCCGATTATCTACACTAGGGATATAGGACCAGGGGGGACTGCCCTTCGTGGGGGTCTTTCTAAGGGGACCTAACCCGTATTTACGATTAAGATTATCAAGTGTATTGTTTCGCTTAACTGAAGTAGCCTGTTTAAAATACCTGTAAACCAAAAAAAAAAAAAAAAAAAAAAAAAAAAAGAAAGAAAAAATAGAAAACTGCCTTTATACAGATCGATTTCATCTATCCAATGCAAATATATATACATATTCATAAGTGTGTATATATATGTGTAAGTTAATATATATTTAACTATTTAAAAATATTAAAATGTCGACTATATACGTTTATAAATTTCTATTGTAAGACTACCACTTGCAAGTAGGCTGTTTTGCTCAGCGCCGAAACCGCCCGGGGCAAATATGGATTTTGGCGACCCCTCCACCCCCGACATATATGCATTCTTTATATCAAACACACCAAACAAAATCTTAATTTGACGCCCCCTTCAGCTTCTGTTCTGGTGGCACCCGGGGCACGTGCCCCCTCTAGTTTCGGCCCTGGTTTTGCTTGACTAAATAAGCCAATATCTAAACAGAAAATCCAAATTGTAGAAAACAGCCTTTCTGCTGATCGATCTCAAACATCCAATGCAAAATAAATAAACAAACAAACAAATAAGTAAATAAAAAAATTGAAATGCAATCTAGAAGAGGCTCAGTAAAGCGAAAAAGCCCATTCGCTAATGTTAATCTCATGGGAGAAATTTATACAAATACGTCGGTTCCATTGTTTTTTTTTTTTTTTTTTCGTATGATAGCTGAGATAGATCTGTACAAAAGCCATTTTCTACTGTTCCGATATTCATTTAAGAATTTTTTTATGGGGATGTTTTTACTTTCGAAACGGGAACCGAAAAAGAAAATGGCTCGAATAAAAATATCTGTAATGAATGTCAAATGAGCAATAAATGGCTAATAGATCGATTTCAGCTATTCAATGAAAACAATCATTTAAAAATTTTGAAATGTAACTGAGAAGTGGCTGCTTCAGTCAAGTGAAAGAACCGATTTTTAATGCTAATTTTATGGACGAAATTTATAAAGATATCGCAGTTGCATTTCAATATATATCTTTTTTTTCCTCATTGGATTGGAAACCTTCGATTCCTACTTTAGGCCGATTCCTACTTTAGAAATTTTAACTCCGACTCGGAACTGGCTAATTAATATACTAGTGTTGCTTTTGATTAAAATTATAAGGAACGCATGAAAAGGTAAGGCGAAATTTTCACCTTTTCGGTATTAATTCAGTTCTTAGGACTTTGAAAAAAATTATTCTTAAATTCCGTTGTACTAATTTTTCAAATTCGCGTCCCACAAAACCAAAAAATTCAGCTATCGAAAGCTAAAGAATAAAATAAAATAGAAATTTTACTGTTTCATAGCTTCGGTGGATTTGAAAAGGGGAAATTTTTACAATTTTGTTGTTAATTCGTATCCTCTAGAGCAGAAAAGTTTCGATGGAAAGAAAATAAATGATTAAAAAATGAAAATTTTAGTGGCCCGGAAATAATTCGGGTTCTACATAAGTTTTTCATTAAAAACGGTTTTCATCGAACGGTACGCCGGGCAGTATATGGGAAATCTTCAACTTGGATAGCATGATAGAATCCAATAATAATAATAATAATAATTTTATGGATTTAAAATTATATGTAAATGGTTTAATTTCACTTCAAACTGTCTAATATATTAGGTCGGAGTCGACTTGTTTTAAAACGGATCCGACTGTTTTGATCAAAAATAAGCGAGGAAATAAACCCGAAGAATCTATACAAATGTAAATAGCCTCGGGCCATCAGGACTGAAAAGGTGCGAGAATGTTATCTTCGTTTAGTATTTGCTAATGACTTTTTTCCAGATGGGGTATCAAATCCCCTTTATTTTTCGCCTGGAGGGAAAGGGTGACATGAGATGACCATTTTTCTTGTCAATTATAAGCCTCGGAAATATCATTGGTCTTTTAAAGTGACAATCTTTGTGTTTGGGATACGCCTTGCGGTGGCAACTCGCATAGCTTCGTGAGAGGATTTTGAGTTCCGGTTTGAGTGATGTAGGCTCTTAAGATTAAAACTAATCAGTTTTAACTATGATATAAATACCCTCATTGGTAAACACCAGTGCTAGAAATTTTCCTGATTATGAAATTATGTTTGGATAACAATTAATTAACACTGTTTTTTATTACCTTTAGGGGAGAGTAGCCAGAGATAGAATATCTGCAACAACTCTTAAAATAAGCTTTATTTTTAATTTATGACTCTTCCACCAGACGGAATAATCATTGCCTTATACTTGTTGCTATCAATCTTTTTTAGTTGCAAGTAACTATGAGTTTTGACTTAAAACGGCTATTTTACAAAATCAAAAGTAAGAATTACGGCGATTTTTAATGTATATTTTCAATCTCATTTTGTTGCTAACTTAATTGTTCTATATTAGAGGTGCACAACCTTTTGAGAGGGGTCACTTACAAATATGTCAGGATGATCGAGGGCCACATCAATAACACGAAGAGAATTGCATTTTAAATAGGTGATATGTGACCAAACATTTTGGTTTCAGGAGGACGAAGGGGGGGGGGGGTACTTTTCTAGGTTCACTTAGCCGATCAAAATGTCCAATTTAGATGGTAAGGATATATCAAGAGTTTTTATATTTGTACATATAACAGATATCGCAAGGAATATTTTTAAAAAGTAATAACATTCCTTGACTTTACGGGAGACTAAATTTTGTTTCGTTAAAAGTGCTGCAAAGTGGCTTGTGTCAAGTAGAAAATGTGAACTTTGTGAACGAAGGTAAAAGATGAGCTGACCAACAAAATTTTCCTCATCAACGAAATTCGTGATTTTTCCGCGCCTGATCGACATAATTCACAATTTTTCCGCATCCTATCGGTCGAATTCGCGATTTTGTCGAGATTGATCGACGAAATTCACGATTTTTCCGAGACTGATCAACGAAATTCACGATTTTTCCGAGACTGATCAACGAAATTCACGATTTTTCCGAGACTGATCAACGGAATTTGAGATTTTCCCGCGGCAGATCTAGAAATTTGCAGTTTTTAAGTGACTCTGATGAAATCTGCATTTGTTTGTTCCGCCGCAAATTGATGAAATCCGCGATTCTTTTCGCGATAAACTGACGAAACTCACGATTGTTCTGCAACCGATCAAAGAAATTTTAAATTTTTCCGCACATCATCGACAAAATATGCGGTGTTTCCGTGCCCTATCAACGAAATTAGCGATTTTTTCGCTCCGAATCGACAAAATGTGAGTTTTTTTAACCGATAGCCCGAATTCGCACTTTTTACGAAGCCGATCGATCATATTCGCGATTGTTTCGTTTCCGATCGATGAAAATGGATGATGAAATGCAATTTTTACGTGGCATATCAACGAATTTCGCGATTTTTTTCGTTCCTGATTGATAAATTTCCCAATTTTTCAGTGTCCGATCGACAAAATTGGCGATTTTATCGTGCCATATCTATGAAATTCGCGATTTTTTTTTTCGTATTCGATTGCCAACCCATTTTTAAGAAGCCATTTTTTCTCGCCCGATCGACAAAATTCAAGATTTTTTCGGAGATCTATAGTCAAAATTCGATATTTTTCGGAGACCGATAGACAAAATTCGAGATAGACGATATTTTCGATTTTTCCGCCCCGGTCAACGACATTCGCGTTTTTTTAACGAGGATAACAAACAAAACAAGCGACTTTTCATCAACCTATGAACAAAATTTGTAATTTCTTCAAGCATAAAAAAGTTTAGATTTTTTTTTTTTTCTTGCCTGATCAATGAAACCTCAGATTTGTCGTGTCCAATAGACAAAATTCGTGATTTTTCCGTACCTGATCGACAAAATTCATGATTTTCCTGGGGCTGATCGACAAATTCGCGATTTTCCTGTGGCCGAACGGCGAAATTTGCTATTTTTTCTGCGCCTCATCGGCAAAATTCGATTGTACTTTTTTGCACTAGATCAACGAAATTTACGATTTTTCCGTGCTCGACCAACGAATTTTACGGTTTTTTCCTCCGACCTATGCACAAAAATCGCAATTTTTTTAGTTATAAATTGATGAAGATCGCGGGCCATATATTAACACATCATGGGCCACAGGTTGTGCATCCCCATTTTATATATTTTGTAAACTCAACAATATGTGTGCTTTTTATAAATAAATAGTTAAATCTAAAAATCCCTTGCTTGTTGTAATAACCTATTTATTTTTATATAGCTAGGTCTAAGAGAGGATTGGAATATGTCCCATTCTTCTTAAATGATATCTCCATGCAAATAATTATGTTTAGTAACATAGAATTTTTTTAAATATTTTATATTGTCTTTTTTTGAAATTGAATAGTGTAACAAATGAAATTTATTTTGCAAGTTCAAAAATTGAAAAATTAAAGCACTGAAAATTTTTAATTTCTCACTCACGCATTAAATATTTACATTTATTTTTGTAATATCGATTTCTTTAATTTTTTTTAAATAAAAAATTACTGTTTTAAAATACATTATACGAAATATATAACAATTATTGAACTCAAAGAAAGTTTGCAGTGCCGGTGCAGTGGGGCCAACAAAATTAGGTCTCTCTCTCTCTCTACATTTACTCTGTCGGTACCATGTTTCTTTTTAAACTGTTGTAATAAAATAATTTTATGCTAAAAAAAAAGAATATGGTGATGAAAATTTCCAGTGTATAACTAGTGCAGTATTAAACATCATGTTAGCTTCCTATGAGCAAATAGGATGAGCGAGTATTGAAACACATATTATAGTTTAATATTTCTGCAAAACAATGAAAGGGCCACAAAACTAAATTAAATTTTAGAATGGAATTTCATTTGGATTTTCGGAACGGAAGTTCATTGAGTGACCTTGGTATCTTTTCAATGGGGAGGCTCAAAATGTTTAAAAGGGGGGAAGGCTGAGCCGCCCCTTGTACCCCGTTAGCCACGACCCTGGGGTCGTTTGGAAAGATTCTCGCTAAAAAATTATTAAATCAAAACAGACAGGAGTGTGCTGTATGCTACTTGAAGGAAGTGGAACCCTTATCTCTAGGTTCACTTGTACATATTTTCATTAAAATTTTAAAATCATAGAAATTCAGAATGCAGTAAGGAAATGAATACAACATTAGTTTCGTATGGGAGAATTTTGGTGAAAAAATTCAATAATGATTTCAGATATATTTAAGCTTATTACAGACCCGAGGTCAACTAACTAGTTATAATAAATTGTGTAACCCAATTTATCAGAAGTCGATTAAAAAAGGAATTATCAACATTTAAAAAAATAATAATAACTCGAATACAAATGGTCGAATTGAGGAAGTTTATTGTATTCATTTTCGAATGAAGCAAACTACAAGGACTTTGAACTCCAAACACGGTATTAATAATGAACAGAAGTTTTAAGTTTACTAAAAAAAGAAAAAGAAAATTCTTTTCCGTCATTTTGTGGAAGAATGGTTAGTATAGTTAAGAAAAGCAATAAAAAGAAACCGGATTTTAATCCCAGAATAAACCACAGAAAACAGAGGATGACCTTTTTCAACTACAAGAAAATGCAATAACGAGAAAGAAAAGAACCTTTAAAATCAGAAATGATATTATTAAATGGATATGAAAAACATATAGAACACGATATTAAAAAAGTAATATAAATAGGCGACTGGTAAACGAACAATTTATTAAATTTAAAGCGCAAATAATATTCCGACTTTTTGAAATGATACCACTCTACTCGTAAAAAATAAGAAGCCTTTCAAAAGAATTATTTCGCCGCGGGTTCATAAGGAAATAACATCCGGTGTACAGTTCGAAAACCTAACAAAAGAGTTCTAAGTTAGTCTTGGCTATCAGAAAGGCTAGACATATCTGCCGACAGTTTGGAAGGAATTAGGGACCTAACTGGACATTGTATTTAACTGGATTTTACGAAAACTTTAACCTATCTGCGGTTGATTCGTCTCATAAACCAAGTTTTTTTTTTTTTTTTTTTTTTTTGTCTTTGGCTTAATTTGGATCTTGCTAAATCGATTTAACACTAGCTTGCATACAATGGATAAATACATCAAAATAGACAGCTCAGTTTTCCGATGCTAGTCCTGAATGTTATTTTGTTTTAAATCGATTTAAAGTCAATGGCTAAATGGGTAATAACTTCTACGTGCACTAAATTTCGCTAGCCATCGCTGACACACACACACCAGACAGAGCGATCTTTCGTTTATAACTATAAATAGCAATTGTATTAATGATATTTTTAAAAGTTAATATGTGTAATACAGTTAACATTAACATTTAAAAATTAATTCCACGAAAAATGCCGTTAAACTGCAGCTTATTATTATTATTATTTTAAAGGAGGTACGAAAACATAACCAGAGCCTCTATCTGAACAAGCGATATAACGAGGATCTACATGACACATTTATATACAATCATATACTGCTTGCATAAATTTTATTTATTAATTCTTACAGTCACTATTGCATCGGAGCATAAAATTACCGTGGATTTGTGTATTTACATTTACTTATGATAATCCAACCCACCTTTTATATGCCCCTTGAATTCTGTTGGGAGCTAATTCAATCTATGTAAAGCGTTACATCCGACCACTGTATGTGTGTGCTTGAGAGTGAATGTGTAATTAAAATCCTACCGTAATATTAAAATCTTTCCATTGTAATGTAAATAGTGGAGGTGCAGATTCATGATCGCCAATCGAAAAGTGGCGAATAAATAATTCAACTTGGCGACTAACTTTTGGCGTCTAAGTCACCCTCCTTTAGCGAATTTTGCGTTTTTTTCTTGCGATCATTTGACAAAAATCGCGTTTCTCACAAGCGACCATTTGAAGAAAATAGCGTTTTTAAGAGAAATTATAGCCCTGGTGGCGACTGGCATATTTGGATTTAGGAGCCACTGACACCTTAAAAATGTTGGAATTGTTGTTGGAATCTGCATTTATAGTAAATAAACTTTTTTTTCTAGTTATTGTATCGTCAGTTTACACTAGAAGAAATTAGCAGAAAACCCTTAATACTCCTTGATTGTAAGCAGTAAATTTTATTTACAGTGTTCGTACGGGTACTGGAATTTTCAGACTAGGAAATTTTCGGTACCAATATGTTTTATAGAAATTTTTTGCTTAAATAAGACGAAATTTCGCATCTTTGAGCTAGATTTACTTTTATAAAAATAATGATATTTTATCTTGAAAATGACCAGCACAAACCCTGGTTTCCAAGAAAAATTGCAGCAATTTTTTTAAGCATTCGAGTCGAGGCTGAAAAAAAGAAAGAAGTAAAATAAATTAATTCGTCTGTTTATAACACAAACCTGCGACTTTGTATTATAACAAGTTGGAAATTGCACGTGAACGTAGCAAATGAGGTGCGTTCGTACGATAACGAAGTTCTAAAAATATTCAGATCTTGCTGGCATAGTAGAGCGTAATCCGAATACAGTACAGTAGTCGAAATCTTTACGTTTCTGTAAATATACAGGAAGTAATTTTTATTACACCTCAGCAACGTATATCTTATTTATAAAATGTGAAATAGTTGAATATAATTAAAACACGTACCAAACCATGTTTCCCCGTTTAGCATTATAGTGGAATACTTTTGTGTGGCTGTGGCCCTGTAATTTAATAATAAAAATTCTTTGCATCACAGATTGTACAGAATGCATATTTTAGTATATATTTCATAGATTCATGCCAATTCTATTATGTTCAAATGAGTGTAACATCATTAAAATGCATTTGAAACTTTTTCCCCATTGACCGCAATGTAACGGAATCCTTTTGATTGTCCCTGTAATTGATCTATGCATCCGATTTTCATAACATTTGAAATGACTCGACTAAATTACGCAATAATGATATGTTTTAAATTTCAAACGATTAAAATGCATTTAAAACTTTTTTTCCCTATTGACCGTAATGTAACGGAATCCTTTTGAATGTCCCTGTAATTGATCTGTCCATCCGATTTTCATAAAATTTGAAATGACTCGACAAAATTGTTATAATTATGTATTTTAAATTTCAAACGATTCGGTTGGGTAGTTTTTGCGTTGTTATATGCGGACAGACAGACGGACGGACTGAGCGACAACAATAGGTGCTACGTATTTATATAATTACGAACGCACCTAAAAAATGGATTGAAAATTGATTTTTAGGTATTTTTTAAAGCTTAATTCGAAAATGATTTTCTTTTTTAACCAAATCACGGCAGAATTTTTCGCAAATCGTAAATTTCAATGTTAAAAAGTTAAAAAATAGTGAAAATCTGATATATTATGGTGATTGTGCTTTTTTTTTAAATTTTTGATAATTAATTGTAATTTTTAGCGCCGAATTCGAAAGTGACTCATTTTTAACCATCAAGTCAGGATTTTTCGAAAACAATACATTTCAAAATGAAAAAGGTTGGGGAAAAAAAAAAAAAGGAGAAACAATGGTCAAAAATATTTGTAAAAGTCTTATTAACACATTGGGGACGAGTGACACGTACATGCGCCACAAAAAGTCTTAAGAATCCTTGTTTATTATCACCAGTAAAATTTTATAGTACAATTTGCTTTATTAAGGGTGTATTTCGATTCAAACTGCTTGTTATCCGATTTTTTTTTTAAATTCACTTTTGCCCTCAAACACGTGAAACTCGCAGATTCTCTTATTTAGAAAGTGCACAAGGTGCCGTGAAGGTCAGTTCTTTGATAAGTTCACAAAATATTGCAAAAAAAGCAATCAAAAACGGCAATTTGAACCGATTTTTCCGAAGTGGGAGACAAGAGAACGAAAAAAGGGTTCTTCCTGAGAAGTTAATTGCTTATAAATTATAGGTGTAAATTAACGGTCGCCACTCGCCACGTGGCGATTAAAGTTGTAAAAGTGGCTATTAAAAATCGGCCATCGATCGCCACCCTAGTCGCCACTCGGCGATTAAAAAATCTTATTAATTTGCTTTGTGATATACAACTTTTTTCATGGATATATGCATGACTACTCTGCATCTAATTAGTGAATTGACTAATTCTTTAAATTAAAAAACGGCCATCGATCGCCACCCTAGTCGCCACTTGGCGATTGAAAAATCTTATTAATTTGCTTTGTGAAATACAGATTTTTTTTTATGGATATATTCATCTATACTTTGTTTGCATCTAATTAGTGAATTGGTTAATTCTTTAAATTAAAAATCGGCCATCGATCGCCACCCTAGTCGCCAATTGGCGATTAAAAAATCTTATTTACTTTGTGAAATACAGCTTTTTTCATGAATATATGCATCTCTACTTTGTTTCCATCTAATTAATGAATTGGTTAATTCTTTCTTTCTATCGGATGCAAGCATATTTAGCAACTTTGTTGTATTTTCTATATTTTGGCTTTTTACCATGAATTCTTTATTTGGATTATGTTTTCAAGAAATAGTTTTTTTTTCCTACAAAATATAATCATGAATTTTAATTCCACATGCATTTCAAATAAGTTATACCATTTTACCTCTGGATGCAAGGAGATTTTAAGGACATTGTTGTATCTTAAATCTTTCACTTTTATATGCTCACTAATTGTACCAGTAATAGTTGGCTGGTACATTTTTTTTTTTTTTTTTTTTAATTTATGATTAACGTTTAGGTAGGTGTCAAGAAAGATTGAAACATTATAGACAATTACTTTAAAAATACAGGACAAAATTAGCACTCTCCACTTAGGCGAGTAATACTGCAAATTTAGCATCTGACTTTACTGCTACCAAGCAGACTTCCTCCACCTCACCAACACATTGACACTCTCTGATTTTGCCTTAATAAGACATCTCGAGTTTTGAAATCTCAGCCAAAGCAAAGACTATTTTTATTTGTACACTCGCCAAATTTAATAATTACCACCAATTTTAAGTAAGAATAAAATGTTATCACTTATAATTTTATCTACAGTATTAATGACCAATTCATATTTTTCCATTCAGTGGAATGGCAGTTTTATTTTTAACCAAATATGTGATACTTTGTAACTTACTACCCGCTAGAAAAAAAAAGCCATTTTGACCTATTTTTAAAAAGTGGCTACTAACTTTTAAAAAGTGGCCACTAATGAAACTGGGTCTACCTGCGACTGGCTACTAATCGAATTTCCCAGTTTTCACCTATATTATTATAAATCACATTATAATGAATTGAGCGTAAAAAGACATCACACGGCACCTTATACGCCCCTTCAAAAATCCCCTCGGAAAATTTCATGTTTCTGCTTAAAAAAATGTGTCTGAAATTATATCGGAAAATTTCGAGTTGCTGAAGGTGGAAAAGCGTTTTTTCGAATACACCCTTAAACGGAGCATTTTCTTGATTTAATAAGGAAAAAATTTCTGTTTTTAAAAATTTGCGACAAAACATTAAAAATTAATGTTTTGTCGCAGTAAAAAGTCATAGTAAAAAGGCTCCCGTCGCGAAGGGGTTTAAAGAAGGTTTTAAACACATCTACGATAAATTTCCAGCCTTATCCAGAGGAGTCAAGTATTGCGATCTATGTGCAATTATTACGAATACGTAACAAAACTTACGGCGTTACGGGCGTCAGATATAAATTATGGTAAAAAAAAATCGCGAATTTCGTCAAAAAATCGCCGAAAAATGTGAATTTTGACAGAGGATCACGGGAAAACATGAAATTTCCTAAAAAGATCGTGTAACAAGAAAAAATGTAATCAAAAGATTGCGGAAATGAGCGAAATTGGACCAAAGGATTGTGGGGAAAAATGTGTTTGGGTAACTTAGTCAAAAGAACGAAAAAAGCGCGAATGTAGTTCGCGAAATATAGTCAATTTAGTCGAATGATCGCGAAAAACGCACGAATTTCGTCAAAAGATAGTGAAGCACGCATGAAGTTCGTCAAAAGATTGCGGAAAAAGTGCTAAATTTTTTAGAAATTTGGGTTTACCTGAAATCTATTTTTTCCTCATAGGCCGTCATGTAACGGAATATTTTCAAGTGTCCCTGTCATTAAACTATACATCCGATTTTCATAAAATTTGAAATGACACGACAAAATTATGCAACAATTATATATTTTAATTTTCAAACGATTCTGTAGCTAGTTTTTGCATAGTTATAAGCGGATAGACAGACAGACAGACGGACGGACGGATTGAACGACGATTATAGGTACTACGTTAATTACGAACGCAACTAAAAAAATAAAAAATAATAAAACTTGATATTTACCGGTTAAAAGGCTTGTGGCCACGTGAAATGAATGTTGAAGGAAGAAATTTGAGTAACAGTCTTGTATTCTCTTTTTATTATCCGCCATACCGTCTGTCCTATGAGTGACGGGTAATTGAATGTTTACTGTATTGAAATGTAGTATTGTCACAGAAAACACATCTGTGTGCGTGTACTTATTTTTTATAACTTTAGCCAATCTAGAAGTACGTTAAAAATCGATGACGAAACCTCATCTTCAGACACAAAAACCAAATGTAGTGCAATAAAAGGAAGAATGTAAAAATAAAAGTCCAAGAGCCGACAGCACAAAACCCTACGTTATCGAGCACAAGAAAATTAATTAAACCTTTGTTTTATGGAAGTGTAGTAATAGGGGAATCTGATCCATGTCTGCTGGAAGCGGAGTGGTGCATAAGCCAAAAATTAATACCGCTCGCTAGTGGTTCACTCGTAGGTTTAGCATTGTCTTTATCCTAAAATCTAAAGAATGAAAACATGGATAACTGGGTGCAGGAAAACACAATGCTTAGCCTATGAGTCAACCAATAATGTCGTTCGTTTTTGGCTTATGCACCACTTCGCTTCCAGCAGACATGGATCAATAGATTCCTCTATTACTACTCTTTCATAAAATAAAGGGAATTTTTCATGTGCTTGATAACATAGGGTTTTGTGCTGTCGGCTCCTGGACTATAAATACCTGCAAGTTATGTAATCAGTCTTCACAAGACTTCCCGATTGATAAACACAATTTCTAATTTCGTCATCTCATAGGCCCTTTTTAACCTGAAATAAAATAAAATTAATTAAAATATTCCAATCAAAACATAAATATGCATTCATTTTAATATTTCAGAAATGTATGAACGGGAAGTGTTATATCATGTTTCGCTGAGCAAAAGGGGTATTTTTTAAACCTACTAACGGAGAGGACATATTTTAGGCAGTTCAAGTAATGTATCGTTTAGTAGGTATTTTTTAATTCTGAATCGAATGACACCATCCGCAAGTCGATACAATATACACTCAACTCTCGTTAACTCGTTAACTAAACATGAAGTCCCGAAATTTTCAATGGCAGAATAACGTTAAAAATTTTCATTAATTTGAACTCATTTTCGCTTGACTTCGTTTAATTTGAACTAATGAGAATTCCGATTTTTCATTTTTCTCTTCTTTCTCACGGATTTCAGGTCATTTGAATAACTTTCTTTCTTTGATTTTTGTAAAAATTGTTCCGAACGAGTATGCTTATCATCGAATGCATTTGATATCTACTTTCTTAGTGCCCCGTCTGTCCATCAGTGACGCTTTAAATTTTCCTTCCATTGTGCTTGTTTCTAATATTTTAATTAGTTTATGTACTTATACATTATAATTTAATATTTAATATTAAGTCATATTCGAATGATAACAGACGAAATAAATTTTAAAAAAAAACACCATAACATTAATTCCTTTGTGATAGTACCATATTCAGCATGTTTTCATTTCATATTTTCCATAATTCGAACTAACGGGAGCCGACTGTATATATATATTTTTTTTTACTAAGTTATGACAAGTTTTGTGATTACAAACTGAGAATTTTGTTGATGTTTAACTTAGGTTGGGTAGGGTGGGGGCAGGGCCGTAACTAGAAGTGAATAACAAAGAGGGGCGGGGGATCTCATATTTTACCTCCCTTTCTCTATGATGCAGAAATATAAATTAGTGCATATTCAAACTGTAGGTACTACGAATCTTATTAAAATGTTAACTCCATTTTATGCTATGAAAAGAATAAGATAATGAAAAAATCGAGTGTATAATTAGTGCAGTATTAAACAGCATGGTAGTTTCATATGTGCAAATAGGATGAGCAAGTGTTGAAACACTTATTTTTTTACAATTTAATATTTCTGCAAAATTGTGAAAGGGCTTCAAAACTAAATTAGACTTTTGAACAGAATTTTATTTGGATTTTCGGTACATAAATTTATCTAGTGACCTTGGAATATTTTACAGGAGGGGGGGGGGGGGTCAAAATGTTTTATGGGGCTGAGCCGCCCATAGCACGCCCTTAGCTACGGCCCTGGGTGGGGGGTTTTAAAACACTCCACTTGACCCAATTTTTAAACTTTAACCCCCCCCCCCTGAACCCCGCGTTAAAATATCCCTCTTCTATTCTTTCCGGACAAAAAAGGCTAAAACAACTTTGTTTTGGGAAATAGAACTTTCCCTTCTGTTTTGAGCACTGCTCCCACCACCTAGATTTAAAAAATGTTCTGAAACAATAGCAAGGACGAAGTAAATCGAAAGCACAACAATGGATACTTCCTCCTGTAGGCCAATTTCCTAGATCAGCAAATTCACCTTAGAGATAGGTTTTTTAGGCGTCCTTGAGTCCCCTGCCTTTGCCTTCTTAAAGTAGAAAATACCTAAAGTCCACTAAAGCTGCAATCAGATTCGCAAACATTTCGCAAGACTTTTGAGCCAATACTTGATTTCCTCCAACTTTTCGCGAAATATCCTCCCAACACCCAGTGTGATAGCAAACAGCAATGTCTCCCCAACTTTTTTCCACAGTTTCAAAAAAGTCTGGGCTAGACGAGATTTTTCCTCCAACATCGAACATTTCAACGAATCAGAGATAAGCGATTGATACGAATAGGCGGTAAATACTAACGGCAGGGGCGTAAATCCCGGGGGGGTATGGGGGGGTGCGGCACCCCCCCTCGAGTAATTCAGTCGGATAATTTCGTGTTTATCGGTAAAACTGTAAACTTAGTCGGGAAAAAAATTGTATTTATCTATATAAACTTATAAATTGGATAAATGAAAAAAATCAGTCGGGAAAATGTCCGTTTAGTCGGAAAAATGTTATTTACTACAAAGACTTAGAAATTGGAAAAACGAAAATATCAGATGGAAAAATTTTCGTTCGATAGGGAAAATGTACCTTTAGTCTTAAAAATGGTATTTACCTATAAGGACTTACAAATTTTAACAATGTTCGTTTAGTCGGAAAAAAGTTATTTACGATTTACAAATTGGAAAAACGAAAAAATCAGTCGGAAAAATTACCGTTCGATAGGAAAAATGTATGTTTAGTCGGGAAAATGGTATTTACCTAAAAAGATTTACAAATTGGAAAAATGAAAAAGTCAGTCGGAAAAATTCCCGTTTGATCGGGAAAATGTACGTTTAGTCGAAAATAATATACACATATGTATGCACCCCCCCCTCCCCCCCTCCCAAGAAGAAATCAGTCAGAAAATTCCCAGATTGATCGGAAAAAGTTTAGTCGGAAAATATGGTACTGACCTATAAAAACTTATAAACTGGAAAAATAGAACTATCATTCGGAAAATCTAATGTTACATCGGAAAAGGCGTGTTTAGTCGTAAAAAATAGTATTACGTATTATCCTATGAAAACTTATAAATTGGAAAAACGGAAAAATCAGTCAGAAAAATTCTTGTTCGATCGGAAAAAATGGCATTAATCTATAAAAAATTATATATTGGAAAAACGAAAATATCATTCGGAAAATTTTCCGTTTCCATCGCAAAAGGCATGTTTAGTCGGAAAAAATAGTATTACTTATTAACCTATAAAAATTTGTAAATTGGAAAAACGAAGAAGTCAGTCGGAAAAATTCTTCTTCGATCGGAAAAAATGGTATTAACCTATAAAAACTTATAAATTGGAAAAACGAAAATATCCATCGGAAAAGGCATGTTTAGTCGGAAAAAATAGTATTATGTATTAACCTATAAAAAATTAAAAATTGGAAAAGCGAAAAGTCAGACGGAAAAATTCTTGTTCGATCAGAAAAAAGTAAATTAAGCCGAAAAAAAAAGTATTAAATATTTATAAATTGGAGAAATATTTTTATAATTTTTAATTAAATAAGAAAAACAAGTTAGATCGAAGAAAACCTATAAAATTGTATTCGTAATCGGATTTATTTCCACTTGCAATTTCTGATTAGAAAAATAAAAAACAATTTAGAACGAAGAAAACAAATTTATTCTTAGCCGGAACTATTATTAATTAATTTAACTAACAAGGTAATTTACTAAGTACTTTAATCTATATATTAATAAAATAACAAATCGCTCTGTCTGTGTGTGTGTGTGTCTGCGATAGTTAGCGAAAACTACGGTACGTACGAAGCTCAAAATTTTTCTGAGAGTAGCCCAATATCTCTCCTGATGCACCTGACGCTCAGAATTTCAAAATTCTATTTATTAACTGAGTGATTAATTAAATTCCAAACCTTATTCTCATAAAACCTTTTTTAGCTTTTTTCCTTTTCATTTTCTTATGGTTGGTTAGTTGCATAAAATTTCCGCAGAAATAATTTTAAAAACTGGGACTGACCTTTAAAATTCATAGACTGGCAAACTATCAGTTTAAATGGGGATTTTTTTTTATTACAGCTGCTGTACGCCATGGAGGAAAAAGATACATGGTGGCGAAGTAAACGGAAAAAAGGTTTGCAATATGAAACCATTTATCGCTGAAATTTTAATATCTCAAAATAAAGCACGAGGAAGGAATTTTGTATTAATAAGACGGATTGGAAGAAATGAATTACAGCTGAAGCATATTTTACGAAGAAATAGAAATTTTTTTAAATGGTTTTTTCTATTATATTATTTATTAAAATAAATATTTGCTTTTAAAATAATTGAATTTGGAAAATTAAAAATAATTAAATGTCAAAACAAAATAAATAAAATATTGAAAACATATGATTTGAAGTAAAAAATTGTATTACTAAATGTTTTCTCTTTTTTTCAGAATTTTTTAATACTTTATAACGTAGATGAAAAATGTTTATGATTTAACAACATATTAATAATTCCATGTCAATATATAAAATACTAGCGGCCCGCCCTTGCTTTGCTTCGGGTACTCCCGTGTCAATACTGACACCGCAAATTGTTACTACCACTTCATCCTATTAAATTCAACTACTAAAACCATTACTCTCCTTTTAAGTAGTCGGGTAAAAAGTAGCCTGTATGTTAATCTAAGGTGCCAGATAACTCCATACAAAGTTTCATAAAAATCGATCCATCCGTTATTACGTTATAGATGGTGTAACTAACACGACTTTGTTTTACGAATATAGATTACAGCAATCCTCCCAGACTTTGTACGGGTATTAAAAAAAATTCAAGTTATAAATTTTTACACACATGCTCATACTCTCTTCTTTGTGGATGGAGTTATTAAAAAAGTGTAAACTTATAAAAGAAAATTCGGATATTAGTATTATTTTTTATTTATTTGTAATTCATTCATACACTACATTTTTAGTTATTTACTTTTAACATTTTTACCTATTTATTTTATTTTTACAACAATTACAGGATGTCTTTATACACAATAAATCTTGTAGGGTTCAGCCTGCGTTTGCAATGTATAAGCGGAAATAATGAAATTATTTACGACATCACATTAAAAACCTCAAAAATAACAGTATTTCTCCACTATTTAATGGATGTTATTATACATATAAACCTTCCTCTTGAATCATTCTATCTATTAAAAAAAACCGCATCAAAATCCGTTGGGTAGTTTTAAAGATTTAAGCGAACATAGGGATATAGGGACAGAAAAAGCGACTTTGTTTTATACTATGTAGTGATAGTGATGAAAAGATTCTTTTAAAATCATGCATGAACACTTAAATAATAATATTAATCTAAAATCTAGATTTCACAGTGCAGACGATTTTAAGGCATTAACGAAAGAATGTTGATTTTTACAGCAAAGTTTTAAATGATGCTTCCATATTGATACTTCAAAGTCATATGATAAAAATAATCAAAAAATTCTTGCCTATGATTGATCTAATTGTATCTTTCATGCATTCTGATCGTGTATTACAGGCAATATTGGCACACAACGTTATTTTTTAAACGAAATTTTAGTCATCTAATCAATAACAGTTTAAAAGGTAAAAAACAAAGACAAAGAAATACTGGTTTAAACCAGTTTGAATTGATCGGAGTTTCAAAGGACATTTTTTTGTTGGTGCTTATTTGGACTTAATGTAGCGGATTTTAGAGTTACATTTTTTGCGTCACCCCAAGACATTATACTGTCACTCTATTAATTTCTTTTTACTACATGGCTTTACGCATATTTTTGGCATTTCGAACATTAGAATGTATTAGTCATTAGCTGTGTTGCTGTAAAAAACATTACACAACACTTTTCTATGAGTTTATTTTTTTAATCATTGATTAAATTTAAATGTGTTCTATTCAATTTAAAATTGTAATATGGCTTTAATTTTTTTTAAAACAAAAATAAAATAGCTGTTTGGCGTACAGTTGTTTGTATCCACAAACGATTCATTCACCATAATAAATTATCAAATAGCAAAGTAAATTATCTATCAGAAATAGCCATAAAAAGAATAGTAGCAAAACTGATTATAACCTTAATGATTAGACTAATTTAAACATACCCGATCTTAACCAGAAAAAAAACCGACCACACTCCGATCCGTGATACACAAAATTTCCGTGAGTATAAACACGACCCTGATCTAAAAATTCTGTTTGGAAAAAACTATGAATTTGATAACTGACCCGAACCAAATCTAAATCCCACAAAAATATTTAAGTGAAGCATAACCCGATTTAAACAAGGAAAAATAATTTTCGTGGGTATGAAACTTGGCCCGAACCTAAATATTTTCTTGAAAAAAACCCGAAATATGACTCGAACGAAATCTGAAACCGATAAAAATATTCCAGAGAACTATAACCCGATCCCAGCTAAACAAAATAGTTTCCATGGTCATAAACCCGACTCAAACCTAAAAAACTCCGTTTGAAAAATCCTGAACTTTGACCCAAACCACATCTAAATCTGACCAAAGTATTCGAAAGAACTATAACTGGATTCGAGTAACACAAAATAATTTCCGTGGACATGAACCCGATACGAACCTAAAACTCCCATTCAAAAAATACCTGAAATTTGAATCGAACCAAATCTGAATCTGACAAAACTATTTCAAAGAAACGCAACCGGATCCAAACAAGACAAAATATTTCCATGGGCATGACACAATCCGAACCCAAAAAAATTCTTTGAAAAAATCGCGAACTGAACGAAATCTGAACTTGGCAAAAATATTCCAGTGAAGCATGTCCTTATTCGAACAAAACAGAATTATTTCCGTGAACATGCAAGAAGACCCGAACCCAACAGTTATATTTGAAGAAAAAACTCGAAATCTGAATTGAACCAAATCTTGACAAAAATATTCCAAAAAACTATAACCCAATCCAAGCAAGACGAAATAATTTCTATGGACATAAACCCAACTCGAACCTAAAAAATTCGATTTGAAAAAAACTGAAATTTGACCCAAACCACATCTAAATTCGACCAAAATATTCGAAAGATTCTCAACTGGATTCGAGTATGACAAAATAATTTCCGTGGACATAAACGAGATCCGAACCTAAAAGTTTTATTTGAAAAAATACCTGAAATTTGAATCGAACCAAATCAGAACCTGATAAAAAATATTCCGGAGAATCGTAACCGGATCTGAATAAGACAAAAAAATAAATTCAATTTGAAGAAAAAGCCGAAATCTGAATTGAAACAAATCTGTTCCAGACAAAAATATTCCAAAGAACCATAACTGTATCCGAGCAAGGCAAAATGATTTCCATGGACATGAATACGACCCGAACATTAAAACTCAATATAAAAAAAAAAACCTAAAATCTGAACGGAACGAAATCTGAACCCGACAAAAATGTTCTAATGAATCATAACCAGATCCGAACAAGACAAAATAATTTCCATGGACATGAAACCAATATATGGTTTGGTAACATTTAGGTTGCAATTACATTACGGTAAGTCTTTGATTATATTTAATTTCCCGTTAGGTTACAGATAGGTCACGGTTAAGTTAAAGTTAGGTTAAAGTTAAATTGCATTTATGTTATGGTTAGAATAAGGATATGTTACAATAAAGTGAAGGCTAGGTTACATTTATGTTATATTTAATTTACGGTAAGGCAGGGGTGCAGATTATGTCCGATCCGGCGATCTAGGATCGGGGGAAATTTTAGCCATCTGGGGAAATTTTGCAGAAAAACATACAATCGATTTCAATTTTAATAAAGAATTACATATTTCTCTGAGATTTTTTTTTCCTGACAAATAAATAGATCTATCTGCTTAGCGACTTTCACAAAATCAATCTAGGAATAATACGTATTGTGTATACAGGGTGAGTCATAAATATCGAAACAATAGGCTATCTCCTTAAATATTGCCTTTAGACCCATACTTCCAATTGCAAAGTTTCACCAAAAAAGGTAAATTTTTTGATAAGATAAGTTGCAACTCCATGGGGGGTCTATTTTAAAAAATACAAAAATTAAATTTTTATACGGCCCCCAGAGGATAAAACTTCCAATTAGAAAAATTTTCCTTATCCATTCCTGAATTGAACAAAAAAAATTCCATCTTGATATCTCCAAAACTCAGAGAGTTATGATAATTTTAATAAATCGTGAGGTTTCAAGGGATCAGACACAAATTGAAATGCGTGTAATTGAAGAAACAATGTTGCTGTATGTTGTCCAGAAAACATTTATTTTATTTATTTATTTACAGAGTTTGAATTTGGAATGTTTTGTGATGGTTAAACACATAATTTGTAAGCACTATCACATAATAAGCTTTCTTAATAATTTTTTTTTCAAAAAATTTAGAGTAAATTAAAATTGTCATAACTCAAAATATTATTTGTCGCATTGAATTTTTTTCTTTTAATTAAATGAAAATGTTTAATTTTCAATTTTGATTCAGCATTTTAAATAATATTTTTAAAAAATAAAAGTATTTAAAATAGCAATTTAAAAAAAGATGCAATTTTTTGTAAACAAATAATATTTTTAAAAGTAAATTTTCTGAGGTGAAAACATCTTTCGGCATTTTTTTAAATTATTTTTTTTATTGAGGTGTTAAAAAACTATTGAATTGTTACCGTAACCAAGGGTTACTGACTTATGATGTAAGTTTAAAAATGAGAAATACTGAAATAAAAACATCTGATGAAGAAATGTGCATTTAGTTTTAAACAAAGATTGGCTCCTAACGTTTAAATGCTTTTTTAAAATAGGTGATTAACTAGGTGATTAACTTCTTCTTGTGTAGTTTCAATTTCAGATTTTGTTTAAGTTTTGCCATTTTCGCCTTCTTTAATTACTATTTAAATGAGTCAGCTTATTTAATCTTAATTTTTTTTATCACGCCGACTTCAATTTTTTTCATTGTTTTATCCCTGTCAACTTCATATTTTTCTTGTTAAAATTGCCACTACACGATGCGTAAAAGATGTCTCTAATTACGGGCCTCCAAACTGGTAGACGGTAGGTATTGGGTTCGAACCCAATCGCAACCATCGGCCTAACCGTTCGACGTTTTCCGTAGTTTTTTTCGAACCCTGGATTTCCAATTGCAGATAATTGGCCGGAATAAAAAAAAAAACAATTAAAAAAAAACAATCCCCAACGTGTTAACTGCTGTAAGCGGACTCAAAGGCCGCTGCGCTTTTTTTTTTTTTTTTTTTTTTTCATTTTTTAGAGTTTAACATACAGTTTTCAATTCAAATACAAATACATTTTAAATTTTGTTTAACTTTCGAATCAGTTATCTTTTTAAAACAAGAACAGGTGTTTAATGAATCTTCGGCATATTTCATTTAAATGTTTTAAGTTGAAATTATTCAATTGAATTTCTTAAATGATGTTTGGTTCGAACGCATTAAACCTTGATCAATTAAATACACTTAGAATGAAATATTAGTGGGAGCTTAGCATAAAAAAAAATACGCAACAGAAACGTTATACTCTTCGACTTTAACATTCGAATAAATATTTTTTTTAATGCCGTTTGGAATAAATAAACTACTCGGATGTAGCAATCGGAGGACTCTAAAGATACGAAATTCCGTGGATTAGTACAAGATATCGCTGAAATCGTGTAAACTATACAAAATTCATTATGAAAACGCCATCCGAAAGATGATTGATACAAAAACGTAAACAAAACCAATTCATGTCAAGAAGTAACTGCATCTGACTTTTTATGGAAATTATTGCATTAGTTCTTAAAGTAGAGCTATTGCAGAAATCTTAACAAATTCAGTGTTGCAGCGCCTCTCGTGGAGCCATATACAACAAAATATAAATAACATCAATTCATGTCAAGGAATAACTGAATCTGAAGATTGATGATATTCCTTGCATTCTGGAGATACAGCGATCGCGGAAATCGCACAAAAGCCTTTTCAGTAGGGTCACCTGTTAAGCAATTCATACCAAAAACTAATCAGCATCAATGTAGATCAAGAACTAAGTAAATATAATTTTTTATTAAATTTTGTGTATTAGTTTTTGAGATAGCGCGCTCACAAAATGTATATCATATACAGAGATACAGAAGCAGTGACTCACAGACAGACATTTTGTAAAAACATGTTTTTCGGTATCTCTGAGCCCTAAAACGTGTGAATCCGTCGAAAACCGGAATTCAAAATTTTCATGAATCCAATACTTTTTTCTTGTAAAGATAGAAAAAAGTAAAAATATGTTTAAAACCACATAAATTTTGAAGCTGAATAGTAAAAACTAGATTTTTGAAAAAAATTCTAAGTAATTTTTTAAAATATATTTCCATTAACATTAAAATGTACAATAACATTAAAATATATTCCATATGATCCAGTTAATATAAGGGTCATTATCGCTATTACTATTTTTACTAAACTTATTGCCTGCGGCAATAAGTTTTAAAGACACGGTTAATGAGAGTTTAATTAATATCACTTAATTTAATAACACTTTTAATAAGTTTTTAATAAGACGGTCCGGCCAATGGGTCGTGCCAATCACGAGCCTGACGCCAAGCTCGAGATATTGCAGACATCTAGCATATGTCAAGGAAGTTTAAAGCAAAAAGCTATATGCTTTTATTTTATATTTAAAAGTTAAAGCATTGTCTTGGGTCTACATTTAACAATGCGTAAATTAATGGTCGATCCCTAAATTGTATTTCAAATGAACTGATATCGCTGCACTCAGATGTATGCTAAAGTGGTGTAAGTCACGAATTTTGAAAAATTTTGGATTTTAATATCATCCAGGGATTTGCAGATATCGAGATGAATTTTTTTTTGTTCGATTCAGAAGAGGATAAGGAAAAATTTTCTAATTGAAAGTTTTATTCTCTGGGGGTCGTATAAAAATTTAATTTTCGTATTTTTTTAAAATAGACCCCCCATGGAGTTGCAACTTATCTTACCAAAAAATTTACCTTTTTTGATGAAACTTTGCAATTGGAAGTATGGGTCTAGGGGCAATATTTAAGGAGATAGCCTATTGTTTCGATATTTATGACTCACCCTGTATACTTGTGTATAAGTTGAGAAATTTTTAGAAAAAAAAAGTCTATATCTAAACGCATGTAAGAATTCTAAAACATAAAATTTTGGGGAAATTTTCATAAGGATTGAGGGAAATGTGGAGAGTAAAAACATTTTCTGCACCCCTGCGGTAAGGTACTGTTAAGTCAGAGTTAGGTTACAGGCAGTTTATGTTTACGATACAAAAGTTTACGGGTAGGAATTTATCCATAGAGTGAACATTACGCATGATTTGATTAAAAATAACACTTACTTTTGTTAAATGGCTCTGAAATTATAATACTACATACCAACATTTTAGCTACCAGCGAGTATCGATTTCATTCATGGTATAGTCGGATTTAAGAGTGATATAATTAGTTTGAAATTCAAAATATTTCACTTGGGATTTCTATGTGAAAAAAAAATAATTAGTTACATGACTTAACAGTGATTTTTGATAAATATCAACACTTTAACACAAAAATCATGCAGTCGTTGGATACATATTCCCTCCCGCGTTTCTCATCGCTCATTTTGAGTATTTCTAGAGCTTAACATTAGCTGTTTTTTAAACCGATTTTTCACACAGTCAGTGGCCACGTATTTCGGACAATGCATTTCTGCATGTTTCGAGTTAATAATAAAATCATACAAATTTCAAGTTCGTTTAATATTGTTAATACGGACCCGGGCAACGCCGGGCGGGTCAGCTAGTTTACTAATAAATTAATACAATTTATTAATTTATTGGGTTTTATTTTTCTGATAAAACTATTCAGAAATTTTTTTATTTGACAAACATCGTGTACTCGGAAACCTCGATATGACAAAAAAAAAAAAAAAAAAAAAAAAAAAAAAGTTTATGTACATATTCTAGCAATGTTAATGTTATTTGTAACCGTGATATTTTGAATGAAACCTTGATATTCCGATTTTTTTTTCCTGTGCCTTTTGGCTTCGAGATATTGAAATCCAACTGTATTGATTTACTGTCGGAAAGCTTTTAGTTTAGTGTCGAAATTTTAAGATATACTGATTAAAGTGAAGAAACTTCTATTTTTTTACTTAAACTTTAAATTTAGTTAGAAATATGTATCACAGAATTTAGGTGGTATCCCATGAAAATTCAAAACTGAAATACAAATATTTTGTATTTTTCCATAACAAAATCTAGAAATTTTCCACTCCATACAAATTTTACCTTTAATTGAAAATAATTATGGTTTTAATTATTCCTACTAACTAATTTTGTATTTTCTTTTTATTTTATCAAAAAAAAAAAAAAAAAAAAAAAAAAAAAAAATTAAAAATGTGAAATTGCTTTTTATTTTATTTAAAAAAATTAAAAATGTGAAATTGTTTTTGTTTACTTTGTTACATAATTTTTGATTGATTTAAAAAAGGTGCTTAAGAAATTTATATGATACAGGATGAAAATTGAAAATACCCAAATACTTTGAATTTTTATCTCAAAATAATCTGGATATTTTACAGTCTATACGAATTTACTTCTCTCAGAAATAATACGTTCGTTTTCTTTTTCCTAAATCAATTGTATTCAGTTTTTTAAATATTTTTATTAATACTATTACATTTTGTTTAATCGGGAAAATGATGGGTATCACCAAATTGTACGCTGCTTTAACCCTTTCCGGCACACTGTGCCCGGTCTGGGATACCTAATTTTAATTCCAAACTCGCGAATGGCACCAATAATATTTTAGTAAAATTTTGCTTTTACAATAAAAGCTTAAATTAAGGAATCCAAATATCTAAAAAAATTCGTTTGTGAATTCCGGTGTCAGTCGATAATTTCTCATTTTACTACAAAATTTGCATGTGCCGGAAAGGGTTAAAGTTTGTCGTTAGAAAGAATTATGTCTTATATTAAGAAATGCCGTATTTTTGACAAATTTTTGTCTCTAAAATATTCCCCAAGCAAAAAAAAAAAAAAAAAAAAAAAAATTCAATTTTACATAAAAAAATAACTGATTGGGAAAAAATAATAATAATAGAGATAGAACATTGTTTTCTCTTCAACGCAACTCTTGCACGCTTGGGCAGCTAGACGACTGGGCGCTGGACCTCCCGCCCTATGTGCCAGTTACAAAACTTACAGCTCGAAAATTGAAGAGAAAATACTTCTTATGATGTAAGCATGCACTAAGATGGAATTTTTGAAATTATCCCCCTAAGAGGGACGAGCGGCGGGGGGGGGGGGGGGGGGTAGGGGGTAGGTTAAAATTCTGGAACAACTTGCCATATCTCAGCAAGCATTTAAGGTGGGAGCGTGGAATTTCAGAAAATAAACTACTAAAAAAATTATCAAACACATAATCCAACGATTTCAGAAATTCTCCATAAGGGGATTAAAAAGGAAGGGGTCGAAAAATTTTGGACATTTGGCGCATCTCAGCAGTCTTTTTTTAATAAGAGCGTGAAACGGCAGAAAATAAAATTATTAAAAACTAATTAAATACGTGTTCCAACGATATTTTAAAATTTCCATTCCCCGAGGATGTTAAAGTGGGGTGGAAAAATTCTATACTTTTTTGGACCCATCCTGTGACCTATCATAGAAAACCTCAGATCACTCTTTCATATTATAAATCTTTCTTTCTTCACGTTGACTCCCTCCTATTTCCCTACCGGGGACAATTTTCGATCTTTTCCGAAATTGTATCGTTTTATCATTTTAGTTCGGGTTTTTTTACGGGGACCTCCCATAAATATTATTTATAATGTATGAAAATCAGTTAGGGGAAGGGTCTATTCTGGAGGGAGGACAATTTCCTAAATATGGTCTACATATCTCTTGTGATATACCACGAGCGACCACTTTTCTAAATTTAGCCGGCACCTTTCATGTGATATATCGTTGGAAAGCCCTGTGACTGCTTATTCGCACTAAGCACTACCCATGGCCCTCTCGGGTGGTACGATTATTGTATCCCATCAGGAGACCTTCTAATTATGGGGAAAATATATGGTTATATAAGACTAATAATAACATAAGATTATTTGACTAACTCGATACACTAAGTCATAGTTATCTTGAGAATTATATATGAATATACATATATATATAGTCGGCTCTTCTTAATTCGAAATCGGATAAGTCGAAATTTTGCTTAATTCGAACTAAACATGAAGTCCCGATTTTCAATAAATAACGTTAAAAATTTTCATTTATTCGAACTCATTTTCTCTTGACTTTGTTTAATTCGAACTAACGAAACCCATATTTTTTTCCTTTTTCTTTACTTTCTCCCGCAATTATGATCTTTGAAATAATTTTCTTTCTTTTGTTTTTGTCAGAATTGTTCTGAAAAAGTATACATATAGTCCTATGCATTTGCTATCCTCTTTTTTAGTGTCCTGTGTATCCATCAATAACACCTCCACCCTATCTTCGTTTCTGCTTATTCTTAATACTTTGATCAGTTTATGTATTTATATATTTTAATTTAATATTAAATCATATTTTAATGATAACAACCGAAATAGATTTTAAAAATATTATAACATTAATTCTTTTTAAAGTATCCCTTTAAACATGTTTTCCTTCTTATTTTCCATAATTCGAACGTTGGATAATTGGAATATTTCTTGTGGTCCCGACGAATTCGAATTAATGAGAGTCGACTATATACATACAGAGTGATTAAAAAAAAACGTGGACAAAAAGATATGACAAATCAAGCATACAACAAGGATAAAAAATCACATAGGAACATAGGGTCGCAAACTACTTATTGAGTCACAAATACAGGGTGTTTCAGACTAGTTACACCCGGTTTAAAAGTAATAATTTCCAGGAAAATAAAAGTATTGTAATGAAAATGCAAGGATATGTACCTTATTTTGTGTGAAATGTGATAACGTTACGAAAAGATCTGGAAAAACATGTTGCTCAAGCATTCGATAATACCGTATAAACTGATTATCACAGTTCAAAATGTGAGGTGTCAAATGCATATTGCTGGCGCGCATAATGCAAACTTCTACCAATTTTGTTTGGTGTTATCACATTTAAAACAAAGGTGAGAATGTCTGTTAAATGTTTTATTACAATATATTTCAGTTTTCTGAAATTTATTTCTGTTAACCGAAATTGAGTTAGGTTGAAACACCCTGTATTTGTGACTCAATAAGTGGTTTGCGGCGCTATGATCCTATGTGATTTTTTACTCTTGTCATATGCCTGACTTGTCATATCAATTTGTCCACTTTTTTTTTTAATCACCCTGTATATTAGTCCTAAGGATAGCCATAATACTCGGAAATTTTCCTTCTTGGAGTCGGAAATTTATGAGCCTACACCCCCCTACGCGACTAGGGTGGTTTACGCCCCTGACTAACGGCTGGTAATAGTAGGACTGATTTTCCTGCTTTTCCTCGAACTTCTTCAAAGATCTTTTTCTCTCTTTGAACGGGAAAATGTTGGGGTTAAAATCGGTTGAAAAGTTTGTCGCGCCTAAAGTCCGTGAATCTGATAACAGCTTTAGAATAGCAAAGTATCTGTTCAAATTTGGCGATATATAATCCACTACTTATCTATATTGAAAACTAGTTCATCCGGCAGGCGTTGCGTGGTCTTTTTCAAAACACCACAAAACGCGAAAAAACACAAAAAGTTTATGAATGAATTCCAAATAAACTTTATTGAAAGAGGAAAAAAAATAACCATGTCGGACAAGATGACTGAAACCGGATTTCTTTTAATAATGTGGAAAAAAAAAAAAAAATCACAGCAAATTTCGTTATAATCGCGAGAAAATGCTAAAATGTCGAGAAAATTTATTTCCAAAGTCGCAGAGGACAAAATTTACTAAACTAAAAGATCAAAACAATTTTTTTTCTGTTTTTTTTTTTTTTAATGAATGTCGAAAAATTGCCGTTATCAAGCACGGAAAAATCGCCAATTTTATCCATAAGACGCGAAAAAAATTGTAAATTTTGCAAATCAAGCACAAAAAAATCGCGAGTTTTATCGATCGAACTAGAGACAGCTGCGAATTTCGCTGGCTGATCACAGAAAAATCGCAAATTTTGTTGATCAAACGCGGAAAAATCACAAATTTCGTTGATCGAGAAAGAAAAAAGAATAAATTTCGTTGATGATGCGCAGAAAATTTTTACATTTTGTTGATGGGATACAGAAAAATCGTGAGTTTCGCGAAAAAAAATCGCAACTATCCTTAATTTGCAGAGGAAAAAAAATTCCAAATTTCTTCAGTGAGTTAAGAATCGCGATCGAAAAAAAAAAAAAAAAAAAAAAAAAACGCGAATTTTGAGCATCAGGGGCGGAAAACAACAAATTCCGTTAATGGAGCAAGGAAAAATTAATTTTGTTCTTGATGCCCAGTAAATTAAATTTTGTTGATCTGCCACAGAAAAATCGAAAAAAATCGGACATTTCCTGAATTTGCCGAAAAAAAAAATTACAATTATTATCATTCAGTCAAGAATATAATGAATTTCGTCGATCGGGTACGAAAAAAATTCGAATTTTTCGTTTAAGAAGGAAACAAATCTCTAATTTCATTGATCAAGTGCAGAAAAATAAAGTGCTTCGTGTGTATATCGCGAATTTCTTACATTTGTTGTGAAAAATCGCAAACTGCATCAATCAGGAACGGAAAAATTACACTTTTCGTCGATCAGGTGTGGAAAAATCGTAAAATTCGTTAACCAAGCACAGAGGTGTGCGAAGAGAAAATTGCACCCGGGGCAAAGTTTCAATTTGACCCCCCCCTTTTTTTTTCTTGCCACAAGCCGAAAATGACGCTGGTAGTATAAATTTGACGCCCCCTAAATTTCCGCGCCTGAGGCGACCACCCCTTTCACTCCGACCTTTTTTCGCACGGCACTGATCAAGTACGAAAAATCTCGATGATGCGCGGAAAAACTGAAAATTTCGTTGTTCGGCTACGGAGTTTGGTCAGTTTATCGCGAGAATAATCATCAATTTTCCGGGGGAAAAGATTGCAAATTTCGTCAGAGTGAGTTAAAAATTGTGAATACCAGCGATCGGTTATAAAAAGATCACGAATTTCGTCGATCAGTGACTGAAAAATTGCAAATATGTCGATTTAACTAAGAAAATTGAGTGTTTCGTCTATCAAACGCGGACAAAAAAATATATAGCACATTTCGATAACCAAGCACGAAAAAAAATCCACGAATTTTTTGTTGCTCAGACGTAGAAAAGTTCAAATTTTGTTAGACGTTTACGGAAAAATAGCGAATTCTGTCAATTAGAAACGGGAAAAACCACAAATTTCGTTGATAGGGCACAAAAAACGTTTTTTTTTTTTTGTTGATGATGCATAGAAAAAATGCAAATTTTGATAGTGACGCGCGAAAAAAATCATAAATTTTGTCAGTGTCGAAAAAAAATTGAAGTGGAAAAAAATTGCAAATTTTGTCAGTCAATTAAGAATCACGAATGCACGAATACAGAAAAATCGCGAATTTTCTTGATTAGAAACGACAAATCTCTAATTTCGATGATCGCTGCGGAAAAATCGAGTTTTTCATCGGTTTATCACGACATCCGCCAATTTTGACTGACGAAATTTGCAAATTTCGTCAGTCAGCGAGGAACCGCGAATTTCGTTGATCGGGTGCTGAAAAATCGCACATTTCATCAATTCAGGGCTTGAATTTTAAGGTGGGATTTGGGATTCACGTCCAACACTTTCACCCCCCCCCCCAAAAAAAAATGTCGGGAGACTAGTGCAAAAAAATTTCACCATTTTCCGGAAAAGTTTTACATTTAGAAACTATGATCAAGTCACGCGATAGCTTTGCGCATTTCATGATATTTTCGCACGATCGATTGACACTTTTTGCGAATTTTTTACCATGAAAAATCGTTGAAATTCAAGATTTTTTTTTTCCAGCGACCGATAGACAAATTAATTTTACATTGACAAGTTCCGCGTTATTTTCCGTGACCGATTTGCAAATTTAAGGGGGATTCTGTTTCAAAATTTCCAAAAATTTAATGCATTCGGTTTCCAAAATTCCGACATAAAGAAATGTTATGTGAAATTATAGCGAATATCGACAAATGGTCTTTGGAAATGTCAATTTTATGTCAAAGGATTGCGAAAAAACGTTAATTTCGTCAAAGAATCGCGGAGAAGAATCAGATTCGTCCAAAGATCGCAAATAAAAAGCAGCTTTCATCTTTCATCAAAGGATCACGCATAAAATGCAAATTTCGTCAAAAGATCACGCATAAAACGCACTTTTTTCAACGGATCGTGAATAAACGCAAATTTTATCAGAGGATCGCGACAAAAAACTAATTTTGTCAGATCATGGGGAAAACACGGATTTCATCTATCTCACGCGGATCACAAAAATGAAATGGAAACATGTCAATGGATTGCGAAAAAATGCACGAATCGTCCCAAAGATCGTAGAAAAAAAATCGCGATTTTTGGAACAGGATAGCGTAAAAAACCTGCCTTTCGGCACAAAATCGTGAACAAAACGTGATTTTCGGCACAAAATCGCATATAAAACCCGACTTTTGGCACAAGATCGTGTAAAAAGACGAGACTTTTGGTCTAGGATCGCGTACAAAAACACTTTTCGTTGACAGATTACGAAAAAAGTTAGTTTCGACAAAGGAACACGCAAAAAACGCGAATTTCATAAAAGGATCGCGTAAAAAACGACTTTCTGAACTGGATCACGTATGAAACGCGGGTTTCGGAACAGGATCGTGTAAAAAATGCGACTTTTGGCACAGAAAGGCGTGAAAAATGCTACTTTCAGCAGACAAACATGTAAAAAACGAGACTTTTGGCATAGAATCGCGGCAAAATGCTAATTTAGGCACAAGATTGCGTAAAAAACGGACTTTAGGCACAGAATCACGGGAGAATGCTAATTTCGGCACAGGATCGAGTAAAAAATGCTGCTTTCGGCACAGGAACATGTAAAAAAAAAAAGCGACTTTCGGCACAGGATCGCGTTATAAGCGCTACTTTTGGCACAGAATCGCGTGAAAAATATTTATTTCGGCACAGAATCACGTAAAAAAAAGTACGATTTTCAGCACAGGATCGCATAAAAAACGCAAAAGATCATGAAAAAAGGTAAATTTTAACAAAGAAACGCGACGAAAAACACATTTTATCAAAAGATCGCGTAATTTTTTTTAAAGCAATTTTTTTTTTTTTTTTTTTTTTTTTTTTTTTTTTTTTTTTTTAATTTCTGAATAATTTTAAAGCGAGCATAAGCATACGTTTATGATGAGCATAAGCATACGTTTATGATATTTCCAAAGTTATAATGTTGTGCTTGGGTGATCTGTCACAAGTTCACTTTGGGAAAGAGTATTCAGGACCCACAATCGAATAAAATTGCTAAATTCAGAAATTCATTTAACAACCTCATTGTTAAGGACCCAGGAGTTTGGTTGAAAGTTGAAAAATAAACTGCATAAAATCTTGACTTTGTTCCTTTTTAAACGTTAAAGAAGATTTTGCATAATTATTCCGAGTTGTTGATTTAAATTGTTGCAGTGCAGTGATGGTTTTTTTTTTCATGTCTGTATTAATTCTTTAAATAGCAGTGGGTTTTAAAGAGTTTTTTCTCCCTCCCAAACGGCTCAATTCCCTTCCATTTATAAATGATGGGATTTACCTTTCCTTAGAAAAAAATTTCAACCCCTCTTGATCAGGCACAAAATAATCGCGAATTTCATCAATCATCCGCAGAAAAATCGCGAGTATTGCCGATCGAGCTCCGAAAATCAAGAAATTCGCTGATCGGACACGAAAAAATTGCGAGTTTTATCAGTCTATCAAAAAAATCATGAATTTCGTCAATTGCAAGAAAAGATTACAAATTTTGTCGAATCAAGAATTGCGAATTTTGTCGATCCAGTGCAGAAAAATAGCTAATTTCGCCTATCATACGCGAGAAGATAGCGAATTTCGTCGATCATATACAGAAAAATCGTGAATTCGTTTATCATATGCAGAAAAATCACAAATTTTGTTGATCGGTTCCCTCCTTCCTTCATTCATAAAGCTTGCATTTGTTTTTGGCGCTAGCCACTTTTATGCCTGTTTGCATTTAAGCATTTTTGATAAAACAAAATTTACTCCTCAGAATAAAACCAGACTATTATTGCTCCTTCTAAATAATATCTGTTATACTAGTATTAAAAAATGCTCTGACGAGCACCAAAAAAGATTAATATGTTTTAAAGTATGAAAAAGTGTTTGACAAGAGCTTCTAATTGAGAATGAGAAAGGACAAGGGTTCCCTTCTTGGTTGCAATTCACTGTCAATGCCAAATTGGAAAAAATCATTTTTGCGCTTTTTCCATATAAAAGAAATTTGCGTAAAACTTTCTATCTTTATTTTTTAGTAAAACTTTCTATCTTTACTTTTTAGTAAAACTTTCAATCGTGCTTTACATGTTAACTGCATTGTTGACTCTGCACTGCAACTGCACTACAAATCAGTTTTCTGTGCTGTTTTACACTGCAACAGTTTATGGTGGGACTGTGTGAATGTGATACGCTGCAGGTAGTGTTGAATGCAGGAGGTGGAGCGGGGGGACATTCCCTCCCGAAGGTATCAAATGCTCCCCTCCCCAATAAAATTTAGATTTTGTGTTTTTAATAATAAAAAAGTATAATCCCCTTAGAACTCTATTGTGTCCTCCCCCCCCCCCCCCCCCCCGAAGCCACAGAAGATCCTACCGGAGAAAAGTGTCTGAATTCAACACTGGCTGCGGGAACTATGGTTTTTGCCCTATTTTGCTTTACATTCATGTTTAATCACGCGGTGTCTTTTCTAATTATGCCTTTACACCACACAATTTTATTGTAACAGTGACTCATTTCTTTTATATGGAAAAAGCGCAAATATGATTTTTTCAAATTTGGCATTGACAGTGAATTGCAACCAAGAAGGGACCCCTTGTCCTTTCTCATTCTCAATTAGAAGCTCTTGTCAAATACTTTTTCATACTTTAAAACATATTAACCTTTTTTGGTGCTCGTCAGAGCATTTTTTAATACTAGTCATTTAAATTTTTTGATAAATATATATTGAATATAAGAAAACCTCAGTTGCTTTTAAATACTCCCAGTACTTTTTCTTATTTCGTTCAGTATTGAACTATTTAATCAATGAACAAAAAACGTGAAAAAAACACGAAATTAATTTTAATTTATTCGTACAGAAATTGACAGATTCGATTAATTTTAGATAATACATATTTTATAGAAAAATAATGCGAATAGAAATTTTTATTCTTTTCGCATAGGATTCGTGACATTCTTATCTACTTGTTTTAAAAATGAGATATTATAAATATCAAATATTTCCGCCATTAGCGCGATTTTTGTGATTATGGCAACCAAAGGTCGCTAAACATAATTTTTTAGTCGTATCTGATCGTAAATGTTACATTCACTTCACACCATCACAAAAGCTTTTTGCATCACCATGTGTTTTTTCATTTGATGCTTTCTTGGCACAGATGCCATATATGCACGACATTGTGCGATATTCTTCTGACGCCAATTTTGCAAAAACTTAGTTTTCAAACTTCAATTACATACATATATATTAAGATACTACTTAGTTATCACGTCGACCCATTTCGCCAAACTATACAAATTGCTAAACTCATAGCGAAATTATACATTTAGACATGATTTTCATTTATGTATAGTGGACGAAATATTTTTTGTGTTCCTGTAAATGTACAGGAAGTAGCTTTTATTACACCTTAGCAACACATATCATATTTATTAAATGTGAAATAGTTAAATATGATTAAAACACGCCCCAAACAATGTTTCCCCGTGTAGCATTATGTAGTGGAATACTTTTGTGTGGCCCTGTAATTTAATAATAAATATTCTTTGCATCACAGATTGTACAGAATGTATATTTCAGTATATATATATATTTCATAGGTTCATGTCAATTATATTATATTCGAAAGAGTTTAACATCATTAAAATTTACTTGAAACTATTTTTTCCTATTAACCGTCATGTAATGGAATACTTTTGATTCTACCTGTAATTGATCTATGTGTCCGATTTTCATAAAATTTGAAATGACTCGACAAAATTATCTAAAAATTATATATTTGAAATTTCAAACGATTAAAATTTATTTGAAACTTTTTTCCCCATTGACCGTAATGTAATAGAATACTTTTGATTGTCCCTGTAGTTGATCTATGCATCCGATTTTCATAAACTTTGAAATGACTCGACAAAATTATGCAATAAATATATTTTTTAAATTTCAAAAGATTCGGTTTTGTAGTCTTTGCGTTGTTATATGCGGACAGACGGACGGCCTGAACGATAACTGTAGGCGCTACGTATTTAGATAATTATGAACGCAAATAAAAACGAACAATTAGTAGAATATTAATAAAACATACAAATAAAAAGTCGAAATAAAAATCCCTTAATGGCGTTTTAAACACGTGCATCGTATTTAATGTCATTGGATGCGACATTCACAATCATCCATTATCGGCATTTAATTTTATAGTTTGGCGATGGTTTTTTGATGGACGGGATAACCAAGTAGTACATATATCAACTATTTTCTATTATTTTAAAAAGTAAATAATAATGAATAAAAGCGGGTACTAATTGATTATCCCGTCGACCAAAAAATTATCGTCAGATTATAAAATTAAATGCCAATAACGGATTATCATAAATGTTGCATTTAGTTTACATTAAATAGGTTACCCATGTGTGTTATGTCATAATGTGATTTTAAATTCGACTTTTTATTTGTACTTTTATTGATGTTTTACTAATTTATTTCTTCTTTGGTTAATTAAAATAAAAATTATGCCAATATGCATAACTTGGTGATTAAATGGATGATTTGTACTAGTGATGGGCGATTCTGGAAATTTTGAGAATCGATTAAAATCGATATCGTATAAAACAACATCGATCATAATAAGAATCGATTTCTCAGTTCTAGAATCGATACTAGAATCGATATTTCGATATTCAGGTTCACACAGAGAAGATCCAAATTACTAATTCCAAAACTTAGACAATCAGCAGGACAGTAATTACCGCCTCCCACCCCCCCCCATCACCATTTAGGGAGGCATAGAATTAAGCTATTGCAGATTTTAGAGTCGGATAGTAAGAATTTTAAATTTTAAAATGATTGTCACTTATGGTTGTCACTTACACAAAAACTTTGACAAGTTTGAGAGACATAACTCAACTAATAACAACACTGAGTAACTTGGCATTAAATCGAGGATAAAGAGTGCCAAGAGCGTGTAACTAGGATGGGGAACAAGGAGTATAGACAAAAAAAACTTTTTTTTTCTTTTAATGCCAACCAAATGTTACACGAGATAGTTTGGAAGAACAAAAAATATGCCCCATTCCCAAGGGGGCAGGTAAACCCCACTCTTGACGGAAGGGCGACCATAGCCCAAATGTATCTTTTATCAAAGTTTCAAAATGAGGATTTACAATAAAATAGAACAAGAATTGGACATTTAAACAATTGCATGCATACTTTGAACGGCCCATTTAGTAAAGATTGGCGAGGAAGGAGGGGGGGGGGGACGAGGGATTAGAACGGACGAACTTGAAAAAAAAAAAATAAACATAATTAACTAATAACCCATCCTAAACAGAAATATAGTGTTTAACGTAGTGTTGAATTCATGGGGTGGCCTGCGGGGAACATGCACTCTTTGAAACTATAAAAAGTGCCAAGAGCATGTAACTAGGTGGAGAGAGGGGTAGTAACAGAAAAAAAACGAGGAGATAAAAGCTTTATAACGAGATGTTACATGAGATGGTGTGGAAGAAACAAAAAATATGCCCCCCACCCAGGGGGGCAAGGTAAATCCCAAACGGACAGAAGGGCGACGGTACAGGACAAATGTATCTTTTGTTGAGGTTTCAAAATATGGATTTATAACAAAATAGAACGAGGATTAGACTTTTTGAAAATCGCAGTCATAATTTGAACGAACCTGTAAGTTAAGATTGGTGAGGAAAGGGGGGGGGCGGTAGGACAGGTGAACATGAAAAAAAAATTGTGGCACTCTGAGAGTGCCAATAGAAGTGAAACCTTGAACAATTACCTGTGTATTTTTTGAATCATTAGGATATATAATTTTGAATCGTCAGGAAATACTTTTAAATGAATAAAAAAAGTTTCTATAATATTAAAGAATATATTAATCTCTATAAAAAAAACCGCTCGATACCATATGTCCAGCTATTGTAGTTAACTCACTATAACTACTTTCTTACATTTTATAACGCGATAAATACACCAACCAAAATTAGACCATACTATCGATACCTTAATCCTTATCCAAATAAATCATTTTGTATTAATGCCTGTTACAATATCTGGAGATTAACTACTTTTTGAACTATTCAAATCGGACATTCCATTCAAAAGATATTACGAATTTAAAGATGACAATCTAAAGAAATAATAGCGCTGCTGAGTACTCGGTGGCCAATAAGCTTAGGGATTACGTGTGCAATCAAACGATTGCGGATTCGAACCCCAGTTTCGCTAATATGTATCAAAGTTTTTTTTTTTTTAGAAGTTTGAAAAATTAAAATTTTAACACATTATGGGTCCGTAACGTGACCTGAAATGATGGGAGAAAATTTCTTATGCTAGATTTGTAATGTATGAAGCATAAGCTTTCAATAGACATACTGTATCAAGAAATGAGAAAAAAACCGTCTGCCCTCCCCCCCCCCCCAAAAAAAGGTCCTATAGGGGAAACCGGGAAACTGGAATAGCAAAAAGAACGGCGAGAAATGTTTAGCTATACTAGAATTTTTCTCATCACTGTAACTCCTATAGAAGCAAAGTTATAGCCTTTTAAAGATTGAAATGAAGTGAAGAAATAAGCAAAATTAGATGAGTGATCGACAGGGGGGGGGAGGGGTCCACAGCTCTGGGGGTGCCATGTAGCTTAAACTTTTAAATTAAAAATGGTAGAGAATTAAATGAGCGAATTTTTAAGGTGTATATTGAGGGAGGGTGCAAGCCCCCCCCCCTCAAAAAATTTTTTGTTTCTTTTGAAGAAACAAAAAAATATGCCCCCCGGCGGGGCGCAGATAAACCCCAAACGGGCGGAAGGGCGACCCTTTATTTATCTTTGTCAAGGATTTAAAATGTGGATCTAAAATAAAATAGATCGAGAATGGGACATTTTAAAAACTGTATGCATATTTCGAACGGCCCTGTTAGTTAAAACTGACGAGGAAGTGGGGGATTAGAAGAGACGAGCGTAAAAAATAAAACATAATAAACTAATACTTCAAATAACTGGACTTCTAAACAAAAATATAGCGATTTAACCTAGTGTCGAATTAATTTGGTGGCCCGCAAGGGATTACCCCTTCCAGAAGTTATGAGATTTTATGCTTTTTAATGCACAAATTGCGATTCCCCCTCTCTTACAGAGCTGTAACACATGATGCCTTCCTCCGGAGTCGCAGAAAAATACCTGCAGAGTTTCCCCCAGAGGGTTTCAGGGAGGTGCTCCGCCCCTCCTGCCCTTTAGTTTGAAAAATAGCGCCCCTCTCGTCCCTCATCCAAAAACTAGCGCCCCTCTTGTCATTCATTCAAAAAAAAATAGCGCCCTTCTTGCCCCACATTTGAAATACGCAGCCCTCCAGCGATGATCCGAACGCGCTAGGGCGCGTAAAATTACACAAAAAATCGGCAACGGAACGCAAAAAATATCGTACCCGTGTGACGTATACGCGTCCCGTGTGACGGGTAATTTCATCAAAAAATCACTAAAAAACGGCATGTTTCGTTAAAAATCGCGAAATAACGACTAATTTCCGGCGAGATTCGCAAAAAAATGGCTAATTTCGTCACGAAATTTCAGAAAACGGTAGATTTTCTCAAAAGATTGTGGGAAAATGACAAATTTCTTCCAAAAATCGCGATTAAACGGAAAATTTTGTCAAATGAGTCGCAAAAAACGGCAACTTGAAGTAAAATTTGACGTTTTTTCGCGATTTTTTTAGCAAAATATTCCGTTATTTGCGATCTTTTAACAAAATCTGCTGTTTTTACGATCTTTTAACAAAATTGGCCGTTTTTAAGTGATCTTTTAACAATTTTGCCGTTTTTTACGATCTTTTAACAAAATTTACCTTTTTCTTCTTTTTTTCAAATTTTTAATGAAATTTCTATTTTTTCACGACTTTTTGAACCACTAGATTCTAGATTCAACTCTATAAAAGTGCCCTTAAAAATGAAAAAGTGCCCTGAAAAATGTAAAAAGTGCCCTTTTCAGAACAGTAGCGTCCTGCCCTTTTTTAAACCTGGGGGAAACTCTGATACCTGCATTCAACACTGATTTAGCCTAGAAAAAGAAAAAAAAAAATCGAAATCGAACCTAAAGATCGAAATCGAATCTAAAGATCGAAATCGAATCTAGAGATCGACATCGAATCTGAAGATCGACATCGAATCTAAAGATCGACATCGAATCTAAAGATCGAAATCGAATCTAAAGATCGACATCGAATCTAAAGATCGACATCGAATCTAAAGATCGATCTTACGGGCAGAATCGATTTTACATTTTTACTTTCTTTTGTAACTTTACAAGAAGAGAGTATTAGAAACTTGAAAAATTTTGACTTCCCGTTTTCGATGGATTTATATATTTTAGAAGGTCTTTAACACGATTTCATGGTTTTTAAGAAATATCTGTATGTGTGTGTGTGTGTCTGTCACTCTGTGAGTCTGTATACGACAAAAATTTCTGACCGTTCTATCTCAAGAACAAATGCACGGAATTCCACAAAATTTTAGATTTAGTTTGACCTTGATATAAACTGAATCTAATTAATTTTTGGTGTATATAGCCTAACAGGTGGCGCTGCTATGCTGCATTTTTTGCGATTTGCGCAACAGTTATATCTGAATAACGAATGAACGGATTTTCATCACATTTTAGATCCAGTTAGTCCTTTACATGAATTGATGTTTTTCGCATTTTGATGTATATAGCTTCCCAGATGGCGCTGCTATACTTAATTTTTCACAATTTCCACTCAGCGCCATGTGAAAGGGGGGGGGGGCGAAAGGAAGCGGTCGTTCTGAGCACGGAAATTTAGGGGGCGCCAACTTTTTACTACTAACATCACTTCTAGCCTATCACAAGAAAAAGTTAATAGGGGGGGGGGGGGCTAAATTGGAACTTTGAACCGGGCGCAGTTCTCTTTTCGCACGCCCCTGTTTCCATTTTAACTTTATCTCAAGAACTAATGCACGGACTTTCATAAAAATTTAGATTCAATTAGTCCTTGATATTATTTGATGCTAATTACATTTTGGTGGAAATCGCTTAAGAGATGGCGCTGCTATACTGCATTATTCATGATTAACGCAATAGCGCTATCTCAAGAACGAATTTTCATCAAAATTGAGATTCAGTAAATCTCTGACATAGATTAGTGTTATTTAGTTTTTGGTGTAAATTGCCCTACAGGTGGCGCTGATATGCTGCATTTTTTATGATTTCGCAATAGCTGTATCTCACGCTTTCATGGATTTTCATCAAAATTCCGATTCAGCTGGTACCTAATAAAAATTGATCCTGATCAATTTTTGGTGTACATCACTCAACAAAAAACGCTATTTTGCAGGGGGGGGGGGGGGTTCTGAGGTTTCTTTAATTCTTCTATCTTGAAACTAATACACTGAAATTTTGGAATTGGCACATCCGTCTATTTTATCTTCGACTTTTGGAGGAAAATGAAAATTATATTACCTTCAGAGAAATCGATTAAAAATTTTTAAGTATCGATTAAATCGAGTTGGCCGTAGTATCGATTAAATCGATTTAAAAAATCGAAATCGCCCATCACTAATTTGTACAATTTGGTGAAATTGGTCGACGGGATAATCAAGTAGTACTGAAAAGTTTAAGTAATAACTATAGAATGAAATAATTTATAAAATTTAACAAAATCAAATAAAGGCAAATAAAAAGTTATTTTTTAATAAACAACAATAGCCCGGCTATCATATCAGTTAGGTACCCTGATGCGTATTTGACATCACATCGTTATTTAAAATCAACAGAATGGTATTTAAGATATAGACAGAATGTGAAGTTTTTGATTTACTAATTTAAAAAGCTTACATTTAGTTCCTGAATAGAAATTTTGGTTCTCCTAGGTAGTTTTTTCCGATGTGTTTGTTTTTTTCCTGTTAATAAAATTCAAAATTTTAGGGTACTCGAGAAAATCATCCCATTGTCATGTAAAATGCATGCTAATTGAAAAATTAATCATAGAGTAAAAAAAATGACAGTGCGTTCACAACTTTATTATTTAAAGAACTGAAATTGCAATAAAAATCAGCGTTCGAAATCCTTGGTGGTCCGCTGGTCCGAGACCACCGATAATTCAATCGGACCACAAATTTGAAAAATTTAGTGGTCCGCAGGACCAGTGCCTTTTTTCAGGCCCTGGGAGAACCGCAACCGATCGCACATAAGATTATTTTTTTTTATATTAATCAGCGATGCCGCGGACGCGCTATGACGCGTAAATTACGCAAAAAATCGGCGATAAAGACTAAAAAAAATAGCTCTTACGCGTCCCACAAAACTCGTAATTTCGTTAAAAAATCGCGAAAAAACGGCAAATTTCGTTAAAAAATCGCGAAATAACGACTGATTTCCGGCAAATTTTGTCAAACAATTCTCGAAAAAATGGCTAATTTCATTCCAAAACCCGAAAAAAAGGCAGATTTCTTCAAAAGATCGCGAAAAAACGGCCAATTTCGCCCAAAATAGCGGTAAAATGACAAAAAAATCATGAAAAACGGCAGATTTTTTCAAAAAGTTGGGGGAAAACGACAAATTTCTTAAAAAAATCGTGAAAAAACGAAAAATTTTGTCTGAAAATCGCGATAAAACGGCAAAATTTGTCAAAAAATCGCAAAAAGCGACAAATTTTGTTAAAAAAATCGCTAAATAACGGCTGATTCCCGGCAAATATCGTAAAAAAATTCGCGAAAAAATGGATAATTTCATCTTGAAACCCAAAAAACGACAGATTTCTACAAAAGATCGCGAAAAAACGGCGAATTTAGTCCAAAAATTGCGATAAAACGGCAAATTTTGTCAAAAAATATCGCGAAAAACGGTATATTTCGTCAATAAATCCCGAAAAGACAAAAGATTTCGTCAAAATAACGCGAAAAACGGAAATTTCGACAAAAACCACGAAAATAAATAAATAAGTGAAGCCGGGAGAGAATTTTTCTGTTTTAAAAACTAATTTTCCTGCTTCAAAATTGTTGTTTCTGCTCCAAAAACTGATTTTCCTGCTTCCCAATCGTTTTTTTTTTTTTTTTTTTTTTTTTTTTCTATAAATCTTTCTGAGTGAATGCGTCTCCTGAAAGCACCATTTCATTAAGCATAATTTGAGTATGTACCATTTACTCAACAAAAATATCCCTTTTTTCAGCAAAAATGTCTTTTTAAGTAAACCTGTCTTGTCCCATTTTAAAATGGGGCAGACAGTAGTGATACTTGTTATCTTCTACACTCAAATAAGCATTATTTTATAATTAAATTTTTATCTTGAGCATTTATTCTTTAAAAAGTACAGAAAATTTCTCTTAAATTAATATTGGTTTTAATTATTTATTATTATTAAAACAATTATTGCATTTTATTTTTCTTGTGGAAATGAACAAGTTCAATTTTTGCGTCGAAAAATATGACTTATTATTAGTGGGGACCCGCTTCTGTAGAAAAGGGACCCAGAATTTTTCAAGTCCAGCTGCATCACTGACACTAGCTACAATTCCACCACTCTGGCTAAAATCTGGAGAAAAATCGAAAAAAATGTGCATTAAACCTTAGTCAGTTGAAATAAGTAATGGGAAATAAAATATCTAATTAATAATTTGATAGTTTTTCTTTACGTACTGTTTATTTAATTTTTAGCAAATTATAATTTTACATTTTATTATGCTGACAATTTTGGACAAATGCAAAGTAAGATTGGTTTATTTTCCAGGGTGGGGAGGCCACTCTAAGTGTTAAAATTATTTAATAGAATTTTATGTAGCGGACCAGTAAATTCTCATGCTTACTGGTCCTTAGGACCCAGGGTTGGGTTTTTGACGTCAAAAAAGGTTTTTTGACATGACGACGGTTTAAACCGGATTAAACCGTCAAAAACCTGTCGAAAACCCATAGAGTTAAAATCTGCTGTGATACACTAGAGTTTGTTGTTAATTTTTTTAATTAGCAACAGTTGCCATACATTATGCTGAAATTTAATTATATTGTGGGTAATTAGCAGGTATTTAAATATTTCTAATTAATAAAAATTAAGGTAAAAATGATAGATCAAATCTCAGAAATTTATCTTGAAATGGGCATGCAGAAATAGTTGCACAAAAATTATGTTTAAATATCTCGTTTATTTATTATTATTTTAATATTTAAAAAAATCTAAAGTTATTTAGTATGCATTTTGTCATAGTTAGTATTTACAAGTGTTAACAAGTTAAGTGTTATAAATGCAGGATTTTCAAAAGTGTAAAACTTGATACATGTGTTTATTTATTTATTTATTTATTTATTTTTTTTATGCTATACACATTATATATAGAAGCATGTAAAGAGAAAATTGTGACAGGGGCAAAGTTAGAATTTGGTGCCCCTCTACCAACCTTTTCTTGTGACAGGCCAAAAAATAATATTTGTAGTATAAATTTGGATAGTGCCCCCTAAGTTTCCATGCACGGGGCAACTGCCCCCCCTTCTCACAGAGCTAATTGTATACATAATATCTAATAGGTTAATTTGAATTTAAATATAATGCATATAATTTATTTTATGTATGATTATTACACACTATATAACAATTTTTTCTCCACCCTGCCCCACAACACACAAATAGTGTTAAAAATACAAATAATGCTTATTTTGAAAGCAAGGTAAGACGAGAAGTAATTATTCAACAACTGAATACTTAAGATATTTAACAAAATTTTATAGCATTCAGTAAAAAGAAATAAGAAACTCATAAGTATTTGTATAAGCTAATTTTTCAACATAGTAAATAAATAGGCTGAATATTGTAAATAGATACTCAGATTTTTTTATTATCTTTATGTTAGGTATAAATTCAAAAAATGACTGATAATTTAAAATTCAGAATTACTGATTTTTTTTTTAAAACTAACTAACAATTGTAAAAGTCAAAACAGAAAAAATCTACAAAATACTTCTAAAACACAAAATATTATATAGTTTTTTTTATTATGTTATAAAATACATAATTTAAAAAAATAAAACATTCATTAAATATTTCCAATTAATTTGATTACATAATCGAAATCAATCCAAATGAAATTATCAAAGTAGAAATTTAGTTCAATAATGCAATTCATTTGCCCCACGTAGCATACAATAGCACATAACCAGTTTTGAACAATTTTCTGTTTCTAATCAATTACGGAACTTGTCTATAATCTTTTATATTATTTTAAACTATACACTAAGTTTGGTTATAAATAAATTTCTTCATAATGTATCCCTGCATATTTTGAAAACCATATTAAAATTTAATAAATAATATTACAAAAGATAAGTTTTCCAAAGTCTGAGATTTTGTTAACTATTCAAAATATGTTTTTCAAAAATTTAAATTTATTTTTCCTACAACATATTTAGAAACATTTTCCTTATTAAAAGCAAATAAATTTTACTTATTAAATATAAATATAGGTAGATATATATATATGTAAATAAATATTTTTATTTACATATAAATATAGGTTTTTGACAGTTTTAGACATTTTTGACAAGGAGGTTTTTGACATGACGGTTTAAACCATGGTTAAAACCGTCAAAAACTGTCGCATGTCAAAAACTTGCCAACCCTGTTAGGACCAGTGACTTTTTTTTAGGAATTCTAACGCTGAAAATAAATAACCATGTTTTTCACGTGATTTGTTTAATTTCAATGAATTATGATACATACATTACAATTTTTATATTAAATTTAGTAGCAATGAATAAAAAAAACTACAATCGCAACAGCAAAAAGTAATATTCAACTGGAGGTTTAAGACAAAAATTCGATTTTCTCAGGTACCGTCAAAAATACAAAGATGAAAAAAAAAACTGTTCTAAGTTTTATCAAGACGATAAAAATAAGCCAAAAACGAAGTTAATCCATCCATAAGATCGCTAGCTATCGCTTGTTGAACTTTTCGTCTTAATTTTTCCGTTAAAAGTTAAATAAAAAACTACAGTAAACTACAATAATTTTTTTAATGCTATCATTTTATTCGTCTCGTCGAGTTCTATCGTTTTAAAAAAAAATCACTGTCGTACGTCAACTGGTTCGCCAGAAATTTCAAAAAGACGTTTGCACTTTCTATTTCTTAAACATATTATACCAAACGCTACCGCGTTTGCTATGATTTTATAGGTCAAAATTAACATTTTTACCCAGTGGCCACTGGCCAGTACATAGTTTTTTTTTCACTGGCCAGTTTTTTTTAATCACTGGCCAGTAAAAAAATCATATTTCATACAAAATTGCGGTTTTTTAACTATCAACATTGTAATTTATTAATATCTTTTACTTGCCATTCGATTAAATAAAAACTGGCATTACATCTAATAGAAAAATATAACAAATTAAAAAATTGCGTTTTAAAGCGATTTCTTAACGAAATTTCTTTTTTAAGAAATTTTTTTTGACGAAATTTGCCGTTTTTGTGATTTTTTGGCAAAATTTGTCGCTTTCCGCGATCTTTTGACGAAAATTACCGTTTTATCATGATTTTTTGATGAAAAATGTCGTTTTTCCGCGAATCTTTTGACAAAATTTGCCTTTTTTTTATCAATTTTTGGACGAAGTTTGTCGTTTTTTCGCGATTTTCTTCAGGAAATCTGCCGTTTTTCTGGGATTTTATAACAAAATTAGCCATTTTCGCGAATCTTTGACAAAATTTGCCGGAAAATATTTGTTATTTCGCGATTTTTTTTACGAAATTGGCCTTTTTTGCGTTTTTTTGACGAAATATGCTAGTTTTTCCCGATCTTTTGACGAAATGTGTTGAGATTTCTTGACCTCTTGACAAAAGTTACCACTTTATCGCAATTTTTGGACGAAATTTGTCATTTTTTCGCGATCGATATTTTGAGGAAATTGCCTTATTATTGGGATTTTGTAAGAAAATCAGCCATTTTTTCGCGTATCTTTTGACAAAATTTGACGGAAATTATTCATCATTTCGCGATTTTTTTTAACGAAATGTGCCTTTTTTGCGATTTTTTGACGAAATGGGCCAGTTTTTTGCGATCTTTTGACAAAAGTTAACGTTTTATCACGAGTTTTTGATAAAAATTGCCGTTTTTCGCGAATAATTTGCCGTTTTATCGCGATTTGTGGACGAAATTTGTCGTTTTTTGCAATTTTTTTTTAGAAAAAATCGGCTTTTTTTCGGGATTTTGTAACAAATTTAGCCTTTTTTCGCAAATTTCTTGACGGAATTTGCCGAAAATTATTCGTTATTTCGCGATTTTTTAATAAAACTTGCCTTTTTTGTAATTTTTTGACGAAAATTGCGCGTATCGCCGGACGCGTAAACTCCATTTTTTGCGTCAAATCGCCGATTTTTTTGCGTATTTTATGCGCTATAGCGCGTCCGCGGCATCCCTGAGCGTGTCTCATTGGCATTTATACATCGTTTAACTATCGCATTTGGCGAGTGGTGTCTATTAAATTTGGCGAGTGACGACAATAAAGTTAATCGCCATGTTTTAAAAGTTACTCGACGATTGGCGAGTGGCGAGTGCTAATTTTGTGCTATATTATATTTGTGTTAGAGATATATATAAATGTAAATAGTTGATATATCCTTGCCAGCTGAATTGGATATGTTGTCTGAGTAGGGGAAACTAGAGGGATAAAATTGCCCACCCCGCTCTTTGAAACCACAATTTTTATCCGATTATCAGTCACAGTTCATCTTTTTTCAATAGAATTCTCACCGTGTTACTGATGCGACCGTCTACAACCCAGAAATTTTTGTATGTGGCCCTTCTCTTAAAAGGTTGTGCACCCCATAACTTAAAGCCACTTTTAAAAAAACACATGTTACAGCTGTATCACACGGAGAAAGATTTTTCGGCAAGCGTTTTACAAAACACGATCGTTCATTTTGCTGCGTGTTCGGTAAACAGGTTTTTCAAACTTCTCGCGGGGTTATTTAATTTCTCGCTCAGCTTCTATTGGTCAGTTGATCAGCGCTGAATGAATGACCAACATTTTCCGTGAACGCGGGAAACGTTCAAACAAACACACATCACGAGCAATTCGTGCGCTGGCACTACAAAGGCTTAAGTCTGACTGACTTCCACTATTTAGACCAGGGTCGGCGAACCTTTTCCCACACACGTGCTAAATTTTCCCAAAATTATATTTTACGTGATCATGAAGTAACAACAACAATAAAAGAGCTTTATGGATCAAACAATAACGAATCAAAGTAACTTAATATTTCGGTTTTAGCGCAAAAATATATTTGTAATATCTGATGTTACACTTTAGGAGTATTTCTGTTGTCTCATTTTAAAAGCTAAACAACATACATCAGTTTTGTAATTATTTATTTTACAGAGAATGCAATTCGAATTGGACTCATGTAACAAGATGTTTTTGCTTGAATTTTTCATATTATTTATTACTGTAAAGAATGTCTCGCAGAAAAAAAAAAAAAAAAAAAAAAAAAAAAAAATATCAAAACAACAAGTGCAAGAATCTTCACCTTTTAGAGTTTGGAATTAATTCCCAAGTTGTTTTAACTTTACCATCAACAATTTCAATTATAATGACTTGTAATCTTTTGTTTTTTTAAAAATCACCTGATTCTCTTTTATTCTTAAAATTTTTTGAGTCAGTATTGGGATAGATTAGGATATATTAAGTTATATTTAAGTTTCTTAAATTTGGATGGCGATGAGAACCAACCGATCTAATCGAATTAATACAAACAAAGTCATCATCTAGAATAATTAATGCATTTTATGAAATTCTACTATATTTTGATGGAGAACCTGAATCTATACCGTGCCAGAAATAATCTACAGAGTGCCATAGGTTCGCCGACCCTGCACTAGACTCTGTAGCTGACAATCCCCTCGACACTTAGAGCTGTATTACTACAGAGAAAGATTTTTCAGCAAGCATTTTACAAAACACCATCGTTCATTTTGCTGCGTGTTCGGTAAACAGGTTTTTCAAACTTCTCGCGGGGTTATTTAATTTCTCGCTCCGCTCCTATTGATCAGTTGATCAGCGCTAAATGAATGACCAACATTTCCCATGCAATGGGGGAAACGTTCGGTAAGCAAAAATAGCGAGCAGATTCACCCCTATATTACGCAACTTTCTGCTCACTGTAACGTTGTGTTGGGGGAAAAGTTCTGCAAAAAGGGTACGTGTGCTACCGTGTAAACTCCTTCCCTTTGGCCTCTTAATGGCGCGAAACATTCAATCTCATTACTTTCTGGACAGACTTTGCACGCAAAAATCTTAAATATTTAATTACACAAAGCAGAATAAATTCCACAAACTTTTTCCTTCATAGTTCCCTTTCGTTTACTTTTGGGATAGCGAGAAGGGGAGAGGGGGATCAATGACATTTTCTAAAAATTAAAAGCGTTTTTACATTTTTATTTAACTCAAATCGCTATTCGTAAATAAAGATACAATTTTGTAATCTATTTTTAACCCACTTTCTAATAATCCCAAGGCGCAGCCCATGAAATTCCGACCCGTGCAGAAGATAAATTAGCAAGTATAGCTTATCAGAACCCCGTAATTTATTATAAAAATAAAATGACATCAATAAAACCTTCAGAAACATTTCATTGAGGAAACAGTTCGTTCCTCATTATTGACGTTACATGGAATTTTATAGATGATACACATCTGTTATGATGTTTGCAACAGTTATATTGATCGTGAATTTCATAATTTATTTGCTAATATCGATTTCTGAATACGCTGTCAAAAGATATTTATCGCGAATCTATGCGCAACTTAAAATATTATCAATATACAATAATGTCCAGTGAAATAAATGACAATTTAATTGCATGGTACAATGTATTAAATAATAATAATCAGAAGCCGAAAAAAGTTTTATTTTGTAGCGAATTACAACTACAATTACTTTATCGGTCGAAAAGCTGTTGAAATCCTATAGATCCCTGGGGATAAGAAACTGGATTCTCTTTTAGTAATAACACAGTTTTAATGTACTTTTATACGATACATATATATATCTTTAAACAGAAGATAACTTTAATGATTCTGAGTAGGGTTCTCATTGACATCAAATATTTTTAATTAATTACATCAGCGGTTCCCTATCTATAGGTCGCGACCCACTGGTGGGCCATGCAATCGCGGAACAATCGAGGTTTGTCATCAAAATATACAGTTGGCAAAAAAAGTATTTGTACACTTCATTTTTTTAAATTATAATGAAATTAAACAAAAGATTTAAGCAAAAAATACTGTAATACATTAATTTAATGCATTATAATATTATAGAAGCAAAAACAAAATTAAACGAATCGATTTTTTACATTATAATAAACAAATATACAAAAATATAATGCAAAAAAAGTATTTGTACACCATATTAATGTAATATAATTAATGAAAATTTAGTAAAATGATACAAATTAATATTTTGTGCGAATTCATTTAGCGTTTATGACTACTTCTAGATGGTGTGACATTGATTCCACCAACTTTTTTGTATCGGTCTGGTTAATGTTATTCCATGACACAATAAGAGCTTCTTTAAAACTGTTTTTTACCAATACATATTTTTTTTTCGGATTTTTGCACCCAATAGCATCTGCAAATTTTCTATTGGATTCAAGTCTAGTAAAGGTTAAAATTCAATATTTGTATTAGTAGCCAGTGGCCAGTAGAGGCTGAATGTTTAGTAGCCACTATTGTCAAGTTAGTGGCCACTAATTACTATCATAGATGCCACCAAGAAGAAAATATCGTATAGATTCTAATCAGAATATTAAATAGTTAATAATTATTTTATATGTCAAGAAAACCATAATTTCATTCAAACTTAGATTTTTTCCCCATTACAGATTACAGATAATGAAAATGGGGATTTTTTTTTCAACCACTTGATGAATTTAGTAATATTTTCTGCTATTGGGCAATGGATTTCACAGTCTTTTGAAGAAATTTGCTGTTTTTTCCAATATTTTGACGAAATTTATCGTATCCTCACGATTTTTGGACAAAATTTATTGTTTTTCCGCGTTTTGAATCTAAATTTGCTTTTTTTTGACGGAATTTGCAGTTTTTTTGCAATTTTTTGAGGAGATCTACTTTTTTCTGCGATCTTTTGACAAATCCTGCCGTTTTTTCGTGATATTTTGATGAAATTAGCTTTTTACTTACCCATCATACGTAGTATAGGGTAAGTCTTGCAATCGTTTTGAAAATCGAAAAATTTTTTTTGACGGATTTTCACCTGTTTTAGATAGTGGAGATTCCGAAAAACATATTTTTAGAAAAAAATTTTTGCCGTCCGTCTGTCTGTCAATCTGTCTGTCTGTAAACGCTCTATCTCCCGAACAAATTGAGATAGAGACTTGAAATTTTGTATGCAGTTAGTATGTAAGAATGGGACGAAGCCTATTTAATATCAGCAACCTCGATTATCCGGAACTATTTTTTTCGGACTCTCGAAAAATTCGTTCTGAGGAATGGATGTAGAAGGCAGGAAAATAACACACATTTTGCATATAAAAAGAAATCGATCGGATTATTAGTTTCCGAGATATTTGTAATCCTGTTTTTCACATTCTTCGATTTTTCATGACCCTGTATTTCATTAAAATTTCAATTCAGAGGTATATTTTAATTGGAAAAGAGACGCTTAATCCGATGCAGCTAATTGTTAGTTAATAGAATTATTATTTTTGGAGTTATAAGGATGTTTCTTTTACGCAGTTTGGTACTACTTGAGTAGTTTGGCGTTTTATATAATTTGTCGAAATTTATACATCAGCAGTTCTTTAATATAGCATTACTATATATATTAACAATATTTAAGTTTTGTTTATGAATTGCAATGCATTGTATAAATAGTTTTCACATGTTTTATTTTCATATACATATCCATGATGGGTAAGTATTACGGTGGCCCCCAACGACTAGTTTTTTTTGCAATTATTGACATGGATTACACCGTTTTTTCGAGATTTTTTGACGAAATCTGCCGTTTTTTCGCGATTTTTTGACGAAATCTACTATTTTTTTTATCAAATATTTCGTTTTTCGTGATTTTTTAAACCAAATCTACCGTTTTTTCGCAATTTTTTCATGAAATCAGCCGTTTTTCGCGATCTTTTGATGAAATTAGCTTTTTTTGCAATTATTGACAAGGATTACGGCGTTTTTTCGAGATTTTTTGACGAAATCTGCCATTTTTTCGATGAAATATTTCGTTTTTTTTTTTTCGTGATTTTTTTTTTACCAAATCAACCGTTTTTTTCGCGATTTTTTTTACGAAATCAGCCGTTTTTCGCGATCTTTTGACGAAATATGCCGATTTTCCGCGATCTTTTGATGTGATCTGCCATTTTTCCGCGATCTTTTGATGAAATTAGCTTTTTTTTCTTCCAATTATTGAAATTATCCAATTATTTGATGAAATTAGCTTTTTTTTGCAATTATTGACAAGGATTACGGCGTTTTTTCGAGATTTTTTGACGAAATCTGCCATTTTTTCGATGAAATATTTCGTTTTTTTTTCGTGATTTTTTTTTTTTTACCAAATCAACCGTTTTTTCGCGATTTTTTTTACGAAATCAGCCGTTTTTCGCGATCTTTTGACGAGATCTGCCGATTTTCCGCGATCTTTTGATGAAATTAGCTTTTTCTTTTGCAATTATTGACAAGGATTACACCGTTTTTTCGAGATTTTTTGACGAAATCTGCCATTTTTTCGCGATTTTTTTTAATGAAACATTTCGTTTTTTCGTTATTTTTTTTTAACCAAATCTATCGTTTTTTCGCGATTTTTTGACGAAATCAGCCGTTTTTTGCGATCTTTTGACAAAATATGTCGATTTTTCATGATCTTTTGATTAGATCTGCCATTTTTCCGCGATCTTTTGATGAAATTAGCTTTTTTTTCTTCCAATTATTGATAAAGATTACCGTTTTTTACCGTTATTTCGGGATTCTTTGACGAAATACTCTGTTCGTGATTTTTTTTTTTTTTTTTTTTTACCAAATCTGCGTTTTTTTGCAATTTTTAACGAATTCTGTCGTTTTTTGCGATTTTATGGCGAAATATACCGATTTTTCGTGATCTTTTGAAGAAATCTGCCGGTTTTTCGCGATTTTTTGGCGAAATAAACCGATTTTCGTGATTTTTTGATGAAATTGGCCGATTTTCGCGATTTTTTTGACGAAATCTGCCGTTTTCTCGCGATCTTTTGACGAAATAAACCGATTTTTCGTGATTATTTGACGAAATTGGCCGATTTTCGCGATTTTTGACGAAATCTGCCGTTTTTTCGCGATCTTTTGACGAAATAAACCGATTTTTCGTGATTATTTGACGAAATTGGCCGATTTTCGCGATTTTTTGACGAAATCTGCCATTTTTTCGCGATCTTTTGACGAAATCTGACGTTTTTACGCGATTTTATGACGAAATCTGACTTTTTTTGCAATATTTTGACGAAATCTACCTTTTTCTTTGCGATATTTTGATGAAATTTGTTGTATTTTCATCATTTCTCGATGAAATTTACTTTTATTCCGCGATTTTTTACCGATATTTGTCGAAATTTTTTTATTAAATTCGCGTTTTTCCGCGATCCTTTGACGAAATTAGCAATTGTTCTTCGAACGATTGGCAAAATTGGTTATTTTCGGCGACCTTTTGTCAAAATTTGCGATATATTTTATGTCCTAATTTTCGGATTTATGACCGACTTTTTTTAAAGTTTTCCAAAATGATTGATCGCCAAAATGGCGATTAGGTGCATAACATAAAGTCGCCAATTTTTTACATTTAGTCGCCCTGTGGCCGGTGGCGACCGCGAATTTTAACCTTTAAAGTCTAGAGATTTTAGAAGAGTTACCAGTCGTCTTGGAGTATTGTCGTAAGCATGTGCTGGTGATCACAGCAGTATGCTTTGGTCGTTATCCTGCAGAAAGTGAAAATCTTCCTCTATGCATAATTTCTTGGCACAGTTTAATAAATTATGGCGCGACACATCAATGTATATTAAACCTGTCTTTTCATTGTCAATAAATTTTAAATGTCCTGCTCCATTAGAAGCTATGCACCCCAAAAGTATAATATTCCCCCCAAAATGCTTCATAGTTTGAAGTATACGTTTTGGATCTAGAACAGTTTTATTTTTACGCCAATTTTTTCGAATGCTTGATGGTAAGAAAATTCCGAATTTTCCCTGATCAGAAAAAATTACTGTTTTCCAAAAATCCAATGATTTACTTCTGTATGCGAAAGCGAATACTATGCGTTTTCGCCTATTTTTTTTCGCTGATGAATGGATTTTTCCTTGAGGTTCTTCCTTTTAAATCTGCATTGAGAAGAATATTTTTTATTGTTTGAGGTATTACTCTGATGCGAGGAGATGTCGCAAGGTCTCCAGCAAATTTTTGAACCGAACGCATAGGATTTTTTAAAGCTTTTTTAACAACACTCCTTTTTTCCCTCATTGTTAGTTTGCTAAGAAGTCCTGATTTTCATTGAATTTCGATGCTTTTAATTTATTCATAGTTTCTCACTATACATCCAATAGTTGTAAATGGTAATTTAATAGCTTTTACAAATTCTTGTTGCGAATTTAAATTTTTATTATGCTTAGTCATAGGATTTCATATATCTAGAGGTGCCTCTCTAGTATTAGGTTCTATACTCAATTATTTCAAGAGCAAATTAGATTAAATGTCAGACAAATATAATATGAACTCAAAAATTATTAACAGCTTCTGTAAAAGTAGCCCTTTGAACCATAAACACTATAAAACACAGTACATATCAGGATGGAGAAATGTACAAATACTTTTTTTGCAAGAAATTTTTAAACTTTTCCTATTAGAAAATTATTTTACATCTATATCGAAATTTTCTGTTGTGTAATTTAAAACGCACGCTAAACAGACTGTATTAAAACTATTTTTGACAAAATATCTGTTTTTATTTAGTTAAAAATTAAAAATTTTAGAGTGTACAAATACTTTTTTTGCCAACTGTATCTTATTTCATCTGTCTTTTTTCTACTTTGCTACGCATAGATATCGTACAAACACTGTTAATGAAAATTGTTACGAAATTCGCAATTTTTCCGAGCCTCATCGTCAAAACTTGCGATTTTTATGAAGCTGATTGAGAAAATTCACGATCTTTCCGAGTCAGGTCAACAAAATTCGTTACTTTTTATGCATCCGATCGCCGAAATTAGCGAATTTTATGAAACCGATCAACGAAATTCGCAATTTGTACTAAGCTGATCGAAGGAAGTCGCGATTTCCCACTGCATGATTGATAAAATTCGCATTTTTTCTGCGCCAGATCGACGAAATTCGCGATTTTTCCGCGCCAGATCAACAAAATTTGCGATATTCCCGTGCCCGACAAACTAATTTTGTGATTTTTCGGAACTCTATTAATGAAACTCGTGATTTTTCCACGTCCGATCGACGAAATTTGCACTTTTTCCGCCTTTAATTGACGAAGTACGCATTTTCCGCGACCAATCAACGAAATTCAGGATTTTTATCTATCTGACAAAATTTGCACTTTGTTAAGCGGTAAGATGAAATTCACATTTTTTTTTTCTTGATAAATTGAAAAAACTCACGATTGCTTGCTTTGCAGCTAATCAACGATTTTTTTTTTCCGCATCATCGCAAAATTTGCGATTTTTTCGTGCCTTATAAAAAAATTCTTTATTTTTTCGTCCCTGATCGACAAATTTGTAATTTTTTTGTACCCGATTAGCGAAATTTGAGGGGTTTTTTTTTCACGCGGTAAACCGAGAAAAAAACATGCGACTTTTCCGCAGCCAATGAATTTAATTTGTAATTTTTTCGTGTATCATCAACTAAACTCACGTTTTTTTCTTGCCCGATTAACGAAATACACGATTTTTTCCATGCCTGATCAACAAAACTTGCGATTTTTGGGAGCTTAACCGGCAAAATTTGCTGGCTTTTTTCGAGCCTCATCGACGAAGTTTTCAGCACTTGATCAATAAAATTCGCGATTTTTCCGTGCCCGATCAAGGAAATTTACGATTCTCATTCTTAAACAACTGACGAAATTCTATTTTTCCTCGCGGTAAATTGACGAAATTTTTTAAGTTTTTTTTTTTTTCTGCGACATGTGCACAAAAATTACAATTTTCCCCACTTGTAAATTGACAAAATTCGCAGGCCACAGTTTATGCATCTCTCGTGTATGGGATTCTTTATTCAGATAATTATGTTAATTGGTATTGTAGACATTTTTGTAAAAAGTTTGGCTGAGACAGCTTTTTCTCACTACTTAATATCCGTGCTTCGAAGGTAGATTGTGGAAAATGGACAATTTTTCTAAACTGTCGGCCTATCTGGCGTTAAAAATTATTCAATGATGTAAAATCCAGAGTTTATTTACATTAAACTCGTATATAAAAAATCAGGACTTTGAAAAACTGGCGTGATAAGCGGAGTGACATGAAAACCAGGTGTCGGGTTAGCGAGGTCTCACTGTATATATAATATATATATACACATATATTCCTGTATTTCTCCGGCTTTTCTCGGTAAACCATAGCTAACAAGCAGTTTAAAAATTGTACTGTTAATTCTGTGCACTAAACATGGTAAGTGACAACAATCATTCAAAAGCATTAATAAGAGTGACGCCAGAATTTTCTCTCTAACACACAAATGAATAAAAATTGAACATTCGCAATTCGGTGAATCTAATCGTTCGTTTACTCATCAAATTAAGCATTTTAACGCGATTTGGCGCAATGACAAGTGACAGTGACAACTCTGAATCTAACGTAAAAATTATATTTATGCATTCCTTCTTCAACTTTTGGCTTAAATAATGAGCTACAGCGCATCTACGGCATCACTGAATGTAGTAAACTACAATTATTTGTTTCAAAAAGTAGAGACTACAAATTACTTTTCAAATTGATTACTAGCTTGCTGTTTCCAGGTTTTTCCGAAGGATTCGCACTCCAAATTTTGAACTTGGATTAAGAAATAGTGTGACTTCTCTTGTCTTTCGCGTTTGCTCGGCTACAATTCAAATAAGAACTACAGTCGAGCCTCTCTATAACGAAATCCATCGTTCCAGTAAAAAATTCGTTATATAGAGAAATTCTATGTATAGAGTATGATGTTAAAAATAGTATTTAATGTGTAAATTTTGAACAAATATTATTTTTGATCTTTTTAATTAAGAATTTGAAATGTTTAAAAGTATATATTAACCTAACATTTTATTTCTTACTTATTTAAGCAGTTTCAAAAAAGAGAAAAGACATTTATTTGAAAGCTTAATGAAAATCAAATAAGGAAGACTTACATAAATTTCAGAGGAAGAAATCTGTAATTTTTTGTTGTTTTGATTTTAAAATTACAATTGTTACGCTCTCAAAAAAAATTCTCAAATTTTAGCAAGGAATGAAAAATTGTAGTTGATATTTTCCTCCATTTGAAGGTCTCTCTTATGTGCTCTCATTGATTCCTCTCTTATATGTGTAACAATTCAATTGACTGTGTTTTGAGAAGGATGTTGAAAGGTGTGTGGGAGGTGGGATGAACTTGTTAGATTTAAAGAATAAGGAGAGAAGTAATATTTATTAAAAAAAAAAAAAAAAATCTCTCCACTGAACGATAAATCAAAAATAAGTGATGGAAAATTGATTCCATTTGATTTCGAAGCTTTTTTAAAACTGAATAAATTAAGATCAATTTATGAAAAAATTCGTTATATGGAGATAGATATTTCGCTATATAGAGTCTGTTTTTAATGCAATCATGCGAAAAGGGGACCGTTCTTACTAAAAATTCGTTATATGGAGAAATTCGATGTATGGAGTTTCGTTATATAGAGGTTCGACTGTATATAACTGAAGACATTTAAAAAAATTAAGAAAAATAACCTTTTATGTTATTCAAAATATTAGTTTATAGGCACATGTTACCAGGCTTGTATAAAACCAAAAACTTTCTGTTCATATAAATACTGAGTCAAAAGCTTTCTGTAAATTAATGTTTAAATAAAATTACATGCAATATTATTTTTATAGTATAAATTAAAAAATAGTAGTTTAAAATAATTACCATTTAAATAAAAAATTAATTAAACAATAATCATTTTAATTAAAAAAAGGATTAATGAAGCTAAAAACTTAAGAAGGCAGGCGTGATTCTGAGTTTTAAAAAAGTGTATATATATATATGAGGACCCCAGAAGCCAAGGGGTATAAGTGACAAAATTGGAAAAATTGAGTTAAGTGCACAGGGTATCTGGAAATATGCTTTTTTCATTTCAGTTCAGGTAAAGAATTTTAGGTCATTTTCTTATTATTTGCTGAGTTATAGAATAGAGATAAACCACTTTTTTCGAAAAACAAACAATATTGATTAATTATACATTTAAAGAAAACTGTACTCTATTTTTTTTTTTTTTTTTTTTTTTTTTTTTTTAACAGTTATTGAAGTGAGAGTTCAAAGATTAGAATGCAACAAGCAGATGTCTCCTATTTCAATTTAGTCAATTGTTTCAGGGCTTGAATTTCAGGGCGGGATGGCGGGATTCGCGCCCAAAATTTTGAAATCCCGCCCAAAAGAGTAACGTGGACGGGAAACTCCCGCCAAAAAAATTTTACATTTTCAAACTGTAATAAACTTCCACGACCGTTTTGCGAAGTTTGTGATACTTTTGTACGACTGATCGACCCACTTTGCTAGTTTTTTACCGCGAAAAATCATTGAAAATCACGATTTTCTCCGCGACCGATCGACAAATTTTTTTTTCCTGGAATCGATTGACGAGTTTCGTTCTATTTTCCGCGGCGTAAAAAAGGTGATTCTGTTCAGAATTTTCAATAAATAAATAAATAAATAATTTAAATTAAAAAAAAATAAACTTAACGCATTTAATTAAAAAAATTGTGAAACAGTGATCCCACGGATGCGCTATAGCGCGTAAATTACGCAAAAAATCGGAGATGGCACATAAAAAACAGCTATTATGCGTCCCACAGGACGCGTGATTTCGTACAGGATTGCGAAAAAACGGCAACTATTGTTAAAAAATTGCGAAAAAACGCCTAATTTCCCGCAAATTTCGTCAACAGATTCGCGAAAGAACGATAGTTTTCGTCAAAAAAGTCGATGAAAAACGTCAAATTTCGTCCAAAAATCATGAGAAACAACAAATTTCGACAAAAGAATCACTATAAACGACAAATTTCTCCAAAATATCGTGAAAAATGGCGGTAGTTAAACGGTAGTTTTCGTCAAAAAAGTCGATGAAAAACGTCAAATTTCGTCCAAAAATCACGAGAAACAACAAATTTCGACAAAAGAATCACTATAAACGACAAATTTCGACAAAAGAATCACTATAAAAGACAAATTTCTCCAAAAGATCGTGAAAAATGGCGGTAGTTAAACGGTAGTTTTCGTCAAAAAGTCGATGAAAAACGTCAAATTTCGTCCAAAAATCGCGAAAAACAACAAATTTTGACAAGATTCACTATAAACGACAAATTTCTCCCAAAAATCACGAAAAATGGCAACTTTCGTCAAAAATTCCCGATAAAACGGCAGATTTCACCAAAAGATCGCGGAAAAACGACAAATTTCCTCAGATGATTCGCGAAAAAATGGCAATTTTCGTCGAAAAATCCCTAAAAAACGGCAGATTTTCCTGAAATGATCGTAAAAAAAGACAAATTTCTTTAAAAGATAGCTAAAATATGCAAATTCCGACAAAGGGAACCTCTCACCCCGGCCTCCCCAAAAAAATATTGCAGGGAGTGCATTTTTCTGTTAAATAAGTTAATTTTCTTTTTTCAATTTTTTTTTAAACATATTTCTTTGCTGCTCTAAAATCAGTTTCTGGCAGCTCCAAATCTTTCTGGTTTCATGCAATTCCTGAAAGTAGCCATTCATTAAACAAAAAGCACCCCTTTACTTAACGAAAGTATTCGTTCTTTAAGAAAAAAATATTTTTCAATAAATTTGACTTGTCCCATTTTAAAAGAAATGCGAACAATAGTGATACTTATCTTCTACACTCAAATAAGCATTATTTTATAATTAAATTTGTATCTTGTACATTCAATATACAGAAAGTAATATTGGTTTCAATTATAACAATTATAAATATAAATTTATCAAATTAGAAGTTTTAATTATTTTTTAAACAATAATTAGCATTAATTATTGTTAAAACAATAATTAGACCTGCAACAAAAATAATTAGCACTGGGAAAAGATTTACCACTGGTAAAAACTAGACAGTATAAAAGTTTTTTTTTTTCTTTTTTACACATTTTGCATAATTATTCTGAATTGTTGATAAAAATTGCTTCAGTGATATTTTGTCATGTCTGTGTTCTGGAAATTCTTTAAATAGAACATAAAATAATAGTGGGTTTTAAACATTTTTTCTCTCTCCCTCCCAAACAGCTAAACTCCCCTCCATTTATAAATGTTGGTAGGGAGACTCCCCTCCTTCGAAAAATTGAATTTCAAGCCCTGGTTATTGATGTTCCAATTTAACATCAGTTATCTTTAAACTCAATTTACTCCAAATCAACATTTTGTCACTTGTACCCCTTGGCTTCTGAGGTCGTCATATATAATCTGAAATCCAAAGCAAAAATGCGTATTTTTGCGAATATTTGACAAAGTTTGCGTTTTTCCCGCGATTATTTAACGATATTCGAAATTTCTTCGCAGGCCTTTGATGAAATTCTCGTTTTTATGCGATCCTTTTATTGAATTCTCGTTTTTTATATGACACTTTAATGAAATTCACAATCTTTTGACGAAATTCACGTTTTTTTTCGCAAACTTTTGATGAAATTAGTTTTTTTTCTTTTTCTTTTCTTTCTTTTTCACGAAATTCGAGTTTTTCTACTGCTCTATGATGCGTACTCTATGGTCGCAGCGTACCAAAATTTTTCACACTTACCTACCACAATTTTAAAAAGTAAATATTTATTGTACAATTCCATTGTAGATTTTAAATGATTCTGACATGAAGATTTTTGATTTAAAATACTGGTAGAAAAGTGCGAAAATTTTAGGGACGTTGCGACCCCTGATGACGAAAATTGCGTCTTTCCCGCGATTCTTTGGCAACAGCTGTATTTTTTTCGCGATCCTTTGAAAAATTCACCCTTTTCCAGTGACCCTTTGACAAAGTTAGTTTTTTGCAGCTCTTTCATGAAATTTCAATTTTATCCGTGCCCTTCGACGAAACTTTTTTTTTTTTTTTGGGGGGGGGGGGCAGCACTTAGACCAAATTCTCGTTATTTCCTAGATCTTTTGACCAAATCTGAGGTATTTCCGCGATCCTTAAATGAAATTGGAAATTCTTTTCAGCGAACGATTGAGGAAATTAATTTTTTACGGCGACTATTTGTCGAAATTCACGCTTTTTTTTTTTTTTTTTAAACAATTCTGCATGTTACTTGTTACATGCCTACCACGGCAATTCTACACAATTTCCTCAGTTCTAATATAAAAAAAAAATCACAATAACTAATAAATATGTTAATGAAACGATTGCAAAACAAGAATCTCGGAATTGAAACATGAAGGTCTAATAATGAGTCAGTAAAAAAAAGCATTGCCATAGACAAGTAAACTGAGTAGATAATTCTTTTTAATGGCCCAATATTTGTTTTAATCTGCAAGTGCCTACGGGGAAAAAAAAAAAACTGATGTGATACTTAAACTTTGCTAAACGCTGCAGCTAGAATTTGTCTCTGTCATCTGCAAATTGTTGTGCAGAACACACTTTCTTTAAAGCAGGTTGCGATTGTGTATTTTGAATAATGGATATTATTTTTCCTCCCTGAAGTTCTGTAAAAAGGGGCGTCAATACTCGCTTACAAATTGTTAATTGTTTGCATGAGGCTATTCGCTACATTACATTTTTTCAAAATACAGTGCGCTACACTACAAACTATTAAAAAAATTAGCAACTACACTGTAAAAAAAAGAAAAAAAAACTGACGATTTTACAGAAATACTACTGGTAATCTGGATGCCAGTACAATTTACTGTTTTTTAACGGAAAAATTCCCGTAAATTCTAGAAATTGTTCCGTATTTTCCTGAAATTGACGGGAATTTTTCCATTAAAGAACAGTAAATTGTACTGGCATCAAGATTACCAGTAGTATTTCCGTAAAATCGTCAGTTTTTTTTACAGTGTACTATAATTTCGCTACATACTTGTACCACACTAATTCGTATCAGTTGTTTTAATAATAACAATAACCTCAATTGAAACATTCCCAGTACGATGATTTGAAAGTAAATGTTTCATTCAAAATCCCAGTAGTAAACTATTTCCTTTATTTCTAGTTAAAAAAATTTTTAGTTGTTGAAATTGACTGACAAATCAGTATACCTTTTTAAATGCTGCACGCAGAATTCATATGCAAGTAACTTCTGGTTATTACTCTGAAAAGTTGAATGCGTAATGAATTTTTTCTCAGAATCAATATTTATTTAGCATGTATTATAAAAATCTTATAATTCGGCACACGTTAAAAGAAATAAATATATAAAATATTAATGTCTACTAGGAGAAAAAACGGATTATCCTTCTTTCTCTTAAAAAAACATTTATATAAGTAACATGTATAAATTTAAATATTATGCAAAGGTCTATCTAAAAACTTTCAGATTACCGCGAATCAGATTAAAATTAGTTCCAAAAACTCTTTTTAAAAAGTTCATGTTCTTCTAGATAGGTTAATGCACTACAAAAAAAAAAAAAAAAAAAAAAAAAAAAATAATAATAATAATAATAATAATAATAATAATAATAACTTTTAATCAGAGTAAGCGCTGTTACAGACAGGTCCTTTCATCTCAATCGGCCGCGTTAGTCCTTTCTTTATTTTAAATACTTTCCAACATTAATAGAAACATTTTTAAGAAATCTGTTTGTCTCTCTACCGTCTGTCCATTCTCTAACTGTTGTCAACAGACTCCGATCGCCTTGAAATTGTTATATTTCGTTGCAAAATGTTTAGAACAAAAACTACAAAATGTACTACAAAATGTTTAGAATTGAGAATGAAATGCGAAGCATTGACAGCGTGTTTATAGGGACATATAAAATAATTCCATTACATTGTAGTCTATGGAAGGAAATCGTTCACAAAGCATTTTAATAATGTCACATTCTTTCAAAAATATGGAAATAGATACAACGACAGTAGAAACTGATATAAAACTGCATGTAAAATATCTCCGGCATTATTTTATTCTATTTAACGATTGAAACACAAAAAGACAATTGAATTTTTAAAATTTGTTTGGGCATTCTTAATGTTTGAGACGGTTTTTTAATGTTTGCATCTATAGAAAAATTGAACTATTTTTAGAATTGCACTAGATTTAAATTAATAGCCACCAGTTGTATATACCACTCATTTTATATTTATTATAGTTGATGAATTGTTTAATTTTCAAATTGGGACGTTTATTTCTGGTTACCCTGTAGCCTAACCAAGTTAAGTATATGCATACAAGAAGTTTAAGAAAGTAAATATAGTTCTTTTGTTAGTTTCGCGACAAGCTTATTCAAAAACGTATCTTTAGGAAAGAAAGTGAAAGTTTTCGAGCGGATTAACAGAGAAGTCACTCTCCATTTTTAATTTCCTGTAGCAAAAGTAATAACTAACTCATTTTAAAAGACATCCTACTTAAACGGGCCATGATAATTTTTTACGCAATTTATGTTATTATAAATGAATAAAAATTTTTATCTTCTAATTTTATTTGAATTTTTGAAAATTGGCTAAATGATCCGTACAATCATTTGACAATTCAATGCTACATATTAAAAGAAATGGGTTTTGCTGAAAAGCAACAATTTAACCCAAATCTAACCTTTGAAAAAGAAAGAAACAAGAGGGTAAATGTGATCGCAGATTGCAAATAGGGTTTCGTTTAATATTTCATTCAAAACAATTTATCCTTTAATTAATACATCCCAATTGTTAATTTAAAATCTTTAAATTTTAACACATAAATAACTTCTAACTTCGCAAATTTCTTCAAAATATCGCAAAACAATCACATAGCTCATCAAAAAAAAGATAAAAAACTTTAAATTTCGTCAAAAAAAAAAAAAAAAAAAAAAAAAAAAGCAAAATAACAGCTAACTTCGTCAAAAGATCGCAAAGGAACCGATTTTTATAGTTGAACAGATTTGAAATTTCGTCAAAAAAAAAAAAAAAAAAAACGCAAAATAACAGCTAACTTTGTCAAAAGATCGCAAAGGAACCGCAAGTTTGATCAAAAGATCGCAAAAAATAAGTAATTTTGCGAAAAGAACGCAAAGTAATCACAAATTTTGCGAAAAGAGTGCATAACAATCGCAAATTCCGTCAAATGATCGTGAAACAACCGCGAATTTCCTCAAATTCCCCTTTCGTACAAAACTACGAATTTCGTCAATAGAAGCGAAATAAGCACGATTTTCGTCAAAAAATGGTGAAATAACCAAAAATGTCGTTAAAAAACGCAAATTTCCTCAAAAAATTACTTAAACAACTTTCATCAAAAGATTACGAAACACGAATTCCAGTTCCCAAATCAGTTTGGAAATTGGAAGTGCTCTTAAAAGTTAAAAATTGCAACAGAAATTTAAAAAAAAATAAATATGAAATTACAATATTTGACATAGTTAACAAGTATCCGACGTAGAAACACACATTAGGATAAGCCTAGATTATGTTTAAATGTTTTACTAAATATTATTCAAATTACTTTTGTAAGAATAGAAAAAATTCCAAAATTGAGCCCCTCCCGAAAGAAAATCCTGGCTACGGGCCTGCTGTTTTTAGGTTTGCATTATAAAGACCTACTGTATTTTTGATTATGTATTTCAGTAGACAAAGAAAATTTACCTACAGCAGTGTTTTTTTTTTAAGCAAAAAACTTTTTCAAGCTTAACTTTTGAAGTTGAATTTTTAAAAGTAAAATAAGTAATTATGCCATGCAACATTCACTTAGAACTGCTATTGAAAGATAAGCTGTCTAATTTAGGGAATCAGTTGATGACAACTTCATTAGAAAGAATATTTTCTGTTTTGGGTTATTTCCGTTTAAACAGCACAGGGAATGTAAAGTCAAAAAAGCTTGCATCTAAATGTAAAATTTTAAATAGAATAAAAATATTTTGTATCCAAAACTTAGTCGAACAAAACATGATATTTAATACTGAACTGACACTGTATTTTTTGAAGGTGTGTAAAAAGCAAACTGTTTCTCAGCAAATAAATAGGTAGAATGCTATATTCATCTTTAAAAAGGTAAACGTAAAACTACACTGTGTGTAAATTACTTTAATCCTTAGTACTTTCAAAGACTAATTTTTATGTTCTCTGCCGATGGCTGTGTTAATAGTTGAAAGTACTAAGGATTAAAGTAATTTAACATCTATTTATTTATTTATTTATTCGGTCATCTTTTTAAGTATTTTAATTTTACACATAGTGTAGTACCGTAATTTCCGACGTATAATCTGCGGATCAAACAATTTATTTTGGACCCAGAAAACTTATTTAATGATGAAGGCAAATATTTACGGTGATATAATAAGTTACATTTCATTTTTAAAATTTTCTGGGTCCAAAAATAATTGTTTGAACTGCGGATTATACGCCGAAAATTACGGTAAGCAAATCATTTCTGCTTGCAAATTGTGGATCTCAAATTTTGTAACGAAAGCGAAGAAAAAGAAGTATGAAGTATTTTATTAAGTTTTAGAGTTAGGTATAATAAGTTTTAGTTTCTGATTAAAATTATATGAAAATATTTGAAATCAGCAGTAAATTGACTATTTTGAAAATACCGAATATCAAAATCTCATTTTAATATTTTCAAAAATATCATATTTTCAAGACTGTACTAATTTATTCGATTCGATATTTCTGAAAAAAATATACCAAAAAGTTTCATATATTTTTATTGATTGGTCACATTTTCTATTTTTCCCAATTTCTGAAATGTCATGTGCACTAAACTTTCCAATGTTGCATTTACCTTTTGCCTATCATTTATCGCTTTGTCTATCACTTAATGTTATATCAATGTTAATAGGGAATTGTAGTAATTATTTTTGCACTATGCCAATTTTGCCATTAATTACTTTTTACTTTTAGTTATATAGCATCTTTCTGACGAAAACTTTGCTGGTAAAAACAAATCTTTCGGTGATAAGATTTTAAAGACTATTCCTTCATACATTGTATAACAAAGTACTACAGTGAAACCATTTTAAAACATGAAAAAAGTGTGAAAAAAAAAAAAAAGAATATAATAATGAAAGGCTTAACAAATCGTAAACATTTTGTACAACAAAATAAATATTTAAAAAAAAAGAAGAGGGTGGTATTCAAATGTAGTGGTATGTATGTACAGCATTAATGCAACAAAATAGACCCATGCACAACAAAATACGCAATATTTTTTGGAAAAAAAATTCTAAAAAAGTGCAGAAAATAACCTTTTTCTACATCTTTTGTTATTCCCACATAACAGATTCTGCTTTTATCTTTGAAACGATTTATTATTGTTAAACTAAATTATGAAAGAAAAAATATAACTTTATAAACAAAACACACAAGTTAAAATGCTGTGTTTTCAAGTTTAAATTGAAACTTTACATCAATTTTTTTTTTTTCAGAATTATTAATAACAACATAGATTACTAATAAGATTTTAAAAAATAATTTTGCGTAAAGTGTCACTGAATAAAACTAAAAAGAAATTCTAAAATTCCATTGAAATTAAAAATATTTTTACACCATGTCGGACAAGACTAGAAATATACTTTCAAATGCAGTTTGTTTGAAATATGTTATCGCAATTTATTCATTTACTGTTTTTTTTTTTTTTTTTTCTTTAAATAATTTTCAACAACGAATTTTATTACATCTTAGCTTACTGATTCTTCATGGTTTTTAAAACAATTTTCAAGCATAAATTAGTTTATCTACTTCTATTGCGTGCATCCCTATAAAGTTCGTTAAAATATAAATAAAAATAGCCACGTAATATAAGTAAAACACAGATTTAACAGGCATGTTATCTAACTACACGTTTAAAATGCTACAGATCATGAGGATTAAAAAAAAGTTGCAGTAAGTAGTGAAATCGTTGGAGATTTCTTTAGCCTAAAGTGCGGCTAATATAAAAAGAATCGCTATTAATAAATTTAAAATTTTTATTTGAATAAATTATAGATATTTTTTATATTTTTAAAAAATGGCTTTCTGCTTTTGTTAGTGGGCAATCTAAAATATAGATTAGAAAAAAAAAATCACCTTATAAATTAATGTAAAACATATTAATACGTGTTAGATAGAATTATTGGGTCGTAAAACAGAAATAAGATAAATTAAGGCTTTCAGTAAATCACACAGCGCAGTTACATATAAATCCATAGTAAATAATTGTATTGTGTCATTTATAGTATGTACTACATGTTAGAACATTTTAGATGTGAAACAGTAGATATATCAGGTGTGAAATAGTAGATTAGCTAGAGTATACGCAGTTAAGTGTTAATATAAATAAACATTGTATCAGTATATGTAAATACAGGGAGTGTATTTTAGAGTTATTTGAATTGGCAAAATGTATTTTTTATTTATTTTTCTCCCCCAAAATCACCAGCTTCTCAAAAAACAGTTAATTACATATAAAAATAAATCTAGGAAGGAGCAATGGTCTTTCCTTGTCAGCGGCTGTCCATATGTGCTAGATGCAATAAGCAGTTATATATATGCAATTACGCATAATTGTAAAAAACAAACATTGTAAGTGTATGTAAAACATAAAAATTAAACATAATAAAAAAATAATTTGGGTTGACAAAATACATAAATGACATTATTAGCTAAAGACTAGTGTAGATATGCAGACAATTTGGGTGGGAGTGCACGCATTTTTCGAGATCAGCTGGATATTTTTGATGCCACACAAAAAATGGTGATATGTTTGAAACAGTGTCTTAAGGTTTCATTACTTATTTAAGAAGTCTATCAGTCAAATAAAAGTCAAAGTTACAATGAAAGACACGAACGCGGCAGCCAACACAACTGTCTTTCTTTACGATCTGATTCCCCGTTTATTTCGCAGTCAACGGTCATACGAGGAACGTAAGGTTCCTCGTGCGTAACGTGTTCATATCTCTAGGCATCACAAAAGTAACACAATCATCAAACCTTAAATCAGAAACTAGCAATCGCGATTTGGAAAAGTGACTTACTTTTTCTTATCTGTTTCGAATTCACTTTAAAATGCAAAAATCCTCTAACTTTGGCTGTCATATTTTGTAACTAAAAAAAAGGGAGGACAAAAGAAACGGTAAATAACTGCCCGGCTTTTGCATTACACCTCGCCTTTCTCTATTTTTTCGGCGCATGCGCATAGATGCGGCTGAGCTGAGGATACACCGATAAGCTGCGGAAGAAACGAGGAGAACAAAGCCGCATTCCCCGTCTAAAACACCACAGCGTGTAGATTTCATTTTACAGAAAGACATTTCTTTCTTTGCTCAAATATTACGAGCTAAGACAGCAGAATACAAGTAAATAGCAAATCTGTAACTAGTATATAATATGCACATTTTTACACGAAAGAAGGAAAGAAAGAAATGGCTTTCATTTACCCAGTTTTAGGTAAACAACCATGTGTTTCCAGTCGAAGGTCAGCACCAGAATGAATGCCCGCAGCTTATTTTTCCGTTCATTTTCATGGCAGTAATAAAAAAAAAATGGCAGGTCCTTTAAGGAATTGCCTTCAAGTAAAATAAAGAGACTATAGTCAGGGCCTGACTAAGGCAGGGGCATGCGGGGCAATTGCTCCGCCCCCCCCCCCCCCCCCAAGGAAAGGTACAAGTTTTTCGTTAAAGAAGTATCAAATGGACAAAAGTGACCAAAATTCGTTTTCTTTTCAATTTTAAGGGTATCTCTTCTCCTACCCCGTCTGTTTCCGTACCCATCGTTTCCTTAAAGCCTCACATTTATCCTCATATTCCTGTAATTGAAAAAAAAAAAAAAAAAAAAAACCTATATTCTATAATTTCTTAAAGTTGTCTTCCTTCTGCTATTATGTATATAGATGTGAATAGTACTTGGTACGAAATTTATGTACACATACAATAGTTAAGAATTTCAGTTTTAGTCACTTCAGTATAATTTACGAAAAATTTTAAGATAGAAGGGGGCCTCGGGCCCTAACTATAGTAATATTTTCCTATTGTGATTTTGTGTTTGCAACAGCGCCGCAGGCAGTAGCGTATCTAGACTTATTTCGGAAAGGGCTGAAATAGGGTGAAATTTTTTAAAGAGATAATCGCAACGGACTGAGGAAATTCCGCTTTAAACAGGTTTTTATCATGGCATTCTAACGCATTTATTATATACAGGGTGATTCAGCTCGTCGGTGACAAACTTTAAGGATCGATAGAGCACACCTAGACGAACATTTTTGAATAGGGAATGTAGGGTCCCTGACGCGATGGTAAGGCGCTAGGCGCTTTCGAAAATTTGGGTGCCGAAATTCGAAACGTCATAAAAACTAGGGAAATGGTTAGATTTTCTTGCTTGTTGCGTCGAAATGATTCTGTTTGTTTAGACTTTCTTCAGTACCAATTTGATAAGCGTATCTCTTAAAATATGGATAGGGGGTGCTGCAGACTTTGGAGAGCTAGACAACAACTTTAAGCCCGTTATTTTGATAATTTAACACATGCTCGCCAAAGTTTATACTCTAACTTAAAGTTTGAACCCAAAAGTAGAGCCCTGCAAAAAGCGTAAGAGCCGGAATAAAATGTCAAAGTACAGGGTGGTCGAAACTCGAAGGCTCCTAAGAGATAAACAAACAGATTTCTTGACTTATGGCATGCATTTTCATGATTCTGTTTGCTGGGGCTCTCTGAAACTCAGTTGAACGGTACAAAAAGAAACATCGATAGGGGGCGCTTTGGGCAAAAAACATAATTCGTTGACATTTCGGACGCTAACTGGAAACGGGGCGCTACGATCAGTTAGAAACAAAACAAGAGAGTAATTTACTTATCATAAGAAGCTATTAAAACTGCAGTTTGTTTGTTTTTTTTAACAAACATAGCTGGTTTCAATCATGCACAATGCGCGCAATAAAATTTACATAAGGTGCTTTTTGCTGATTTATGCAAAAGATATCGTACCATATCGATATGCAAAAGATACGTAATGCGTAGACGACAACGCGAGATGACGTAGTTGTATGCGCAGACACGTCTTTTGAACGTGCGGTACCTACTTAAGCTTCGGGTTACTTGTCTGCAGATCGGTAGTAGGATGGAACGGTACACAAACTCTGAATTGGCTGACATGCATTTGGCGTATGGCGCTGCTGGTTGTAATGGACGAGCCGCTCAGCGGTTGTACGCCGAGCGTTACCCCAACAGGCAAATCCCCTGCCATGCCTTCTTCGCTCGAGTACACCAGAGGTTGTCCACAACGGGATCTTTCGACGGAGGCAGGCCTGAACGGGAGCGATCAGTGAGCACCCCCGACAACGAAGAGGCTGTGCTTAACCTGGTTGAGGACAACCCAGGTCTTAGCACGAGAGATATCGCCAGACATGTTGGCATTTCGCAAGCAACTGCGTGGCGCATCTTACGTTCCCGGAATCTGCACCCCTACCACATCCAGCGGGTGCAGTTGCTCAGAGAGCAGGATTTTGGCCCTCGAGTGGAATTCTCAAGATGGTACTTGGCGATGAGATCCAGGGATCCCCGTTTTGTAAACAGCATTTTGTTTACGGACGAGTCCACCTTCAGCCGGGAGGGAATGTGGAACGCCCACAACAGTCATGTGTGGTGTGATGAAAATCCACATGAAACCAGAAGCCGAGCAGCCCAGGAGCGTTTCTCAGTAAATGTGTGGGCCGGCATTCTGGGGGATTGCCTCATTGGCCCTTATTTGTTACCTGAACGGCTGACAGGGGGAAATTACCTGATTTTCCTGGATCAAGTGCTGCCGCAGCTTCTGGAGGAGGCGCACGTACCCGAAGGTTCGCGTCGCCAGATGTGGTTCCAGCACGATGGAGCTCCGGCCCATTACACGAACGGCGTGCGTCTCCATCTAAACGCAAGGTATGGCCAGCGGTGGATCGGGCGTGGGGGTCCAGTTCACTGGCCTGCCCGATCACCAGACCTCACCTGCTTGGATTTCTTCCTTTGGGGTTACCTGAAGGCCGAGGTATACCATACACCTGTCAGCAGTGCTGAAGAACTTGTGGCGCGCATTGGGGCAGCTGCAGGGCAGATCAGAGATACTCCTGGCATTGTTGGAAACACACACTCCTCAATGCGACGGAGGTGCGAAGCCTGCATCATGGCCCAAGGTCGAAATTTCGAGCATCTTCTGTAGTGTTATTTTTTGTAAATAAATTTCCAGTATCATTGATGTTTTTGGTCTAAATTTATTCAGAAGTGTTGAGCAGAGGTAGAAAATGTGTTTTCATTATTACTAACTGATCGTAGCGCCCCGTTTCCAGTTAGCGTCCGAAATGTCAACGAATTATGTTTTTTGCCCAAAGCGCCCCCTATCGATGTTTCTTTTTGTACCGTTCAACTGAGTTTCAGAGAGCCCCAGCAAACAGAATCATGAAAATGCATGCCATAAGTCAAGAAATCTGTTTGTTTATCTCTTAGGAGCCTTCGAGTTTCGACCACCCTGTACTTTGACATTTTATTCCGGCTCTTACGCTTTTTGCAGGGCTCTACTTTTGGGTTCAAACTTTAAGTTAGAGTATAAACTTTGGCGAGCATGTGTTAAATTATCAAAATAACGGGCTTAAAGTTATTGTCTAGCTCTCCAAAGTCTGCAGCGCCCCCTATCCATGTTTTAAGAGATACGCTTATCAAATTGGTACTGAAGAAAGTCTAAACAAACAGAATCATTTCGACGCAACAAGCAAGAAAATCTAACCATTTCCCTAGTTTTTATGACGTTTCGAATTTCGGCACCCAAATTTTCGAAAGCGCCTAGCGCCTTACCATCGCGTCAGGGACCCTACATTCCCTATTCAAAAATGTTCGTCTAGGTGTGCTCTATCGATCCTTAAAGTTTGTCATCGACGAGCTGAATCACCCTGTAGATAGAATCGCCTGAAATGAGAAAATTTTATTTTTAAGCAGGTTTTCGTCTTAACAAGTATAATTCCATAGTTAAACTATTTTTTTTTTTTTTTTTTTTTTTTTTTTTATGGAATACTGAAATGTATCTACTTAATAATATATCAAGAAATAGAAAAATAAAATCGAAGCAACAGCAAACTTAAAATTATTTAAGAGCGTCCTCATTTCCCAAGACTGATACGTCCCGAAAATCGGCTGTCAAATTTTATAGTATTTTCTCGATTCTTTTTAATCATAAATTGTAGTTGATAGGAAGCATTTTGTGTATTCAAGTTTCAGAACCACCCAATTAGATTTATGATATATTTTAAATGTAAATAAAGCTTGTCTAATCAAAAAGTTACACAAACATAGATCCTTTTTTGTCAATATTTTGTAACGCTACAGAAATAAAATAATACATCACAGTGCAGTAACAAGCTGAATAAGCTGCATTTAAGTATACAGTGAAACCACAAATTTTTATCAGTTAAATAAAATATTTAAAAAATGTTTTTTAACAGACCGGGAGGCGGCAGCACAGACAATCACCTCATCGAGTTCACAGATGATAAATCTCGAATTAGTTAAAATCGTGATTCGCATGTTTAAACGCAACCGGTTTGCCAAGTCCTATGATGGTGGAAAATACCTAAAAACCCTATTTTAAGCGGTTGACTCGTAAGTTTTCCATTGTGGTTCCTGCTCCAAATCCTCCACGTTTTTATATTTTTGGGTGCAGTAAAGCACAATAGTAAACCTACGACTCAACCATTAAAATCAGGTTTTTAGGTGTTTTGCACCAAGATAGGACTTTGGCAGATCGATTGCGTATTGTTTATGTGCATTGAAATTTAACTAATCCTAGATTTTCATCCGTGAACTCGATGAGGTGATTGTTGTTTGTGCTATCTTCACCCAGTCTATAAATGAATAATTAAAATTAATAACGCTTTTCTTAATCGCCACGTATCACGTTTTCCACAATAAAAACAAGTTGGAAATTGCACGTGAACGTAGCAAATGACGATAACGAAGTTTTAAAAATATTCAGATCTTGCTGATATAGTAGAGCGTACTCCGGATGCAGTATAGTAGTCGAAATCTTTGTGTTTCTGTAAATATGCAGGAAGTAATTTTTATTACACCTCAGCAACGTATATCTTATTCATAAAATGTGAAATAGTTGAATATAATTAAAACACGCCCCAAACCATGTTTCCCCGTATAGCATTATGTAGTGGAATACTTTTGTGTGGCCCTGTAATTTAATAATAAAAATTCTTTGCATCACAGATTGTACGGAATGCATATTTCAATATATATTTCATAGATTCATGCCAATTCTATTATGTTCGAATGAGTGTAACATCATTAAAATGCATTCGAAAATTTTTCCCCATTGACCGTAATGTAATGGAATCCTTTTGATTGTCCCTGTAATTGATCTATCCATCCGATTTTCATAAAATTTGAAATGACTCGACAAAATTACGTTATAATTATGTATTTTAAATTTCAAACGATTCGGTTGGGTAGTTTTTGCGTTGTTATATGCGGACGGAGTGAGCGACAACAATAGGTGCTACGTATTTACATAATTACGAACGCACCTAAAAACGCATAAAGAGAGCCCAGAAATTTAGCTGAAACTGTTACTTCGTGGTCTCTACAAAATAACACACTTTTTGAGATGAAAAATTGTCTCAATTGGAACATTTTTTCTAGTTCCTTTTATCTTAGCAGTTTTCATTGCATTTTGCTAAATTTTCGTAATTAAACTTTATATTCTCTACAATTTTCAGAGGCAGGAGTCCACTGAATACGGCACTGACCACAGAGACTATTTGCCAGTATAGTGTTGATGTATAGAAATAGTAACATGTTACAAATTTGCTTAAGACTGTTCCAAATGGAGTACTTTGTGATGCATTTTTTAATACATTTTAGTTTGACATGCATAAAATGGCCAGAATAAGAAAATTATTCAAAAACTATGTAATCAAAAGACGTGTCACATTAACGCATAAGATCATTCAGAAAATACTGTCAAAATGGACGTTTCGAACCGAATTTCCGACGCAGCAGATGGAGGTATGCGAAAAACAGGTTATCACGTAACCAAAATCGCTTCTAACTCGATAACTAATTTATTTTGTTAAAAAAAATGATAAATTCTTTTCGTTTCCTAATCGCTTCCATAATCAGCCCAGATCATTGTGTGCCTTTATCTTTAAAAATGTGGTCAAAAGTTGTGTTTCTTAAAGAATGTATTGAAAATACACAGAAAGAACTGTTTTGTTGAAACAACTAAATTTCGATTACTATTGCATTGCCCCTACAAAATATTTCGGTTGGAATGATCGAATTGTGGTTTGACTAACCAAATAATTTTGTTAATTCAACAAAATTTTGTTTATAATTTGGTCATTTCAACAAAAAAATTTGTGGGTGCAGTAGTAATCAAAATTTGGTTGTTTCAACAAAACAGTTCTTTCTGTGATATTAGCCACTGCGATTATAATTACGCTGTCGCATATCCACTTTTTAGGGGTGTAGTGGAAGACCTAAGGAAATGCATTATATGGCCAAAGGTTACTGGCCACTTGCGATTTTAGCAGTGGCGCAGCCAGAATTCGGTTCTAGAGTGGGTTGAGTTTTTGAAAAATGTGTTTGCCGGTTATTTGAATCGCCGGGTAATAGAATCAGTATTTTTACTGTATCATATCATAATGCATTTTTCCGCAGTTATATTGGGCATGTTTCATTTAAACAGCGTTTACAATATTAGAATTAGAAAACATAAAAGCCAGGAAAAGACAGTAATGAACCTAAGTGTCAAACACTAAAACCGGTATTTCAGGTGTTTTCCACCACAGGACATCGAATTCGGTGTTAAATAATGTAAACTTGTTGAAAATTTCGTTAAAATATCTTTATTATTGTTAAAGTTCTTTAAAAATAACGAACTGAACAGGAAATCACTATTCTTTTAGCATAAACCGTCTCAAAAAAGTGACTCAAATCAAATAATCAATTATCACTTAATTAATGAATGTAATATGCACACAATATACTTTCACAGTTTTAAGTAGAATTTTTGCCATAATTGAATCACTTTGTTAAATAGAATCTGATTCAACAAAGCGACGGAATCCGAAATACGCCAAAACGTTTAAACATTAAATTTTGTTTTGATTCATATAAGAGGCAATTATAGCGATCTTTCTTAGCTCTGGGAAGGGTTTTAACACCAAGACCACCCCTCTGGCTGCGCCACTGGATTTTAGACGTTTTGTTAAATATCTAGAAAAATACATAAAAAATTATTCTGAAAATCCAGGTGTGTCGACAGAAAAGTACAGGCCATATTTCCTAGATATTTTTCTGGAAATTCCATAGGGGACCGTTTACAAATTGAAAAATAACGAAGATTTTTTGCATATCTGACAAAACTAATGTAGCAAAAGCGTCCAAACTGTAGATTGATTACGTGGTGGCTTATTGTAATAAGCTGTGTTCATTTTTATGAAGATAGCATGTGTAGAAAAATTAAGGTCCTTACAAAAACAGTCTCAATTTTTTTCAAGTTTTTTGTTTATAATTTGCAGAGTTCTTAACATATATATATTTTTTTTTCTTTTCAAAAAATATGACAAATAATATTGTACGTAATACCCTGTAACCAGAATTAAAAAATAATAAAAGCTCTAAGACAAATGAGCAAGTTCACTAAATAATGTTTTACTGCGCATGCCTCACCGCAATCAAAATATAATTTGCATGATGTGTTAGCTAAACTTTTGATCAACTTCTGTAAAGGTCTCAAAAACATAGCTTGAAAATTCTGTAAATAATCGTCGATAGAATAAGCTCAAAATCCGTTATTCCCACAATAAAGCAAAAAGATGAGAGGTTGTACCCAAATATAGCAGTACGTGTACGTGTAGTTGTATACGTATAGTAGTACGAGTACGTATTGTCATATTTTCTGAAAAGAAAAGTTTTTTTCTTAGATTAAGAACTCTGTAAATTGTAAGCTAAAAACGTGAAAAAAAATTGGGATTGTTTTTATAAAAACTTTAATTTTACAGCGAGTATACAATACATGATATCCTCATAAAAATGAACTCAATTTATTACAATAAGTCACGCAATCATAATCTGCAGTTTAGACGCTTTTGTTACATTAGTTTTGGCAGGGTTATGCAAAAGATCTTTATTCTAATTCAGTTTGTTGATAGTCCCCTTTATGATTTCAAGGGGAAAAAATACCGGAAATAGATGACCTGTACTATTCTGTTTAAGCAACTGAAGTTTCAAAATAATTCTTCTTATATTTTTCTAGATATTTAACAAAACGTCTAAAATCGCAAGTGGTCGCCCTGGCCATATAGTGTATATGCCGTATTTTTTAGGATATATATGCTTCTGTTTTTTTTTTTTTTTTTTAAGAAGCTCAATATATCTACCATATATTTCTCAAATAAAGCTATAGGGTATACTGTAGGCATGATGATCATAATTTTAGCGTAAACCTTTGCCTATAGCATATATACCCCTTTGTTTTTTTTTTTTTTTTTTTTTTTTAAGACTACAACACTAACCTCTGATGTTCTGACACTTTGCTATCTTTGTATCCTATAGCTGCACTACAGCGAATGATTTTCCACTGTGGAATGAATTGTTGAATGAGAATTCTCGAATCTGTTGTTCTTATCACTATGGTCTAACCAGATTTTTCCGGTTTTACCCAAATATGGTTTTAACCGTCTTAAACTCATCTTGACTGAAAATAAATAATAAATTATTATTGCAAAATGATAAATTTAGTGAATTTGATTTTGAGCAATACTATAAATTCCCAATCTTATTTGAAATGTATATCCGCATTTAAAACAGTGTGTATCATTTTATTTTATCCTGAACTACACATTAATTCTAAGAATTTTACAATTTAACAACAGAACACAACAATTTCTAGTGATAAGTATTCTAGAAAAATATCTTAATAGTACATTAGAAAATCGGTTTTTTAATTTGGAAATTGGGTCGTATTTGTTTTCATTGATTTTTGCAAGGCAAATACAAACGGGCCGGGACCAGATAATTTTCGTTCTGGCCGGGTCTCTGAAAATTTCCGCCTATGCAGGGCAGAAAAATCGTGCAAGTGCAGGGTGAGTGGAAAAGACTCCATCTACAAGTTTCTCGTTTCGTGAAGCTGAGAAAGTACATAGGATATATTTTTGATAGCAGGGAATATAATAGGCAAGAACGCAAGTGACAGATCAGGCTAATGAACCCTGAAGTGAAGGGGGGGAAAAGCCGCAGCCTCTATTCCTCAAACGACGCGATCTTTGACCTTGAAGAAGAAAAAAAGGAATTCAAGCAAACCAGGACGAAGGAAAGGGAGGTAGAATCACACACACAAACCGTAAAATCCAGTAAACACTGAGAAGTGATATTTATTTTAGTAGGGAAGAAACTTATTGGGCGCCAATTTTAATCTTAAAAAGCAATCATATCATGCATAAAAGAATATTATTTACTAGTCCAGGCATTACGTGCTCAAAAAGGACAAATAAATGCAAGTTTTGGTGTAGTTTTGATTTTTGGCTCCCTTTATGTTTTTTGGGTCGCTGAACACGAATCTGGCATTATCCAACAAAATTTCTCCCCGGAAACACGTTTTTTTTGGCAAAAAACGTGCAAAAAACGTGGCTTTTTTTCGTTTTTTCTAAATAACTTCAAAATTATGCATTTTGTATAAAAGTCATCAATACATAAATTAAAGAGCACAAAATTTCCTACATTTTATGTATTTAAAGTTTTTTTCTCTGATCAATGGTTTAGTCGCGAGAGAGCCGCAAAAATGGGTGTGAAAAGCAAAAAATTCTGAAAAACGTGAATTACAGCACCATACGTCGATGAAACATGAAAAACAACCATTTTACGCAAATTTTCCCCACTAAATAATACTAAATATATTATTATTAACTATATTTTATTAATCTGATGGTCATTGTTTCTTTCATAACAAAAAAATAAATAAAAATGAGCATTTTTGTGATCAAAAGCTTCATTTGCTATTATAAAATAATAATAGTAATAATTTCTTAATTTGAATTTTAAATAATGTAAATGAAATAACTGACACAGGCTTTAACATATAAAAGCTGACACGGATTCCAGTTCTTAAAGTTCTCGAAGTTCAAAATATGGTGTGACAATAAAAAAAAATCCAGAAAATAGGAATTATATGGCACTGTACATTAGATTTAACATGAAAACTGACCATTTTTCGCAAGGATTGACTTTAAATGATACTGAAGATATTATGATCGACTATATTTTACAATGAAGTTGCTAACAATAAAAACGACGACTCTTTATGAATTATTACTTAATTATAAATAATTATGTACATTAGTAAGTACATTTACTTAAAAAAACAAAGTACTATTTCCGCTTTCTTTTATTTGAGGGTCCCTGCTTTTCACCGACATTTACAAAATAGAAAATAGACGAATGGAATTAGTGGGTGTTTTTATAACTATTAATATTACAAATAAAAGTTTTTTTAATAGTGACTATTTGATACCTTGCGTCATAACTATGTCCCCTTCCATTGGGACCTCTGATTCATTGTGTGGGCAATCCATTTCCAGATCGGTTTCAAAGTCTAGCTTATCCTCTTCGTCTTGACACACAACTGCGATGTTGTTGCAGTTTCCCGAAGCAAATCTTCTATCTGATATCTTCGCAAATAATTTTTGCTGCCGCTTCAACCACTCGCAGCCTCTCATCTCGATCAGATTTACATGTTTGCTGATACCATGCATTAGTCAGTATCTTCCCTCCTATATTCTTGAAACACACAATGGACTTTTTTTTTCTGATTCTTTGTGATCAGTATGTCGTCTCCATATCTCTCAATGAGGTTAAACTTTACAGTTCTCATATCAGGTTGATAACTCCCTGTAACCTGTTTCATTAGCTCTTCCATGGAGAACTGACACTCGTCATCATGATTTTCAAGGTAATCGTAATATACTTTGCATTGCTCTGTCGATTGCCTCGGCAAATGGACCACGTTTCTACTGTTCTTGGACCATCGGCCTCCAATAAATATATCTAAAACATTTGATGTGATATTGAGCATTTGCTGCGATCAAATCATTCACTGGTTCGATGCGCTGAATTATAGCCTGCTCATAATCATCATTGCGAGCTCTTGCTGCTTTCAGAATTGTACTTTTGAATCCCATGTGTCGCACACTGTATACAATATTGCATTCGCTTGTGTTGCGATGAACTCTTCCGAAATGCACAGTCTACATATAAAACAATTAGTTCGAAAATTAAACTGAGGAGTTGATAATCTTAAAATTTGAGAAGTGCTAGCACTTTGTTCCTCAACTGTCTTCACATAAGCAGTAATCATCCGTTCATTTACGTATGCTTTTCTACAATTAACATGCACATCTACTGAAATTTTCCCCTTTAGGAAAACTGACTTTCCATCCTTTCTTTCTGTACTTGCCTTGATTAAGGCTGCAATACCTCCACTAACTTTCATTGAAGGCCCCTCTTCTAAAGGAAAGTCACAAATAAAACTCAGCGATATCGCGCAAAATCATTTTAGATGTTCACTATATTCACGAAGACTCAAACAGTGAATTACTCTATTATAAGTAAGCAGTTGCATATAGAAACTGAGAGGAATGTGTCCTCCTGATAAGCTAGTGATCTGTGCGACGCATATTTCTAACAGAGGCGAGACTGGTGGAAAAGGGGGGGGGGGGGGTTAGTATTCCACTGAACGTGGACATGGGATGCGGGGGTGACCAACGTTATTTCATACTTGCACCCCTTCAATCAAAGGGGAAAGTGCAGATGGGATCAGTTAAAACCTGTTTTAGTCATTTTATTTACATTATTTAAAAGTCAAATTAAGAAATTATTACTATTATTATTTTGTAATAACAAATGAAGATTTTGCTCACAGATATGCTCATTTTTATTTATTTTTTAGTTATGAAAGAAACAATGAACATCAGATTAATAAAATACAGTCAATAATAATATATTTAGTATTATTAAATGGGGAAAATTTGCGTAAAATGGTTGTTTTTCAAGTTTCATCGATGTACGGTGCTGTAACTCACGTTTTTCAGAATTTTTTGGTTTTCACACCTATTTTTGCGGCTCTCTCGCGGCTAAACGATTGATCGGAGAAAAAAACTTTAAATACATAAAATGTAGGAAATTTTGTGCTCTTTAATTTATGTATTGATGACTTTTATGTAAAATGCATAATTTTGAAGTTATTTAGAAAAAACGAAAAAAAGCCACGTTTTTTGCACGTTTTTTGCCAAAAAAACGTGTTTCCGGGGAGAAATTTTGTTGGATAATGCCAGATTCGTGTTCAGCGACCCCAAAAACATAAAGGGAGCCAAAAATAAAAACTACACCAAAACTTGCATTTATTTTTTACCAAATGCCTGGACTATACCGTCTCAACGCAAAGTAAGGCACACACACACAGAACAGACGATGATAGAGCATCAATAAATGACGTTGTGAAGAGAGTCAAAGTCCCCTTTGAAATAAAACAATCAAGAACATAAAAACGCATCATGGTACAAACAGAGATGCTAAGTTTCAATTAAAATTACCATTAACTACAGTTCAAGGGCGATTCTGATTTAAAATTTTAAAAAAAATTCTCAAATTTAAAACAAATTTTCTGAAACGTTACAACAAAAAAAAAAAAAAAAAAAAAGGGGGGGGGGGAGGGAGTAGCTCAAGGGGCTAATTATTTTTATTGCAAATTGGGTTAACTCTGTTTTCGGTTTGGGTCAATTTTAAAATGAGTGTAGATTCCTGCAAGTTGGATTTGGGTAATCTCAATTTTTTCAAAAATTAATTTCTGTATATTATTTCACACTAAAAATTTATGTATAATAATAGACAAGTGTGTGTGTGTGCTGTTTTCTACAGGGACTCGTTTTTTCTGCGACCCCATTGACAAAATTTGCGCCTTTTCCTGCTATCTTTTGACGAAATTCGCACCTTTCTACAACTTATGACGAAATTTGCGCTTTTCTGCGATCTTTTGACTAAATACGCAATTTTTTGCAATTTTGATGAAATTTTCGTTTTTATGCGACACTTGATGAAATTCTATTTTTTACGTGGCCATTGAACGAAATTCGTGCTTTTTACTCTACCCTTTGGCGAAATTCACGTTTGATACGCGATTTTTGGATGAAATTCATGTTCATATGCGGCTTTTTGACAAAATTCGCGTTTGTTATGAGATACTTCGACGAAATTCGCTTTTGTTACGTAACACATTGCTAAAATTCGCGGTTTTTACGCGACCTTTTGACAAAATTACCGCTTTTCCACGATTTTTTCACAAAATTTGTGCTTTGGCAAAATTATTGCGTTTTTATGCGATCATTTGACGAAATTCACGCTTTTCAAGCAATTCTTTGACAAAATTTGTGTTTGCCCACGATTTTTAACGCGACACTTTGACGGTATTCGGTTTTGATACGCGTCCCTTTGACGAAATTAGTGTTTGATACGCGACCTTTTGACGAAATTAGTAGACTCATAATTATTGGATCTTCATTTCTAGTATCAAAACAAATTTCCTTCTAAATTTTGATGAGCGCTATTTGTTGTTTCAAAAAACACTATTTTTGCACTATATGTAAATTTACTCTTCGGCATAATATTTATGCACTTGATTATAACACTATTACATACCATGTTAAACCAAACCTGTTAAAACTAATGTAGCAAGAGCGTTCTAACTGTAGCTTATGATTAAATGGCTTATTGTAAAAAACTGTGCTCATTTTTATGCGGATAACATTGTATACACGTTGAAAAATTAAGATTTTTTTTAAAAACAGTCCCAAATTTTTCCAAGTTTTTTTGCTAATAATTTGCAGAGTTCTGAATATAAAATAATATTCTTTTCCATAAATATAACAAACAACACTGTACATAATACCCTGTAATTAGAAATAAAAAATAATAAAAATTGTATGAAATATGAGCAGCTTTACTAAATAAATTTTCGTAACGCGTGCGTGAAAATTGCATGTCAAAATTTCATTTGCATATTGTTTAGATTAATGTATAGAGTAACTTTTGTGAAAGTATCAAAATCATAGTTTGAAAATTTTGAAAGTGATCGTCGATAGAATAAAGCTCAAAATTCGTTATTTCCAAAATGAAGTAAAGAAATAAGGGTCTGTAAATTGAATTTTAAAAAATATTATGAATGTCAGTGATAAAAAAAAAATAATAATAATATAAACCCTTAAATTGGTAAAAAATACGAAATTTCTTTTTATTAAATAAGTTAGAACCCGTCGAATTTTGACCATAGAAAATGTTTAAGAAGGAACTGTTTCCATGATTTCTAATAAACTTATAAAAATTGGTTGCAATAAAAAATGCACCTTATATTGGTAAGTCTAACTCATAAATAAATAATATTTAACCTAAACCTAAAGTTTACCAAATACTATTTCTATAAAACTTAGTTGTAGAAATAGCTAAAATTAAACTTTTATTATTTTTTACTGCTTACTGTACGATTAAAGACCTGTTATCGTGAAAAAGTTATCAATTAAGGCCCTTATGGCTAGTATTCCAAAAGGCAAAAAAGCAAAAATTATTTCACTTTGACTCAATCATAGAATTTTTCCTCCGTAAAATCAAAACCAGACATCATTTTCACCATATCCAAATTTACTTACGCACCTTTCACATCTGTATTTACCTTTTTAAAAAAAAAAAAAAAAAAAAAATTCGTATTTTAATTTCATCATATTTGAATGAGGAGATAAAAATATTGTTTAGTGAAAGTAAATTATGTTTCATATCAAATTGCTATCGTAAGTCTATTATAAGAGAGTCCATTGAAATTTATATGCGTAAAAATCTGGTTTGCAATGATACCGTTTCTTTTATTATTCCTAAGTTATGGTTAGAATTAATGAATAAATTCCTCGTGAGAGCTTGAATGGGATGAACCATGTTGGAAATTCTTTTAGATCATGGTCTATATTTTAATTTAATTTTCTACAATAGAGCGCGTGTTTTTTGTTATTTATATCTCATTGTCGCGTTGTCATTTGTATTGAACGTGAAATATTTTTGAAATTTTAATTTAGATTTTAGATCATGGTCTATATTTTAATTTAATTTTTTACAACAGAGCGCGTGTTTTTATGATTTTTGTTAGTTATTTATATCTCATTGTCGCGTGTCATTTGTATTGACCGTGAAATATTTTGAAATTTTATTTTTATTTATATTATGATTATGGAACTTATTTGACGGTTCCGAAACATGTCAATGTCATTTATTTTTACATGTCATGTCCTTTTTCTCTTTGCTTTTAATAGAAACGGAGTACTTCTGTTGCCACAATTAGAAAAATGGTATTAAAAACTTCAAAAAAAAAATAATAATAATAATGCACTTTAAAAATAAATATACAGTTTTCAAATAAATTGCATTTAAAAGTACATCCCCCCCCCCCTATACGGCGGTGTAAAAAGTGAAAATGTGCGATGTTTAGAAGTTTAAAAATTTTGCAGTAGTAAAAATTGTAAGCCCGAAATTTCATTTTAAATTTCAAAGTGTTGCCATTCGAAAAATTGACCACTCGCACTGGGTGGAATTTGCAATGTTTCCCACAAGCACTGCGGTGTTTGATTGGCTTTTAGTGAACGCTTGTGGGATAAATTAAGAAGCTGATTAGCTATAATCTATCGTGACGTTCGTTGACATCAGACATGCTTGTGGTCCAGGCTTGGCCTTTATTGCCGAAACGTCAGTGAAGGCTTACTTTGGAGACACGAAATTTTTTTGTTTCTGTCTGTCTGTCAGTCAGTCAGTCTGTTCCGCGATAACTAACGCAAAAAACATATGATTGGCTTGAAATTAAGTGGGTATGTTAGTGAGGCACTGGGATTAAGCTGCATAGTTTTTTGTTAGATTTGATTCATTCGTTCGGAAAATATAGAATATTTTATTTTGCGCAATAATGCTTTTCTATAGCAAATCCAATGATTTTCATTTTTTTTTTTTTTTTTTTCCCCTTGAGAGAAGATGACATTTCATTAATGGAATTCAACGATAAATAGATACTAAAATTTATCAGTTAAATTATTCATATTGTTTTGCAATTTTGTCTGCGCATTTGTCAGATTTTTAAAATTATTGCTGTAAACTTTGGAGATTTTTTATAAATATGTTCCAATAATATAAACTAATTTGTTTTAGAGATTTACTTATTTCAAATGTATTTTTTTTTTTTCATTTTCTTTATTTTCTCTTAATAGTTGCTAAGCAACCCATTCATCCTAATCCTTATTTTTATAATGTTATAAATTTGAATGCGTGTACTAAAATTTAAATGAAGTCAACGTCAAAACTGATGAACTAATTAATGTCTTTGTATCTTTGCAGATAAATATAACATAGTCCAGAAAAGAATATAGGCTATGTTTTATTAATTTTATTCAAATATTTTCCTTAATAACTCAAAATTTCCTTCTTTTTCATACAGAATCTATAGCGATTTTTTAGATAAAATTTAACCAATTTCCTTTATCGTTGCCAAAAAAAAAAAAAAAAAAAAAAAAAAAAAAATCTGGAATAATTTTTCAACGGCAATAAGTTTAAATTGAGCAATTTCCATTCGAAAAATTAAACTAAGAAAAAATAAATATGACGTCAGAATTAAAATAAAAATAGTACTTTGTTAAATATTAAACACGGAAATTTGTTTCGTTAATAAGAATTTTTCTGACAAAAATGGGGGCATAGTTTGAAGTAAACAGGGATGTCACTCAGAAATTAACAAAAATAGGAAATTATGCGTAAAGTAAAATTTACGACATTTTTCACAACATTTATGCGGGAATTTTTTTAACTTTATTGTTTATAACAAACTAAAAAAAGAATTAAATTTATTACAAAATATTTTTTAAAAAAGAAAGAAACCAAAGAATTAAATTTATTACAAAATATTTTTTAAAAAAGAAAGAAACCATCTTTATCTATTTTTTTTTCCTCTTATAAAAACTTTGACAAAAGTCTTTCTAAATGTGAATTTAAAGTTTGAACTATGCTGTTAATTCACAGTGTATGAAAACTTATAAGAGTAAATAAAAATATGTTCTTTAGTTCACAATACTTTACATCAATTCAGGTAACCCAGCAACAGATTTAGTGAGGAGTTTTATGTATTGCAACATTTTAAATGAATTTAGGTAACTAAGCTATAGATTCTATGATTTTTCCATGAGTAAATAGCAAAAATTTGCAATTTTTTTCGATGGTTTGACAATGCCGTTTTACATCGCGATCGTTTGACGAAAATCGCCTTATTACATCATGATCCTTTGACAAAAATCGCTATTTTATATAGCGAGCGTTTGACGAAAATCGCCGTTTTATTTTGCGACCATTTGACGAAAATTGTCGTTTTATATTGCGATCGATTGACGAAAAACGCCGTTTTACATCGCGATCGTTTGACGAAAATCGCCATTTTACATCGCGATAGTTTGACGAAAATCGCCATTTTATTTCGCGATCGTTTGACAAAAACCACCGTTTTATTTCGTGATCGTTTGACGAACATCGCCGTTTTACATCTCGATCGTTTGACTAAAGTCGTCATTTTTTATGTCGCGATCGTTTGACGAAAATTGCTGTTTTATTTCGCGATCATTTGACGAATACCGCCATTTTACATCGCGATCGTTTGGCGAAAATCGCCATTTTATGTCGCGATCGTTTGACAGAAATCACCGTTTTATTTCAGGTTCGTTTGACGAAAACCGCCGTTTTACATTGCGATAGTTTGATGAAAATCGCCATTTTATGTCGCGATCGTTTTACAAAAATCAGTTTTATTTCGCGATCGTTTGACGATAGTCTTCATTTTATGTCGCGGCGGTTCGACGATAATAGCCGTTTTATTCTGCGATCGTTTGACGAAAATCGCTCTTTATTTCGCTATCGTTTGACGAAAATCGTTATTTTTTGGTGATCGCTTAACGAAAATCGGGGATTCTTAAAAATTAAAAAAAGCGGAAATCCGCCATTTGGCGGAAAAGTGGCATCCCTGAGTAAAGGAAATAAAAAATAGTTATATTTTTAACAAATATTTCAATTGGTAAAATTTAACGTCATAGTTGAAATAAAACAGGTATTTTATAGTTGTCGTTAAAAATACAAGAAACATGGACAGCAATAACTCATGAATAATGACGTCATTGCCGAAACTTCAGTGAAGGCTTATTTTGGCGACGCAAAATTTATTGTTTTCCATCTCTCAGTCTGTTCTTCTGTCTATCTGTCAGTCCCCGATAACTGCCACAAAATGCAATCAAAACTTCTTTTTTTCGTAAACAAAATTGTAAAACCCTAGATTACTGCGTTTACACTTTCAAAAGTTCCTGATACATCAGATTTAGGTGTTTTTGGTAGGCAGGTATCTAGAAGTATGAGGATAATGAAAAATGCATATTAAAACTGTCACTTATCCTTATAAATCAAAATGTAGAAAGAAATGAAAGATATACAATAACCATTAATAGATTGATAGAAAGTTAGAAATTTAAATTTAATGAGACTACGGGGGGTGCAGAGGGACAGAACCCCCCTGAAGAAATCTACTGTGGCATAATAAAAAAACAAAAATAATAGATCATGAATTTTTCAGAATATCCTAACATAACAATCTTTAATTTAACGGCTTTTGATGGCTTCAAATTTATTATTCTTATTTTATTCTTATAAATAATTACGTAATTCGAAAATTTTAAATTACAGTTTCCAGGAAGTTGAATATTACGCTAAGTGTGTTTAAAAAAAAAAAAAAAAAAAAAAAAAAAAGATACGAAAACCTTGATCTGCAGATTTACTAAATAGTAATATAGATAGATACATCTTAATATGAAAATTTCAAGATCCTGCACCGAGATTCGGAGTAATAAAATTCTGTTTTCTAGCGAAAAGTTTTACCTTTTAGCCATGCCTACATGAAAAACGTTGAAATTACGGTTCTCTATTAAAATTTAAGTTGCAAAAATAAACGAATGACATTGATTAAATTAATTTAATTAAAATATATTTTTTTTAAATTATGATTTGTCGTCTGGCACGAGATATTCAGCTGTAAATACACAAAATTTGAAGTTTACAGTTCCTGTTATTGCCTTATACAGTTTTTGTGTACGGACTGTGACGGACAGACAAAGGATCGAGACGAATAGGGTTTCGTCAGATGAACGAAACCCTAAATAATTTTTATATCTATTTAAACTTGCGTGCAACAATTAAAAGGAAAACAACAACAACAAAAAATGAACTGATGATATTAAAAGAAAATATTTCAATTAAAATAATAGTCTTTTTTAAACACAGTACACAAAATTTAAACTGCCTGATTTATATAGTTTTTGTGTACGGACTCCGTGACAGACAGACAGAGACGAATAGGGTTTGGTTGACGAACGAAACCCTAAAAAGGATGCAAAGATAAATTTTTAATTTTAATAATGAAAATGCTTTACACAAATGCAAAATATATCAAAAATAATAATAGTAAATTCATATAATATAGCGCGAGCTAGTCTACAAATCAGTGGTTTTTAAGGAAACAAGGTAGAACCTGTTAAATTTTGACGAAAGAAAATGTTTAAAAAAGAACTGTTTCATTGACTCATAATAAACCTACAAAATTAGTTTATACTAAAAAATACATTTTATAGTGGTAAGTCTAACTCTTAAACAAACGATATTTAACGTCAAATTAACAAAATACTATTTCTCTAAAACTCAGTTGTAGAAATTGATAAAATTACACTTTAATCGTATATATAAGCAGTAAAAAATAATAAAGATCTGTTATTACGATAAAGTTATCAATTAAGGTTTTTTTGCTAGTATTCCAAAATGAAAAAGCAAAATTTTTTCAACTTTGATTCAATAATAGAATTTTTTCCTCGTGAAATCTAAACCCGGCATCATTTTCACCATACCTAAATTTACAAATGCACATTTTGTATCTGTATTCACCTTATCAAAAAAATTGGCATTTTAATTTGATCATTTTGATTCAAAAATTGAAGTCTCAATGGTCGGGGGGAAAGGGGGGGGGTGCGGGCTATTAGCTGAAACAGATATTAAATTGTTGATATTCTTTTACGCGTAAATCAAAGTTTATAAATTAAATCAAAATTCACCGGGTTTTATAACAGAAGATATTTTAATTTCATTTTTTTTCTTTTAATGAGAAAATGGCAACACAAAGATGCAGTAATAATTTTTTTCCTTTGCTTTTGATAGAAATGGAGTACTCTTGTTGCCACAATTAGAAAAGCGGTGTTAAAAACAGCAAAAATATTAATATTTCAAAAGCAAATTAAGATACAGCTTTCAAACAAATTTCATTTAAAAGTACATTTTTCCCCCTACACGATGGTATAAAAATTGAAAGTGTGCGGTATTTATAAGTTAAAAAAATTGTAATAGCAAAAATTGCAATACCGAAACTTCATTTAAAATTTGAAAGTGTTGTCATTCGCAAAATGACGTATGCGTTACGCACAGATACGTAGATATATCGTATTAATGTAGGTAATCGCAATGACATTGTTCATCGTTTTCTTTGGAAATTTTTGGATATCTCGAAACTTTTTGAGAGCAATCTTGTTTTGTACCAGAGACCTTTGTCTTCTTATTCCTTTAAATTAATAAAAAATAATATAACTTACTGCAATTCTTAAAATTATCCAGAAACTTTTTTTTTCCCATTCTTTTTCCTGTTCTAAAAAATCGCACTAAATTAATAAAAACAATCACACTTTACCATCACTAGTTTATCACTATGATATACCTGTGGGGTCAACGGGTTTATGCAGATTGTGATCCAACTACGTACGATCACGTGACAGTACGTCACGAGTGACGTGAACGCTAAAAACCTAAAAAAGTAGTCATGTTAGTTTCTACACCGAAGGTAAAATGCTTCTTTACCACATTATGAATCATTAAATTGAAGTAATTATTTTTTAAATCATAAGGCGGTTATTTGAAGTTTCGACATTTTAGAATTAAAAATTCACACAACTAAAAACAGAAGTTAAGTCATTACAATTTCTAAAATTATCTACTTTTTTTAGACCAGATGACACATGAACTAGATAATTATGCTTACAAGGAAGGTCTCCATACGGGCATACTCAGAAAAATCTGAAAAAATTACAGAATGTTCTTCTCATATAGTTATATATGTTTATAAAAAAAATTTCGGCGGAACCTCCTTATAACGTCCGTAAAAAAAATAATAAAAATTTCGTTTATTTGGCGATTTATCTCCTGTTGGCGAAAAAACGAAATTTTGAAAAAACGCTTTTACGCTTCGAATACATTTTATAGAAAAAACTTTTTTCTATGTTCAATTTATTTAAATAAATTTAGTTTAAGTAATTTTAGTTTCGCATTTTTACTTTACTTTAAGTGTAATTTTGTCATATACGTTTATATGTACTTATAACAAAATGAAATTAATATATTTTATCATTTAAAACACAATTTAAATTGATTAAAATTGTTCCAAATTGAAAAATACACTGTTAAAAATCTGCTGCATTTTGTTGCAACGCACTCCCTTACTTGTATAGAAAACGGTTACTTGGCCGGGTAATGGAGCTTTCTCATTGGTTGGAATAGAGATATTATATACAAGCGGTGGAGTGCGTTGCAACAAAATGCAGCAGATTTTTAACAGTGTATGACACGGTCAATTCACAGTGCTATGGAGCATTCTCATTGGTCAGAAGAGAGATATTCTATAAAAGTAGTGGAGTGACGTTGCAGTAAATGCTGCAGATTTTTAACAGTGAAGTCAATTAAAATCAATTTTCAGATTCGTTAAAATCATCTGCTTTTGGCGAGGAAATGCACTGCTCGCCAAATCCCGCGTCGCTTTCAGCTTTCCACGCCAATTATTCCAAACTATTTTATTTTTTTACATATCTAATAATGTAATTCCGCCGCTAATTTTCATTGATCCTTTATTACCTACATGAGTAGTTTAATTCGTATTTTTTTCAAAAAATTCTGAGTATGCCCCCAATGGAGACCTTCCTTGTTAGTTAAATTTAACTATGTTTGGTTTTTATTTTGGTCATCATATCCTTTCAAGACCAGAAGAATTTTTGATGGAAATGGTAACTTTTGGTGTTTTTCCCAAAATAACAGGATCATATTTGATTGAAAATAAAAATATATATTTTTTTTTTTTTAAACACCCAATGGTAGGTTGTGCCAATGAAAGGTCTGTGTAGTTCTGCGGTGCAAGCTCAACTTTTAACTACACAAAAAGATAAAAATGTTTTTTCTTTTTCACCTACACAATTGCGTAAAAATATAAAATCATACAAAATAGTATAAAAAATATAAAAACATGCAAATTTCATGTTTATTAACACGGACACAGGAATCGCCGGGCGGGTCGGATAGTTTAAAATAAAAATTGACGGAATGGATTCAAACCTTAATCATGCTTGCCACGGTAAAGAAAAAAAAATCGTACTTTCAGATCTAGACAGCATTTGGAAAAATTCCGTTACTGTGCTTCACGAATCAGACATATCTTTAGAGAACTTTGCACTTTGAAAGGAAGTTAATAGAGAGATAGGTTCTTTCTCCGGACTCTATCTAAACAGATCGTCAATACAAATGTTGTAAAGCTTAAAATTCCGAGTAAAAGGAGTACCCACATTAGTACTTTTGTTAAACACTGAATTAACAGTAACCCCTGCTGAATTAACAGTAATTCGACAATAACTTTATTTAACATTTTGTTTAACGTTCATAAATTAAATTAACGAACGTAATTCATTCCGGGATGCGTCACTAGCCAAAAATGCTCGTAATCGGAAATGAATTTTTCATCGAATAAAAATGCAACGAAGCTTCTATCTGCTTTATGTAATCCAGTAATGAATTCAACGGGTGGACCGGGGAAATTATCACCCTCCTTTGGCAGATTAGAACAGCAGTTCCCAAACTTTCTTCGTACACGACCCACCTTTCAATGACAAAAATTTTCACGACCCACTTTTCAGTGAAAAAATATGTCCCGACCCACCTTTCTGTAAAAAAAAATTCGCGACCCACCCAAGATAAAGTTGTGTATCAGTATAGCAATTTTTGTACGATCTCTATACGCTTGGCTATCCTATTCTACCAAAAGCTCAAATTTTCGTACGGAAGATACATTATCAACAAAAACAAGAATCGATAATCTCAATGTGTGTAAGTGAATAGTAAATAAAAAAAAAATGCGCAAACTACCAAGATAGTTGAAAATACGTTCAATTATGATGAACACATAACTTTATAATCAATGAGATATCTGGTACTGATGTTTACCAATGTGGGAACATTTATTAACACGCAGTTTTGTCTCAGTACTTGTCTTTCAAAAACAGCAAAGTTTAAAAAAGCACGTTCTCATAAATACGAAGTTTTAAATTTCACAAAGGACCTTAAAGTTGATTTAAATATTTCTGGATATTCTGTTTTTATATTAATCTAGAAGGAAATGAATTTTCCCTTGAAATATTATTTCCTGTTGAAATTGTCATATCATTTTCAACAGATGACATAAAAGATATATTTTGATGATAAATCTCGATTGTCCCGCGACCCACCAAACTACTGCCATGGCCCACCAGTGGGTCGCGACCCATAGATTGGGAACCGCTGGATTAGAAAATGCCTGCCTATATGATAGTCAAAAGTGCAAATGGGTGAATATGAAAAAAAAATACGGAAATTGCAGTTTACATAATAAAATTCCTATTAATTGTTACATAATGCAATTTCTCTTGATACATTCTAATACAAAACATCCTTAGAAATATTTTCAATTACATACATTTACAATTACATACATTTCAATTACATACAATTATATACAATTTCAGACATTACATTTCTAATAGGTCTGCTTCGGCATTTCTTGGAACGTTATGAGCAACACCGAGCGCCAATTCGCCATTTTGGCGTCACTATCACGTCATCGAGTTACGAGATTAAACTGGTGCCAAATTAAAGGTAAAATAAAGCATTTTAAGAATATTTTGATCTGTCCGTGCATATCCTGGTAGTAACTCTCGGTAGACTAAAATTTATAACATAAAATGACGTCATCGCATATACAATCCAAACGCTATAAATATAATATTTTGCTTTACATTACTTCGCAATCCACATTCCAGATGAATTAACGATTTAGGAAAAGCTTATTAATAGTAAAAGGGAAAACGATTGATTCGGCATAGCTTGATACAAAGCGCATTAAAGGGCGCCAAACCGCTATTCTGAGAGTATTATCACGTCATTGAGTTACGGCTTGAAATTTTAGCATATTTATATGAATTGTAAAAACATATTGTAAACAATATTGTAAAAATAAATATTAACGATCCAAAATAAATAAATAAATGTAAAATAAAAGTAGGCAGCTTTTTTACAATCAATAATACATTAATAAATAATTCAAAGTGTTTTTGGCGAAAATATTAATACACCATATATTAAGACTTAAAATGATTAACATTATAAAAACATTGCTCCGCAATTGCATTCTATTTTTAGTTGCATTAATTTTAATCCTTCACTAAACCGTGTGTCATATCTGGCACATACCTAACAACACTGTAATTCTCATTATGTACCAGGAATTTGGCTAATATGTGTGCTGTAACCGATCAAGAACAGTTCAAAAGAATGGAATGACATTTATTTTGTCCATATCAGATTAGCTGCATTTGACAATAAAATTAGACTTTGTCCTTCAAGAGAAAAAAAATCGAATAAGCTATTAAAGCAATTTTTACTTTTATTATTTTTAATGAATACTTAAAAATATTAAAATAAAGAAAGTTGCGGAATGTTAAGCAGATAAAATTAATTAATTTAAGCCCATTTAATTGCAAAATAGAGCAATGCAATATTTAAAAACCCTAATTGTGTACATAGAATACACGCCAAAAAATATCAAATTTTAGCTTTTAACTATTTTTCTCATTGTTATAACTGATTTATAGATTTCAAATACATTTTTTTTTTCATAAAAACAGAAATTTTTTATGTAATGAAAAGTTTAAATGTAGATTAAAAAATTATAATTTTTTTCTTAACTTTTTTTTTTTTTTGGTCAACAAAGCCATTGGTGCACATATTTTAGTACATTATTATAGAGTTTATATATAAATGAAATGATAAATATATTTTATCTTAAGAAACATGTAAATAATAAAATTTATATCGACGATACCTTTAAAAAAAAAACTTTCTCAGTCGACCAATGGGAAATTATCACATGGGAACCAGCAATCACACAAAAGAAAAATTACAGTATGTACAATAGATAGTTATACAATTCAAAATTTCATAAAGTTAGATATTTTATAAATAAATCTGCTAAACAGTGTTAAACATTTATCTACATTTAAAAGTTTATGGGGATATCAAGGATTGAGGGGGGGGGGGGTCGCATCTTTTCGTAAATACTAAAAAGAATTTTAAATTTCGAAATACAGATAAAAATGGGAATCTCGCAAATAAACAAAATTTAACTAATAACTACGCACCATAAGTTATAAACAAAAGCAAAATCAGAGTTTCCCCCAGAGGGTTTCAGGGGGGCGCTCCGCCCCTCTTGCCCTTCATCCAAAAATCAGCGCCCTCTTGCCGCTCAATGAAAAAAAATTAGCGCCCTTCTTGCCCCACATTTGAGAAAACACAGCCCTTCAGCGATGATGCAGACGCGCTATAACGCATAAATTACATAAAAAAACGGCACGGAACGCAAAAAATAGTTCTTACGCGTCCCACAGGACGTGTAATTTCGTCAAAAAATTGCGAAAAAAACGTCAAATTTCACTAAAAGAAATCCATGAAATAAAGACTCATTTCCGGCAAAATTCACGACAAAATGGCTAATTTCGTCACAAAATCCCATAAAAACGGCAGATTTCCTTAAAAGATCGTAAAAAAAAAAAAAAAAAAAAAAAAAAAAAAAAAAAAAGAACAATTTTTATGCAAAAAGCGCAATAAAATGGAAAAATTTGCCAAACAATTCACGAAAAACGGCAATTTTCGTCAAAAAATTGCGATAAAACGGCAGATGTCGTTAAAAGATTTGCAAAAAACGGCATATTTTCGTCAAAAAATCGCAATGAAACGGAAAATTCTGTCAAAAAATTTCCGAAAAACAGCTAATTTTACCAAAAATTCGCGAAAAAACTCAAAATATCCCGAAAAGACGGCAAATTTTGTCAAAAGATTGAAAAAAAAAAAAATGCAAATTTCCTTATAGAGACACACACAAAAAAAAGTTAATGCCAGTAGTGAATTTTTCTATTCTACAGACTAATTTTCCTGCTTCAAAATTGTGTTTTTAATGCTCAAAAAGCGGATTTTCCTACTTCACAATCAAGGCGTGTGAAGGGAAAATTACTCCTGGGGCATAATTAGAATTTAAGTCCCGTCCCCCCCTCCCAACTTTTTCTTGTGACGGCCCAAAAGTGACGTTTGTAGCAAGTTGGCACCCCCTAAATTTCCGAGCCCGAGGCGACCTTCTCCTTCCCCCCCCCCCCTCTGTTCACAATCTTCTTTTGACTGTACAAAACTTTCAAAATGTGAATCCTGAAAGCACCCGTTTATGAAACAAAAAGAACCCTTTATTGAACAAAAGTATTATTTTCCCCCCCCCCCAAAAAAAAAGTCTTTTTCAATAAATCAGGCTTGCCCCTTAACAATCTTTTAACAAAATCGGCCGTTTTTTCGCGATCTTTTAACAAAATCGGCCGTTTTTTCGCGATCTTTAACAAAATTTGTCGTTTATTTCGTGATTTTTTAGCAAAATCTGCTGTTTATCGCGATCTTTTAACAAAATTTATGTTTTTCTTTTCTTTTTGCTCAATTGTTTGGCGAAATTTTTGTTTTTCGATTTTTTGACGAAATTTGTTTTTTCACGATTTTTTTAACCGCTAAATTCTAGATTCGACTGTATAAAAAGTGACCTTAAAAATCAAAAAAGTGCCCTGAAGAATGTAAAAAGTGCCCTTTTCAGAACAGTAGCGCCCTGCCCCTTTTTAAACCTGGGGGAAACTCTGCAAAATATATACTAATATAAATGGGGGTTTTTTTTTCCTTTGGGGAAAAATGAATACTATACATAATAATTAATCTAAAAATAAAAAATATAATAAAATTTTTCCAGTTTTAAAGCAAGAATACGACATAACCTAACAATTTTATATTGTGGAATAAAAATTTGAGTTAGGAATGTAAAATTTTTAAAAGAGGAAAAGGGACACATTATTAATGCGTCGGTACGATAGATTATATTTTAAAAATATAAACCTCCTGATTCTTTTTTTTAATTTCTAGAAAACTTTCCTAATAACGACTTGAGTTACACTAGGAAAATCTTTTAAATTTTACACCTATTTCAGGATGAGCTTTTTACATACGTTCGTAAACATTATACTTACCAAAATATGAAATGTATTAATATATATCTTTTCATAATAGTCAACTTACTGTTGGTTATAAATATTTCCAAACTTAATATAAATTATAAACTAAATCATATTGAGTGTAACCCTTTATGCCCCGATAGTACTTCAAAGTATCATTAAAATAACTTGTTATAAAATTAATTTATTTAATGCATCGATTAGTAGTAATACATTTTAGAATGAGTCACAAATATTTTACTTCCATCTTTTTCAGGGCCAAAACTAGGGGGGGGGGGGGCATGTGCTTCAGGCGCCAGAACAAAAGGCTTAAAGGGGCGCCAAATAAGGATTTTGTTTGTTCATACAAAAATGTATATATTTAAGAAATACAAAAGAAACTCGCAAGCTAATGTTAAACCTATGAGAGCATCATTTTTAAATTAGTGAAAGTAATTTTACATATAAAAATCAAATAAGTAAACTAAACACTAAGCCATTTAGAAATCAATCTCAACTGTTCTGAGCAAGGAAAAAAGCAAGCGGGACAAAATCCATATTTAAAAAAGGCTATTTTCGGTCTTGATCTTGTTCCAAAAGCATTATAGGTTGCACAAAACAAAAAATAGTTTTGAAAGGATGATTTCTTTTTCATTTGCATCTTTTTAGATCTCTTGATATTGAAATAGTATGATGTAAGAACTTTTAGTTAGAAAATATTTCTATATTTCTATTGTAAGAGTATTTATATTTGAACATTTTCTAATACAATAAAATACTTTTTAAAAAATCAAATTTAATTTTAATTGGAAAAATCCTTCTAAAATTTATCAAATGATTGTTTGAATCTTCTAATGTAGTTTCAAAAATTCACGAAAAATACTTTAGATTAAAAGTTGACACTTTCACAAATTCATAATTTGGTATATAAAAGATTAACATGAAAACTTAATAAACAATATGCTAACACACCTTCATACTTCCCCCCCCCTTTTTTTTTTCTTTCCTCCTTACTTACAACAAAATTGAAGATCTCAAGTAATTAAATACAAAAATATATTTTTTAAAAAGTTAAACAATTGGCCTTTACACTTATCAATAAACAAAATATAGGATTTAGTATCAAGTTTCAAGAAAATGTCATATTTTATGCAATCAAATTTTAAATACGATATTTATTTTAATGAAAGATTTGAACATAAATATAAGTTTGTCTGCTTTTTCATTTACTAATCTGCTGTGCAGTTTAACTGGGATAAATCAAAACCAGAACAGATTCTTTCTCATTAAAGCTGTAAATAATCTGCACTCATTATTTAAATTGATATCTTCCACATAATTTGTTCTATAAAAATTCAACTTCAAATGGAAAGTTTTAAAAGATTTCACTATCAAAGGCAAAAATTCTTAATGTATAGACTTTATACAGTCAGTAAAAATTGAAAAATTCATATACACTTGTTTTAACTGTAAATATGAAAAACAAACACAATATTTTGAAAATAAATATAAAAAATGTCAAAATGTTGAATACCTATCATAATGCATATTACCAAATCCTGCAAATGTTTGTTTTCTTTTTTCTAAAACTTCTTGAATCTGTCCTCTAATATTATTTTTATAAAGTTGATTTTGACACAGAACTAAAATGTCAACCGCCTACTTTATTCTCTAGATTTAGCCCCAACAGACATTGATTTCCCAATGCAGTAGAACAATAAGCAACTGGGGCAAACTGGGATGGGGTTTTTTTTCAACATTAAACATCATTAAAAAAGACAAATGAATCAAAATTTTCAATCCTTTATATATCATTAAAACAAAAAATTTAATTTCATTGCTTCTTGGGGAAAATTCAAACTTAATTTTCACTCTGCCAACACTTATCTCAGCTGAAAAGTCATTACTTCATTTAATTCATACAGTTAGTTTAAAATCATTAAACAACGAATGTTTATTCAACTTTTGTTATAAAAACCCTGAAAAGATTGCATTATCAAATCACTCGATTAACAATCCTTTATAAATGAACAGAGCCATTACTTTTATGTTTTTGTCTTACACTAAAAAAAAACATAACTCAAAAACCAAACAATTAAATATTTTTTATATAATTAACTATTTTCCTTCTATAGAGACCTTTTTGGGAAAGTTAAAAAAGAAGAAAATTTTTTCACACATATTTCCTCTGCCACCCTATTCACTTTTCATATACAAAAGCAACAGGTTCAAAATGGACTATTTAATATGTATACACATTTTACATACAAAATTGTTTTATTGAATGTGTCATCAGAAGCTATTTTTTTTTTAGTACAAAAATAAACAGGTGCACACATTCGGTTTTCTTTTCACGCCCCTATTTATACCATTTTCTAACCTTGATCTCGATTGTTTAAGCCCAAGCTGCATCAGCAGAAAACAAAGCATCACAGTCTCTCTAAAAAGAAAGTACCTATAAAATACTTTTAATTTTAATATTAGATACACACTGCAATGAATGATAATGCAGAGGTTACAACTTACAAGATGGGTTTTGAAAGAACGCACCCTAACCTACTTTCTCTACAATGGCTAAATAAATGGCAGGCTGGAATTCAATATGTTGACACATTAGTTTGAAATATTTAGGCAAATCTGATCCTATAAGTGAAATTAAAACGGAAAATGGTATTTGTCAAAAAACGTTTTATTATTATTATTATTTCAGTGAGTAGCATGGCTGAGGATGCAAAAAGTCTTATAGAAAAAATTGTAAACTACTGAAGAAATATGTTAAAAATGAATTTTGATTTTAACAGGTGGTGCAGGCAGGATTTTCATCTGCATGATACTAGTCACCCTTGGTGACCAGTTTGGTCTGCCTTGAATGTCTATTAAGTATTAAATCATATTGCTTTAATAGCTCAATTTTTTGCTAAATTGGAAGATTCTGCTAGAGAAATAGACACAGATGTCATATACGCATAACATTGGCGTAATTGCAGCAAAATGGCAATTAGATGTGCCTCACATGGTAACATGGCTGTTATTATTTATTAATAAACTGTTTGTTTACTTTTATTTTCCTTTTTAAATGATATAAATTGTTTTATTCTATAATTATTAACTGAACTTTTTTATTATTTCCTTTTTAAAATAATAGAAATTAGTTTAAAAATATGTAACCGATATTTGAAAACGAAGTTTTTGCCAAACTGGTGCCAGAAAAATAATGCACCAATGTGGTGCATATTATGAAATTTGTGCTGATAAATCAAGAACTCAGTATTTTTATGCTAGCCTGGCGCAGATAATAAATCGTTTGAACTTTATTTGGATGTTGCCATTAAAACAATTAACAAATAATCATGATTTTTATGCCACATATATTAGCGTAATATAAATATATATATATAGATTATTTTATGAATTGTGAAACAAAGTAATAAATAAGCCAGACGCTAAAAAAGATACTGGAAGCTTATGCTTTCATTAGTTATAACTGTAAAATGTTTTTCATCCGGACTTCCCCCACTGATAAACAAACATGTTCTAAAAATACCTAACTGATTTTTTTTTTACTTTTACATAAATAATGTTTTAGAAATTTCATCGTCATTTGCATTAGTATTGCCAGGTTGTAGCATAAATTTGGTATAGGGCAAAATTGGGAAATTTCATCAGCGGCCACTGGCCAGTAAGACTTGTTTTTCAAGTGGCCACTTTTTTATTTAAAAATACTAAACAGTAAAATTTCTATAAGTATTAAACTAAAACAGAATAGCACACATAAATAAGTTAATTAATTTATTGGAACCTAAAAAAGTAGAATGTTTGATGAAATGTAAGTAAATTGTATTCTCTCCTTGTAAAAAAGTGGCCAGAAGGTTGCCGCTGACAGACAATTTTTCACTGGCCACTTTTTCTTGTTTACTGGCCCTGTGGCTAGTGCTAATTTTGCCCTTTAAAATTTGGTCTCCAAATGTTGTGGATACCAGTATTTGAAAGTAATTTTCTACAATTAAAGATGATGAAATAAACTGTAAGACATTAGCGGTGTCCAGAGCATTTGGAGACCAAATTTGTGTGGGACACCTGGCAACACTCACTGCAGTGCACATATTACAGCCCATTTGTGTGAACAAAGTGCCATCCAAATCAACCAACGCTTGAAGTATAACGGACTAAATCCACATGTCTAGAGATGCACTGTATGCAATGAAAATACTATGAGTTGAAAGCAAATCCTAAAGATATGCACAGATCGAGTGCTGAATTCAGGGGCTGGCGACATTCCCTCTTCACACAGTAGTGAGATGCTGTGAAGATGAGAAATTGGTGTGAATGAAGCCTAACAGACAGCAGAATTAAACAAAGTATCAATTTGTTTCTTATAGAGCCTGTTTTAGTGAGCTACCTGTTATGGCTTGCAGCAGAAATATACAAAAATGAAAACATAAATAATTTTACTGTGCAAGATGCCATTTGCAGCGTCTATTAGTAATAAAAAATTATATATGTATTTATTTTATGTTTTTCAATGTTACTGCAGTGCAAAAAAAGTAAAATAAAGAAATTGTCAAAAAAATGAAGCTTTTTAGTCCCCATGTATAATCATATTTTATAAACAAAAAATAAATTTTGATTTTTTTATGCTGTTCAATCTTTCTTATTTATCAGTTTCCTAATATAAATCCATACCTGAAATTAAGAAAAAAAAAACTTGGGGTCTGAAGAGGTCAAAGCACATTTCATAAGCACAGATGAAACAAAAATCACTTTAAACAGTTTCAATTTAGTTATGCAGTAGACTCCCTAAAATCTGCAACTCTGTAAATTCCACACATAATTTGCATATGTAAACAATGAAACATTCAGTTCAGATATAGGGACAAAATTTGACTGTTTTAGTTTTATATCAATTCTATATATTTTTTAATTTTTCAATTTTTATTAACATTACTGAATTTATATTTTTTCATAAAGGAAGAATAAATTTATTTGACAAAATTCAAGATTTTGCTGATACACTGGTAATCACAATCTTTTTATCGAATATATTTATGTATTAATCAAATTTTTTTTGTTATTAAGTCTGGCTAAACCTGAATAAAATGTCCTTATTTTATTAATTTGAAGTGAATTAGAAATGTACCTTTATAAGCAGGGTTGGGTTTTTGCCGGCAGAAAGTGGTTTCTGCCATGCCAGTGGCAGAAGGTGGTTATAACCGGTTTTAACCGGCAGAAACTGGCAACAACTGGCATAAAGACATTCTGTGACATAATCTCTGATTTTTTTTTTAGTAATCTTAAATTTATTAAGTAGTTCATCCTTAAATAATTAGTACTTAAATAATTCAGAATAAATATATGCACACAAATAAAATATTGTGGATAGTTAGAATTAAAAAAAAATTTGATTTTTGAAAAATTGAGTAATGTAACAGATATTTTTTTTTTTTTTTTTTTTTTTGTTACATATGCATATGTTATTTATGTTTAAACAATTATTTTATACAACTCAATATTTTATACTCAACAAATTAAGAAATAATCTGGGGGCAGAAAGATTAGCAAAATTAGTCCTATGTTATGGAATGCTTCGTGGAAAAAATACTAATAGTATATTTGAGTGGTAATTTGTTTCTTCAATATTGTAAAATAATTGTACAAGATATTTCATTAAATTTTCTTTGTCTATGTTATTTTTTGTGCTTCAATTATTTACTTATATATTTTCACAAGAAATTGCATTATGTTATTTATTTAAAAATAATCTGAAAAGTAATTTGTTATTAAATCAGAATTTTTTGTAAATTTATTTTTAAAAGAAATAGGAATTCAACTGTAAACAATAATATTAATAATTAAACTTGTACAGTATCAGGTTACTGTTGTGAAAGTTTCTGTTTTTCAAGTGAATGAAAATTAGTGTTTTAAATAAGCAAGGTATGTATTTATATGATCATTTTTAAACGTTTACTTTGAATAACATTCATAATCTTATGTTTTAATTTTTAGCTCAATGGTTTACATATCAAATGAAAGTGTGAATTATGAATCATTGCTGAGTAAAGTTCTTATTTAGTACTGTTTCTTAGTTTCTGCCAGTTTTTGCCACTTACTGGCAGAAACCAGTTTCTGCCATGCCGGTTTTAACCGGTTTCTACCGCTGGTTTTAACCACCCCGGCAGAAACTTGCCAACCCTGTTTATAAGGCAAGTTTCACTGAATAATTTGGGAAAAATACATCTCATCTTTATAATGAATATTTAATCAATACATTATTGATTATTAACTTGATCTTTGTTTTTAATGTTTTAATCATTTTAAATCTAATTTTATATAATCTAATAAATCTAATAATCTAGATAATCTAATATAATCTAATTTTTTATTACTTTAGTTTATTATTTATTTTAATATTTTATTATATTGTAAACATTTATTACAGTTTTGATTACATTTTTAAATACATTCAAATTATTGTTTTAAAAATGTAAACAAAGCAATGACCAGAAATCCGCACAACCTTTGGTCGCAAGCTGTGTGGATTTGAGGGATATACTGTATACGTAAAAATGATTTCGTGAAAAAAAAACTATCTTAAGTGTACAGTAGATTCCGTTAAATCCACAACCCTAAAATCTACAACTCTCTAAAATCCACACATAATTTACAGATGTAAACAATAAAACTTTCAGTTCAGAAGTATTTGACATTTTCATATAAATTCTATATGTATTTTAATCTGTAATTTTCACTAATATTTTTGAATTCATGCTTTTTTATGAAAGAAGAATAAATTTATTTCTGAAACAATTCAAGATATTGCTGATATCATTGGTAATCTTTTTGCCAAATATATTTATGCATTAATCAAGCTTTTATTAAGTTTTGCTAAATCTGAAATAAAACTTCCTTATTTTATGATTTTGATGTGAATTAGTAGAGCACCTTTATGAGACAAGTTGCATTGAATAATTTTTTAAAAATGCATATCATATTTATAATGAATATTTTATTACACTTACACATTGGTTATTTACTTGACTTTAGCTTTTAATATTTAAAAAAAAATTTAAATTTGTATTATTTTAGTTTATTACTTATTTTAATATTTTATTATATAGTAAGCATTCGTTAAGGTTTGACAGCATTATTAATTACAATATCTCTGTTTAAAAAATGTAAACAAAGCAATGAACAGAAATCTGCAAAATTCTAAAACCTGCACAACTTCTGGCCCCAAGTGTGAGGATTTGAGAGTGTGTACTGCAGGGGTGCAAAAATCTAGGCGCCAGCAGGCAGTTTCTCACCACAAAATTTATTTCGTGTTTCTTCGTCTAATATTTCGTGTAAAATTCTTGCTAGAATGCTATTAAATTTTGGGAGAAAAAAACTTTAAAATTTTAGTGGTGAGAGACTACCCTCTGGCGCCTAGATTTTTGCACCCCTGGTGTACTGTATTAGATATATTTTTACTTTGAACTTTTCAAAAAGGATTTTTACTAGTTTCTTTGGGTTCTGATGGCATCAAAAGCAAAATATATAAGTGATACATTTAGCAAACATTCTGTTTAGTATTTAAAAAGAAATTAACTTAAAAAAACTAATTAAAAAAATAAGAAGAAGAAATATTTAACAGAAAAGTTAAAATTTTAAAAATTATACACATCTGTATCATATTTAACCCCTCCCCCCCCCCCGGCCAAAAAAAAGGGGGATAGTATTTTTCTTTTTTAACTTTCAATTATTGATACTTTCTTTGCCTTTATTAAGATTTTTTTTAAATAAAAAATGGGAAACAAAAAGCTTTGTTTTGCATTTCAAGAGATAAATAAAACAGCATAACTTAAAGTAAATGTAAATCCATATTTGTATTAAATCTATAAAAAATATTTAAATCAGTCTGAAAAAGAAAAATTAAAATATTTGTAAAAAACATCTAATAAACATGTGAACTTTGCTATGTTTGAATATTCATTAATTAAGGAATTTAAGTTTAATGCTTACATTTATAATTTTTGAAAAACCTCAGTCCTTGACAAATGGTAAAAGTAAAAATTAACTTTTGCAAAAAAGTTCAGTGCTCTTATTCAGATAATAAATTATTAGAAATAGCTTTGTTCCTATTTTAAATAGCTGAACTTAAAAAAATAAAATAAACAGTGGAGAATTAGAAAAACTCTGAAAAACATATGTTTCTAATGTGATATGTGAACAAAAGATCTTGCAGAAAGGAATAAAGAACTCATTTTAGGACAGCAACGCCCTCTAGTGCCCATAAAAAGCAAGAAAATCAATGAGGGTTATCTGCAAATCATCTCTAGTCACTTGACTTGTTATTAGATAACTCTTATCGGCCAAATTTTAATATATTTGTGTGGGTATTAATAATTGTGTGATTCTTTAATTTAAAAAAAAAAAAAAAAAAAAAAAAAAAAAAAAAAAAAAAAGCTATATAAGAATTGTAAAAGAAATTAAATATACAGTGTGCAAGAAGGGTTCAAAATTATTAATAAATATTACAATGATGTAATGAGATTAAATTTCAGGTTTAGAAATATCGATTCCAAAAATAATACATAATAAAGAAAAAAATATTTTAAGATTGATAGAGAGGAAAAGAGGGCCATAGTATTTTCTTATTTCAACAATGATTTTGATGAATACAAAACTTTTACAATAAAGTATTAAAGAAAACACACCTAACAAATAAATTATAGAAAGTTATCAATTATCAAAGAAACAAATTTCAATGCTTTTTAGTTTATCAAAAAAAAAAAAAAGAAAAAGAAAAGAAAGAAAGAAAGAAAGAAAAAAACATTGCAGAAAGCAGTCACATATATCTGACAACTTCTAAGATTTGGTCTTACAATGTAAGGATTTAGGTTGATAGTAAATTATTGAGAGTGAAATGATAAGATTGTAAAATTTGTGTTAAAATTTGAAGAAAATTTTACACACTGCGAATAAAATAAATTGATGGTTGAAGAACACATTGTGTTTAAATGTTACAGAGTGGAGCACTTTTAGAAATGTGATAGGCCAAATAGTAACTCATTATTCTAATTTCTAGTCCTATACTGTTGTTGACCATCAGAAAATATTCAGACACACCTGAATTTTAAGATTTTTCTGATTAGAAATTATTATATCTTTTTTCAGATTTACAAAATATTGTTTTAATAATTAAAAGCATATAACAAGGACATTGCTATAAGAAAATTATGACAAAGAACTTTTGGACTAAAATTAAATAAGCCTCTTATATCTGGAGTATTATGAAATAGCGATTGCTTTTGTTTTTTGGCTTATAACTTTAATAAAATATATTAGAAATTATAATAAATTATAAGATCAAGTAATATTTTTGTATTTATTAATAACTCATAAGGGCACCTTAGTGATAGACACTGAAGTAGGTCAAGGAAATTGTATGGTTTCCAAAACATATATGTTGCATTCAAAGTCTAAATAAAAAAATCTTAGATCATATTCCCCAAAAGTGTCAAATTTTAAACCAGTTACTGAGAATCAAACATTTGAAAAATTGCTCCTAGCACAATTAACTGTTGTGCACAGCATAGAAGTGAGAAAAGTTGCTGTTGGCTACAATAAATTTGTAGGATCATGCTTGAATTAGATTTTTTATATTTATTGATTTTAAAAGAATAGGCTGAAGTACAGTAGAACCCCGATAATCCGGATCGGGTTTTTCGCTTTTTTTTCAAGTTTGAGAAGCGATTGGCTAATTTCTTTAACATTAACTTGTTGCATTGTCGTATTCTGAATAATAAAACAAAAAAATTTTCGCCAATCGCTTCTCAAAGTTGAAAAAAAAAAAAATGAAAAAACCGATCCGGATTATCGGGGTTCTACTGTAAATGTTTGTAACCTTTACAAATTCTGACTTTTCAAGAAACAGAGACTAACAAATTGAAAAAAACAATATATAGTGCTGGAGATTTAAGGAAAAATGGCACATAAATATGATCAGACAGTTTTTAGAAAACAAGAATAAAAAATGAAACTTTTCTTTGAAATTGTGGATCTCTTGTTGTTAAATTTGTAAGCCAAATTATCAGGCTCAGCACCTTAGAGTTGAGATATTTCTCTTCATTGTTGCTTAAAATATAAAAAAATCAATATCTAGATAAAGATTAATTATTACAATTGCTTCGAAACCTTTTGGAAGACTTTAAACTATCATCCTTTCTTTAAAATGAGTACAAATTACAATAAGAGTCACTAGATAATCCAAGTGTATCTTTAACCCAGGGTCCTATCAGAGGGATTAGTTAAGCCTTATACATAGATAATATTTTAATAATCATATATTAGGTAAAATAACCATATATTAGGTTGTGCAAAAAGTTCTGGGAAATTTTTAATCTAATAGTTACTAGAATTTGTATCATACTAGTGGTATATCTATAGGAGTTTAGAAATTTCAGCTCCAAAATGCCGATTCAACAGTATAATTTGTGTGTGTTGATCCCAGGGATGTAGTGGTGGGTATACGAGAGTCGTATAGGGCAAAATTGGGAAATTTCTTTAGCGGCCACTGGCCAGTAAGACTAATTTTTCAAATGGCCACGATGTTTAAACTAGTGGCCACTTTTTTATTTAAAAGTACTAAACAGTCAAAATTTCTATAGTATTAATGTAAGACTGAATAGCAGAAATAAATATGTTAATATAAATATACTGAAACCCAAAAAAGTAGAATTGTTGATAAAATGTAAGTAAAATATATTATCTCCTTGTAAAAAAGTGGCCATAAGGTGACCGCTGATAGACAATTTTTCACGGGCCACTATTTATCATTTACTGGCCCTGTGGCCAGTGGCTAGTGCTAATTTTGCCCTTTACGAGAGTGTATACCATACATAGCTGCTGGATTTTTTTAAAGGAACACCGTATATCCTCTGTTTCTCAAGAAAGCTATAGTATACATGCTCTAGAGTATACGCTCTGCTTTATGTGTATACCCTCTGCTTGGAGCGTATGTCATCTGCTATTTTTACGACTACACCCCTGGTTGATTCAGCAAAGGGAAGAAAATGAAATTGTAAGACAATCAACAGAAAATTTTTTTTTTAAGTTTTCATTTATTCAATAAAGTTAGAGATTTTAAGCACATAATTGTTTATGAAAGGGCACAGGAATAATGATGACAATTTTTTATGAAACAAGAATTTTTTTTTTTTTACTTTTCTTGGCAGTTATGAGTTATGTTATTGTAATGCTAACTTTGTAGGGCAAATTACTAATGTTTGGGATGATATTTATATCTTCAGGTATTATTAAAATTCAATGTAGGATCAATATTCAAGAGTAGGATAACAACATCATGTTTGACAATATAATCATCAAAATTTTGAAAGATTTAGTACAGTGTTTGCATAGCTAAAACTCTTTAGCAAATCACATATTAGGACTTTCAAAATCAAACTTATACAAACAAAAGGAGGTTTTTATAGGCAGTATTAAGTAGTGCATATAGACATCAATGAATTAGTATACTTTTACTTATGTTGAAGGTCACTTTACCCCCTTCCAGGGATGTAGTGGAGGTTACATACGGGTATATGCTGTATACCTTCTGGATTTTTTTAAGGAACACCATATATCCTCTGTTTCTCAAGAAAGCTATAGTATATACACTATAGGGTTAGGCCCTCTGGTTTTTCTACGACTACACCACTGCCCCCCCCCCCCTCCTCTGAAAAAAGGGCCTAACTAATTTTTTTAACTACAATAGGCAAATAAGAAATCTATATTACAAATTTGTAATATATAGGACACAATTTTACAAAATCCACAGGCAGAATCTGACTTACCTACACAATATGGGGTTGAAGAAACACGAGTTTTCAGAGCAACATTTGCATTTACTTGTTAGTTGTATGCAACAAATAGTATATGTATGATCAGCATCTTTACCTAATTTGTAATTTTTTTTAAATTTTCAACCATACAAGAAAGTTAGAAACACAAAATTGCTTATGAAAAGGGACATGAATTATGATTTGACAATTTTTATAAGACAAAAAAGAAAAAAAGAATTTTTCTAGATACTTACGGTATCGTAAAGTAAGCTTTATAGGACAAATTATCAGAACTTAAGTGTCAATAGGTTTGAGATGATGTTTACATCTTCAAGTATTATTAAAATACAGTGCAGGATCAATATTCATCTCAAGGATGGTAATACAGTGTTTGACAATACAGTGAGTGATTAGAATTTGAATAAATTTATTGTACTATTTGCATAGGCAAAATTCTATAAAAAATTGCATATTAGGACTTTCAAAACCAAACTTATGGATATACACAAACACAAAAGGGAGGTATTATAGGCAATATTAAGTAGCATACACTGACTTACTTTTAAACCAATGAACTGAAATACTTTATTTTGAAAGGTCACTTGGTACTTATGTATTATGATAGGTTGGGGAATAGATTACAAAAAATGGTTAGTATGTAATTGCCAATTTTGTTTTTTTGTTGCTAGTTAGATTTAAATCAATATTGTAACATTATTAAATACATAACATTCTTGAAAAAAATAATATAAAATAAATAAAATACATTAAATAAATTACAATTTAAAAAAATTATATAAAAAAAATTAGAATTGCTTTAAATCATATAATTAGTGCATTTGACCTGTCTGGGATAATATGTAAGTACTTGTCACTTAACAAAAAATATGCAATACCAATGTTAATATTTAACTACAATAATCAAATAGGGAATCCATATTATGAATTGTAGTACACAGGGCACTATTTTATAAATAATCTAGCAGAGTTTGTTTTATACAATTTGGAGTCTATGGAATATCATAAGCTTTGGGGGCCCCCACTTTCATTTACTTGCTAGTTATGTGTATTTTCACCTACTTTAAATTTTAAAATATGAATCATATCAGTTATTATGTATACATTGGTTATTAATTATAGGATTCAAAGCTTTTGGAACATTTGTGTCAAAATCCATAGATTTTTTTTAAAAATAAATGTCTAAGTATATTATAATATTTTATTCATCCAAAAAAACAAAACAGGGCTGTTTTTAATACATTGAATTCTTAAATGATAAACTTTAGAATTGACAAAGGTGTTGCTTTGATTATATTGAAGTTTGAATTTGAAGAATATTTCAAATATTAATTTTAAAAAAAGAATACATTGTTGTATATGAATTAGAAGAAAGTCTGCAACATGACAAAACTAAACAAACAATAACAATTCTCATATTGCAATGCAAGAAATAAAAGTACAAAAGATACATTAAGATAATTTAAAAATACAATATTAGCAATTAAAACCCCTTATAAAGCATTATTATTATTAAGATAACATTTAAGCTGACTTGACAGTGTTTATCTAAAGGTGTGGAAGGCATTAATTTCAAGGTTATAAATGTGAATGCATCTCTCATTTTCACATTAATATTTGTATTCATATAAATATTATTTATAGATTAGAAAGTGAAAATAAATGTTACAGAGAATAAAAACTATTGAACGATTCTTAATTCAAATAAATAATAATATAATAGATATTTTCATTTCTCATGAATTCAGATAAAGGAAGGTTGATTACAATACTGAAAGAAAGCTACAAATTGTAAAGATATTCATCATAAAAATGTCAGTAGGTGTAATAGTTTACAATTTCATTTATTTTTATTACAATGCACATTTGTAGACTTTGAAATATTTTACTTACATGAAGTAAATATGAGCAAGTCTGTTTAAAAAAAAAGCGGTCACGCTACTTTATTTGTTTTTGAAGCAATTATTATTTTCATTTAAAAAGGCGACTAAATTTGACTCTTGTTTGTCTGTTTTTTTTTTTTTTTTTTTTTTTTACTTTATTCACAGTATCATTTAAGCTTTGAGTAAAAACAGGCTTTATTTCTGCAATTTTTGTTTTACTTTCCTGGTATAAAATTAAACATTTTTGACTTTCTTTTACAAAATATGGGTTATCAGAAAAAACATTTTTTAATTTCATTGAAAAAAAATTAAGAAGCTTAAGCACAAAATATCTTTAAAATAAAACAATCGCGCGTGATATGGTAACATATTGTAAACTTTTAGTCCGAATTCGATTACAATTGTTAAATATTCGTAATTCAGCGCTAAAAAAATAGCCTGTTTTTCTTTTAGTTGGTCAAAAATTTACGATTAAACAACAAAAGCAAACCTGCAACAAAAAACACTTTTCGAAAGAAACATGTTTTAAGTATTGTCTGAAATGTTTATTGAGTAAATATCTGTCGGAATTTTAGTTAACAGGTTAACTTCCACCAGCTATCTTTATACTTTGCAGTATTGCAGTTTCCGCGACGGTATGTTTACTTAGTTTTGCTTCTTAATAAAACACACAAACGTGAGCTTCACTACACAAAATGCAATTGATTAAGGTAAGTATCGATTTATACCACTAAAGAGTGTATAAGTAATTATTTTTCGCTTGCATATTTACAATCCACACTCAACTTTACGTCGCGGGAGGTAAAAGTAAATGCTGCTTTTTGTCCTTCTGGGGATACTGCATACATCGAAATATAAAACGATGAATTCATATTTTGAAAATAAACGTGGTTTTTTAAGATTATTTTATAAAAATCATCACAAAATCTTCGATTCATCAAAAGATGCATCATAAATAGCAGTAATTGTAAGCCTAAAACGAAATGGGATACTGTTGCGTTTACATCCTGGGCCAAGCAATTAGCTGCACTTCAAGGACAATATCAAAGTAAGAAATAAATGAATATTTTAACTATTACTTACTCGTAAACAAAATTTTGCATGAAGTGAAACTGGCACTGTGTAAACTGTAAGATTAAAATAAATTAAATGGCAATTTTTCAGTCGTCAGTTCGCTCAATCAAGGTCGTCGATGATGAGGCTTGCAAATCCATGGGAAAATAATATGTTGGGCACGTGTTTTAGCAACTTGGAAATTAAATAAAATCAACTTATTCTCATTAATAATCCAAAAGCAAACTTCACACAACTAGTTGTTTCTGAAACAAATTACGAAATACAACGCAGCATAAGCTCAAACAACGATCCAGAAGAATATGCCGTTAGGCCTAACGCAAACAGCGTTTCTTTGAGTCACATTCTAATGGGGTTCGTGATTGCAGCCATGAAGGTAGAACAAAGAGATGAGATTAACATACTTACAAGGTTTAATAATTCCAAATGAGTAGTTTCTTCAAAATCTTCAATACATTGTCTTTTTAAATGAAGATTTCTAACGTTTAGCAAAAGGAAGAAGTTTTGCAAAACGATCTAAACTGGTTTGCAGCGATATATCACGTCTGCCTCGTTTTCTAGTACACACTAAACTATCTGTCTCGCAGAAATAAGACACGCCTAGAGAAGTAAGATGTTGCTGAATACATAAATATTTGCGCTTCGTAATTCAGTCATTCTACTATGCATTCAAAATCCTAAATTTTGATAAAAATTGTATTTCGTTGCTTAGTAAAAATTTAGCTTCAAAAGTTTCTTTGAATTGAATAAGTAAATGGCAACACTTGTGAAATTTGATACAAAGAACGATGCCGCATATCGTGCATTGCCTATATTTTTATTGGACTGATATTTTTTTTAGCGTAATGTATGTCTGCTTATCCGAACTTTAGTTATTTGTTCGTACCTAATTTTCTAATTATCTAGTTGTCCAAAGCAGTTTAACATGACCGATGAACATGGCATCGCAACTCTATTTCTTCATCACCAATCATGTTATTATCTTGAAATATTTCGATGTACTCAAAATTAAAAAAAATAATAATAACTAGAAAGTACAGGTATCCCCTCGATTAACGCGGTTAATTGATCCCGCGAACGCGATATTACGGCGCTTCTCGAAACATACATTCAATGGAAAAAACACAAAAGATCCGAAGTTAATTTTCTAAAAACCTGGTATACATATTATATATAATAATGTTAACCATTATTGTTTTAGATGTACTTATTACAGTTTGATTTGAAACTTTTTTAAACAAAATGTATCTAAATTACATAAATGTATGTTAACATTAATGCGTAAGCTAAAGAAATTCTTCAAAGATTTAACAATCAAGAAAAATAAAAATTCAGTTTTAAATTCAGTTTTGCATAATAAAGAAAGAACGTTGTTAGATTGCCGCACCATTGGTCACATTTTCTTGCTGGATTTTTTATTTTATTTTATTTTGCTGGTAAAATGGAGGATTTTTCATCCGTGCTTTGGCTTTAATTGCTCACTAATAGAAAATTTCACCGCACATGTAACTTGAAACTCCATAAAGTGAAGGAAACCTGTAATTAAATGCTCTTCGTCATGTTCTTTAATGAAGCAAAATTGCATTACAAAAATCTGTACCAAATTTGAATTTTGTGGATTAAAATTTAGTTAGAAGTATACTGTGGCAACAAGCACAAGCGATCGCTTGATAAAAACTGAACTGAACTGAATAGAACGGGAGAAATTTCGAAACCATTAATTATTATTTATTTACGCTGCGTTATAAGATTAAGAAATATTCACAAACTATATAATTAAAATTCTGACTTTGAAATTCTTGAGAAGAGTTCTATATCCTGGTCTGGTTGGCACGATTGGCGAAAAAATCGAAAATGGCAACACAAAGCCATTTTAGAAACTAATCAAATTTCTGAAGATGGTAGAAAAATATGATTTTTCAATAATTTATAGGCACAGATGTCATATACGCACCACATTTGCACGTGCTTTTTCCCTCCGCCAATTTGGCGAAAATTTTGTTTTTGAATGTAATTTACAAATTGCAAGCTACAATAGCTCTTGATTTTTATTGCAATATAACAATATAATAACGTGAAAAAATGAAAGAGATTCTAGTATTTTTAAAAAAGCAAATAGAAATAAATAAATGATAGTTTGATATAAATGGCTGAATACATGTCAATTCAGGAAGGGGGGTTACCTTCATAGTCTCAGAAGTTCTTTGATTGAACATATGTTAAAATTCAGGAAAAAATAAAATTCCCGTAATTTTTGGTTTTCCCCAAAAAAATTTCTGGACCGAGATACAGGGTGCCAAAGATGGCATCCCGAGCACCTTTTCCCGTTTGCGATTTTCGAAAAAAAGTTTAAAGTGCTCTATCTCTGAAACGATGCAAGATATTTCATTGCAGTTTATTTTATTTTAAAGATAATATTTTTCTGCTTAAAAAGATATACTCCATTTTGAAATATGTATTTAATTATTTTTAAAGCAGCCTTCTAAAAAAATTTTTTTTTAATCAAAAATAATTTTTTTCTCAAAAATGCCAATCTCAAAAATTTTGATTTTTTTACTGTTAGTCAATACCATTGAGGACTACCTTCACTGTAAAGGAGAACTTCCACTTTTGAGTTTAACAAGTTTTAGAATCATTTCAAGAATTTAGAGAATTTTAAAGGAACTGCATATCAAAAGTTCCAATAAAAGTCTCTCCATTTTTGTTTGTTTGTATCATATGTAGCCTATTACATATCCTAAACAAGTTAGAAATCACGCGTCAAACATGGTAAATGAGGTGCATTCATACTATGTCTAGTTTTATAAATATTTAGATCTTGGTGCAATAAGTATTACACTCTTGTGAAAACTGGCATGAATACAAAATTTATTATGTTTCTATATATTAAATTCAGTAATACAGAAGTAATATGAATCCATCTTAAAAAGAATGTATCACCAGGGCAACCTAGAATCGTTACCTATGGGTATGGGATATGTTTGAATGAATTATGCATGATAGGATTTAACAGGATCAATAAAATATTTATGAGTGTCTTTTTTTCAAAGTTTTAATTTGACTTTAACATTTGACAACCTTTTTCACAACATTTGTTGCTTTTTTTTTTAAGGTAACATTTTTTTGTTTGAAATGATATATTCAATTTTGTAAAAATGTATTCATATTTTCTGATGCAGCCTTTTGATTTTTTTTAATTAAAAGAAATAAAAAATGCCAATCCTAAATTTATTTATTTATTTATTTGCTGTTGATTAATACCATTGAGTACTTACTGCCTTCCTTATTTCTGAAAACTTCCACTTTTGATTTTGACAAGTTATCGAAACACATGTAAAATTTTGCCATATATTTTACCAGTTCCTGTATGACAATCACATACTGGTCTCAGGAAATCAAAATCTTAGCCTTGTTTGACATAGTATTTTATTTCTTAATAAGTATAAGAAACTGACAGCTTTAAAAATAGCTTACAAAAGAAAAAAAAAACATGCAGTAAAGTTTACAAAATATATGTATAAGTTTCAAAACATATTACTTCCAGTGTACTCTGCTTAGAACTGAAATTAGAAATTCATAGACTTTATAATTTGTTGAACATTCCTTCCTTTGATATTTAGTGATGCCTTCCTGTTTAACTAATAGGGTCTGGGGCTTCCATAATCCTTAAAACATTGTGAATAAGAAATGAACACTGGTGGTGATGTTGCTGTCTTGCAGGTGGAAATCTATACCCAACAGTCAATCCAAATGGGAACATAAAGTTAACGACAATTTCATAAACAACTGATATCATTTACCTTTGCAATCCACCACTCACAGTAATATACACAGGCAACAAAAATTACTTTTTATAAATTGTGAATCTGAATATTTTGCAATTGTTTCAGAAATCTTGGTTGGACAAATGAAATTTCTTCTTGCTTGCTGTTCAAAGTTTGGTCAATATAGGTACTTTGATAGTAATAAGATGAATATACCCATCACTATGATATTAATGGATGATTGTTCATTCTATTAAATTCTATCATACATAATTAAATATCCCATGATAGGTAATGATTCCAGGTTGCCCTGATGATTACGTTCTTTTTAAGATGGATTCATTTACTTCCATATTACTGAATTTAATATATAGAAACATAATAAATTTTGTATTCATGCCAGTTTTCAAAAGAGTGTAATACTTATTGCACCAAGATCTAAATATTTATAAAACTAGTCATAGTATGAATGCACCTCATTTACCATGTTTGACGTGTGATTTCTAACTTGTTTAGGATATGTAATAGGCTACATATGATACAAATAAACAAAAATTGAGATTTTTATTGGAACTTTTGACATGCAGTTCCTGTAAAATTCTCTAAATTCTTGAAATGATTCTAAAACTTGTTAAACTAAAAAGTGGAAGTTCTCCTTTACAGTGAAGGTAGTACTCAATGGTATTGACTAACAGTAAAAAAAATCAAAATTTTTAAAATTGGCATTTTTGAGAAAAAAATTATTTTTGATTAAAAAAAATTTTTTTTAGAATGCTGCTGTAAAAATAATTAAATACATATTTCAAAATAGAGTATATCTTTTTAAGCAGAAAAATATTATCTTTAAAATAAAATAAACTGCAATGAGATATCTTGCATCGTTTCAGAGATAGAGCACTTTAAACTTTTTTTCGAAAATCGCAAACGGGAAAAGGTGCTCGGGATGCCATCTTTGGCACCCTGTATCTCGGTCCAGAAATCTTTTTGGGAAAAACCAAAAATTACAGGAATTTTATTTTTTCCTGAATTTTAACATATGTTCAATCAAAGAACTTCTAAAACTATGAAGGTAAGATTTTTTCTTTGGCTGCCTGAATTGACATGGACTATGCCAAATAATTATTGATATTGTATATAATAAAAATAATTTAAAGAATTAAAATAAAAAATATCAGTAAATAAACATAAATTTAATAAAAAATTAAACTATAAATAAACAGTTATAAATAATAAACTTAGTAAGTAACGAAACAGTAAAAATAATTTTCACAATAAATCGTAGACATTAATACTTATAGCTATTTTGAATGCATGTAGTTGTATCATTTCATCAGAAATCTTTAATTTCTCTCACTTTATTCCCCTAACAATTATTATAAACTAGCAGGCTATGCCCGCTTCGCTGGTCCATATTTCCAAACGAACCTTGACTCAAAAAAAAATGGCGATTTAAAAATTTTATTTTAAAGCAGTATAGACCACCCTGGAATGTTCTTCCGTATTGCTGAAAATCAAGCCAACTCCATTGCAATATTGTACTATTGTAAGTCTTGGCGAAAATTTGGACAATTAAGCACCATCTCTTTTATTTTATCATTTACAGTAGAGTTTCGTATGAACATGAGACCGTTATGACAACAGGAATCAAAATGTTCTCGAGTCATCACACTATTACATTAGAGGCATTGCAATGATTAGCAAGATTGATTATCAAACTCTATTAACTTTCGGATTGTACATTATCATTTCTTAGTTCTTAAAATCCCGACATCTGAACTTGCATTATGTGTAGTTCTGGTAGCCTACATACAATGTCATTTCATGTTACATTTTTTAATAAACGTCCTCTTCTAGCAGGCTCACTGTAGTTTCCTATCTACCTTAATCTGTTCCAGCAAGAATACATAGAGTAAAAAATGTAAAGAATTATTGACAGATAAAGAAGAGTTTTTGTTTGTTTGTATTTATGACGGCCATTTATCTACATGTGGGATATAGGCCCTAAGGAAAGGATGCCCTCCGTGGGGGTGGCAGACGAAGAAGGGTGTTTCACTTATATATTTAGTAGAACAATGAAGCATAAAAAGTATGTTTTAAATCTGTATTATTTGAATAACATTAAAATTACATCAGTTTCACTGCCTCTTCCTTTTATAAAACAGTTGCTAACATGTAGCCATCAAATAAAAATAATCTTGATGACTAAATTTTGTAGAAAAATATGTCTTTAGTTTGCATCTAATAAAATCTTTCTACCTTCTGTAATCGATTCCATTATGATTTTTAGTGTCAAACATTAGAAGTGCTAGAAACGATATTGTTACAAATGTACCAGACTTATTTCATGTTTGTCCTCAAATAAATGTGAAATTTACGATCATCCATTATTGGCATTTAATGTTATAGCTTGACGATAGTTTTTTGTTCGACTACTTGATTATTCCGTCGATCAATTTCGCCAAATTATACAAATGGACATAATTTTTATTTTAAATAACCAAAGAATCAATAAATTACTAAAATGTTAATAGAAATACAAATAAACATCGAATTAAAATTGGTTGATGAAGTAACAATTACATATAACAAATTTAATGTCAAATGGTCGATGGGATTATCAAGTATTACCAAATTATATAAACAAATTGTATAAACAATAATATTGCCAATAATATGTAGGGCAGGTGTCATCTACGGATCCCGTTGGCGCGATTGCAGCAAATTGCGATTTTATGCCTCACGTGGTAATCCGGTAATAGTTGATTATTTTTGAGTAAATTATTTCATTATTTTTCTTTTCTCTTTTAAAATTATATAAATTGTTTTATTCCATAATTATTTATTGACTTAGTTTATTATTATTATTTCCTTTTTTAAATAATAGAAAATAAATAAGAGTAATATAAATGTAATTGGTATTTGAAAACGCAGTGTTCTCCAAATTGGCATCATAAAAAAAATCACGCCAAGGTGATGCGTGTATAAAAGTGGAAAAATGTTTGCAATAATATAAACAAAAAAAAAAAAAAAAACGTAAACAAATAATTAAAAATTCGCCATTTCGATAGTTTTTCAAAATAACATCAAGCTTAATTCTCCAGTCGGGCAGCAATAGTAAATTTTCTTTTCTTCGTCTGTTTCATAATAAAAAACATAAATTTAATAACTTCTAATTAAATAATCTGACTAATTTTCTGTAATCGGATTTATAATCTAAAAGTATCCTTAATACATAAACAAAACAGTGCAGTTGTCATGTACGCGCTGAGGTCGGCGCGATAATTTTTTACACTAATTTGGCGGAAAAATCGTTTTCGAATACCAGTTTCATATATATATTTAAATTATTTTCTATTATTTAAAAAATAATAACAATTAGTATTTAAACAATAAGTAAAGAACAAAACAGTTTACATAATTTTAAAGAAGAGAAAGGAAATAAAAAAACATTTTATTAATAATTAAATAACAATAGTCGGGTTGCCATGCCAGGCAAAATAACATTAATTTAGTGTCCATTAGTTACCTCAGTGTGTATATGATATCTGTGCAAACAAAACTTCCGATAATGTATTAAATGACGTCATATTTATTTTCCTTTGAATTTTTTTTTTATTTTAATTTTTCACGTGGATACTGTTCAACTAAAAATTAATTGCCGAGGAGAAATTATTTTCCATATTTTGATTTTTTTGGCAACGGGAAAGAAAATGGTTATTTTTTATCGGAAAAATTTTAATTGATTCTGTATGAAAAATAATGAAATTTTGAATTATTAAGGAAAATATTTGAATAAATCAATTAAAAATTAGCCTATGTTCACCGGAAATAGTGTAGCTATCCAACGGTGAAAGAATTTTTCAAAACCGTCAAGTAGTTTCGGAGCCTATTCAATTCAAACAAACAAACAATCAAATCTTTCCTCTTTATAATATTAGTATAGATTTATTAAATGGATCTTATCCTTGGAACTGATGTGCAATGCCAAATTGGCGGAGGGAAAAAGCACGTGCAAATGTGGTGCGTATATGACATCTGTGCCATAAAGGCATACTATACACACTTATAAATAAATATTACATATTTATATATATATCATATATTTATTATATAGGATAACACCCGCAGTAATTGGCATGCACCAGTGATTGGGGATTGATTGTGATTGATTGGAGTGACACCAGTGATTAATTTTTACAAACATGTCCTAAAATAAGATTTATATCCAGTCTTTTAAAAATTCAAGACCATATATCAGTTATATGCTAATTTACGTTAAAGATTATGACTTTGATTTATTTTACAAGATGACGATAGAGCCTAGGAAAGAGAAACAATTATGGCTTGTATCAAATTAGCCATTTTTTTGCAAATTCTTCTTTGACTTAAGGAAGGCATGCTTTTCAATTCATTATTATCTGATTTATAATATATTTTAAATTTTAATTGACAACAGTTTTGTTTAGTTAAAAAGGGTTGCTTTAATTGTGTAAAAGTAAAAGTATTTTCGACACAGATGTTTGGATTTCTGAATTAATGGTAGATGCCAATTGCAATTGTGCTTCAATTTTGCTAGTTCCAAGTAATTGGCACCTATTCCAATTACAAGGAATTCGCAAGGAATTTGAGATTAAACCATTTATTTTGGAAGTACTTTTAAAATTATAGAATAATTTTGTTTATCATTTGTTTTTATTTGAAAATATAAATTTTATCAGAAATTGGAATCCATTAAAGCTTCATATGACAATTACTGGGGACAGCATGACAATTACTGGGTATTAATGTAAGTATATTGTATTATTTTAAAGTATTCACATTTCAGACTAATATGCTGATTTCTTACTCTCAAAAACCTGAAGTATGACATCTTCCTCTACAGGAAATTCATTTAAAGCGATTAAACCCAATGCAAAATGTAAAGTTTTTTTTTTAAATATTAACATATGCCAATTACTGGATCACAAGGTGTCATACATTGGTGCTCTAGGTGCCAATTACTGGTGATTTCAGCATCTTTTTAGAAATATATTTTTATAAAAATACTTTTTAATTTTTTTTTTTTTTTTTTTTTTTTCTTTTTTTGCTTTTAGTGGGCAAAATAGATGCACAATGTGCATTCTTTGATTTAAAAATATTTCCAAGTAAATAGCTCATTTCTTTGTAATGAAAATTTAAGTAAGTTTAACGACAAATTCTTAATGTGTCAATTACTGGGGATGTTACCCTATTTCAGATTAAAACAAAGCTATAAACTTTTCCGATAGAAATATGCTAAATGCAAAAAATATACAAAAAACAAACGTATAAAGTCCATTCCAGCAATAAAAAAGCAACATCAAAAGCTGGAGATCGCAACCACATCGATTCATTTAATGCCAAAAAAAGTTCGCCAAAAAAGCCAGAACATAATAAGGAACTCTTCCCAAATACTTTTTACCTTGCTACATAATTAATTCAAAATTAAAAGAGAATTAAAATAAAAATAAGGATTGTTAATTTATTCCATCAGTTTCACATTTGCGGTCCCCCCGCCCCGCCCCCCCCCCCCCGTTTATTTGACAATTTTAATGAAATAAATGAATAAATATTTAAAAAAAATAGAAACATTTAATATCTAAAAATTAGGCAAGTTAAATAATAATTACATTGAATTCTTACATTAATTTCACAAAATAAAACATTTATTTCGACAAATTGCTTTTTTTTTCTCGCTCTGGTACCATTTTTTTATAACACCATTGTCGCCAATCATAGTAGTTGGCGTAGATTGAAATTCACTTGAAATAAAACATTTGGCAACAAAAATAACATTGTTAGTACGAAAAAGAAAACATTTAAAATACATGACAATTGGAAGTTATAGACTTTCATGAACTACCTATTATATCAATTTAGGTATGTACTTCAAGCGAAAGATCAAATACAGTCAAACCCCGTTAATACGCGCCCCGCTTAATACGCGAACCCGCTTAATACGCGAATTTTCTTTGGTCCCTTGAAATACCCCAATCTTTCGCATATAAAAAAACCCCTTTAATACGCGAATGGTTAATACGCGAACCCGCTTAATACGCGGAATTTTATCGGTCCCTAGAAAGAAAAACCTACGTTTAATACGCGAATGAGCTTAGTTCGAAACATACGAGTTTTTAGATGAAGTATTTTCCCAAGCATTTTATACAACAATTGATTAAACAATTATTTAACTTATTTTTTTATACGATAATTATTTGCAGCTAATTAAATTTAGCATTTTCCCCCTCAAAACCACACGCTGATTAGATTTGGACCCCGATCTGAGGCCAATATTACAGTTCCCGTGGCAAGTGTTGTGCAAAAGTTAAAGACATTATATCTGCTTTGAAAAATACCTGTTTTTATATGGAAAACATATAAAACCACAGTGTAAAATTTTAATGGAAATTCATTTTTTTTTAAATACCGCATTTAGAGATTTTTAACTTATGTATTTCGGCTTATCATGAGACGCTAATTAAAAATATGTACATTGAAAATTAATTGATTCAAAACTTTTTCAAATCAGTAAAAACCTGAGTGTTTTGTCGTGATTTCACTCGCTTTTTGTTCGCATAGGCTCAAAAAATCCAATTACGCAAAGCAGAATGTATCTTCAATTCATAACTTTTTTTGTGATTTTTGTCCTTTAAAAATATAAATGTAGACAAAAAGGGAATTAAATTTATAAAATTATACAAATTTGAAATTCATGTAAGTTTTATTCATTGCGGGCGCGGGCTGCGCGAGTCAGCTAGTTTTTATAAAAGGCAAAAATGAAAAGAATTTTTCCCCATAATTAAGGAATGATGTGACCCCCCCCCTCTCCTAAATTATAGCGGCAGAACCGATAGATAAAGCATACGCTACAATCGCAGATTAATCATGTGAGTCTTTCAAATCGCTATTTCATCAGTGCTGTGATATTTTTAAAAGAAAAAAGTCGCTTGTCGCTCTCACCATTATCTAGTCTACGATATCCACCTATGTTTTTATAATTTAGTCTAAACTATGACGGAAGGAGTAAAACATATTAAACGAAAGGCCCTCTCTATCACTGAGAAGTTACAAATTATAAATCATAACGATGCCCAAGCTGTCTCAAAAAAGTCTGGGTTCGCAAAAAAGGCATACTTAAGTCAACTTTAAGGACTTTGTTAGAGAATAGGAATGCCATCGTTAATCAAGCTGTGGTTGGAAATACAAAGAACAAGAAAAGTTTTAGGACATGGAAAAGGGCCTTCACGAGTAGTTTGTTCAAGCGCTTTCTACGAATATCCCAATAATAGGCTTGTTAATACAAGAAAAAGCTTCTGAAATCGCAGCAAAAATGGGATTGCTAGATTTCAATGCCAACTGGATGACTGGAATCGATTTAAAATTTGGTACGGCATAAAATTCAAGCAAGTGTGCGGTGACTAAGCTGCAGTCAACATTGAAGATTCACAGTCGGAAAATTAATGAGCTTCCGCAGCTTGTAAAAAAGTACTCAATTCGGGATATTTACAACGTGGACGAATTTGGGCTTTTTTACAAATTGACACCCAATAAAACAGCAGCCATGAAAAGAAAAACATGTCATGGAGGCAAATTGAGCAAAGAACGTCTTACTATTCCGCTCGGTGCCAAATCTGATGGATCAGATAAATTAAAGCTGCTGGTCATAGGGAAATCACGCAACCCGCGATGCTTTAAAAATGTCAAGAATATCCTTTGCTTGTATGAAAGCCAGCGTAGAAGCATGGATGACGAGCAATTTTTTTACAACATGGCTTCGTAATTTTGATCAACGTTTGAGAAAAGACTCGCGAATATTTGAATATTTGAATTTTCAGCTTTCAAACGTTCCTGCTTAATAAGTACATAATGATTAAAATAAATAAAATGTTATTTTATGTCTTAAAAATGCTAAAAATCAACAAAAAATGTGTTTTTCTATCCTATATTGCTATTAGATAGACCTTCGACGAAAATTCGCGACCTTCGGTTAATACGCGAACCCGTTTAATACGCGAATTTTGATCGGACCCCTGATTCGCGTATTAACGAGGTTCGACTGTAATTATTATGCAATAAAATAATAAAATAGAACTCAAATTAAACAACAAGCATGAAATTGTAAATGTCTCTTGTTTCAACGTTAACACTGCAGTAAACATTTCATTTTTTGAATGGTTTTCGAACAAAAATTTTTTTATGCATAATTCCAGTCTTTATTGTTGCTTCATCGTCATCAAGTAACTGCCATATGGTAAAATCCATCCCAGCGTCAGTAATAAATGTAAGTTTCAACTTAATATTTAATAGTAATAAATATTTTCGATTTAAAAAATAGCAAATTGAGATGTTTTGCGAAATTACAATTAAATAATAGTAAATTAGTATTAAAAAAAGAGTCATGTTCAAAAACATCAAATCACAATGTTTGGCACGGTTTGCCATTAAAAAAGCTTTTGTACTGTAACGGTTGAAACAAATGGCGCATTAGCATTCTGTTTGGCACGGTTTGTCATTAAAAAAGCTTTTGTATGGTAAGGGTTGAAACAAACGGCGCATTAGCATTCTGTTTGGCACGGTTTGTCATTAAAAAAGCTTTTGTATGGTAAGGGTTGAAACAAACGGCGCATTAGCATTCTGTTTGGCACGTTATTTGTTATGTATAACGGAAAAATTTAATAGGACGTTCCTTTCCGCTTGCTTTAGAAAGGGTTAATTGCAATTTCTTTCGGCTGATGTTTATAATAATAGCGTAGTATGTATGCACACTTTATCGGCTGATGTGTACAATATTAGCGTAGTATGTATACACAATTTATGAAATTAAATTTCTAATTTTGGAATTCATTTACCTTGTTATCGTTCGTTGAAAATAAAGAGAATTTAAATAAATATAAGGATTGCCAATTTAGGCCACGGAATTTCACTTTTGAGCTTTTTCCACTTATTTGGCAATTTCGATCATATTCTCCTTTTTGGTTCGAAGCTACAAAAATTCGTCTACTTGGGAACATTTTCATAATCGCTCCATTGAAAAGCATTGTGGTTAGAAAAAATATTCGGTACTACTTGATTATCCCGTCGATCAAAATAATATCACCAAACTATAAGATTAAATGTCAATAATGGATGGCTGTGAATGTCACATTCAATGACACTAAATATGATACACGTGTTTAAAACGTCATAGTAAGTGATTTTTATTTCGACTTTTTACTTGTATTTTAATTAATAGTCTGCTAGTTTTTTTGTTTTTTCGTTATTTAAAATAAAAATTATGTATGTGTATAATTTGGCTGTTAGTTTGGCGATTTGTATAATTTGGCGAAATTGGTCGACGGGATAACCAAATATTCTTATATTTTATTTGGTGCTACCTGGTTAGCCAGTCGACCAAAAAACTATCGCCAAACTATAAAATTGAATGCCAATAATGGATGATCGTAAATGTCACATTCAGTGACATTAAATGCGATACACGTGTTTAAAACGTCATTAAATGATTTTTATTTGTATTTTTATTAATATTCTATCAATTATTTGTTTTTTCGTTATTTAAAATAAAAATTATGTCAATATGTATAATTTGGCTTTTAGTTTGACGATTTGTATAATTTGGCGAAATTGGTCGACGAGATAACCAAGTAGTACCTTTTATTTTTATATGAAGTTTTAGATTTTTCCAGGGACAGGTGTGAGTTATACATAAATTCTTTTCTCTATTTTAAAGCAATTGTATGCACATTTTTCAGTTTGATTATAAAATAAATTTTTTTATTTTAATTAATAAGTATATGGGTGACTCTACGATAAGAGGTAATTTGTACGGCAATCCGTTTAAAACAGATTTTTTATTCTATTTGTTGCTATTTTTTGCAATGAATCGCATCATCTTAATATACTTTATTAAATAACATGACATTGAATGCCTAATTAAAACACATTTTTCTGAAATTTCTTACAAAGTCTAAAAAAGTCTCTCCCCTGGCATGTCTCCTTGCCGGTTTCAATTTAACTTTCAAACAATACATGTATTTCTTCCGTCAGATGCTTAGCTAAAGTATGTTTAATTGGAATTTAAGTAATTATATACTTAATTATTATAATAAAAAGATAAAATAATTTTGTTAATTTCAAAAAATTTTTAGAATTAACTTTTGTCCCGTTTTTTTTGTGTATCTACCCTGTCAAATTTCATTCCGCTGAAACAAATATAAATTCACGGATGGCTATATCGGAAGTAGCGCTTAAGGACATCTATTGACTTGAAGTTAACAATACTAAACGCGCAACCCATTTAAGCATCGCCGTTTTTAGTTGTTGCGACGCGACCGTGCGGTGTAGTGGTTTCGCACGGTGATCATGTATCTCCCCTGGTAAGTCATAAAACGTATAATATTCATTTAATTCAATTGCATTTACTGCCCTAATTAAACAATACGGTAATAATTAAAGTGAAATACACAATTAACCCAAAAACTAATTCAGTCAGTTAAAAAATTTGAATTTACATGAAAATGTCTCTCCCCTGCCGTATTTCTCTTGGCAAGATAACTGCCAGGGGAGCGAGTCACTGACCAGAAAAAGTTATAAAATATGTATAAAGTGACTTGCCGTTATATGAAACAGTAAATAAACGGGACAAAAATCGTAATTTAAAGGTTTTTGATCAAACTCAAACTTTTCTGTTTGGCCGAATTCTCTATGTTTTTGAACCTCTTATCATAGAATCACCCATATATCCAGTGGCGTAGCTATGTTTTTTGGCGCCCGGGGCCAGCAAGAAATTTTGCGCCCCACCCCAATATAGATATATAACAATTTCTCTCAATTTGGCGCCCCTAGGCCTCGGCGCCCGGGGCGGACGCCCCCCTTGCCCCCCCTTAGCTACGCCACTGCATATATCGATTTTGATTAGTATGTATACAAGCATTTATCAAAAATAATTCGTATGGAATGTATCTTCAGTATTTTACGCATGCATTTATCAGTATTTATGCTTCATCAATGATGCAACAACGAAACAAACAAGCTAGCAGCCGCTATTTTTATACCACGTGATTCCTACTGTGATGTCACGAAAATACTATCCATTGATATTTGTTTTTAAAAGAAATAGTTAGAAAAGTATGTTTAAAAATATATAATTCTTCAAATTTAGGTAAGCAAAATAATAATAATTAGATTTATTTGATGCATTATTTTCACAAATTAAACTGCGCATCCTTTTATTTACTTTTTTTCTCTCTTAATTTTCATTAGACTAATGTAGTTATTTTTACTTGAAAATTAGCTCAACTTTTGGTATTTTCTTAAAAATACGTTACTGATCCAATTAACATTGCGATTATAGTATAGTTCAGTGGAGTATAGTGCTGTAAACATAACGACAAAATGAATACCTGTATGATATCGTTAATTTCTAACTCGCTACCCGTTAGAAAGTTTTCGTTACTCATTACTGTTCAGAAATCGGGTATTCACAAGTCACCGAACGTACTACAACTCTATATACCGTACAGGAAAGTCGTTTGGAAGAATTCTCATTTGTTATACGCTGCCATCTATATGTAAAAGTTACATTTAATAAAGTTTCCAAATTTTATTTTTTTAAAAATTAAAATGCAGTGCATAATTGTGCACAGGGCTGTAATTAGAAGTGAATAATGGGGAGGGGGGGGGGTCAAGAAAATGTAGGGTGGGGCTCGTATTTTCGCTCTATCTCGCAATACTTTTTGCTAAATCCGCAAGCTCTGAGAGACTATCATATGATCAATGGCGGATCTAATGGTGAGGTCACGGATGTCATGACGCACCTCCCCCCCCCCCCCCCCGCGCTGAGCTGTAAAAATATTCTAAAAATTACTTTAAAAATTAAATGTACCTTAAATCTTTACCCCCCCACCTCTCATCTCCCATTCAATAATGCGAATCTTTCTGATTTTGTAAAAGGTCTACTCAAATTAAAATTAGATAACTTCTGACACATTGGTGAAAGCATTTTAAATCTCAAGAAATTTGCAAGTGTACATATTCGGAAACTATGTGATTAAAAGGTGTTTTCCCTTTTTAAATAAAAACAGATTAAAAAAAAAATTGAAAATTTCCGTGAAATTCGGCATTTAAACTAAATTTCCGGACGCACTCTGCTAATTGCTCCCTCATGACGACATTTCTGTGGCTGTCAAGTCCTGATACAGTCGAGTCTCTTTATAACGAAATTCTATCCAGTAAGATTGTGATTACCAATGATATCAGCAATACCTTAATTTTTTCACAAATAAATTATTCTTTCTTCATGAAAAAAACATGAATTCAATAACCTTAACAAAAATTACAAATTACAAAACATATGGCATTGATATAAAATTAAAAAAGTCAAAATTTGTACCTACATCTGAACTGAATGATTCATTGTTTACATCCGTAAAATATGTGCTGATTTTAGAGTTGCGGATTTGAGGGAGTCTATTGTATTAGATAGTTACATTCTTAACTCATTCGCTGCCGATCACGCGAAAGCGCATGATATGGCGCCAACGTTAAGGGGCCACATCACGCGCCAGCGCGTGATGTGGGGTGATGTTCAATAGTCAGTCACGCGCTGGCGCAGGAAAATCTTTCACTGATTCTTTGTTATAAAAAGTAAATCAGCTTCTGAGAAAACCCCACTTCTACAGTGCGGCATTAACTATCATCACATCTTCACGTAAGCGGCAGCGAACGTGTTAAACCTTATTTTTTATATCCATAAAAATATTAATCTTCTCCTCTCCTTCCTTCCCTCCAAAAAAGGTTTCACCTGTCTTAGTTTCAACCAAGACGAACATTCGGTTTCGAATAAGATTGAAATAGATTGAGACATTTGACTTCTACTGAAGCGTTCTAAAAGATAAAACTAGTGTATAGTCACTTTGAAAATTTTTGACATTTCAAAACCTTAATTAAACATATGAAAAATATTTATTTTCAAAATGTAAACATTAAATGAAATTTTTTTCGTCGTACTCTATTCTACGAATTTTTCTATATAACGAATTTTTTGACTGAACAATGGATTTCGTCATATAGAGACTCGACTGTATTTTCTTAATTCGAAATTGAGGCATAAATATAAATCACTGTTTGCTCGATCATTTGATGCTTTAGAAAAATGTGTCTACAGTTTACTTCTTTTTCTTTCAATAATAAAAGCAATACATGAATCAACAGAACCATACATGGTTCGTACGCAGTTTGGCGTAGCTAGCAGGGGGCGCAGGGGGCGGTCCGCCCCGGGTGTCACCATGGGTGTCACCCAATCTTCATTTGCATATATATGTACATATATTTTTATAAAAATTTGGAAAATAATTCTGAAATAAAATAAAATTTCTAGCGCATCACGCAAAAAAAAAAAGAAAAATTTTTTTTTTTTTTTTTTTTTTTTTTTTTTACAGATAGGTACCGCTTTGACTTATGCGAACTATGGGATGAGTTATGAGTCGCCCCTGTGGTTTGTTATATGGGAGGTCTGAAGTTAAATAAGGAAAGGTTTGATCATTTATTGTGTTATAGACAGGGCTGCGGAGTCGGTAGGAAAATGGGCCGACTCCGACTCCGACTCCGGAATTTTTAACGACTTCGACTCCGACTCCAACTCCGATTCCGGAAATTTTAACTACTCCGACTCCTGGTTTCCTGGCTAGCTAATA